>JAAGVU020000015.1:16210353-16233779 GCA_011763525.2 Mormyrus iriodes | reverse complement strand
CGGATAATCCATGTGTAATTCACCGGTATCTCCGTGCATTTCGACCAATCAAATGGTGGTGACGCAACCAGCTGGGTCTGGTCCCGCTTTCTGCCCGCCTAGGGAGCAGGGCCATGTCAGCGCGGGTAAGGCTCGGTTAGGGCACACAGTTCCTGGTGCAGTGGAATAGCACCCATGTGTCAGCGGGAAGGTGCACAGATAGCAGTCTCCTTCCTTCTCCCTATTAGATTCTGAGTTCTTTATTTATCCCCAAAGGGAAATTTGTGTGCTGCAGTAGCAATTCATATTAATGACATAAAGGAGGACATTAAGGCATAAAGGAAGACATAACAGAATTATTCAAGTATAACAAAAAGAGGTCACACGTTGAAGACGGCATTACGCCGAAACGCACCTGTGTTGTGTGAAGACACCTAATGAAATCACAGTGAAGCAAAGTGCAGCTACTTCTTCTTATACTTGATTGATTCTGCCATTGCGGTGCTGCACTCTAACAATAGGGTGATATTACCTGGAGTGAAGCCCATTTTTCTGTACTATAACACAGAATTATGATTATATATATATATATATATATATATATATATATATATGTAGGAATACATAAAAAACTACTTTACTAGATTTTAAAAATGACTTTTAGAATAAAGATATGCCTTTAAGTGTGCAAAATAAATGTAAATGTACACTTTGCAGTGTGCGTGGCCAGAGAGGCGTCGTTGTAGATGGTTATTGCTATGGGCAGGATTGACCTTCTGTAACGATCCTTATTGCAGTAATGCTGGAGGAGCCTCTGTTCTCTCAAGCCGCAATCTCTGACACAATCCGGGAGATAATCTAAGCGCTCGTTTCCTTTATACTCATTCTCAGGGACATTTAGGCTTCTCACATTTTTTCTGTCCATAATGACACGGCGGTTCTGCTTTTGGCAGGCAGGCCGCTGCCACCCCTGCAATTACACCTCATTCAAGCGGCTTCAACTGATCAGTTTGGGTTCCTACTTATTACTTAGATTCATATGGTTGGTCAAATATCACAGTTTTTCTCAGTTGCTTTCATGCAATTTCCTCATCTGAAACACTATTCTCACCACTCTTAATGCGGTACTCAAAACAGTAACACAGTTTCAAAACTCCCACACGAATTAACATTTCTCATCTGACTTTGACAATTCATCAAAACAGTTCGTACATTCATCACTGAGAGTTGCAGGTCTCTCACTCGCTTTGATACTGCCGCGCAATGCATTAGTGTCATCAAATCATTTTAAACTTCTGTCAGTTATGTAGTAAAGAGTAAAACCAATCAGACACTGTCAGTGGTAACAATAAAATTGGTATTCAACTGAAAATAAATGGAATTACATGTTCTCAGATAATCAGATAATTCTCAGATAATTCTCAGATAAACAGAAACACGTTCACGACCTTATATCACAGGTGCATGTCATGCCACTAAATTGCATTCACACAAGCATATATAGATGCTCATGTTCAACTCAGTGCATAGTGCTGAAAATTGAGCAGGAAGTTGCGAGAGGGAGTGGTGTTCGAATGGCAAGAGGGAGAGCAGCATGCAGAGGACAAGGACAAAGAAGGGCTCAAGTGTCATGACTGCGGGGCTGACGGTGAGGCATGACGCAGGTAGGAAGAAAGGCAACCGTCGAGGGAGAGCTGTGCTGGGGATCACCCTGTGTGGGGACTATTGACAGGTTGCAACAATACGGAGGCAAACAGGCAACAACACAACAAAATAACATAACAATGACCCGACAAGGGAGTATAGGACTAGGACACTCATACATAGGAAAGGCAGGAATGAACGAGGGGCACCTGTGGCTGGTTAACAAGGGGCAAGAACATGAGGTAACAACAATGAACAACAGGCGTGGCTGATTAGCAGCCCCACCTGTGGGAAACACTGGGAACAGACTGGTAGGGCAGGGCTGGACAGGACCCCCCCGCCAAAGGCGCACACTCTGGGTGCGCCATCCTGACCAAGGGGGAGCCAAGGACACGACAGGCACATGGGGTCAGGACACTGGGCGAAGATAGGGACATCAGACCAGGGCAGGACTGTAGACACTGGACGGAATACCTAAGGAGACAATGGGAACAGAAGGGGACACCCGGACAGGGACTGACACCAGTGGGGACCACAGAGGCACAAACTAAAACAACGGACTGGACGGGAAGAGATTAGGGCAGGACCAGGGATCATACGGGGGGGAGAACACAGAACAAAAGGAGGGGACCGTCAACGGAGACCCGAGAGACAGACAAGGCCAGACACTCTAAGAAGGGGGGAAACAAGACAGACAGGGCCAACACAAGGAACTGGGACAGCTGCATCCACAGAGGGTGTAGGTTCAGGGAACCAGGGGGCCACAGAGTAGGGACAGGACACATGGACAGAGACACGAGACTCGGGACGAGGACATTAGGGGCCAGAGGTGGAATCTAAGGGACTAAGGTAGGGACTGGAGGAACCTGCGATGGAGCACAGGGAACAAAGGCAGGGACCTGGGGTGGAGCACGGAGAGCAAAGGTAGGGATCGGAGGGACCTGGGGCGGAGCAAAGGTAGGGACCGGAGGACACCAAGGGACAGGACCTGAGACACACGGATTGGGGCCCGGAAGCGGAACATGGGGAGTAGCGGCAGGGACATGAGGTGGGACCTAAGGGACAAAGGCAGGGATATGAGGTAGAACCTGGGGCAGAGCCCCCGGGGCATGAGGCTGGCCCGAAGGGAAAGGGCCACGAGCTGAGGGCAGGGACCAGAGAGGAGGAGGGAAACCAGGAGGCTGAGGGGAAAAAGGCGCTTGCTGGGGAGGCAGGCGTGGGTGTTGAGAAGGAAGGGGCTGGGTAGGAACGGTGCGGGGAGACGCAGAGACCGAAGGACTGGGACTGGAGGGAGACGCGGAGACCACGGGACAGGGACTGGAGCTAGGGGGCGACGGGGAGGCCACGGGAACAGAACTAGGGGGTGACGAGGAGACTGGGCCCAGGTGAGCACCTTGCCGAGCATGCCCCTGTCCTCCCCTGCAGGAAACTGAAGACATGCCGGGTGCTCGGCTGGACTGCCCAGGGCACCACCATTTGCAACCCCAGGGGGCCGTGGGAGTTAAAAACGTGGGACTCAAGACCCGGGGGTCCCACTCCAACACGTCCGGAGGGCTATCCTCCAGGCCCATTTCCCCCAGGCAGGAGAGGTGATCAGCGCCCCGCACGGGCTCTGGGGACTGCGGTGGCAGCAGGTTCCCCTGAGCCGGGTTCAGGAAGGGACGGCTCGATGGGACCCTCAGGCAGCAGGGATGGCTCGACAGGACCCTGGGGACTTCACAGGGGCCAGGATGGGACCCCCGTGGCAGGGCACGGAGGTCAAGGTGACCCCAGAGGCGGACAGCTTCTTCCCCTTCTTATGCCTGGAAGGGGGCCCCCGCAAGGCCTTCACGGGAGAAACGGGGAACTCCCCATCCCTATCCCCCACTAAGCTGAACTCTGTCGTCTGCGTCTATCCCTAGAAGCTGAAGAAAGTCCCTGGGCCAGCCATCATCCCCCCTGGACAGTGAAGGCGTAAGCCAGGGTGGTTCAAGGATCACCGGGGCCACTCTCAGCTCCCTCAGCCTCTTGGGGATCTGGGGAATGGCATTCTCCAGGGCTCGGGAGCATGCCTGGGCAGTGCAGGTCCCAGTCCAAGGGCCCCCCAGAGGCCGAGGGGGTGTCCAGCCCAGGGACAGACTGCTAAGCTGGGGGCTGGGGTCTCAGCCTGATGCCAGTATGCTGGGCCGGCACCTAAGATCCAGAGGACTCCCAGCAACAGGGGTGGCGAGGAGTCCAGAGATCGGTCGTGGTGCGGTCGGGTCATTCTGTCATGACGGCGAAGCATGGCGCAGGCAGGCAGGAAGGAAGGAAGGAAGGAAGGAAGGAAGGAAGGAAGGAAGGAAGGAAGGCAACCGTCGAGGGACAGCTGTGCAGGGAATCACCCCATGTGGGGACTTTATTGACAGGTTGAGACGATACGAAGGCAAACAGGCAAAAACATAACAATGACCCAACAAGGGAGCACAAGACTGGGGAACTCTTATACATAGGAAAGGCAGGAATGAACGAGGGGCACCTGTGGCTGGTTAACAAGGGGCAGGAACACGAGGTAACAACAATGAGCAACAGGCGTGGCTGATTAGCAGCCCCACCTGTAGGAAACACTGGGAACAAACTGGTAGGGCAGGGCTGGACATGACATCAAGGAAGACAATTGCAGCTGGTCGGCGGGTGCAGCCACAGGTGGCACAATGTACTGTGACATCTATTATATGGACATTCAGGAATGTGAGCAGGTAACTGGTCCAACATTTTCATTAGTTCTGTTTCATATGCAATATATCAAATACAATTCCGTACTATGCAGTACAAAGTAGATTCAGCTACCTCTGGATAACAATTGACGGCCCCATTTCTATTGTCAGACTATAACCTCCGCCTCATTCTGGTGGGAGAGGCCCACTTCTGTCACATGAGCAGCAGATGGCAATTGTGGATATGGTGAGGGAAAACAGTGCCATTAGGCTAAGAGAAATCCAGCGTAATATTGTGGAGGACAATGGCATTTTTGAAAACATTACCTCTGTGAGTCTCTCCACCATTGACAGAGTGCTGAAAAAGCATGCTGTTGCGACAAAACGGCTGTACAAGGTTCCGTTTGAGATGAACAGTGAAAGAGTAAATGAACTAAGACACCAGTATGTACAGGTGAGGAAATGCATATTTGTCCTTGACAAGATCATGATCAACATGATCACTCTTGCTCTCTTTTGCTCTTTCTTATTTACAGTATATATGAATGTTATATATGTTTGTGTTTCTATTTTACAGAGGATACTTGAGTTGGAGGCCAGTGAGACCCAGCACATTTTGGTGTATGTAGATGAAGCAGGATTTAACCTAAACAAAGTAAGGCGATGTGGCAGGAACATAATAGGTCAGGGGGCCACAGTAGACGTCTCAGGCCAGCGTGGGGGCAATATCACAATGTGTGCTGCTATTGCTGAACATGGAGTCATTCACAATGCAGCCAGCACTGGGCCCTGCAACACCGACCGGCTTCTTCAGTTTTTGGATGGGCCATACAACGGTCTTATTCCAGAAAATGCACGGGGGGTTGTGAGGGCCAACATGCCGTGCTATGTGGTGATTTGGGACAATGTACGTTTTCACCATTCAAACCATGTGCGGGAACGGTTTGAAACCCACCAAAAAATGATGATGGTGTTCCTGCTGCCTTATTCACCATTCCTCAACCCTATTGAGGAATTCTTCTCTGCTTGGAGGTGGAAGGTGTATGATTGCAGACCCCATGATCAAATGTCATTACTGGAGGCAATAGATGCTGGCTGTAGGGGCATCACACCTGAGGCTTGTTGGGCCTGGGTGCGGCATGCCAAAAGGTTTTTCCCACTTTGTCTCAGAAGAGAAAATATCAGGTGTGATGCAGACACAATAATGTGGCCTAACAGGGAAGAGAGACTGGATGCCCCTTGAGGGATTTCACGGCACATCTGTGTTCCCCCTGCTCTAAACCATGGAGTATGTAAGACAGTAATTTGATGCAGGTTTATCCATCTATACATATCTGTATAAATGTACTACATTCTGTAACATTATGTACTACAGTAAATGTACAGTGTTAAATTCCTTATTTTTGTGTATATTTTCTGTTACTTGGTTCTATGGTTTCTCAGTTACAGTAATTATCTGTACATTTACACGTTTCATATTACATTTTATTCAGTTTTTTTCCTTTACATTAGATTTGAATAAGGATTTAATTAAAAGATTAAAACATTTGCGGACTATGTCTTGATGCCCTGGTGAAAGTGTTTTATTCATTTCCCACAGTGTTGAAGTGACTGACTGATGTTGTAAGTTCTGACACACGTGCACAAGGTTTCAATTGTTTTAGTAGCTTCTGCACAGGTGATTTAGTGTTAGGAGAAATGCATGAACTGTTTTGAGAACTGCATTAAGAGTGGTGAGAATGGTGTTACTGATGAGGAAATTGCATGAAAGCAACTGAGAAAAACTGTAAGATACAGCGGGTATCCCTAATAGCACGCTCTGTTTATAATGTTTGCACAAATTAAGTATTTTTGATGCTGTCATGTCCTGAAATGCCAGGAGGCACAAAGGAACCCCAAAGGCAGCCTTGGAGATGGTCAAACTCCAAAGGGGACTTTTATTTGAAGGAGTACGGTGGTGAGTAGGTCCCTATTTGGACCTACTGGGAGTTTGGACAAGCAACAGGTAAACAATGGCAGGACTGGGGTGCACAGGACAGAGGGGCACATACTGTATATACACAGAGGACTAAAGACTGACTACAGACAGGTGCAAGACATTACCACAATGGACTAGGGATAAGCAGACACAGGTGAGGGTAGTCATCACAGTCAATGTGGGCTACATGAGGGACAGGTGTGAATGATTGGGGATGTGGGATGGTTGGCAGGGGAACACTCTGCTGGCCAAACGGACACAGGACAGGACTGAGGGAGACCTGATGTGACAGGGCTTTCTTAGAGTACCCCGGCTATGGAAATTTATAGTATATAGGTATAGTGTGAGGCAGAGCTGCTATGAAAGTCTGATGGAAAATATGAAACATTTTTTGAAAGACATGGAAACTGGTGCTGAATAATAATGGCCTTTGAAAAAGAAATTGGGAAACACTGCCAATCTGTTACCATCTTCACATGAAGAAGGCCTAGACACGCAGTGTGGTGCCAAAAACCTGTTAATATCTCTGACACAATCCGGGAGATAATCTAAGCGCTCATTCCTATATGCTCATTCTCAGGGTCATTTAGGCTTATCACATTTTGCACCCCATAATGACACAACTTTGTTTTATCATTTATCTTCTGTGAACTCATATCATATATTAGTCATGGTGATTTGTTTTGTTGCAATTGATGCTTTTTAAAACTAGTAGACTGTATGCCTTTAAACTGTAGTTTAAAGAACAATAATGAGTTAATTATTACATTTTAACAGACAAACCATGTGGGCACTGTTAAACATGAAGGTAAAGATATATATTTTAACATTTATCATATACTATCATTTGCATGCCCATCTTTATTGCACTCAGCCTGCTGTCTTCCATTGCTACTCCTGCTCCTTTCCTTTCACACCTTCTGGAGTGAATCAAGCGGAGGTCTCCATACAAGGGAGTCCCCTACCTTCCCACTGGCCTGCCTGTCTTACTGCCTACCTGCCTCCTGCCTGCACCACCTCACCTGTCTCCCTGCCTGTCTACCTGCTCTATACTGTCTCTGCGGACCCTCGCTGTCCTGCCATTTGCCTGAATTTACTGTGCACTAAGTGATGTAAACTGTCTAGAGATTAATGACCTGGCCTTTAAGACCATTTAAGTCTTATCTTCTTAAGAGGGCGACTAGGTACAGATTGCTAAAAAGCATATGTATAGCCTTTACCTGTTCCAGTTCACTTTCACTGGATTCCTCACCAGTCAGGTTGAATAGCTGTGGGACAGTAAACAAAGGCTACTGCAGTTAATGCCGTAACTGAGCGGCCAGCATGGTACCCGGGCCCTGACAGAGTATCAAGCCTTGGTAGTACCACACTCAGAAAAAAGGGTACAGCCCTGCTGCAGTTTTGTTCCCCAAGGTTAAAACGACATTAATATACCTCCCATGGTACAAAAATGTTCCTCAGAGTCCATTTCTGTACCTTAAATTAGACTAAAAGGTGCATTTACCTACAGCTAGGGTATAACTGGCAGGGCCTTGAGGGTACAGCCTCAGTGACAAGCAACTTTACCCTTAAAGATACAAATTGGTACTTTTTTTTGACAGTGCAGAAACATTAAAAGAGAATGATGTGAGACTGCAGGACTAGGAGGAAGATTAAATAATGAATAAACAGAAATACCATTACCATTACATTACAAAAATGAATTGGCCCTACTCCATTCTGCAGGGCACACCAACAGAGTAAAGAATGGCAGTAATTGTTATTCAGAGCTTCGTCTGTACTAAAACCAGGATATTCAGGAAGCATGCACACTCCTCTGTAAAACTACCATAAGGACCAGGAGGCCAGTAAGTAATAACAAGAGGTCATACCACCTGCAGCTCAGACTAGGTAATCTGAAGCTAAACAAGTTTGGGCCTGGCCAGGACTTGGATGGGAGACTAGCTGGGAAAGCTGGGGTGGGTGTTGGAAGAGGTGTTGGTGTGGCCAACTGGGGAGTCTATCCTGTGGTCTGTGCGGATACCAATACCCCAGTGCAGTGACACGGAGACTGTTCTATAAACATACGATGTATAACTGAAGTCCTGACTCTCTGAGGTCCTAAAGGATCCTTAGGTGTGTTTTGAATGAGTAGGGGTGGTTCCTTGATGTCCTGGCTAAAATTACCCACTGTAGCCCTATCAAATCTCACCTCCTAATCATTCCCTGTATCTAACTGGTGAATTCTCTTGCCCCTCCTTGAACTCCTGCCCCTTCATCACCTTATCTATTGTGTGATGAGCGTACTGGTGCGAATGGCTGCCGTCGTATCATCCAGTGGTGGTGGTTGAAGTGGATCCCCATTGGTTCTGTAAAGCACTTTGGGTGTCTTGAAAAGTGCCATATAAATGTAACTTTCATTCAACAAGAGTAAATGATGATAAAGAATTACAGACGGCTGGACTAATAAGATTTCAAATGTGTTAAATCCCTAATGGGATTTTGCAAGAAATACAATTAATGTATGTATTTATTTCCATTGTGATCTCTTTCTACACTGCTTTTTAAAAATGTTTGTAGACTGTATAGCAGACTGACCAGCACCTATAAGTTGCTCAGCAATGTATTCGATTGTGGAAATGGGCGTCATCTAGTGGTGAGTCCTGGTACTGCAGGGATTTAATTAACGCAGAATTTCACATTTGACCGCGAGCTGCAAAAGGAAACAGAAAGCAGAAATAGTAAGAACGATTTCAGCCCTGGCCTCACACCTCAGGGTTATGTGTTTGCCTGTGAACCTGGCTCTCTGTGTGTGGATTTTGCATGTTCTCCTTGGCCCAAGTGGGGATATTCTGGTTACCCCCTCGCTATCATCTTACATTCCAAAGACTGATTCCGCATTGCCCACACTACTGCTTTGTGTGTGTCCTGTGCTGCAGTGAGCATTATCCAAGCCTCCCCCTGACGTCATACCTTCCTAAACAGTCATTTGAAACGGATGGATGGAAATGGATAGAACTCACATGGTTGCACTTGTTTACAGTCCTGCTGTGTTTTGTCATAGGAAGCAGTAGCAGATAATCAGGGCCATACTTATTAACAATAACTGGAATCATTATGGGTATACTATAGGAGTCCCACTAGACTGGCTAGTCTCATTAAATTGATGGCTTAACATTGAGTTTTGAATGGATGTCAGTTTTTGAGTTTTGTAATTGCCAATTATTGCAGCAGTCCATAGAAAATCAGTTCTTTTTTGTAGTATGTGAGTTATTTTGACCTGGATTTTACCATATTTATTTAATTGAAATCAGTACACAAGCCTGATTGGATTGGATTGGGTAATTAATAATAATAATATACTAACATTCTCTACCAAACATAGATGTTATTCCACCAAACCTGGAATACTAAAGATATGAACTCACTATTTTACAGGGTTACAGGGTTTACTAGGTTGGACAGAAAAAGAAACAGCCAACCAGAGGAAATGAGACGCTGTCAGAATTACAACAATGTAGACAGACAGACAGACAGCCCAGTTACCCCACCCCCCACCTAACCCCTACTCCTCCCACACCCCCCACCCTCTACAAACTCTAGCCCCCCTGAAGCATTGTCCCTACCTCTCTCCACACAAAAATCATTTTTAAAAGCTACCTTTGTGTGACCTGTCTTAGTATAATCAGGTTCAGATTGGTCTCTGTCCTTTCAGGTGCCACTGCTAAGTGATGCTTCTTCAATTCAGTGAGATTTCTCTCTAAATGAAATAGGCACCAGATTATCACCTATACTATGCTCCTGGGATGTTTGGAAAAAGATCCATTAAATTCTTTAATAGTTACTGTGTTCACCAAATCTAGCATCTTCTGCAGCCTGCCTTTCTGTCCTTTGCTGCCACCTAGTGCTGCTTCGGGTGTGCTTTGCCTTGAAGTGAAGTCACATGTAGATCTAAATCTAATACTGTTTTTGTGAAGGGGTAATAAAATCCATCAAATACTTTTTGATTTATCACATTCACATTATCAAGTGTCATCTGCAGTCACCCTTCCCTTTGCTGCCACTAGGTGGCGTTGCTTCAAGTGGCAGTGGCAGTGGAGTGGTCCCTAAACCATATGTAGCCTACTCCCCATCCAGGGAATACAAATAATATCCGCTGTATTTATTTTAAATACTGAATATTTTCAAGGATTTTTCCTTTTGCTAAATAGTGTCATGGTTTGATTATTGCAATACTATGCCATCTGGTTGCACAATCACTTCCCCAAAGAGTATCAGTTACAGATTTCAGCTGCACCTCCTGAAACTGCTTATCCATGAAATTTAGGGAATATAAAATACTACCATTAATATATAATACTGCCTTCAAAGACTTATTGCAAAGTATGTCAGAAGCCTATTGTCTACGTTTATCCCTGACGCTGTACATGACCACCCTTCTTAGTGGTTGCTTACCTTGCTGTAGTATTGATTGCCAAAGACCTCCAAATGGTTGTGTACATTCTCTGCCTCTATTGTTGCAGCTGTGGATTGGTCCATCATAGATATTCCACCTTGCACCTAGCAGAGCATTCTCCCTCCTTTTTCCTTTTTTCGGGTTCCCTATCTAACTCCAGCTTGGGGCCATCTGGTCCCGAGCTGACAGGTCATCAATTTGCTCCAGACTGCTGGCCTGCGACAGTGTCCAAAGAATGGATCTGCATTCCGGCCTGATCCAGTGTACTGACCCAGATGTCTTCATCGGCCCATTTTCAGTCCCCTCCTCTGAATGGGTCATATGATAATGGCCACGCCAGTTGCTGCAGGATTCCATTAGTAAAGCATATAAAAAGCTCGATTGTCTTCTTTGGAGGAGTCAAGGAATGAGTTTCAGTTTTTACAATATTGTAATTTTAGGTTTTCAGTTTTTTGGCTCTTGGGGAAATTATCACAGTGTTATCACAGTGTTATAATAATAATTGTATTATAATAAAATGTAGAAATACTGTAATGATGTTTATCCTAGGCATGAAGAAAAGGAAGAAATACATTGCACTACCATTAAGTCTGAAACTATGAAGCAGGTAAAGAAGCTCAGGAGATGGAGGTGCAGGAAAAATGCCCCTTGAGGGCAAGTGTTATTAGGGGATATTAGGAAAAATATACACAAAAGGTGTTTTCCCACCACAGGAACTTTTTTCAGGATCCAGGAACCTCTGTCGTGTTCCGCAGGAACTCCACTCGATTGTAGTTCCTCAGAGGCAGTTCCAGAATCTTTGTTTTAGTCCCTACTCTGAAGTAGGTACTTTTGCCTGACAGAGAACTACTGGGTGGAGCTTATTGCGCTAAACTTTGCTGACTAGTTGACCACAAGCACCGCTGCTATCCTGGAAGTTATGCAGAAGTGCGGGGAAGAGAGACGTAGTGGCTTTTAGTAGGTGCTGACCCCTGGGGTGTCTCAATGTGGTGCAGGATGGGATTGGTCCAACCTGGGAGGCTGCCCCGGTAACCACTGGCAATCTCTTGCAATTCTTGGCCTTGGGGTGGGCTGAGAGCCTCTCGCGTGTGACCTTTTTCAGGAGGTGCAGTACAGAGGGCTGATGGGTGGGACTGTCAGAGGAGTAGCAGCCAGATTGTCAAGCCTGATAGATGACAGGACCCCTTTCCACTA
Source organism: Mormyrus iriodes (assembly GCA_011763525.2). NCBI lineage: Eukaryota > Metazoa > Chordata > Actinopteri > Osteoglossiformes > Mormyridae > Mormyrus > Mormyrus iriodes. Next base: position 16,221,874 of record JAAGVU020000015.1, on the reverse strand, counting down.
TATTGTGAAGCCCCTCCTGGTCGGCCTCTGTATTCTCCACATGGATCTTCATTGCCAGGACTTACTGCAACTCACACCAAACCCTGGCCAGGCCCACCCTAGCAATAAAGGGAGAGGGGATAAACCAGTTTTCCCTGGGGGATCATCCAGCTAGCTTGGCTTTGGAAATGGGCACATACTGGTGTTTGGGGTCAAGCCAAAAGAATGTCTGCATTGTCTGTTAGGACAAAAACTGTGGAAAAGGGTTGGCCATTTTGGTAGGGGTTATGGTGTCTGGCAGGCATACAGCCTGCTGAATGTCATGGGGAGGGAGGGCAGAAAGAGGTCTAGGGCCACCTTCTCTACCAGTATGTGGCACTTCACCATTTCCTTTGGTCAGGTGAGGTCCTGCGGGTCAGCTTCAGCATCTCCTTCATCCAGGATAAAGAGGGTGATTGTCCCCCAGTGTTCACTTGCAGAGGGAAAGCTCTTGCACAGTTGGGTTGCTCTTTCCTTTGTATCATATGGGCTTTAGGCCTTGCCTGTGAAGGCTTCCCCTCCTCCTGATTGGGATGACTATCAGCCACCAGCTCCACCCTGTTGGCATTACTTGGAGGCTGCCTGTGAGGAAACCATGGTTACCGACAGTGAGCATGGTGCTGATTGCTCCCTGCTGGCGCACAGTGAATTTCTGGTGAGCCCCCACATCACTAAAAGCTTATTATTACAGTATTTAAAGTGCTTTGATAGTGGACAAAAATATGCACATATTCGATTTTTTCTGTTGCTCTTAAAGCTGTTTTCCCACTATTGTGTCACGTGAGCATGAAGCCCATTTGGACTAAATTAGTTTATTCAGCCAGTATAATCAGGAACCTAGACTGGCTTGCCATGCAGAAATATGACAACAGAAAAAAAAAAACACAGGATTTAGAAATATCAGTTCAGTGAGTTTACTTAAGTGCATATCTTTATCGTGCAATGCGACCAGAACATATTAAGTGCAAAATACTTGTTTTTTTTTTAAAAGTGCTTTACAACACAATGACCGTACAACAACGAAAATTAGTTTCAAATTATAGAAGGAAATCAACTGGAATACCATCCAGGGTGTACCCCCGTCCCTGTGCTGCCTTGTGTAATTCTAACAACTCGTCGATAGTGATGATGTTTTAGAGTCAATACAGATTTTTCAAAAGTCTTAGAAACTATTACTAATGCACAGAAGACCACAAGTATCAAAAAGAGTTTTGGGAGCGCTTGGTGCGTTTAAAGACGAAGAGTTCTTTCCGCCAATAAGAAGTATGGATTCGCCTATTGTCCAATGAAATGAAAGTATGGGGGCGGGGTTTAGACTTTTCACTGGATCCTGGCGAAGAAAGGAAGTGGCCAGCCAAGTAGGAAGGGGAGCCGGGGGGATCCGCTGTTTGTGCGCTGGTTATACGCTGGGTTTTTCCTCCTCTCCCAGTGACGCAGTCCGATCGGCGTTACTGGGACATGGAAGATGGCGAGTGTGGAGACAGCCGCGGAGCATGAACGGATCCTGCGGGAGATCGAGAGTACGGACACCAACTGCATCGGTCCCACTCTTCGGTGAGTGCCCGCTGCGGGACGCCCGTCTGCGCGGCGGCTTCCTCGGCGCCTCCGGCTCCTCTCTACCGCCCGCAAAAGGGAGTCGCTCCGGCTCCGCAGCTAACTCCGGAGGAGACTTCGGGGCTGTTTTGCCAACTTGTAGATCCAAGGGAGGTGGTCTTGCTCCCAGAGTAATTGACATTCCGGTCGCCGATGCGAAGAGATGAACCTTCTCACGGAATCTTCCCTCATCGTGGCCATAATCAAAGACTGCATTCATTTTAAAAACTGTGTTTCTGTTTTTCCTGCTTCAGTCAGGCGTTACTATACACCCTCCTAAACCATCCCAACGGCGTGACATGAAGCCATAATTTTGCATATCTGAGTTCTGTCTGCTGCTTTGCTTGCCGATTTCAAGCTCAGTTTCGCACAAGTACTAATAAACATCCTTTATATATACATTCTCAATCTTTTGGGAAATATTTATCATGAAAAAAATATTACTGGGTCAGGTTGACCCTAATGGATGATGTTTCTTTATAGCCCCAACACCAGCAGACGGTGTACGCCTTTAAGGGTGCTGTCAGTATAAGATTTACACTTATTTTTATTTCCACACTGGCATTTTAAAAGCTGGGGCTGTGGTGCTGTGAAGTCCCATACAATCCCGCTCCACTATAAAACTGTCCTGAATAACCCCTGGATTTGTGTATGTATGGTAATTCACTAACTGCTAACTTCTGGCATAAGAAGCTTAGGCTTTTCAGGCTTATTTGCTGCCAAAAGGTCAAGAGTCAACCTATTTTAACGGAAGACTTCTTTGGTGGCTGGCCTCACGGAGTCCCACATTCACATTATTTACAGTGTATAAGCCTAACATTATATGATTACGAGGGAGGTTTCCATATTCAAATTAATTTCATGTTTATATTTTTATAACTTTTTTTTTTTTATTGACAGCATCAAATTAACAAGCCTGGTGTATCTAAGAATGATCTGAAAGTGATTTGTTCCTGGCTTGAACATGGTATTATGTCTGTTTAAAAATGGCAGACTTAGAATGACCTGCTCCTTCGCTATCTATAGTGACAACTTGGATGTGATCATGTCCATTTTTTTTTTACATTCGGAAAGGAACTTTATATACTGGTAAAGTCTTTTTGTTCTAACGCTGGGGGGGTGGGCATTGTCCGTACAGATACAATCCAGTGTAACAACAACAGAAACATGTTTTGGCAAGTTTCCTTGATTTCTATCGTGTGTGTTCTCCTCTTTGTGCCCAGGACCAGTTTTCTGTAGGCCTCTTGCCTGCTGTCTGCATCAGCAGATGCTGGTGATATGAATCTCTGTAATTGTATATATGCTTCCCCCCCCCCCCCGTTGTTGGTTTTCTCATTCCCTTCCACAGATTATGAACCCCAGAATAAATGGCAGACCTTCTACCTTTAAGCCTTCCTTGTTGTCAGAGCAGATGCTCCCCTGTAATTCATGCCTAGGTGTGCTCTTGCTGAGGTCCCCCATACTCAGTGCTGTCTGCCAGTAACAGGGCCCTGTTTGCGCATTGGAGAGGATGGTACGGGTCGATATTAAGTGGCCTGACATTATGAGAATAGTGCATTAGCTTTATTGTGAACTCCAGTGTTGGTTACGTAAGTTTGAGTTTTTTTTCCACCTCTTCTACCACGGCAAGTCTAGCAGACGTTTCAGGTTTTAACTTGCGACCCCCCTGGAATGCCTCAGGGACCTTCTTAACAGTCCCCCGTCTTTTAATGGTTTAGTATTGTTCGGGAGTCAAGTGATTGTGAACCATTTTGGGAAACGGCTGTGTGTCTTTTCTGCTGATCTTGTTGGAAGACTGTGGTTTAGCATTTAGTCTGGCAATCAGTCAGCAGGAAATGCATTTGAAACCACCACTTCCCTGTGATGCCTGGTTGTGTGGGTGCCTGTCTGCATATTCATCTTCCCATGTTCCCAGTAGCTGCCTTTAGTACGGTAGAAGTCATTGTAGGTTTCATGGGTCCCATGGAGCCCTTATCCCCGAGCCCTTAAACCTTTAGCCTTAAGCCTGTGAGTTTTATGTGATTTCACTTGTTGAAACTCACATTTAGTGAGTCTGTAGTTTATTGGTGCTTCCATGGAAAAAAGAGGATGGATTCTTATTGGTTGAGGACAAATGGGCCGCACCTCCTTCAGCTACCTGTAAAATAAAAATGTTCCTTTTCACAAAAAAGAACAAAATGACAAGATGACAAATGCCTGTATTACTGGGTTTTGCTTTGTTTTCCATCTACTCGAACAGTTCTGCGAGCCGTGACTTTCTTAGCCTACGCTTTTTTCCTGCTCTGTGTGTCAGAGATCCCAGCTGTCCGTGAACAGAGCTCACACTTTCCTCTGCCTTGCATAAATGGTTTTCTTTAAAAACTGAGTAGTATAACCTGCCCTATACCTTTTAAAATGCAAAATGCAAGCAATTGCTGTTTTTTTTTTTTTTACTTGTTACTGCAGGGTTGTGTGTGGATCTGCAGGTTAGGATGCTGTCTCTGTGATTGGATGGTTGCCGGTTCAAATCCCATGGCTGATTTGTAATTTCATCCTTGGGCCCTTGTGCAAGGCCCTTAACACTCTGCCCCTGCTCTTTAATCCTCACTTGTACGTCGATTTCAAGAAATCGTGACGTTTTACCAGGTTTCACCATGTTTTCTTTTGAGGCACTGTTATTATGGGATTAAATAAAAATGTATAGGAAATAAATTTAATAACTCTCTCGCTCAAAGACCCCAGCTGGGTCCTTTCTAGGAGGCTGAACCTGTGTCCTGCCCTGAAGAAGATCATCTTTCCTAGTAGATACACAGCACTGTCTGCATTTATGTGGAGAGCGAATTTGAATGCATGAACAGCTAGAGTTTCATTTACCTGTGTGACTACAGATGCAAAGCTGTACTGAGGATTTGGCAGGTCGGGGTTATCATTGGTCAGAGAAGTGTTGCATACCAGCGGCGGGTCTGCAGCCCTGTAGTGGCGTCAGATCTATACTGACTTTTAGTGCTTTGCCATTGACAGGAACTGACCAAATATTAGCCCCTGGGCCAGTTTATTGCTGTGCATGTCTGTTTGCCTAGTTGGGTTTGGTGTCCGTAGTTAAGCTGGGAAAAGCTGTGAGGGCTGTTACCTTAGGTGAATGTAATTCTCTTTGTGCTGCCTCCCCTAGATGGTCATACATATGCTCGTCTGTGTTTGTTCGTGCTTATCTGATCTTCAACCCTGCTTCGGGCTGTTTGGAGGTCCTTTGTGCCTGCCCTGCAATGAACTGAAGGGTAGCCAGTATGACCGGTCACCCAGAGCCCTGTAGTTCTCAGGTCAGCATTTCAATAGTTTATGTGTGCATCCAGTGTGTGCCCGGGCCCAAAATGATAGTTAGTTTCTTCAGGGATGGTCAGGGCAGCAGGTTTGGCGTTTGTAAGTGTATTTTTGAGCCCTGTAAGACATAACTGAATGTCCTAAGTCTGAATCTTCCGAACTTATGAAGTGCAGTGATCTCTTACGTTGGAGTTATATAATACACTTGACCGTTATTTTGTCCTTGATGATGGACAATAACTGAGGATATGATTATTGTGTGGTATTTTCTGAGATTTAACTAGGCAAAATAAAACCGTTCAGCAGATGGGCAGAGATTTCTGATAGAGTTCAGGAACAATCGTGATTTCTTTGGAATCATTTTACATGTCAGTGTTCTTAATTCATCATTGTGATTGCTGGCATTCTGTGTTTTATTATGTCGTGGCACGATGGATGCTACTTTCCAAGGACGTGCATAATTAACATTTACAGCCACGCAATCTGCAGGACTCTGGAGCTGTAGCGGTTACAGCAGGGTATTCAGCAGAGGTCCACAGCACAAGTTTCTCTCTTTGCTGGTGACTGTCATTAGCTGATTGCAGCTCCCCCAGAGCGGTTTTCCCCCCATTTCTCTGTGGGGTTCATTCTGGGAACTCTGTCATTAGCGCTGGATGGGCTGCAGCCAGGCCACTAATAGGCTTTTTTGGTCTTGATTTGCATCATGTAAATGTGCTGAAAAAAACCAAGCACCTAGGCCTACTTCCTCACTCCATCTTCTTGTTTCTTGTCCACATGCGCAATTTTTGATGGCAACCACCTGACATAATTGGAATACATTTCTCTGAGACACTACAGATGTTATGTAGGATTTTAACATTGGGTGGCCTTGCCTGGCTACATTCATCATTCACAAACTTCAGTATATTTGATTTTACTTCATAAATTTGGTGACAGAATCTCAGTGTAGCAATATTGATTGAATTTCCCGCTTTTAATAATGTTGCCAGTCAAAATTGGCCAAAGGGCCATGATTGTAGGTAGATCGAGTTGTGGGCCAGCATCGGAATGAGCGGTCAGTCAATCATGCCTTAATCTCTTAACAGCTAGTTAACTTCACTGTATGATCATTCTTTATGTAAACAATCGTACAATCCTGAACAGATTCCTGATTTAAAGTGGAACGCAAAAGATAACTAATAAATTTCTGTCACAAGCAATCTTTATAGCCCAACTAATACATTCTCTGAGCATTTATTATAATACTTTTTCCTGGACTGCTAATAATTAGGTCAGTCAAGAACTTTGAGTATGACAAGTGGCTTGAATACTGGCGAGGTTACAGAATGACTGTGTTCCTCTAGTTTGCTGGCGGACTAGTTATTGCACTATTATCAGCTGGTATAGCTAACTTCTGTAGCAAGTGTATTTGGTAAATGTTGAATGTTAGCTAGCGTTATTAGTAATAAGCATTTTGCATTTCAGATTTCTTACAAATAATCATTAATGAACTGCAGATAAAACTGTACTTGCTACCGATCCTGTATCTTTTATTGTCGTTTGCACGCAGTAATGCTGAAGAGCTGTTAGTTGGACATCCATGCTATCAAACCGCGCATTTTTCTGTGTAACCTGAGACTTCATCATTTGAGCGTGAGGAAACGGCACAGTGACAAAAGCGGGAATTAACTTATCCCCTGACTATAAGCGGTTGGTAATTATGGGAGCTAGGTTGGTATTTTTCTGCCGCCTGCCAATAGCTTTCCTATGTCAAATTGAAGTTTGCTAGGTGTTTTGATGCCAGTAACACTTGATTGCCCCGCAGTCTGAATGTCATGGTTCCTCATACCTTGTTCGACAGAAGCCCTTTTCTGCTCTGTGGCCGGGTGCTGTGGTCACTGGTAAAAGTGACCCATCATTCTATTTCTGTCCTACCGCTGGCTCGGCGCAGTGGTAAAAATATCAGTACCTCAGGGAAGAGTCTGGTTTCCTGAAGCCTGTGTGCCAGCCGGAAAGAAGGAAGGTAGAGCTGGCCATGGAGCTCTGCGTCTGCATCCAAAAATATCAAGGGGTTCCCCTCTGCTGTACTGGCATGGTGCCCAGCCAGGTCTCAGATTCACAATGCCATGCTTACTGGGAACTTGATGGACTAGTAAAGGAACAAAGAGAAGTATGTGAAGTACAGGTAATGGAGTTTGTAACTTCATATTAGCGATGAAAACGATTTGTTAACCACCTAATCTTTTTCTGGTTCCTAATCTGCTCTTCTGTTCCGTCGTCATTCGAATCATCATCAAACATTAGGTTCGTTAGGGGGGAAACAAAATGACATGGGAATGTGTGTTGAATCTTGTTACATTTGTTTACATTTATTGAAGAGGAGGGAGAGGAAAAGCAAATTTCTTTTTCTTCTTTAAAGGACAAAAATCAGCTTTATCTTTACAGCCCTTGAATTCTAATGTGCTGCTTGCACGGTGAAGAATGGGGTCACGGAGTGACACGGTGGTTGGGAAGAGTGAGTCTTCCAGGCCAGGAAGAGCTGCAGTCACAAGGCAGTATTGCTGCGATCACGTCTGCTTTTTAAAAACCAGGCACTATATGATTAACCACCTTGATTCGAGACTTGATATTTCAACGGTGTGAGGGGGCAAGAAAACTAACCGCACTATGCTCTATCCACCTGTGAAAAATAAGCTGGGAAATGACGACATCATCAGAGAAAGTGGCATGTGCATGAGAAGTCTGCGACTTTTGCTTCAGGACATGTTTTGTTTCATGATGGCGGGGTAGGGTGGGTAGCAGGGTGACTTATGATGAACTCCCCTACTCTTCCACAAACACACACACTAGACCAAACCGGCAGCAATTAACCTGCAAACAATAAACTCTGTGATGAAGGAAGTGTAAAGAGAACATGCCTGCCTCTTGGGGCGGGAGAGGTGATCCAAGTGGACACAGTGGAGCCAGGCAGTGGACTCTGGGGGGCAGGGGAGGGGGGTCATTGCTCGCTCTGGAATCTCAGACATAACTAGGGGAGAGTAACCTGTAGGTGAAGCTAATTCCTGTTCCTTATTCCTTGATTGGGTTAATTGTGTAAAGTTGAGGTCAAGTTGTTCTGGCCCTGGAAGAACTGACATGTTTTCTAGGTCTGCTGGGTCATGTGGCTCATTGTCATGGATACCTGCTTTCCCAGGATATGTATCTTTATTAAGATTAGGCCTTGTGCTCTGTCAGGAGGGAAAAAATACTTAATGCCCCATGATTTACATTGTCATCCGAGGCCTGATCTACATATAACACGATGCTAGTTATTTGGTTTCAAGACTGTATGGCTGTGATGATGCATGGGGGAGTAGTTTGTCCTACAAAAATCTGTCTGAATCTGAAATTCACTTTTAAAATATCATTGGTTGTTTTTGCTAATGGGAATTTTACTTGCACAAAAATGTTGAGGCCAGAAAGAAAAATAATTGGTTCAGAGAGAGAACCGATTAGATTGTCGGCCCAAGCAACTAGAAGAGGTGGGACCAACCAATCAGATGTCTTGGTCCCTCCTCCTGTAGTCACTTGGACCAACCTCCTCTACAATCTCATTGGTTATCTCTGAACCAATCATTTTTCCTTCCGCCCTCTGAACATTTTTGTGTAAGTAAAACTCCCATGAGTGTTTTTCAGGTGATTGAGTGCAGGAGTCAAGTGACTGAGAGCAGTTACATTTTCTTTATGTACTCTGATCAGCTTTGCAAAGCATGTTTATAGACTTTTCAGTTGCGTCAAGGAATTCATCCGGGGCTTCCCTGGGCCGTGCGTATGCTTATTTCTAACTAAGACCCTACACGGTGGTATCCTCCTGTGACGGCATACCTCTAAGACCTGCCATTTCTTCTGCTTCATGATAAGAGCTCATTCATTATCTACAGGCTGCAGCCTTCGTCCAGCCTGACCTTGAAGCACCCAGCTAATCACTTTACCATCCTTGGGACCAAGTCTGCTTTCCATGCTAGTGCTGCTATTAGGGTTGGGCTGCCACATTCTGACATGGTTGTGCCACAGACGTACCATAAGGGCGGGGAGGGCAAGTCTGCGCTAGGGCTCTTGGCCGCACCCTGCTTAGTCACCGCGAGAGCAACACCCTGCATAGCAGCCTTAGGCCGCCGATCCCGCTGAGTCACGCCGGCTGTGTCGGTGTTTGTTTCACTGGTGGCACAGCCCGACTTTTTTGAGTGACAGCACAGCATTTGGTAAAGGCGTGGCATCGATATATTGCGAGAGCGTGAAAACAATGAGTTTGCCAAGATATGATCACAGCGCTCTAATGTGAAATGCCATTATTTAGAAATCAAAATTTTCAATAGCAGGTCAGATGGAATTTACGCTTATTAACGTAAATATGGTGTGTCTGGGTAAACATTGATGTATCTAATGGGTACAGTAACGCTGCTTGATCTGCCAGAGCTAGCTCAGCCAAGGACTATACAAGCAGTTGTGGAGGGAGGACCCCCAACAACCAAATGTGGGCACCAGACAAGTCCCCCTGCGTAACCACAGAGAATGACCTGTGCACAGTGACACCCCCACCCTCCCCAGCTCGCAGCACATGTTATTGCTTGATATAGCCAAGGTGACGGAAATGGGCCCGTCATCTGTCACTAACACTTGGTCATGTGCTTCACAGCTGCCGCAGGATGTGCTGTTGCCATTTGAGTAACCAGCAGTCTGATAAGAGCCACTTTCCTGACATCATATGGGTCCCTGTGGCCTCGTGTTCTTGGTGTTGGTGTCTCACTTCCTAAGTCGTGCTCTGATACCTTCTGGCCCTGCCAAGTGCAGTCTCTGATGTCCAGTGATAACATCTGCTTTCCGACGTGGACCCAGATGGGAAATGAGGAGGAGGACGAGACCAGCTACTCAGTGCTCGATGAATTTGTCGTTTGCCGTTTCCCCCACTGTGCCTCCCATCTGCCTGGCTTTCTGATGTCTGGGGATAACTTGGCAGCTGTGACAGGGGCCTTGAACATGTCACTTGGGCAGTATTTCGCAGTGTGTGTATGTACAGCTGGTTTCTCATCTCAAGTCGATTCTGATACTTGAGTCCAGACAAAAATAGCTTACAGCTGGACATTTTACGGTTCAGGCCCTTGGTCAAATACAATTGCAGACTACCACCCTCTTGCCCCGGATCTTACTGACAAGCTGATCTTGAGGGAAAAATATTATTCTCTTTTACACTTTGGGTGGTATTGCTTGATGCCAGAGGACCACCTGACGGCAGTCTTTGCCTAACTCTGATCTTTCAGGTAACAGCGTGTTGAGCTCTGCCAGAGCTTCCCAAAGCGCTCTGCAGAACTCCTGCAGCACGTCCTGACAGATGTGCTGTGTGACCTGAGAAGCCGGAGCTTAGTGGCCACGGTGATTTCGAGTTGGCAGTGGCGACTGACTTTTAACGGAATTATGCTTCAGGCTCTTTGGGGCCTATCTTATGGGTGTCCCTGTTTGCATGACTTTGGACCTGGCCTTCAAAGCAGAGGTGTGAAATTGGATCTAGATATTAAGATGGTGGCCCAGAGCATAACCTACAGCACTGTGTGAGCTTAGTGCCCTCAAACCTGTTTGCTGGCCTTGGAGGACTGTTTGGATCAAGAATACACTGGCGTGAGCCAGATGTGAGCCCAGGAGCAGAGATCTAAGAAGTGATCAGTCAGGATAGCCAGTCAAAGCCAGAAAAAATAAAGCATGTGCTGATTTCTGGCAGGCTGGCTAATTGAGCCCCGAGTGATTTGTGACTCCTGAAGTAAATGTTAAACAAATATGTTACAATGTTAACAATGAAAAGGCTGTTGGCTTTTTTTTCCATTTCTTTTCTTGTTTTTCTTCCTTTATTAGAGGGTCAAAAAGCATATAACAAGGGGACAGCAAATCATTGGAAAGGAAAGATGTAACAGAAGACAGTATGTGTAGACTGTTGAGGTTGCATACTGTACTTTCCCCTAAATGATGGGCTTGTGTTGTGTGTGAGCATGTGTGTGTTTGTGTATTTCTGTGTGTTGGGAAGATAAAAGTGATACATTGCGGGGTAGAGATGGAAGGGAGGAGAGGCAGGAGCAAAAGGGAGATTGATGGATTGGGGGAGGGCTGTTGTTCGGTCCAGGAAGGCAGGCTGGGCCCACCGCACACTGTGAGTGGGCCAGAGGGAGGGGCATGGCAGCACCCAGGACAGCACCCAGGACAGCACCCCACCCATGACACCCCTACCCCAGGCCGACCACACCCCGCACACCATGCTACCCCTATTCTAGGATTGAGTTTTGTGGATGTTTTTCTCCTTTTAGTGGGAGAGAAAATGCTGATCTGGTGTGATGCATTGAAAGAAGCAGGTCATGCAGGTTGGTCCAGCCCAGAGCAGGAGAGATCGGTACCACTGGAGGGCCACCACCCCAGACCAGCTCGGAGACCCACCCCCAGTGCACTCTGGCAATACTGAAATAATATATTTAAGTTCTACCCAATATAAATATATATATGCACCGCATGCATATGTTTCAGTGAGTGATAAATATTTATTATTATTATTATTATTATTATTATTATTGTTATTATTATTATTATTATTATTATTATTATTATTATTATTATT
>JAAGVU020000015.1:16196747-16210253 GCA_011763525.2 Mormyrus iriodes | reverse complement strand
ATTATTATTATTATTATTATTATTATTATTGTTATTATTATTATTATTATTATTATTATTATTATTATTATTATTATCATCCCTATTAGTGCTTTTCCCTATTTTCCTTCCTACACAAACACACACTCAGTTGCAGACATAACAGGGTACACATGTATAGATATGAACAGATACAAAGTATGTGATGCTGTAAGTGCAGTCGGGAAACGGGAGTGGAGGAAGGAATTAAATGCGTCTGTGCGCGTCTGTGCAAATGAGCTGGTTGGACAGCGGTTACTGAAGTTATCTAGGAGCAATACTGATATGAGGCAGGCAGAATGGGAATGAGGATGCTGAGAGGCGCCCTATATATGACTGTAGTATAGGTCAGATATATAAAAGGGGCGGCCGAGAGTGGAAAAGACTGTTCTTCTCTTAACTTCATTTATTCGTTTGCCCTGATTCTCAACTACTTCAGCATGTTGTGCATTTTGTTTTTCTAATAAACCGCCATGGTTACTCTGTGATCACAGCTGCCTTTAGCAGGTTCTTTTCCCAGCTTCATCAGAAGTTTTCAGAGCAGTAGATCCAAACTTCCAGATTTTTGGCTTTTGGTAGCGTGGTGATCAGATCACAAAACTAAAGGTGGTCCAACAAAATATTAAACTGAGATTTTTTTTTTTTTTCTTGGCCAGGCAGTGTATTTTGTGAATCAGGAAAGAGATGGAATGCTGCGACAGAACTTGCCCTCCACAATCTCCTGACCTAAACCCTATAGAGCTGGTTTGGCATGAGTTGGATCTCAGAGGAAGAGCCAACTTGTGCCCAGAATTTGTGGAACCTCCTTCAGGAGTCTGCAGTGCTGTCATCAAAGCCAAAGGGGGCTATTTTCTAGAGTCTAGAATCTGAGAAAATTCTGAGATGTTGAACAATTCTCTTGGCCGTTGCAATATTTGATATGTACCGTCGGCCTCTGTAGCTGCAGGTTCCATACTGTGGATTCACTTGAACTTGCTGCACTCCCAGCCCGACACTGAACCCGTGCGAATGAGCCGATGTGCAGGCAAACCCTGCGGACACGTCCTCGGTCTCTCGCCAGCACTGTTTGGGCATCGCTCGCCTTGCGTCTCATTCATCCGCTACCTGTGTTGTGTGCACCATTTTTGTTTCTTTGAACAAATGAACAATTTACAGCATTTACATTGCGTTTGCATTGTCTTAGGTATTATAAGTAATCTAGGCATGTTTTTAAGGTATACGGGAGGGTATGTGTAGGTAATCTGCAAATGATGCGCCATTTTATATAAGGGAGGGACTTGAGCCTCCGTGTACTTTGGTATCCATGGGATTCTGGAATTAATCCCCCGCAAATACTGAGGGCTGACTGTATTACTTCATAGCTCCGAGTCCTTTTACAATGACTAAAATAGAAATGAATGCATTAAAAGCAGGTGTGTCCAGACTTTTGACTGGTACTGTAGGTGACAAGTTCATAAGGCCAGATGGCTTCCATGTTGGTTTGGCTTTTTGGTCCAGTGGAGTTCTGGGGTAGGATGGGTTTGCTTGCTGATTGGTGGGGTTCCAAGACATTATTGTGTACTTTATGAATTTGTTTGTGCGTGCGTGCGTGTGTGTGTGTTTGTATGTGTGTATATGTACCCACGGAAGGAGGAAACTTGTCCTGATGCTGGGGGTACTTCCTGTCCACAGGAAGTGAGTGGGCGGCCAGTTGGGATGAACCTCATTGTGTTTGAGCCATGGGGGCGAGCGTAAACATTGGTTCCCCAGAGATGTCATTCTGATTTCTTCCCCAGACCTGGCCAGCCCCTTCCTGCACCCCCCTTGAGTTCTTGGCTAATTAGCATTCATGTGGTATTTTGAAGCTTGATCCATCATTTTCAAAGGTCTCTGTTTTCGGCCCTTCCTGCTGGGATTCAACCCCCCCCCCCCACTTTAACACCTTCTAGGTCAGTGTTTCCCAATCCAGTCCTCAGGGACCCACAGCTGGTCCACATTTTTGCTCCGAGCTCTCTGCCAGACAGTCCACATTGGTCCCTGAGGACCGGATTGTGAAACGGTGTTCTAGGTAGATCACTATGTTAATCTCTTTTGCACCAGTCTGTCTTGTTACACAGGACTGCAGATAGGCTGGTTTGCGTCTTGAACAAAGTTAGACCCTCAGACCCTCAGGTTTTTGTTATGTTAGTTTGCTTAAAACGTGTAATGCAGGACAGAATCCATAAAGTCCTACTGCTTCATGGTCTTATTCTGTATGCCCAAACTTTGGAGAATGTGTTGATGGATAACCTATTTCACTTTGTAGCTGAGCTCTTTTAAGGCATGTCCTGTTTTTGGGTGAAAACAATGTTTATCTCTGTGTGCCTTTAAGAATGTCATAAAGAAAACTACAGTAGTACAAATCTCAGCTCCTACAAGACTTAGTTTGTTCCAGTAAATGTGACAGACTGCTGTATCCTAATAAAACGTTTTTTTCTTCACTAGTTATTTTCTTTTCGCGTTTGATGTCACAGCTGCTGGTTATGGGCCTACCTTTTCTGCTAGGCAGCTAATGTATTTCAGTGTTTTGGATGGGTTGAGTCCACATGGTGTGTGTGATATCTGAGTAGAGGGGCAGGCAATGAGGTCATACAAACCATAGACATAGACCTGTCGATGGGGGTGATGTTGCAAATGTCTTCTTTCTGCCCACACGTGAGAGTCTGGGGTCACTGACATCTGTAACACGTGACTGGGGAAGTGGAACCTGTATTCCGATGTGAAAAGTGTTAACGAGTGGATTCAGTCGAACGTTTATACAAGCCTTGCGTTGGTAACGTAATGTGTTTTGGAATTCGGTCAGTGGAAATTTTGAACAGATCTGAACTTGTCTCTCTTGACATGCTGATTGAGCAATGCTCCCAGCTGACAGTATGGCACTGTCTGGTTTACTTGGTGAAAGGGTTCCCCCTAGTGGTTAAAATGTGTGTAGTTTTGAGTGCCGAAACGGTTTTTCTACCCAGACTCATGCTGCGTATGATGTACTTCGCTTTTCTGACCTTCGATAAGCACTGGATCAGTTCAGGGTGAAATGTTGTTCAGTTTACTGTGACTTAAGACCTTAATGCTTCTTTTCCTGTAACAGGATAATATAACAGAGAGGGATTGTGGGAGTAGATTGCAGTCGTTCTCATTGCCGCGTTCTATCCTTCCGTAACAGATCAGTGTATGATGGACAGGAGCATGGCCTTTTTATGGACAAGCTGGAGGGCCGCATTCGCAACCATGACCGCGAGATTGAGAAGATGTGCAACCACCACTTCCAGGGCTTTGTTGACTCCATCACAGAGCTACTCAAAGTGCGTGGCGAGGCCCAGAAGCTCAAGGTGGGTCAGTGGCAGAGGTGTGGAGGGATGGGACTGCAGAACGTGTCGTGTGACCTCTCTGTTACACGGATCGCTTTAGCTCTGTCAGTGTCACTCTGTTATTGTGGTTTGTGTCATTCTGAACGGTCTGCCTCTCATCTCAGAGTCAGGTGACTGACACCAACAGGAGGCTCCAGGACGACGGAAAGGAGGTAAGGCCTGTCACCCTCCTTGGGAACTGCCTTTTCAATATTCTCATGATGATGATAATTTAGACCCATCTTTTAAATTTAATAACTGAGACCTTTACTGAGCTGCTCCACAGCAGTCATGCAACAGTTTTCTTCGCTTGCACATTCTGCGTATGTTCAGTTCAGTTTATGTATTGGGCGGATGGATGGATGGATGGATGCGTTGATGGATAGGATATTTTGCATCGAAAACTATTTAGAATAGAAAAGATTACATAACCATCCATAGCATAAAACATCATCCACAGCAGCCTTCAGCAGAAGTGAAAGCCACACTGAAGCGACTGAAAATATATACAAACGCAAACACATCTAATCACACAATAGAAAATGAAGGTCTCCGAGCCATCCTAAGTGACCTGTGAGAGCCTGCGCAAATACACCAAGAAATACGGGCAAATACTAAACTGACCTGATCGAGACCAACCCAGAAGGTATTTTCCGCCAGGTTGTTAGTTCAGGATTCTTTTGAAGGCATTTTAATTCATAAAGCACTCCAGAAAAAAATCCTGGCCCAGTCCAGATAAAAGCAATATATCCGGCTCACTCTGTCCGTGCTTGATGGATTTGGAAGATGCCGGGTAATATTTTAATCCTGAATTGAGTTTTCAATAGGAGGACTTTGCTTTCTTTTCTTGCCTACAGCTCCTAACTGCGATGGATGAGCTGCGGCAGTGTCGCCTGCAGCAGAGGAATATCGCCACCACCATTGACAAACTGGCCCACTGTCTGCCCAGTACGTCTGTTACACATTGCCTTGTTCTGTAGCGCTGGCTCGGGCTTCTCTGTAAAGATGAGGTTTAATGTCGCTTGACTTTCGTGGCAGCCATCCTGCTGCAGGAGTCCAGGATTGACAGATACGTTGTAACATTGTGTCTGTGTTTGGCTTTCAGTGCTGGAGATGTACAGCAAACTACAGGAGCAGATGAGGGCCAAAAGGTACCAATTTGACTTTTTTGTGGCACTTTGTCAAAGTGGGGTGAGGGGGGGGGCTTTAAATGTCATTTTGTTTGATTTTGTTGCCTGGCCATAATGCTACATGCTGTCTTGTAGAATTAGTGCGTAACTACATCATCGACCGTAGTTTGGCGGGTCAAGGCTCTGTGCCCATGATCGGAAGGTCTCCAGTTCATATCCCGTGGTTGGGAGTGATTTCACTGTTGGGCCCGTGAGCAAGGCCCTTAACTCCAGTTCCTCTAGGGACTGGTTGGCTCTGATCTCAATTGTATGTCACTTTGGGTAAGCGCATCTGCTAAATAAATAAATACGTAATGAGCATCCTTGGCTTGAGTATTCATATCCTGTTATTCTGCCTGTTCGTGTGATCGCCTCTAGGTGGCAGCAGATGTCAGGTTTAGCCCGTTACTGAGAGGGAAGCTGCGCAGATAAAGGCGACATAGTGTGAAGCATCTCACCTCAGTTGGGATTTTGTACTGGAGGCCACAGATCTCACCCTCAGCTGGGCTTTTTCAGCTTTCCGAAGTGCAGAGGTATTGCTCGTATCATGGGGAAATACGGATGATGAGGGGAGAGCACAGCGAAAGGGGGAAGTGATGTGTAGGAGACTTTGGAGTAGGGGTACTCAGTTGGCGATTCCTTGATGAACCACCCCCAGTCAGGAAAGCGTACCGAGGTGACCCCACCCATCGCTAATATATACGTGGGAAGCAGTAGACTTTGGCTTTGTTTGGCTGATGGAATCAGGAACTTATGGGAAAATGATTGGGTGGCCCTTTTCTAGAGCTTTCTCCAGATGATTCACCAAGTGGTGCAGGATGTACTTGGGGCCCTGAAGCAGAAGAGTAGCTGGTACTCCTTGGTAGGCCACTCAGTGCTTTTCTAAATGCCTCATAGCCCCCCCCCCCCAGACCGACTGCGCTCTGGAAATTCTGCAAAGCCAATACTAGATCCAGAAGCCCTTGTCCCACGCGGTGTGGCGCGTCTGGGCCCATATTTCATCCCGGCCTGTCAGCTCGATTAGATGCTAGTCCCTCCACTACCACTGGCTCGCGGTCACTGATCCAGAACTTGAAATTTATTCACAGCAGGAATCCTAATCGTTTCAGCAGGAAGCATTTTTTTTTTTATTTTTTAAATGATTTTTCTTTGTGTCACCCCCCTCATTACCTCGCTTTCTTTGGACTGGGATGATTGCAGTCGGAGAGAGGAGTCCATCGCAAACTGTTTGGGAGCCTACAGGCTCTTTTAATAGATGTTCCTCTTCTGCTCCACTGTGGGCGCCGGCTGCCTCGGGTGCGGTGCTGCTCTGTCGTCGGGAGCGACTGCCATTTCCACCTTGGGTTAGCCCATCCATTGCTGCTGGTTCAGCTTTGCCTACCTTTCCCTGCTGGGATCTTTGTGGCTGGGTGGCTGTAGCGGATGCCAAGGGGCTGCCCCCGGTTTGCCTGTCTCCTGGCCTGCCCTCCGCCGGGCTGCGTCTGCTTCAGTCTGCTAACGTTCTTGACCCGGGTCGCTTCTCCGCTACGGTCTAATAAACAGCTTCTGCGTCTCGCTTGTCTGTCTCCTCTGTGACCTGAAGATATGCTTCTCCAGGCCTGTAAATCGCTTGCAGTCTTTTTTAAGATTTATCTGTTTCCCTTCTTGTGGCGCCCCTTGCTTTATTTATTGATTTACTTTTTGGCTCACGCCTCCGTCAGGATGGAGGTTGGGAGCAGGTCGGCCAGTTCTGGGGGAGTTGGGTCAGGTTGTGTAATAGGCCTGGCGTTCAACAGCGCGGACGGAAGCCCGGCGTCCCCCCCAATGGGAGGTCACCCTGTGCTGGTGGGAATTGGGAACCACCACTAGAACCACCTCTTTCTGTTCCTGCCTTTCAGGATCTTTGCATATATGCATTGGGTTGCTTGGTAACTTGTTCACTGCTATAACTGACCTGCAGGTCCATTCATTTGCTTGTGTTCCTTCAGCATCTACTCCTGTATCTCCGTGAAGACGTGCACTGTATTGAGAGTGTCCCATTACTGCCCCCTACAGGTACTACCCAGCGTTATGCACCCTGGAGCAGCTAGAGCTAGCCTGCCTACCCCAGGCCGGCCAGTACCGGTTCTGCGGCATCATGGCGGAGAACATACCGCTGCTACGTACCCAGATACGCGATGTCTCCATGTCTGACCTTAAGGATTTCCTGGAGAGCATCCGCAAGCACTCGGAGAAGATCGGCGAGACGGCCATGAAGCAGGTGAGGGCTCGGGAGGGGGTCTGCTGCCCGGCCGGTGCCGATGATGTAACCTGACTTGCGATTCGGTGTTCATCTGCACGTCTGTGACTCTCTTTAGAGGTCACAGTCTGCGCGGGACTCCGAAAGGTCGTCTCTGGTGTGCCTGCTAACCAGGGGCTCTCTGATTGGTCCGTTCGGCGCGGATCTTGGCCGCACGTGTAACGCTGAGCCGAGACTCGTGGTCCTGCTGGGCGAACTGCTGGGACGTTTTGGGGGTTGGGGGGGGCTTCCTTCTGCTGGCAGTGCCCAGGCATGTCTCCTTCAGAGGTTCAGCCAGAGTGTAGCAGTAATTACTGGAGGAGCAGTGTGGATGGTGTGTGCCTCTCTCCTCTGCTCTCTCTCCAACCCCCTGCAGGCTCAGTGACAATCTGCTCTGAGTTTTACAGCGTTCAGAACACGTGTAGCACTGCCAGTGCACCAGTGCGGTATTTTTAAAAAATGTATTTTCTTTGCTTTAGCTGAAAGCTTTATCCAAAGAGCAGAAAGTTCAAGCAGCTCCTGGGAGTTTTTTTTTCCCAATTTGTTAGTTAACCGGAGGACCTGTGTGTTGCATCCAGATATACAGCAGAAATCCGTTTTATGGGCCTGCAGATGTTTAAATCTCAGTTTCACTCCTTTAACCATGTGTCAGAAATGAGCGGTTTTACGTGCCTGTCTGAAGGCTGCCACCGCGAGCGTCGCCCCCTTTGGGTGGTGCCCTGCGGTCCATGGACAGAAGGGAGCGCGGCAGGAGGGCGGTGACGGCAGGGGAAGCGGCAGGAACTGAAACGCTGATCACGTGGACTCCTGCCTGGCTTACCCCGTCGTCCCATGAGGGGCCAGCAGGGTAACATCCCCAAGCATTTGAAAGCATTTTGTTTTTTGATGGAATGTCTGCCAGAATTTGTTTACTGCTGATTAGGACAAGATGCGGTGAGCGGGCTTGGAGGGACTCACCAGCGACCATCAAAGGCAGCGTTTTCCAGGGCACCCGTTTGTACGAGCGTGCATACTCGGGCTCAACCGGGCTCCAGCAGCGTTCTGAGTGGGTCGGCACCGGGACGTTCACCTACAGGGTTTGAAGTGTGGGACGGGCTGGCTGTGTTCCCGAACCCCGCTTCACCTGTCCCGCGTTGTGCAGAGTGAGCCAGCCTGCCTTGTAATAAGTCCAGAAACCTGCAGTTCAAATGCTCCATTGGTGGACCAACTCCTTCCTGGCCCGTTTGGAGTTTCTATATGATCTTTCTCTTTTCCTTAGAAGGAGGGACCAATGAAAGTTTGACTCCATTCTGTTCTGCTACCCCCATGATCACCTGTGACTATAGTCCTAACCTCCTCTGTGCTATATTAATAAGTAAAAATATGGTAAGCTGCCCTGGCCCTCCAGCAGATGTCTGTGTCCAATAAGTCTTGAACAGCTGGGATTTGAACGGGTGAATGTACGATTCCACATGTCTGACCGTCGTAGCCTTTCAGCCAGGCCTGAATTTTACTGATTAGATTCAGACGGGCCTGGACATATTACGGGATGATTTCCCAGCATGCTTGGCGTCTCCCACCCTTTGAGCTGTACTTAGCTTCTGGCCCTTTTTCTTAGTCTGTTTTTGTTTGTTTTTAATGTGAGTTTTAATTCTTTTCGTGATTCAACCAGCGGCGTGCCAGCCAAACATCCCGACCTTTCATGTGCGGTGCTGGCAGGTCTGTGCTGCACAGAAAGCCTGCATTCATTAGGGCGATGTGGATTCCGAGGGTGACCCATTGGTCATGCGGTCGTGGCGGGCTCCGCGACTCTATGGGAGGGGGGCCCAAGGCGACTGGGGGAGGCACCTCCCCTGCTCTACCCTCTCCTCCTTCCCGGCTTCTAATGACAAACAGGGGCTCTTGTCACGGAGCTGTTACCACTCTCCATACACAAACGGAATTCGTTTTCGGGTAAAAGACTTGGTGTGTGACTGGGGTGGGTGGGTGGGTGGGGGGGCGGGGCCTGTATCGCCCTAGCTCTGTGGCCCATGTGCATCTTATGTTCGATGGAGGTCTGAATCTGGGGGCTCCTCTGGGGTTGGTGGTTTCCTTTGAGCTGGTCACCTGACCTCTTCCCATTTCCCCTGACCACTTCGCTCGTCCGACACACAGTCATGGCTTTCTTAACTGGGATTTCTAGCTGGTATCTCTCTTGCGCTCTGCTGGTTCTGCTGGTGGTTACTTATCCAGAGGCATGTCATTCGAGTTTCAAGGTTTTTCAAATTTGGATGACCTGTCCAAGATTCTTCGAAACTCTTTGCCACAGGATTCTAAAACAAGACTCTAACATGAGACCAAAAGAATGCCACTCCAGTTACATTTCTGTATGTTCCCCCTCTATAAAACCTGTGCTCACAGTAGCAGAACGCAGGAGGAGGGCAGATGCCTCGTTAAAGTGAATATGTAGCCTCAGTCTTGCCCTTGCTGGAGTGTCTGGTGACACCTTTATTTGGTGGAAAACTGTGGGACTTTGCTGTTAATATTCTCCCTTTATCTGCCGTCAGCTCTGGCTCATGCTCAAGCCGATGTTTTTAAACCCCAGGTAATCTAGATGGTTCATTTGTAATGGATAAAAGGGACGTTTTTTTAATAATATAGTGCCTCTATCTGTTCAGTCTGTATAAATGTAATCTCTTGGTTTTCATAACTTAATGACATGATTTTTCCTTCCATTGCACCTTTAAAAGTAAACCGCTTACTACAATCGCGATATTAAATAGGACTAAAACAATGGGGCTCCAGCAGCCTGGCTGTTCAGAAGTCTTAGTCCATATTTTCTCTTTCATGCCTGTAGGTGGCAGCAGAATACACCACTCATAGTTCTATCCTCTGATCTCTCCAACTAAAGCGGAATGTTGGCTTGGAAATCAACCACGATTTAAACCAAAGTAACCTCTGACAAAGTGGTTCTTAAACATTTGCTCACCAGGGTCTGTGTGTGTGTGTGTGTGTGTGTGTGTGTGGGTCATGTGTATAGTACATTATGGGGACCAAATGTTCCCACAATGTGTTAAAAATTTATTTTGATATTGTGGGGACCACTTCTTCGGGCCCCACAATGGGAAACTTTGTAAGAGTTTTGTAAAAGTCTGTGGCTGCAGCCAAAAAACTAAAAATGCCAAAAGTCTTGTATTTGTTTGGTTACTTTTGGTCAAGGTAAGGCCTGGGTAGGGGGTAAGGGTGTCATAGTTGAGATTAGGATTATGCCCTTTGAAATGAATGGAGAGTCCCCACAAAGATGTGAATACAAACATGTTGTGCTGTCTGTGTGTGTGTCTGTGTGTGTGCGTGTATGTTGCATAGATGTGTTGTGAGCTTGTGTCTGTGCTTCTGTGTAGTCAGTTGTGTTTGTACACAGCATTTATTCATTTCTGTGGGCAAACTGTCCTCTAGCAGGTCTTCTTCAAATGTCATATGGAATGGTAAAGTTTCATTTTCTTCCCCGACTAGCAGCTGTTCTGTTTTTTTCTGACTTTTGTTTTGGTGAACACATTTACAAAAATTAATCATTAGGGCAATCGATAATCCGCAGTATTAAACAGCTGCCTCTAATGTTTTAGCCAAAATGGCTAATGGCTCTGCCTTTTTGTGACTTTCTCTCATTTCGCTAATGCACTAAAAAGGACCGGGACGTTTTTAATTACACAACCAGTTGAACTTCAGATGTGAGCTGAACACAAGCATAATTAATGGTGTGGGGAGAGATGATGTAGAGCAGAGTTTCCCTAGTCCTCGGTCCTGGTAGCCATGGAAACCAAAGCCTACATTGTGAGGATTTCTCCACTTCTGAGAAAATTGCATTGTTGCTCCATGAGGCAAGATCAGTGATTCCTTATGGATCTGGTTAACCTCCCTGGGCCGCCTGCGATAGCATGGCACCTAGTCCTGCTATAAAACAAACTCGACTGGAGGCTGAAGTGATGATCTGGTGACTGTCTCACGTCTTTAGGGCCATCTGTGAATGCTGATACTGCTTCGAATTTCAGCACTTTTTGTGTGCTGAATCATGGGCATGTATGTGTCTTGGAGAGGGTGAGATGCGGACTATGAAATGTCATAAAAGTCAGCTGTTCAACCTTTTTCTCCATCTTTCATAGGTCCCAGGCCCAGATAGGTGGCTATCACAGAAAGCAGGGGGCCCAAGGCTGGTGGACAAGGGATGTCCGTCTATTGTGGGGCCCACACTCAAACTCACACAAGCTCACACTGTAGGCAGTTTAGAGTCTTTTTGGCTGCCTGCATGTTTTTGAATTGCGGGAAAAACCCAGAGAATCCGCATGAATTTGGGGCGAACGTGCAAACTCCACACGCAGCCCGGGAGAAGGAATTTGAGCCCACAATTGTGGAGGTGAACTGTAGATACAACGTTCCTCTGGTATTAAAACAGCAGTTGTACCTCGCAGCCGGTCGTATACAATAATTGAAGTTTGAACAATTTGCTTGTTTTAAAAGCTGGATGATGCTGTTGTCGCCTAGCGTGTTCCCAGGGAAACACTGGCCGTGTTGTTCGCCGTACCTGCCCCACGCCTGGCTGTCGCGCCTAGCGCCGACGGGGCCAGACTGCTAATCGCTGGAGACTTTCAGTCCAGCAGTCTGCCTGTCCAACAACCTTCCAGTAAGACTACTTCCCATCCGGGGCGAAATTAGATGAAATCGTATGTATGTGAGAGCGTTTGACTTCCGCTAACAAACAAATCGAAAATAAATCACTGATGGAATCTGCTGTGGTGATAATGGCTCCACTGTGCAAGATGGGGGTGGGGGGGGGGTGTGTGCTGGCAGCCAGAGAGGGTGGGACTGTGCTGGAGCCCTATGCTGCCTCTCCTAACTCTCCTCATTTTTTCCTCTGCTTTTCTTTATATGCTTCATCCCTTCTTTTTTCTCTTCTTGTTCATCCCATTCTCTTCTTTCCCCTCTCCCTTCTGCGTCTCGTTCCCTCACCCTTTCTCATTCTGCTTAGCAAATCTTCCTTCCCTTTCCATACGAGTCTAGAAAGGATGAGTCCTTTCTTTGTCTGTCATTTCTTTCTCCCTCTTTTCTGTCTCCCCCATTTCTCTCCCTCTCTCTGAAGTGCCTCAGGGATACAGAGGTACAGTTTCCATCAGATCCCAACAGTCAAGCTTACTGAGATTAATGGGAAACACATTGAATTCCCTGTGAAGTATGATTTGCTAATATCCAGTTACTGGATGTACACACACAGACACACACTCACAATCACACAAGCTGTGTGTAGGGACCAGTCAGGCAGCCAGGTATGTCGTCTGCAGGGCAGATGGAGGCATGCAGACTGGACTTCTCCTATAGATGTTACTGAAGAGCAACATGGCCCTGCTTTTGATGTGCTGTTGGGGAACAATGACACGGCACCTTTATCTTTCAGTCGTGCTTGTTTTTGGCAGCAGCTGTGAACGTTGTATCTCGGATGGTGGTTTGGATGTTGAACCAGTCTGCGGAAAGCGGCCTTGTCTGTCTGCCAGACTCGTATCCAGAGAGGACGTAGATAGGTAAGACAGGTTTTTGGGTATAAAAGAAGAACATAATGGAGAAATGATAGTACAGAAGATTACCTCCAGAAGTTCAAGGAAAGGTTTAGGAAGATTATGCTCAGCAGGAGTTGAGGTATGGGGCAGGGGTTGTATATGGTGCCACGGATCAGTGCGCGTATAGTTAACACGTCAATGGCTGATTCTTCTCAGCCTGTTTTTTAAAAAACGGCAGTACCCAATAACTGATTCAGGCATGAATGGGAGGATTACTTCATTATTAATTATTGCTAATATTCCTGGGATTCTTTACCCAGTGGTCCATGACAATGAGCTCCCTGTATTTGTTATAACAAGTTCACACGTCATTCGGAAAACTCTCCATCTCCAAGGAGAGCAAGTGTTTCCATCCCTCAGCTCTCTGGGTTTGTCCTCCGTGCGTCACCAGGATCTTAGAGTGGTGGTCCACACAGCCCCAATTTTGAGTGAGTTTACAAGTTCTTGGATTTTCCCAAAGAAACAAAAATGGCAGGAAACAATAGCATCTCTCCAGTGAAGAACCTCTTGGAAGTTGTGTGAAAGACAATTGGTACAAGAATCCAATCTACTTTTCTACTCAAGGTCTTTACCTGCCTCAGACCCCAGAAAGCCCATTCTGGTAACGACCTCTGCCCAACTGCCACTCCCATTGTGTAACGGCAATGATGCAACCTGTTGCCTGTGCGTCATTTCCCCTGTCAGCATTGAGGTCAGCCTCTCAGTGTTAAACCCCACATTTCTCTCAGGAAGGTCCTCTGTTCTTTTGATGTGTCCACATTAAGTTTTTTCCAAGAACTCTCAATCCAGCTGCTGTGCAAGAACATGGACGAAGGCATGTCTTTTAAAGATGAACAGACCTCTCCTGAGGCATGGAGATGTGATGATAGGGCCATAGTAAGAGAGATTTCCACCATTAGCTTTGGTTTTGTGCCGCCTTTTGTTACGAGGTCAAGCCGCAAGACTCCTGGAAGTTGATGTGGCTTCTAATCTTTTTTCAGTATGATCATTGAATTCATATGTTCAGCTGATGTGCGTGCGTGTGTGCGTGCGTGCGTGTGTGCGTGCGTGCGTGTGTGTGGGGGGGGGGGGGGGGCGTGGGGCCTTTTAACGGGGTAAAATATAACCCCACAAATTTTTTTGTTGGTCTTTTTTGG
>JAAGVU020000015.1:16152882-16164772 GCA_011763525.2 Mormyrus iriodes | reverse complement strand
TGGGTTTGAGTCCCCCCTCCTCTGTGTCTGTGTGCAGTTTGCATGAGCTCCCCATGTCATGTGGGTTTGAGTCCCCCCTCCTCTGTGTCTGTGTGCAGTTTGCATGAGCTCCCCATGTCATGTGGGTTTGAGTCCCCCTCTTCTGTGTCTGTGTGCAGTTTGCATGTGCTCACCATGTTTCCTCCAGCAGCCCAAAGTCTCCCTCTCAGGTGAATTGGTGTCTGTAAATTGCTCATGCAGTAGCATGTGGCTGTGTGTGTATGGCATCTGAACCAAGGTGTACCTCTGCCTTGTGCCCTGTGCTGCTTGGAATAGGCTCAAGGCCCCCTGTGACCCTGCACAGATATCATGGTGGCAGGAATGACATGAGGTGGTTTACTTAAAACGAGAAAATGCTTTTATTGATAACCCTTAAAAGGACCAAACACAATCACCCAGCACCAACCCACTCATATTCTGCCCACTGTGCTGGCCATCCTGCTCATCACAACCACACAGGGTGGGTGCACACACACTATCTACAACACATAACATTTATCAGTACATCAGACGTTACATTACAACACAATAACACAACATAAGCTAATTACATACAAAAATCAACAGTAACACATATACACATAGGCACTGTTTACAAGACTCTGGAAATGCAAATGGACTCCTTTATGCAGAGCTACCTCCCCGGCACTACAGTTTTTATTATAGGATGTGTGACTTCACCCCCCCAAATCTCCTTGTTACCTTTTAATAATCCATTTAAATAAGCAAGTTAATCTGGGATTTACTTTTAGTACAATTTCCAACATGGGATTCAAACCCAGGACCCAGATCCAGTGCATACATCTGTTTTTTTAACTCTGTGCCTGGCATGAATTTGATGGCAACTGACTCCATTCTCCCTTCTTTTCAGTTGTTTACTTTGTTCTTTGGAGAAAGTATTCCTCAGAGAGCGCAAAGGGAACACTTGACTACATAGCAGGAATAACTGCAATTACATTTCTGCTCATCATGGTTTCATCCATTAGTAAGTCTGTTTATAGCACCTGTGTGCTGTTTGCATGCTCTCCCCGTATTTGCACTGGCTCCCTCTATATACTCTGGTTTCCCCCCACACAAAAAAGCATGCATTTAGGTAAAAAGAGATCTAAAATGGCCCACTGTGTAAGTGGATGTGCCCTGTGATGGACTGGCACCCCACCAGGGAATACCCTGCTTCGTGCCCTGTGCTAACTGGGATAGGCTCACCATGGCACTGTACTTGATAAGTGGTTATGGGAGATGGATGGGTGTATAGAAGGATAAATATATTAGTTCATTTCAATGCTTGTTTAGGGAATTGGTTTTTCAGAAATATGCTACATGGATGGTATCAGTATGTCTTTACTCTGCAGTTAATATGTACATTATGGCATGTGTGATACATGTTCATCTCAAAGACTCTTATTACTTTTTCATAATTCATTTTATATCCTGAGATGTTCTTTCAGTACGTCAGTGTCCAGCATGGGTTTCAAACCCAAAACCCCCAGGTGACAGGGCTGTGGTGGGTTTTAAACACAGGCCCACAGAGTATGTCCGTTTTTCCTTTCTATCAGACATGAATGTCATGGTGATTGACTCTATTCTTGCATTATTTTAGTTGCTGTCAGTGTTCATCTGGCACAATATCATTCAGATGCAGCTTGGAAAAAACAACTTGGAACATTTTTAACTATGTTAATGATTCCAGTCTTCATGGTTTTATTACCACGTAAGTATGTTCTGAAGTTTTATAACTTTAGAGTTTAGAATGCCATGAATACTGGTGTGGAATTATGTATAGAGGTATATATTTACTCCATCACTGTGAATTAGTAAATAAGTGTTGAACTTCAGCATTTGCATGGCATTGATACTTAAGTGTTTTTTTCTGTAATTAATGTGTACACACTTAGGGATCTATGCTACAGTACCTAGCTGACACACCCTTATTTAGCCTTTCATAACCCAATTGTGTCTGCCTTTTAAACTGGAATGTACTTTTAGTATGTCAGTGTCTAAGCTGGGATTCAAACTCAGAACCTCTAGGTGAGAGGGCTGTGTTGTTTAGGATTTTAAACAGAACCACCAAACGTTTTTATATTCAGAATTAAATGGTGACTGACTCTCCTCTTCCCTTATTTCAGTTGGTGTCAGTGTGTTTTGGATAATACGCTCCCAAAAGACAACTGGAAAAGTACGACTTAGACTCATTCTTGTAATCTGGGGATATTTCATCTGTAAGTACTGTGGCAGGGTTATGCTAAACAAACACACACAGGCAGTGGTGGGTGAACAAGCATCAGCCCTGAGAGACCGTATTTATTGGGGAAAAAATCCCAAGAACAGGGAAGGTAACTGTGGGTGCGTCTAAAAAAATTGAAAGATTGTAATAAAGTTATAACCGAAAGATCACTGCAATTACACTACAGCCAGTGATGCAGACAGTTCCAGATCTCCCTCAGGCCTGGTCAGGAAGGCTGCTTGAAAGGGAGCCGTGGTCCTGGGGAAGCGGCAGCAGCTGTGTGATCATTCACTTCCAGCCATAGGTCATTGGGGGTGGGGTCTAGGGGCACTAGTGCTCCTTACCAAAAGTGGCCACTAGGTGGCTCACATCCAGCTACAAAATTAGTAGATAAGGTTTTAATTGTTTTTTTTCAAAAAAAGTATGTACCTGTTTTTCCTGCAGTAATTGATTATATTTTATTATCTGCTATCTTCAACTAAGTTACAATAAAGAATAACCACAATCTGTTCTAACTAATAACCCACAAATTATTGTATTAATCTTGTGCATATAGAATACAAACATTCAGAATATAGGTTGGAAAAAGCATGTGAATCGATCGGTGGAATTAGTAACTGGTCGAACCACCTTTAGCAGCAATAAACTCAAGCAAACACTTTCTGGTAGCTGCGGATCAGACCTGCACAACATTCAGGAGTAGTTTTGGATCATTCTCCCTTACAGAACTGCTTCATCTCAGTCATATTCTCTTGGGACAAGGTCTGCGCTCTGACTCAGCCATTGAAAAAGGCAGATTTTATTTTTTGAAGCCACTGTGTAGTAGATTTCATAGTTCTACTGGATCACCCAACTTCTACTGAATGTCAGCTGGCAGACGGACACCCTGATATTATCCTCTAGGATACCTTGATAATCTTGGCAGAGGTGGGTAGTTCAGGTCCAGAGAGTAAATGTCCAGACCAAGATATTGTTTCAATCAACCAGTTCAATTCAATTCAATTCAATTCAGTTTTCCTCTAACCCAGAGAGCTGCAATGCATCATCTGGTTTGACAGATATATATATATATATATATATATATATATATATATATATATATATATATATATATAACTGTGTATCATCAGCATAACAATTGAACCGAACACCATCATTTTTAATTATGTTACCAAGTGGTAGTATATACAGTATAAAGTGAACAGTAGCGGGCCCAGCACTGATCCCTGTGGGACACCATATTTGACTAGTGGGCTTGGAAGATTCACTGTTCACATGGACAAACTGATAACGATCAGTTAAATAAGAGTGAAACCAAGAGAGAGCTGTCCTCTTAATGCCAACCACAGACAAAGTCATCACTCCTAAGAGCTTGTGGGACTTGTATGTTTAACACTGCAGAATAATGTATTAACGTTCTCTTCTATCAGTCTGGAGAGATACACAGACCTAGCATTGACTAGTGCTTGTCTATACTTAGAGAGGCTCTCTTTCCAGGTTGATCTGATAACTTCTAGTTTAGTTGAGCGCCATTTGCTCTCTAGATTGCGTGAACCCCGTTTAAGTACATGCCCAGGGGGCAGGTTTCTTACCTCTATGCTTTATTTTCTTAAAATCTAAAGTGCTGCGAAACGATTTCTCCATGTTCACAGTTATCTGTTCGAGTTCATTTTCACTTAAGGCTTCAGATGTAAGGTTGATGGGCTGAGGACGTTTGTTGAAAAACGTTGTTGTAGATAATGAGGCTATGGAATGTTTAATGCTGTACTTCAGAGCAGGGGCCGAAGGGAGGCTATACTGTATTTAAAATGTTAAGTAATAATCTGAAAGAATCAGAATGGATACATATTCCACCAGGACACCATGGCTAAGAATCAAATCCAGGGTATGGTTACAGGCATGAGTAGGCCTGACTACATTGTGATGCACACCAACATCATTGTTGTTAAAGGATTACTGTCATTCTCCATGTGAATTTTAAATCACCAACAAACACAGTTCGTTACTCTGTGGCTGTGACTTTTTACACTCAACTAGTTGGTTAAAACAAAATGTTGATCTGGACTTTTACTCTCTGGACCTGAATTACCCACCTGTGAATCTTGGGAATTTTCCTCTTGATTATGGCACACTGCCCAGGCCCTGATGCAGCAAAGAAGCCCAAAATCATGATGCTCCCTCAACCGTACTTCACCGTTGGGATGATGTTTTTATGTTGGTATGTGGTGCCCTTTTTACATCATATATAGAGCTACATGTTCATCTCAATTCAATGTTAGTTTCATCAGTCCACAAAGCATCTTCCCATTTGCAGTATGGAGTGTGAAGGTGTAAAGCAATGTTCATTTTTTCCTTTTGGAGAGCAGGACACCATGCTTCTTCGGTGTTTTGCATATGGTAGACTCATGAATAGCTGCTACTCCAGTATTCTGTTTACGCCATTGAGCATTCTACATTGTGCCTTTAGAGTCACCTTGGCTGGGCATCCACTTCGAGAGAGTGTGGCCACAGTACTAAACTGTCTCCATTTGTACACAGTGGACTGATGCGGACTGATGAATATCTAATTTCTTTGAGGTGACTTTGTAACCCTTTCCAGCTTTATGGAGATTCTTGATCGTAGGTCTTCTGAGATCTCTTTGTTGCGAGGCATGGTTCACAACAGCAGTTGTTTCTTATGAACAGCAAACTCAAAATGTTTGAGTGTTTTTTATAAGTCAAAGTAGCTGTAACCCGCACCTCCAATGTAATTTCAAGTAACTTCAATTTAAAAGTAGCTTCCACAATACTGGTGTTATTAGTTAGAAAATATTGTGTTTGTGCATCATTGTAAAGTCGATGAAGATGAGATCACATTTTATGACCAGTGAATGCAGAAAACCAGGCAGTTACAAAGGGTTCACATAATTTTTTTTTCAACTGTAGTGTTTGATTGGTTAGATTAGTCTTTCAGCCCAGACCCAGGCACAGTTGATCATTTCTGGGGTGCTATTGCACACGCTCATACTCCCCCTCCCTGACGGAGTGGGTGATATGGACTGGGGGGCGGCCTGGAATCCCCTTTTATCCAAAGCACGCTGGTTTCAAGGGACCCTCTAGCTTGAGGGGGCATTAGACTCCTTGGCCTGTGTTTTGACCCCCGCTGCCCTCGGATCATGGGCCATACTGTACATGACCTCACAGTGCAGTCGGGCCCTGGGGAGGGCGGAATTTACCTCAGGGGAAGAAAAGCCCGAGGCCACTCTGTCATTTAATATCATGTTATATCTGTATAGACTGATGAGAGAATGAGGATGACTGATTTGCTGTTTGCCTTACAGATGATCCCATACTGTTTAACCTGCTATTTCTTACTGTTTATCCCCAACTCTTTGCCTGGATGCACAATACATTTATATTAGGTAAGTTTCGTTGCAGTTATCAAATTTATCAGTGTTGTGTGTTTGTAATTGGAGGCAGGTTTACTCTCATTGTTTTAATAGATATTTTTAATAACTTCTGTACATTGTGGTATGGTGACTCATTGGGCACAGCTGTGGCATCACACTGCCAGCAATGCGGGTTCGACTGCATGTGTAAGACGGATCCTTGATCCAAACTAGGGATTGCAAAAAATCCATTTTTTGGAGTAAAATAAGGATGCTCCTACTTCCGGGTTATGGGCTCTTATGCTTATGTGCTGCAGGGAGATGCGCAGTAGCGGCGCTGGCATGCGAGTTTCTGAAACGTAGGATGGCAGGGTAAGACTCATTGATATTCATAAAGGAAGTGCTTCTTGATGATCTTCGAGCTACAACGCTTTTGGGAAACTCGCTTCTCTTTTGTAGAACAGAGCAATCTCTCTAAACATTAAGACAATCTTTGCTCTAGCATGCTTCTGGGAAATGCCTCTATATGTAGCATAAAAAAATTGCTTTTGCAAACTACGGTAGCAATGGTCAAAACCTTGAGGAAGTTAACTAGCTAGCTAATGTTAGCCAGATAGATGCATGACATGTTGGTTAATATCGTAAGCAGCTGAGGTTTGTTAAAAATTATGGCATTGGTCCAATCTTGCCTGATATTCAAACTTTATTAATATTCAAAGTTATCAAAATGATGTAACGTGACTTATGTGTGGCTCCTGTGTAGCAGGGCAGTGGATGAATAAAAACACCTTTGCAGTCACAGGGGAAAAGCCAGTTTACTGTTTCTTTTATTGTTACTAGTCTGTGTAACTGTGAGGGTTGATAGTTATGTGACTGGGTTTGTGTGAATTGTACCTTTGTAAGGAGAGCAGAAGGAGAGATAATTGTCATAATGTGGAAAATATTTTATTTACGAAATACAAACAGTCTTTAAAAAAATTTTGTTCATATTAGTGAAAGGATGTGGGACGAGTATGGATAATTTTCAGTGTTGGCTCTCCAGTGGTGGAACGAACTTCCTCTTGCTATCAGAATGGCAGAGTCCCTTCCTGTCTTCAAACGCCGTCTGAAGACCCACCTCTTCAAGGAACACCTTGGAGGCTAACCAGTTTTATATATAAGCTTATGTTTATATTACTTAAAAACCAATAAAAATAATAATAAAAAAACCTACTAACCCATTAACACATACTCTTCTTATCTCTCTACTAATATCCTTTTCTTTAGCAGGGTTTTTTACGTGCGTAACCAGGCTGGCAGTAACTTAGTCGGCTGACAGTTGTTATTTAAGTGTAGTTTTACAAGACTGAAGAATAGTCATGGACTACCGAGCGCTGTAGTACGTCGCTCTGGATAAGAACGTCTGCTAAATACCATAAATGTAAATATAAAATAATTGTACTCGACTAATGTGATCTTTCTCTTTTCAGGATATTCAATTTCAGTTGCAGTAGCTGCTTTGGGATTATGTGCCTGCATATTTGTTGGGGATTTTTTGTGGTATTATGACATGTCCTT
The DNA here is from genome assembly GCA_011763525.2 of Mormyrus iriodes. NCBI lineage: Eukaryota > Metazoa > Chordata > Actinopteri > Osteoglossiformes > Mormyridae > Mormyrus > Mormyrus iriodes. The sequence continues at coordinate 16,157,584 of JAAGVU020000015.1, read as the reverse complement.
GGAAGGATGTTACTGTAAGTATCAAATTTTGTACTAACCCATTATCAGGCCTGTTTCACACAGTTAAAATGAGTCACCCATTAAAATTAGTTAGCAGAGTACTATTAAAATCTATATATCCATATATCCATATCAAAATGTGATGCTGTCCAGTTTATATGCAGTCTAAAATGATAGTTCACCTAAATATACTAAAAGCAAAAAGTCACATAAGCTAATCAGCTTCAGACTCAATCAGTTTCTCATCACAAGAACTGACCTGTGTTACACATAAAACCAGTTCACACCCTTGAAGAAGAGCCTAAATTCTTATCTAGGACCTTATTGTTATTTTATTGTATTCCTCGGATGGTGAAAATGTCTGGTTTTGTGTTTGGTCCGCAGCAGACACTTTCTTGTTAGTGTGATAACTCAAAAAGTATTTGCCGGATATTTTTAAAAAATTAGCAGATAGAGTGGCATGAAGTATTCAACCCCCTTGAAAGTCTGAAAATCATGATGATTGGCTGGAGTATGTATACACACACACACACACATATATATATATATATATATATATATCCTGCTGAAAATCCAACCATCACTCTCAAAAGTCTGCAGTGTTCTTCGGTTGAAACTGAAGGGAAGGTACATGGGTTCACAATTTGATATGGTCTCCATAAAACAGGTCTCTATGGGAGGGTAGCAAGAACAGACATTCCTTAAGAAGTCCAACATAAAAGCACGTATGGCATTTGCTACAAAGCATGAGAATGACCCAGTTCAGACGTGGGATTAGGTTTTATGGTCAGATGAGACCAAGATAGAACTTTTGGCCAGACTTCAAAGAGGAATGTGTGCTGTAAAACAACCCTATCCATGCCTTAGGACACACCATACCTACTGTATAATATGATAGTGGCAGCATCATGCTATGGGGATGCTTTTCATGTGCTGGGACCAGGAATATTGTCAGAGTTGAAGGTACAATGGATGGACACACATACCGCACAATATTTCAGGAGAACTTGTTCCAGTCTGCTATGAACCTATGGCTGGGGAGAAGATTTGTCTTTCAGCATGACAATGCCCCTAAGCATAAGGCCAAAGCAACACTGGAGTGGCTTAAAAACAGAAAGGTGAATGTTTTGGAATGGCCATGTCACAGCCCTGATCTTAACCCTATTGAAAATCTGCACCACTATTTGAAATATCTGACTGCTGCCCAGAGGTATCATCCCATAATCCCAAAATATTAATGCGTAGGGATTGAATACTTATGCAACCACTAAATTGTGGGTTTTCTTCTTCAGTTAAATATCTACAGAAAATGGTTTAGTTTGAATTTGGATATGTATGCCACAGCATAAGAGTTAACAATAAAAATATGGATGGACAAATATGTGTACAAATCTTTTGTCATGCAGAAAACTATGATGATTTTCAAGGGGGTTGAATGATTTTGCAAGCCTGCAGTTTGCACAGTCACTGTTATTCTTGCAAATTACCTTCTACTCATTCTACCACTACCTACACATAATGTATCACAGTGACTATTTGGTGATTATTATTATTATTATTGTTATTATTATCTTTATATTTTGTACTGTTGTTTCTATTGTCACTTTTATTATTCTCTTCTTTTGGTCTTATGCATAGAAGTCTTTTTGTATGTTGTCTTTATTAGGTCCTCAATATTAATATATTTTAGTCGTCATCATTTTGTCCACACTCTCAAATATAGAACAGGAAAAAGTAAACGGATGGAAAATATTTAATACATGCCTGTTTTATGTTGTATTTAATTAATCTGTTGTTTTTCATGTTTTTTAGATTTAGTTCAGAAAATCCTTTTGGGGATTTTGTTCATTCTTCATGTAATATTAAGTTTCCTTTATCTCAGTCTGATTCTTGTAAATGACAAAGGTAAGGAAGCACACATTATTAAAATTATGAATTTTGTTCTGTTTGTGTTCATAGATGTATTTACTGATCTGAAAGAAACAGAAAATTGTTTATCAGAGTAGAATAGAATAGAATAGAATAGAATAGAAAACAATAAAATAGAATAGAATAGTGACACTTTATTGATCCCATGGGGAAACTGTCTTTTCGCCTACCCGATCTTGCTTTCCATGAGACATACACACACAGGTGAGAGCATGCTTGGGGGACAATTAGGGGTTAAGGGCCTTGTTCTAATAACCAATGTTGTATTAAAAGCTGACAGTAATATTAATTTTCACTACAGGACGACCTGTAAAGATCTGTGAATATGTGTTCATCTACATTCTGACTGTCACATCATATTTTCAAGACTGGCTTCGGGATAACTTACTTGGTACAAATCACTTTAATTTTGACATTTTTAAAGTTGATCAATCTTTTAAATACATTTTCGTTTTGAACACGCTCTTTTAAATTAAACATAAATGTAATAATAAAAATAAAATTAAAGTTTTTATAAATAATCTACCAACAATACATGAAATTTTTAAATTTTGTATAAAGTGAATTTAAATTATAACATTTTATGATAGATGTGTGGCTGTTTGAATATATGTAGCTGTATGACTAATGCTTTTCTCTCTGCCTTTCAGCCAAACCCCGCAAATATCTGTATTTCTCAGGGGCATTTGGGCTCCCTCTCCTGAATTCTGTTGCTCTGGCTGTAGCATTAAAACTCAAAGCAGGTAAATACACTAGAACTTGAAATTTTACTTTTCTGTGTTATAAATGCAAATAAATTATAGAACCCTTTTAGGAAATATACAGATTCCTGTGGTTTAATATCTGTCACTTACTGCTCATTTACTGACCTCAGCTCTCAGTGATTTCTGTGATCATGTCATTTCAGACACAGGAAAACAGTCACTGGATCTACGGCTGATTGTCCTGCTTTCTGGGTCTGTCCTCCTCTTTAGCTGGTTTGTTATACAGATGTCTGCATACTGTAAGTATAACAGGGACATGATGCATAACTTACCATAAAGGTTGAAAATGCATACAAGGGAATTTTCCAGCATGTTAATAACTTTCCAGTCATAGTTTACATCTCCCCATGACCCAGTTACAGGGACAGAAACAAGAAAGGCAGTAACCCAATATAAAATAAAGGACAGTAATCAAACACAAAACCGAGTAATCACTCAGTAATTATGGAGTGACTTTCTTTAAACAATGTTGTTTATAAAATGTTACTTATAGTGACATTTAATCTAATCTATCCATCCAGTATTTCAGATGGATTAATATTATATTATATTACTTTGTAATCACAATGTTACTTATTCACTATACAGTGAGACTCAGGATGTAACATTCCATAACACTGCAGCTTACATTTTTTTGAGCTTTTTTGTTCTTCCTTTACGATGCTGTTTCAGTGGTGTAGGACTGTAATGGCCTCCTGGCCAGTAGGGGGCGCTGAGACTGTAATGGGGAGCTCAGACTATTACAAAGGAAGGGAGATGATATAAACTCATCCTCAGTGATACAGAATATGTGTCGATCTAATACATAAGGCTATAACTATCAGGAATAATCAAACAGCAAGTATAATTTCTGCAATAATCATTATTAATTATCATTGCTTATTATTATTACTCATAACCTGGCAGCAACATTAGACTACATATTGATGTCTGACTATACCAAGCTCCAGCACAGTTAATTGTATCCCTGTGTGTGTGTGTGTGTGTGTGTGTGTGTGTGTGTGTGAGTGTGTTTTTTACTACAGTTTTGGCCAAAAAAGAAAAGTGAGTAGACATCTTTCTACAAAGTATGTGTTCATGTACAAGTTGTTTTTTCAGATAATATAGTAGAAATATCTGTCATCCATTTATCAATGTATTCATCCATCCATCCATCGTGGTGAGCCTGGCACCACGATGCCAATCATCTAATTAGCCAATCATGGGGCAGCAGCACAATGTATACAATTTTGCAATACAGGTCAGGGGTTTCAGTTAATGTTCACATCAAACACCAGATTGGCAGAAAAAATGTGATTTCAGTGATTTATAATGTGGCATGATTACTTATACTAGACTGGCTGGTTTGAGTATTTCTGTACCTTCTCATATCCTGCGATTTTCACTCTGAACAGTCATTACAGTCTCCTTAGAATGATGTGAAATACAGAAACATCCAGTGAGCAGCAGTTGTGCGGATGGAAACATCCTGTTGATAAAAAAGGTCAGAGGAGAATGGTCAGACTGATTTGAGCTGACAGTAATGCGATAGTAACTCAGATAACCACTCTGTACAACTGGGGCGAGCTGAAAAGCATCTCAGAATGCACAATACATCAATCTTGTCAGGCAAAAACAGAAAGATGAGGCTGCAATGGGCCCAGACTCACCAAAACTGGACAGTTGAAGCCTGGAAAAACATAATCTGATCTGAAGAATCTCGATTTATGCTGAGAGACACAGATAATAGAGTTAGAATTTGATGTCAACAGCGTGAATGTATGGACCCAACCTGCCTTATGTCAGAAGTTCAGGTGGCTGGTGGTGGTGGTGTAGAGGTGTGGGGAATGTTTTCTTGGCATATTTTGGGCCCGTTTAATACCATTTGATCATTTCTTAAATGCCACAGCCTATTTGAATATTGTTGGCACCATGTAGATCCCTTCATAGCCTCCATATACACTCACCTAAAGGATTATTAGGAACACCTGTTCAATTTCTCATTAATGCAATTATCTAATCAACCAATC
>JAAGVU020000015.1:16093312-16105492 GCA_011763525.2 Mormyrus iriodes | reverse complement strand
TTAGGGAAGGTCACATTAAGTTCACCTGTAAAAGTTATAGTGCATTTTAGGTTCATCCTGAAATTTCACCCGAAAGCTGAATATCCCTAACTTTTTGTGAGTACTGTATGTTACTTTGAAGATATGAGGACCCTTGTTTTTGGTGTGTGTGTGTGCGTGTGTAGGATGCTTCCACAGTGGCTGTACACAAGAAACTCTGCCTCGCTTCTCCACCGTGGCAAACATTCAGAGGCATGAAGCGAAGGCGGATCTTCAACTGATAGAAACACAATAGCCCTCAGGAAACTTTCTGTCAACCATTAGCCATCGGCATATGTCCACACTGCAGTCATACACAAATCAGGTTTTCATCTTATTATAAAATATTAGATGCAGAGATCTGCGAAGTAGGGTAATCCTTTTTCAGTTACTTCCACAGAGAGAGTAGGAGTCATTGGGCGTAACTTAAATTTCATTCTTACACAGCATCTACTACTGTACATTTCTTTAGAAGCCTGCTACTCGACCGTTAATGTAGTATGTACTGCATGTATGCACGCAAACAGTATGCGTCCACTTGGACATACTGCAGTCTTCATCTTGCATATTATCTGACCCGGATGGATACCAGTGATGTAGCTTGACCCCCGTGAAAGCTCAAAACTGTTAAAAACTATCAAAAGAAAGTACATATTCAAGTCAACTCATGTGACTGGGTATTGTCTTCTACTTAAATTTGTACAGAGATGGTACATCTTCCACCATCTAGGCTAAAAATTTAGTCCAAGTGATGTTCTTCACGCATCCATTGGTTGTACACTTCAGAATTTCGCAAAATTTAGTATCTGGGTGCCATTCGCTTGCTGTCTCATCCATACTGAGGAGTCAAACATACTGCTCACATCGAATTCTGTATTTTAGCTACTACATAGCAAACAAGTCTGTGATTTCAGACACACCCTTTCACTACCAACATTGACTGTTTGGGCCAAGGAAAACGTGGTGACCGACTTAAATAAAGAGGAGTGGGGATAACATGGCCAGGGTGATTACGGTCCCAGCATTTATGGAGGAATTGGAGACACACCTGGCTGACTGCTTGTCTACTTAAATATGGGCCTGTCCTCTCAGGGTGTTGGGGTTAAGAGAACTAGACCGGTTCAGGTGGTATTATGAGACACGGCTGAATTGTATAAAACAATATTCTTGTAAAACGATTATTGCAAAGTCTTTGTACAATTTGCATACACTATTTAGTTGTTAACAGAAGTAATGAGATATTGTATGCTTCTTATTCTTTTAAATCAGAGTTCAAAAGTCACATGCTATGAGCTGTTATTGTTAGAAACACAGGATTCTGCCTTTGTTGGCCAGCATGTTTGTGTGGGGAGAAGATAAACAGGCTTTTGCCTCCTGAGGTGGGTTAAAAATGCTATAGAGCAACAAGCCAGGAAGGAGACGTCACCAGTTGGTACCTTCCTTTTGATCTGGTCTTTAAAATATCTGCTGCCTTGTGGATCTGGTGCCCCCTGCTGTTTGCCAATGTGTATGAAATTCTGCTATTTTTATCCTACTGTACAATACTAGTTTGAATACATTTTGTACATGCATGGATATTGTATAGGCCTACATTTATGACTCATATGTATAATTATGTAGGATAATTAAATGCTATAAGACAGTTGTAACGAAAAACCATTTCAACACTGAGCCTTGGACTTGTGTCTACAGCTATATACACACACCTTAACCTCATTAGATGTCAGGTGTTCTGGACCAACAGATCACTGGTAATGGAGAAGGCCCCATGAATCATTGTCCTCTCTCCTCCCCTTCTCCAGTCTACCTCTCTTTTGGCCACCCCTTCACTTCCAGCTCCTCATGACTGCCTGTGAGCTGCTGTCTTATCACCTGTGGTCTGCAGGGATGCAGACCGGAGCTGTGCTCTGATTGGTTGATGCGCAGAGGGGGCGGGGCCCTCCTGATGCACCACAGACATTCAGGCAGACAGTGCTTCTATGCTGCTCGCTCTCTCTCTCTCTCTCTCTCTCTCTCTCTCTCTCTCACTCTCTCTCTCTTTCTCCCATGCATGGTTTATTCTGCAGCAGTAGCAAGCAGGGAGTAAATACTCCCATTTATCCCCCTCTCGCTCTCTCTCGCTCTCTTACTCTCTCACTCTCTCTCCCCCTCTGTCTCTCGCGCAAGCACACACGCCAGCGATCACACTGCAGCAGCAGGCAGACCCGCAGGATTGTCCTCGCTCATCTGTGACCCGTCATCACTGCAGCAGGAGAGAGAGACACACGTTGCCGTGGGGGGGCTTATTTCAGGAGGCACCGACCAAAGGCACCAGCTCGTCATCGCTACTGCTGATCCCTAACCGTCTCTTCCTCCTCAGTCTCTCTTGGATTCTTTCTTTTCATCTCCTTTTTCGTTTTTCACGCCACTGCTGTTTCCAATGTCACCTTAGCGCCCCCTTTAAGCCGGGGTTGATTCTTCTCTTTTGGGGGGGGGGGTACCCAGAGATCATTCGGAGTGCACGTGTTCACAAGTGCGTGTCCGTGTGCATTGGATGGGCACGTCGTCCACGTTAGCGTAACGTGCGCCTCTGTAACGGGTTTTTTTTTTCTTCACGGTGCCCCCCCCCCCACGTCCCACGATGCCGCGCTCCACGCCCCTCTGCTAGGCGGCTGCAGCAGCATGGATGGTGCGCTGGCCTGGAGACCCACCACGGAACCGACCAGTCCCCTTGCAGAAGAGCATGCTCACGGTCCCTGCTGTAAATGGGCGAGGACGCTGACACCCGAAAAATCAACCACAGCTTTCTGCGGGACCACAATTATGTGACTGAAGGTAAGGCGGACATTTTTTGAATTCTCCTCCATGTCTTAGTATCAATAGTATCAAATGAATCTCTGGTGCTTAGACCTCCCTTCACTCAGTTGTGTGGGCATCCGTTTGCTCAGCATGCATGCTTCTCCCTCGACTGGCGAAACATGGTTGAACAGAATTGGCTTTCCGACTTAGAGGCCTGGTTAGGTGATGCAGGGATCTTGTTGTGGGTTAAAGGTCCACTCTAGGATCACCAAAGCTGGCTAAACCCGTCTGGTTGTAGTTCCTATGACCCAATGCCTGCGTTGTGGGTTTACCAGGTTGGGTTGCAGGAGATGCTGTTTTTTTGGCTGGTATTTGAGCAGGCATGGGGGTTAGGGATCCTTAACCGAGGCTAGAAACCAAATTCACCTGGCCCAAGTCACGGGCTGACAGTCCTTAGCGAGTTACACCACGGCGTACGCATCTGCCCTGCCTCCCCCACACTAATCAGGGTGGACAATGTGAAAAGTCCAGCCATCATGCCTTGGGGTGAACGTAAGGTTCCAAGGGGGGGTTACCGCGAAAATCTCTGACGTCAGAGTTGTCTAAGCATGAATGATAGGGAAAGAAAAGCCTAGAATGTTTTTCTTATTCCACCGAGAGCCTCCCCCTGCATGCATTTGTAAGGAGGGCGCACTCTCCCTCCAACAGCCTTGTCCGTACAGCTGTGTCGCCGCTTCTAGTCAGGAAACCCAAGTGGGGGGGGCTGGGGGCTTCCCTCGAGGATTGTGGGTGTGGGGCTCCATCAGGCATGAGGAAAGTGCGTTAGTCTTCCACAAATGGGAGGGGAGAGATGTATCTTTCCTGGAGGGTCAGTTACAGTTATTCTAACCTATGCAAACCCGTGGGATATGTCAGGCTGCGGCCGTGGCAACCATTAGAGTTGGTCATTCCTTTCACCTCCTAGTGTCCGGAATACAAGTGGGAAGATAATTGGGCTGCTTCCACAGTGTGTTCTGGATGTAACTGAGGCTGAATGGAGGGGAAATAGACTGGGACCACGTACCCCCATGTGCACATACGTGGTTGGCAAGGGATCCGGAGCCCACTGGACACATCGTCATTACGCTCTTGCTCGTCAGGTTGGGACCTCTCCATGACGCTGAGCTGTGAGTCCGCTTCCTTCCCCCCGGATCGGTCCGCCTGCCCAAGGCTCACTCGTGGAACCTTTGCCGAAGCGTTACGGCAGAACGTGGAGTACTGAAGTCACTTCGGAATGCTGGAAGGGGCTGTCGTTAAATGCTGCGCGGGGGGCACTGTGTAAGGCCGTGACTCAGCAGAAAGCCACGGATGCTTCCGGGCTACATGTACAACGCTGGTGCTTATTCCAATTTTTAAATTTCGGGTTCGCTCAGCTGTGCGCATGAATTTATTTTTATTTTCATACGTGTTTTGCATATATCCACGGGATCGGGTGGGGTTGTGGATGTGTCACTGGGAGGGCGGGGGCACCTGATGGAATCCCAGAGTGTGGGGGCACCACCTTTAATTAGAAAGATGGGGTTGAGAGGTGCACAATAAGGTAGCTGAGGTGCAGCCAGGAGGTGCTGCAGCGAGCTTGTCGGTTATAATTAACAGTTCTACACGCTTTTGTTAACTAATCATGTAATGCACACAAAGATCACAATGCAGTCCTGAAAGTGGCTAATGCCGAATGCTGAGCTCAGTCCTGCACATGCAAGTCAAATGCGAACAGCAAAAGCTGTCATGTACCTATTTCACGAAGCTCACTTTGCAGCACGTGTGCAACTGAATCGCAGGACAGTAGGCAGAGGTCATTAAAATAAAAGTGTGCCTTCTGAAAACATACTACATGCTACATGCTGCCGGCTACTGAACTGCATGAATTGCATTTATTCCGGTCTAGATTGTTGGAATTTAGTTGTAATTCTTGAAGGGTTGATTGGTAACAAAAGCATTTCCACGAAGGTTATACTTTAAAGTGACATAGAGCATGTATATGTGTGAGGTTTTTCTTTTATTTCAATGATGTTAATGCGGAGGTTTTGCTTCCTGCCCTGCAGTTTGTGGAGGGGCAGTAATAAGGGTGCGGTGCGGTCGCCTGTATGACACCACACCCCCCACCCCGAGTGGACGGCAGGCATTGCTGCAGTCACCAGGCACGGCTGTGCCAGAAGTGCAGGGGCCTAATGAATTCGCTGAGCGCCCGCCGCTCGGCTGCCTGAATAATTCATCCGCCCCTGCCTACTGCCCCATAAAGGCAAATGTGCTCCCTGCTGACCTCCTCCTTTTTCCTTTCGATCGAATGGCGTATATGTGTGTGTATGTCATCTCTCATGGCATATTCCTGTGTGTGTGTCCACACACACGGCTGCTGGTGCTGTGTCACTTGACAAAGTATTTATTTGTCCAGTACCTGTGTCACTTGTCCATTGACTACAGTGCCTTTAGAACCTGAGGAAGTTTCCAGTCTCTGTGTCGGACAAGGCACATTGGCTTTGCTTCTTTATCCAGAATGGTATGACCCACCCCCTGCCGCCACACTGCTCATTTTCCCTTTTCCCTCCTTGCCTTATAGCTATGCATTCCTGTCTTCCTTTTCTGTCCGTGTTTGTAGTGCGGTTACCCGAGGGGCAAATGAAGAGCCAGTCCAGTAGGGTGGCGCCACTGCATTTAGCTATGTCCCAGGCTTGACCAGAGACAGAGATTTGTAGGTCTACTCCTACAGCACCCTGCTGAGAATAGCACTTCTAGTAACGGCTGCAATTGCCTGGGTTCCCTGAGTGACAGACAGGGGGAAAGGGAGAGAAAAAAATCATACCAGCTAAGGGAAGCAGATGAAGACAGAGCAGGTCATGAACCAGTTCAGGTGTTCTCGGATCAGATGGGCCTTGAGACGTTTCTTGAAGGTCTTGAGAGGGAGTTTGTGTCCCTGCTGTCTCATGCAGAACACAAAACAAACCTCTTTGTATGTTTTATTGATGTGTGTAACTCTATGGGGATACTGTGTTATTTTGTGTGGCTTAGAATGGGGTGTAATCAGGGGAGGAACATAAAATTTTTTGCTATAATCCAAATGAGCTAATTAAGTAAAAAATGTGGCCTGATGTGTAATTTATTTATTTATTGAATTGTTCTTTTTTTACTAGTTATTGGGCAGGTTTTTTATGTTTGCCCTCCACAAATGGGCGAGCTTAATTACCACCCCTGGTCGTGTTATGACCTTACAGATTTTTTTTTTATAAAACTGTTATTATTACAATTAGTATTATTGTTGTTACCATTACTGTGGCTGTGTCACACCCCGCCTACCTGTCCCTCCCGTTTTCCCCCTAGTGTGGCCCTAACAAGCCACGCCTGTTACACGTTTGTCTTACCTCTCGTCCCTGCCCTTGTGTCATTCACTCCTATTACCTCTCATTTTGCTCCCTCGTTAGTCCTTGTTAATGGGCTTCCCAGTCCTGAGCTCCCCAGTCCTGACACTGATACTGTAGCCTTGTACTGCCTGTGCCCAGCCTTCCTCCAGTCCTCCTGTTTTGATTCCCTGAGGTCCTGTTCATTTCTAGTTTTTGTCCTTTTGAATCTAAATAAAGCCCTTTTTGCTTTGTCACTTTGCCTGTTCCCACATCCTTCATCCCCCTGTCATAACATGCTGATATTATTGTTATAATGTAAATCCAGGGTTTCCAACTCTCACGTATCTGGTGTGACACTCGCGTTTTCACACTCTCACGTTCACGCAAGAAATCTTATTATATTATTCCACATGATTCCATTAAGAACCTAAAATGACTTGCATCAAAGGTAGTTTGCAGACCATACAGTCTATTTACAAGGTAATATAACTATTACATTCAGATAAATGAGTGTGCATGTATGTGCAGACTTGAATTGAAAGTCTCACACCAGCCAGCTAACCAAAGCTGACAGCCCTTGTAATCTGAATGTTACAGGTACGGGAAACGAGAGAAGTAACAAAGATTACTAACCTATGCTCTGTACTTTTCCCTCAAAGTTACACTCACTAAGTTGTTGAGAATGGTCTATTTGCTAATTAGAAAAATTGTGGCTTATATAGTAGCTGTCCGCTGGGTGAATTAGCCTGAGACTGCCAGGTCCTTCTGACGAAGGGGGTTTGTCTCTGAGGGAGACCTGCCATGGGTTTCATGCCTGACCCAAGGCACAGCTAGGTCTGCTTGCTTTACTCAGCAGTATATTTCACTTTGGCCACTGAGTGCCTGAGCAGTGGCCCACGACCATGTACTTATTTGACGTGGGTTTATCAGACTACATATATATTGTCGGTCACCTGAAAGGTGTTTTAATGTAACTTTGGGCTATATACTGGTGCAAATATGAGTCCCGACGAATGCTGCAAAATGGAACTTGTTTATATTCGTATGTTAATATGTTGTTATTATTATTATTATTATTGTTGTTGTTGTTCTTCTTCTTCTTCTTCTTCTTCTTATTTCTTTGTGTCTGGGGAAACAAAGGGGCTTAATTCTTCATAGCTAATGGTGTGTACTTGACAGAGACACATAGACCTCAGGTAGAGATCCCAGGGTGCTGCCCTTCTATTAACGCAGGTTATTTCATGCATTTTGTTAATTATAGCTATAATGTATCATATCTCTTCTGACACTGGTTCTGCCTGTATTTCATGTCAATAAAGCACTTTGACTTTAAGAGAGTGTGGAGGTGAAGGTGGAGGATGATGGGAGACCCATGTGGGTGGGGGGGCTCTGTGTTTAAGATGCTAGCCGTGTAAGTCACAGGGTGCTGTATTGATCTGGGGGTGGGGATGAGTTCCAGCTGCTGTGCCCCAGCCATTTATAAGCAGCTGGAGAGACTGACATAGACTCTTAATGCAGAATATCAGTTTTCCGAACACTAAGACATAATTACCTCTGTCTTGATGCCAGTTTGCATGTGCATGAAGGACAGTGTGTGAACCTGAATGGGGGCGTGCAGGTGAGTGAACCAGGGACTTTTGACTCTGCTTTGCCTGGCATCTGGCCTACCACATCCCCAGTGGGAAGACGGCAGGTCCTTTTCCAACATCTCGTCTCTGCTGTTATGGCAGAGATGGGAGCCCCCACCTCCACCCCCACCCCCAGGTCTCTGTCACAGCCACCCCTGTCAGTTTGTTCAGCGCCCTGCACAGCTGGTAGGTTCATCCAGGGAGTGTCATCACCTCAACACAGCTGATCACACCGGTGCTGTTCGGGTATGAGACAGCCCCTGGAGACCACAGGGATAGATGCTGTGTGCACCATTTATGGCTCAGCTCGCTATATATATACACACACACTTATTTTTTCACACATACATATGTACACTGGCTTGTTTTTGGATTGTGGGGCAAACCAGAGTACCCTCATGACAACACAAGAAGAACATGCAAACTCCACACAAATAGAACCCTAGCAGACACTCAAACCCTGGTCCCAGAAGTGTGAGGCAACAGTGCTAACCACTGCACCACCTTTTTCACCATTGTCTATATTTCTGTGCAGTATTTTACTATTTACCTGTGATCGCTAGATATCTATAAGACCCACAAGCAATACTGACCTCCAGACCCAAATCAGCTAATTAAAGTATTTATTTGTCCAGTACCTAAGCTCATTAAGTAACTTTTGGTATTTTGTTGTATGCAGTAAATTTACAGTTTTTTGTATTATTTCTGAAATATGCTTCAAGATTCTTCATACGAGTAAGACCTGATTTTTTTATGTTAACATAAATGTCCAATGATGTTAAAAACATGCCTGAAAAACTGGATTCTAGATTCTAGCTTCTGATCTGTTAGAGTATGGGTCTAACGTGTCGAAGAATGGTTTTCCAGCAAATGAAGGCGATTCATTTTTAAATTCTGTCTGTAAGCCTGATTCTGGCACAATTCATTCAGCTAAACACCATTAGCATAATCAGTTATTTATGGGCTAAGTAGGAAGACTAAAGAAAGAACGCTTACAATTGATTGGCTCTCTTTAGCAGAGTGGTTTACTTTGCTAATGTTCATCTGCATGAGGGAAGGAGAGTGAACTAGGAATGAATCAGCCTGAGGGTAACAAGCAAGTAAGGTGGTAAGATGATGCAGAATGTTGTAATTTGTAGCCACGGCCTGACCCTGTATGCCTGGGTATTTTCTGGAGTACACAATGAGTATGAAGGGCTGTCTGGGGACATGGGATTTCATTTTCATGGCTGAAACCCTCCCCCCCACCCCTCATCCAACAGCAAAGCTTCTTGGTGGACAAATCAGCAAATTCTGATCCGATAAGTGGCACAGTCTGTGGATGCACAATATGCTCAGTATACCTTTCTAATCTTTCACAGTTCATGTGACACACGTGTACCCTGCTCTCCGCTGCACCAGGGATCCTGGCCTCTAAGGATTCGGATGTCACCAACTAACACACATGTAGCACATTACAAACATAAACTGGATCCAGAATCAAGTACAGGAATTAAAAATAAGTCAGAATGAGGGTTAGGGACTATGTAGAAACCTAGCAAAACAAGATATAGGAGATTTAAAAGACAAGGACTGGTAAATACTTTTATCAGCAAGGACTATTGACCTTGACCCTAATTGATCTGCTTGAGACTCAGCAGTTGGGGGAGGGAGGCACAAGACTTAAACAGGCCACCCCCAGGAGGGGATGATCATTGTTGGCGCTGCCCTCGCTCCACAGTCGTTACAGCAACCAAACTGCTCACCTGAACACACATAAACTAACGTTCAACACTGATGGTCCAGCTGTGTGCTGCTAGTTGGCTCCTGTACTCCTGCACATAGATAAGTCAAGTCTCAATGCGCTGCAGAAGACTACATTTGGAAATTTGATGCTGTGTCTAATCGCTCCACATGTCCATGCACACTGGACTGCTTTACGTTTCTGGGGTGACTTACCTATCATTATGTATCTTTAGAAGCATTTATTAAAGGGATTGAGGGATAGAATGATGGGGTCAGCTATGCAGGTCCAAGTTGTAATTCATTCACTGGATTTATGGCTGTTCAGACGTCCTGCTTGTGTTGCTGCTGTGTGTGTGAACACCATGTCCATGCTAATCTTTATTTCCTTGCAGTTTTAATACTACGTGGGAGAGATTGTGTGAAACGGTCTCTCTGGATGTTTTTGTGTGCAGACGTGTGTTACTGTGTGTGGATATGCATGCATTCAAAATCTCTTGAGCAGTATGAGGGATCTGCATCCACAAGGACTCCGCAGAGAAGATGCCTGGGCATCTGAGCTTCATAGCTGCTCCAAGTACTTCCCTGTTTTTGGAGCAGGAGTCAGAAATTGTACCGCAAGTAGCAGAATGCTGGTGGCGCATGGGGGCTGGGGTGCCGGTAAGGCCAAGGGCCAGCATGCATTCCGTTTCCATGGTAGCACGACGCTGCAAGAGCTGGGGGTGCTACTGGGTCATTTGTTTTGGGTCAGAGGTTAAATGCCATGAAATCAGCCAGGTTCCTGTAGGGCATCTCCTGCCCGGCCCTGTTAGTCTGTGGAATCACTGCGCAGGGACAAGCCCGGATGCGAGACGCAATATACACACCCACCTTCACACACACACACACACACACACACACACACACATATGTTTGTATTCATATCTTTCTGGGCACCATCCATTCATTTCTTTGGGAAAAACCCTAATCTCAACCATAACCATCTTAACCCCTACCCAGCCCTAACCTTAACCATAAGTAACCAAAGAAAATACAAGACCTTTGGCATCTTTTGAGTATAGTCACAGATTTTCATGAAATTGCGTTTCCCCATGTGGGGACTGAAAAAATAGTTCCCACAACGTCAAAAAAACAGGTTTTTATAACACTGTGGGTACCAAATGTCCTCACAATGTAATATATACATAATACACACAAACACTATGAAAAAACCTGACCCAATTTGGGGCATTGCTGTGTAAACATTTATGTAAACATCGTTTATATAGCTAGGATCTACTTGTGTGTAATTAAACTGATGTCACGTATCATGAATAACATAAAATTTTATTTGTCATTTTTAAAATGTCTTTTGCAGTGGCTGCTTTGTCAGTTACCAAAGTGAGATTATCAACATCTGGAAGATATTTCACTGCTGTGAAAGGAAAAGGGGAAAAAAGCTAAAACCGAAAGCATCTTATTGCATATTGTGTGCATGATTAAAAGGATTAAAGGGCTGATTGTGGGCAGGTCAAGGAGCAACACTCCAAAAGAATGGAGCAAAGAATAACAAAATGGATAATTAAGTGTTAATTGAAAGGTGAACTTCTGAGCTATGATCAGCTTCAGTTGAATGATCTGAAATCAGATCAGGAAATGCCATAGACTTTTGTGTTTGTTTTATTCTGAATCTCATCCTTTTCAACAAGACTTCACCAGTCAGGGGAAGTACTTGAGTATATTAAAGGTAATTTCTGTAGGAATCAGTCTGCTTACATTGAAAGAAAAAAAAAACGTTTCCAACACTAGCCTCACGTAATATAAGATGTTCCCAGGTATTCAGCATCGCATGTTTATTTAAACCTTTGTCCTGTGTAATAAAATGGCTGCATACACCCATGTTGAGCTAAATGGCTCCACCCCATTGTGTATGACATTATTATTTTTCATGGAAAATTTCGTTTTCCGAGGTTCTTTGAATTTGTATGCATCAACATTGTAACAGTGTGTCTGTAACATTGGTAATGGATGTTGTGATCTGTCCATCCATCCATTCATCTTCCTCAGTTTTCTAACCACTCTTCCTGGGCAGGGCCCCAGTTGGACCCAGCGCCTCTCTCGGGCAGCACTGGGCACAAGGCTGGGGCACACCCTGGATGGGATACTAGGCATGGGTGTTGTGTTTACCAAAAATAATGCTTGTTTTCACCAGAAGATATTGTGCTATTTTACTCTGTCAGGATATATAAACATCAGCCAGTCAGAAGTTCTGATTCTGCAGAACTTGAACAGTAGGGAATAAATGAGGTCACTGTGAAGACACACAATTAAAAAAAGAAAGAAAACAATTACTGTCTAAAATCTTTTTCAGATTCAGCAAAATATAACCTAAAAAACAAGCTTTCTCATGCCACTGTAAAAGAGGGGTCTCTTGCAGTATTATTGTTGACCGAACAAAAAGTTAAGAAAGCTGCGCATAGTTTGTGGGTTTGGTGCTTTGCAACTAGAAAAGCCAAACCAGACTAATTTTAAACCTGAGCACTATAGATGGGATTATAGTTAATATCTAACTTTTTCCTTTGGTAACACTTTATTTGACAGAGCACAAATACACTCACCTAAAGGATTATTAGGAACACCATACTAATACGGTGTTTGACCCCCTTTCGCCTTCAGAACTG
>JAAGVU020000015.1:16061194-16081492 GCA_011763525.2 Mormyrus iriodes | reverse complement strand
GAGAGAGAGAGAGAGAGAAAGAGAGACAGATAGATTGTGCTTTTGTGTGTGTGTGTTAGTGCAGGTCTATCCACTAAATGCTGCTCTCTTACATTGTATCTGCTGTTTGAAGTGAAGACAGAAATGTATTTCGTAGTGAATAAACAGCCTCCAGCAGCTCAGTGCCTCTGGCTGGAGATGAGGGTGTTTCAGCCCAGACCCCAGGGGAGACACACAGGCAGACAGTGGCCTCCTGGGAATCCCAGACGGCATGCGGCTGCTCCTGCATCAGCGTCAGCCTCAGTGGGACTTCCTCCCTCTGACTGGCATGTTGAAGAGATGCTACTCAGAGGCTTATATTTGGATTCTTTTGAAATCAGAGGCACCTGTGCAGGAAAAAATATTGTGTCACAGGAGAGTGTGACACTTTAGAGTGGCAAGGTCACCCATTTTCTGTGGTTATCTCAACTCCCGTGACAGACTGACGAGCGGTAAACAGCTTGCATTGGGTTTCCCATCACACAGACTGACCCTGTGCAGGAAAAGCATGCATATTCTATATACACATCTGCAACACACGCATGCACAGACACACAAGCTACCTGTCACATGACTTTGGCGTGATCAGTGAGAGCTCGCCCCAGCTGACTAATCATCCACTGAGAGCGGGTGGCTTGCAACATGGCCCTTAATTACTGCGAGGAGAAGCAGGACATGTCAATATGAATCATTTGAATGCTGCCATCTGGTTGAGACTGAGGGGATGTAGGGTGCAAATGCTTCAGTGCCCTAGAAAGTTCTGGAATCAGGTCCCGCATTAACTGGATGAGGCATGACTAAAGTACCTTTTAGTCTTAGATATATACACACTTATAAGGAGTGCGGCTTCTACAAAGGCCAAATGGATGATGACTGATGATATTTAAAGTGCAGCTTGTACCCTGGCCATAAAAACACCAATACAAGATGCAGGGCGCAGTGATTACCTGGCGAGCAGTGGTATTGACCTTCAGATACAGTCACTGTGCGGCAAATGTTAGCGTGCCGTTATGCAGAAAGGTTGAGTGTTGCTTCATGATTATAAAATTGAGTCAGACGTAGCAGGGGAGGGGGGAATCAGCAGGATCTAAGCTCCATCAAGAGCAGACGGTCGATCTGCCCTCGCCCGCGGCTGCAGCAGTAATCTGACGCCTCAGCAAGGTGGCAAGGGCTGCCGTTCAAGCTCCCCCAGTCAGTGTGTTCACAGCTTGGACTGCCCCACCTCATGGAGCTATGAGCGGGACATAAATCTCCATGGGGGCACCTTGAGTGTGGCTAGAGATTGTAAATATGACTTTACCATAACAACTATTCAGTATGACATCACATCATCACCATAACAGCAAACCACATCACATCATCACCATAACAGCAACCACATCACATTATCACCATAACAGCAACCACATTACATCATCACCATAGCAGTAACCACTATCAGCTGAGACCAGGACTGCACGATATATCCTTTCCGCAACCTTATTGCAATGTGCACATGTGCAATAGTCACATCGCATTTGTTGGCACTGCTTTGTGTCTGTTGGCACAACTCACCCAACACCACCAACTTATATGACACACTCTATAGGTATCTAATGACAAGTTATGTTTGACTGTAGTTTATTTTGGGTAGTTTCATCTCCTTTTTGTTTTAAAAATATTGCACTGTGCGTAGGTGGTGTGTGTGCGTGCCTACCCTGTAAAATAATATGTGTCAAGCCTGATTCTGAGTGGGGAGCAGCTCATTGGGGAGATTGGGGAGGGAGTGAGAGCACAAGTTTACAGGGCAGCCTGTTTTTCAAAGGCTCTCTTATCTGTGATGTGCAGAGGGAAGCCGCATGGAACCTCTTTAAATTCCCCTTTTAGGCTAGGGAACAATGGCAGGGCCTGCATCAGTGCTGCATTGTGTGCTGGAAAAAAACCCACCTCTCCCAGAGATGGTTCATTCCGCAGAAATGGCAGGAAATTTATGAATCAGACCTCTGCCCTTGAGCAATATATTTAACATGAATTGGGCCTGTGAAAAAAACATCTGTACAAATGGCTGGAGCCCAGCAGGCGATATAACATGGTCTGATGTGCCGGCGCGTGTCTGCATCTGTGTTAGTGAACAGCTAGATAAGCAGAAAACAAAATCAATTATTTGATGCAATTTGTTTTTTTGCTAATTCAGAAAAACACCAAGAACAGTTTGGAATAACAGTCTGATGAATTTCTTTGAAAGCGGGTAAAATACTTTATAGAGAATTCCATGGCTACACCAACCATTGAGCACATTGAGCTACGGCTGACCATTTTTTCTGACTGTCTCTCTATCCTGTTTGCCTTTCAGCTGATATAATTTCCACAGTAGAGTTCAACCAGACGGGGGAATTGCTAGCGACCGGGGACAAGGGGGGTCGGGTGGTCATCTTCCAGAGGGAACCTGAGGTAGGTGTTTACCGAGACACCCAGGCCAGTTTCACAAATAAACACACATCATAACAGACCATAAGAGGTCTCCTTTGCTATTGGGCCAATGTAGACTGTCTTCAGCAGTGCATACTTGGTATATTCTAAGATGAAGATAACAGCAGAAACATTTCTTCACTGTTTCCACATCACCAGCTGTCATTGTGGCCCTGTCTTAGGCATTTCTCTGGTTTATACAGCTCTATAGAGGTCCCTCCCTGCACTGATTGCCCCAGACAGTGGGGTCAGTGGGGACCCACAGGCCATGTGTGAACATATGCATGGTAAATTTGCCCCAGACCCTGATTGCAAGTCTGGCAAGGGAGCCCAGAGACTAGGACTGAGTACCAATAGCAAAAACACCACATGCTTAATTACTGTGGGTCATTAACTTTTTAAATGATTCATATGCAATACATTAATACATTTCAATAATACATTTTATATAAAAAGAAAAATTAAATGAAGAACAGAACATATGTTTAATGGTGAACTGAACATACTAGTGTATGTATTTTAATTTGTTGTGTTTTTGGTATTTTTCCTGGGGCAGTGTGCACTGGATGTTGATAATCCTCAGGTCATGAGGGGATTGATAAATCTTTACTCAGATTGAGTAACCTGCCCCAGCAAGCCGGAGAGGGGGGGTTGGAGTGGGGAGGGCTGAATCCACAGGAACAGGAATAAGGCTATCATTTGTTACCATTTAACAAGCACTACTAGCCTTTGAAAGCCGTCCCTTCCAACACTCTCTCTTCCTTCTTGCTCTCGATATGTGCTTTACATGCTGAGAAACCCTCGCTCAAGCTCTGCCAAAGATTACTCTCTTTCCAGAAAAAGCTCATCTCACTAGAATCTTACTGGCTGACATGCGTAAACTATCTGTATACCAGTAGCCTCAGACAAGTGAACACTACACTGTAGACCATCTTCTCTATTCTCAAACCATGGGCATAGTGACTAAAAGTATATTAAACTACAAATGTGGCTAATACATAACAGAGCATGATTAAAACCAAGCTTTAAGTAATATGCAATGTTATATAGCAGCTCTGAAATTTTAGTCACAAAGGTTTCTTTAAAATCCCTACTTCAAGAAGAAAGGAGATCTGTGGTACCCAGTTAGAAACACTTCCTAACACCTTCCAGGCAATAAGAGGAACTGTGAAAAAGTCATACAAACCAGCTAGAAACTCAGTGACAACAATTTGTCTCCCACTGCAGTGTCCCTTAGATTTCTACAGCATTTGCTGTTTTTCCAGAAAGGTCTGTAGAGTAATCTGAGAGTGATTTTGGTGTCATTTGCAGAGTAAAAATGAGCCTTACTGTCAGGGTGAGTACAACGTTTACAGCACCTTCCAAAGCCATGAGCCCGAGTTCGATTACCTGAAGAGCTTGGAGATCGAGGAGAAGATCAACAAGATCCGATGGCTGCCGCAACAAAATGCCGCCCACTTCCTCCTTTCCACCAATGGTAAGGCACCGTTCCGAGCATACTGCTCCTCTGCATCCATGGAGAGAGACCATTTATAAACTTGTTGACAGATGGCCTTTTTTTCCTTATTTTTCCGCATAAAATTTATACTGTCATGCAAAATATAACTCAACACAAACTTCTTCATTTCAGTGCTGTACTTGCAATGTGCTAGACTGTGAACCTGAGCAATCATTAATTCAGTATTTTATACTGGGCTCACTCTGACTAAAACCTTTTGTATTTGTCATTTTGGTAGTCAAATTGTGATTGGTTACCTCCAGAATGTTCCGCTGGTTTTATGGAACTGTGATATCTCTATTCTGTGTGATTGAATGCTGGTTGAATGCTATGTGGTGGGTTGGTGTCCCATCCTGGGTTATTTCCTGCCTTGTGCCCATAGCTTCCGGGATAGGCTCCAGACCCCTGCCACCCTGATTAGGACAAGTGGGTACAGAAAATGGATGGATGAATGGATGGATGGATGGATGGATGGATGATTTCGCTATTCCATCTGCTGATAAGTCTGTCTTTTGGCTGACTGTTGCATTTTTTGTGCCAAAATAATTTATACATATAAAGCTTATATATTTGTTTATAAGCCAAAAGCTTATCCCTACTGGAACAGTCTGCAGATACTATGTGACATCAGTTGTATTCATTTAGAGAAAGTGGAGAGGTTGGGGAAGCGGTTAAGGATGGCTTGGTGGATTGGAGATGCTGTGTCTGAGCTGCCCCTCCCCCACCTACTCTCTCCTTCCGTGCCAAGGGTTGTGTCTCTGGACGAGCCTGTAAAGCTGGCACTGCCACGAGGGTGGATAGGAAGGTGCCTATGTAGTCCCCTGACAGACACAGAGCCACTGGAGAGGTGGCAGGAGCCTGAGTACCTTCAGCACCACTGGGACATGCATACATTCCCCAAGGGAGCCAGACATAGGTGGAATGTACTGTTTATGGATAATTACCACACACCATCAAGTAAACCACCCAGGATAGGTACAGCACACATCAAGCTGTAGGTAACAGTGATAGCCTGCATATCAGTCAAGATTGATCATCATCCATATCTGTCAGAGCCCCAAAATTATCAGCCCACATAGTAAAAGAGACCAAGGCAAAGGACACTAAAAGACAAACTAATGTCTGTCGTCATGCATTTCTGCTGGAGTGGCTCAGCAAGGTCAGCGTGAACAAGGGTGCATTTGATGCAGGAGGCGCTGGGCTGAAATTGATGATGGTGTTGTTTGGCTCCTACATTGACTGATGTTCCTCTCTCCTGTGTAATGTCGGTCGGATGCAGCAGTAAGAAGTTGCCAGAGAGAGACTGACAATAACATCTGAGTGGGGGAGAGACAGACAGCGATGTGTGGTTTCAGTGCAAAAGGCGTGAAGTCACGTTGTCAGTCATGACATCACACCATAACACTCATGAGATCTCTGTGGCAAGCATGAAATCTCATCACAATACTATAAGATCTCCCTATGACACTCCCTATGAATTCTCTCTATAATACAAATGAGATCTCCTTGTAGCAGTCACAAAATATCTACATAACACTTTCTTGAGGTCTCCCTGTGACAGGGATGAAATTTCACCATTACACTCATGAGTTCACCCTACATCAGGGATGTAATCACACTGTACCGCTCATGAAATCTCGCAGTAACAATCATGAAATTACCTTGTAACACTCGTGAAATCCCACTCTCAAATCCCACCTTCTTGTGACAGGTATGAAATATTTGACATGATCTGGTGACAGACCCACCTTCTTTCTTAATTTTGCTGCTGTGGATCTTTCATCTGAAGCTGTTTGGGGGCATAGTTTTCACACAGAAGGATGTGGTTTTTAGATTGTTTTGGACCTTATCAGGGCTTTATAGCAGTTACTTTTACTAACATTTCTTACCTTTCTGTTTTGAGGTGCATTATGCTACATTACATGTGGCAGGAGTAAGGTCATGTAAAAGGAGTTCTTTGAAGCATTGTGATGTGATGGAGAGTAGTGAACACGATTGCTGTTTTGGGGGTATTGTTCAAGACCATTGTAACCCACACGATCTGACGTACACAGCTCTCGCAGGCCTTAATGAAAGAAGGACCTGGAGGGGTGTTTCCATGGTTACAAAAAACCCTACACATCAGTGCAGGCCAGTGATGTCATGAGCCTCTAGAATGACCAGTAAGACTCGTGGCCCAGAATTCCTGGAAGTGAGTCAGGTTCTGTCCCCTCATTGATGCACTGTGCCCTGACTGGCAAACTGGTGACGCAGGTGCCAGTAAAAGTCATCTCCAACAAAAATAAATAAATCTGATAAATCAGGGTGAGCAATAATTTGCTTTCTGGAGGTAGGAACGCACAGCAGTGTTACACAATAGTACTCCAATATTAGAAAGTAGAGTGTTATGGCCACTTGTATGGCTAACTGCCATGTGTCATTTCACCATACTACAACAACAGGACATAATGTCTTTCTCTGCTTGGTAGAACATAAATCCAAAGCCAGGCTGTGACATAATGCAAAATGTTAAACAATCCATCCAATCCTTAAGCAATCTTCCAGCAAAGGGTCACAGGATGCTTGAATTCTATCTTAGGAAGCACAGGGCTTATGGCAGGGGGCACCCGGTTTGGGCTGTTTTCTTGTTAAGGGTAAATGTAAATGGGAACTACCAGCATGATCTGTTTGCAAGTTGCTTATTATTCCGCTGCTTATTGGAAATACAGATGAGCAGCATTTGTGATAACACCAGAGATGTTATTCCATGTGCTTCCTGTAATGGAGCACCACTGTGTGAGGTCCTGCTGCTGAAACCCCGCCCTATCGTCAGAGTGACTGAAACAGTGCATGTTGATGCTCCCTTCCAGATAAGACCATAAAGCTATGGAAGGTCAGCGAGAGGGACAAGAGGCCAGAGGGCTACAATCTGAAGGACGAGGAAGGCAGGATGAAGGATCTGTCCACTGTGACGTCTCTGCAGGTGAGGCACACATTCCAGCGCTAAACCAACATTTACCTGGTCTTATGCTTGTCCATGTTCATATTAACTTTTCTTAGGATTGTGGGGGGGTGGTGCTGCTGGGAGCGTGAGAGAAACAGACAGAGCAATTTGGTTGCTGCATCTGTGAATCTTGGAAGTAGGTCAGTGGAGCAGGTGGATCTAGTCATGCTGTTCCTCATTCTCCTTGGGGAGACACTGGTGACAGCTGCTGCAGGTTGGGGACAGGGGACTCAGCTCTGTATCACGTGTCTTACTGGGTGGTGCAGGGTGGGGTGGCAGCAGGTAAAGAGATCATGTCATATGGTCTATCTCTCTTTGTCATTCATCCATAACGAAACACGTTCCTCTACACGTTAGCTAAAAGATGCCTTGTCATTGGACCAGCCACTTGCAAAGGGAAAATAGAATGAATGCTGAGATTTCACACCCCGTGATGTAAATCTGGGCATCAGGAGGATTTGTTTGTCAGTACTGGGAGATGAATGATTCACACCATGATGCCTGAGGAGCTTCATAACTACTCCACACTTTGCCATAAGTTAAATTATCTCTTTTTCAGTGACGAGTGTCATAGTTAGTTCCCATTTTATAGTTTAGGATGGCGTTTTCCAACCTGGTCTTCGGGGACCCACCATTGGTCCATGTTTTTGCTCCCTCTGAGTTCCCATCCAGACAGTCCATATTTTTGCATATTAAAACGGAGACTGTTTGTTATTCCCCAAGGACTGGATTGGGAAACACTGGTTTAGAATATAAGATATCTGGCTCTGTTTCTCCTCAGGTGCCGGTGCTGAAACCCATGGACCTGATGGTGGAGGTGAGCGCAAGGAGAATCTTTGCCAATGGCCACACCTACCATGTCAACTCCATCTCCGTCAACAGCGACTGCGAGACCTACATGTCAGCCGATGACCTGCGTATCAACTTGTGGCACCTGGGCATCACAGACCGCAGCTTCAGTATCCTTTACATCTGTCTGCTGCCAGCTTTGCACATCTGCACCTGAGTGTGATCATGCCGTCGTGCTTCTATAAGGAGCTAATGCTGCAGCAGAAGTATCCTTAGTTTTGACGTTTGATAGTGACACTGACATGTAGGCCACTAAACCCTAAATAAAGGCCACTAAATGAAGTATTCTCTGACAATTTAAGATGCTCTCGCATCTTCTCAATATGCTGGCAGCCAATGGGAGTCGAAGGTCATACCTGTATGTTTGAGCCAGGAGGAGCTACATAAGATGTTCTGTCGCCAAGGTCGTTCAAGAAGGAGAAGCATCTGCTTATTGGATGAGGATTGGGAGCAAACCCAGTTTATTTTATGTCGTGCATGAGAGGAGGCTAGGAAAGTCCAGAGATCACGCACTGCAATGCTTGTTATATGTACAAAATCACAAAACATAGATGATTAAATTAGGTTGTGATCCTGTGCATAGTTTTATACACCTACACTTGCGCACCTCTGTCTGCCTGGACCTTTACTCACCAGTACCTGTGTCTGCCTACACCTTATTTTGCATACACCTTCATGCAGCTAAATCGGGCTGGCAGCTGTGACAAGAGCTGTACACCCCGGGGGAGTAGGTGCAGCACTCTCGCAGAGCAGTGGGAGGTGTGATTGGTTAGACAGGCTGAATTTCGGCAGCATTGAACTATTTCCTTCTCTCGCGGGGTCCGCATGCCGCCTCAGCACCCCGCTTCACATGCATGTTTATCGATCCTATAGTAGCGTCTGATTTTGACCAATGAGTTGCCCGGTGGAGAGAAGTGGCTTCACATGCACAGACCAGTGAGGGCAGGGGAGAGGAAAGCTATTTTGGTCTTTGTGTTTAAATCCCAGCCATCTCACTGCGAACCGCGTCGCTTTCTACACCTTGAAGACTCACAGTCTACTTCACTTTAGCTTTTACATTGACTGGACCATCCCAGGTCCCTTATGTCTATTTAGACAAATATTTACTATGCACTGTTTAATTCCTTTTGTCATCATCTATTAATTACTGTTGTATGCTTAGTACAGTTTATAAATGTATCATATGTTCATACCGTGAATGAACAGCAAATTAAAAATGAAAATATTGCAAGGACATCAAGGGGTGTCATCTCTGGGTCATTAATAAGGAAATAAGCATCATATAGCAGAAGAGTCATTTGGTCTGTGTCTTGAGATGTTCCAGGCTGGAGATGGCAAGACAGCAGTTGAGTTCATTTTCGCCACAAAGGCTGTGGCCTGTTTTGGCTACTGTGCTGCTCCCGGTGTCTCTGTAGCTGTGAAATGAAACAGAGTCTCATGAGATAAATGACTTCTACACTCTATGTTCATGCAAGTCTTTGTCTCTCCGTTGCTCGGCTCTGTGTGTGTCCTGCTCGCTTCCTCGCACCTCGCCATGCCTCATGCTATTGACACATTGTGTTGGAGTGACCGCCAGGTAGACATAGGGAGCAGGTGTCAAGAGCAAAGGGGACCTACTGCGCCTCCCAGCAGCCGGTCCCTTTGGTGTCGTTCTCCAGAATTCCGGCCCAGTATTGTGAATGCAGCACTTCTTTATCCTGGCGTTCTCAAAACACCAAACACAGAGCCGTGGTAGTGAATGTAAGAAGAAACCAGGATCGACTGAGGTGTTTATTTGTCTTGCAGATTCCCGTGATCGTCTGACACCTTTCTTGTGTTCTGTCCCGAGAGAAGCTCTGTGCTAAGCTGCTTAATGTTTGCAGCGACCGCTTTTGCAAGGTCATCATGCGAATTCCCCACAAGTCTGTCATCTGCAAGAGGCGAAGTTGTGGCAGAGATACAGCTGTGGTCTTTTGTGTTACCCAAGGTGTCTAATCAAACAGCGTGCCACTAGCTCTGCAGCTGTGTACCTCCAGGGTTGGGTGAAAAGTCGTGGAGGATGGATTATGGTAGATGTGAAGTAGATAAGACTATAATATATAGCAGCTGTGAAGATCCTGAGTTTTTCTGTAGGAATGGTTCACTCTTTGTTTAGCTGCAGTCAATGTTTAGGGAACTGGGTAGAAGAAAGTGGGTATACCGTATGAAAAGAGTAAAAGTAACCTGTCTATTTAACATGGAATCCAGTGTGAGGTATGGGCCACAGGAATAGGATACTCAGGAATAGTGGATCTGTGCATGTGCTGTTTTCATCTCGTTCCTGGCACCGGAGTGAGCCCATGTAGCAGGGCCTGAAGGCTGAGATGGCTGACTAATCAGACTGAAACGAAAGCCTGGCAGGAGTTTCTGACAGAGATATTTCTGGCCCATCCCCAGGCTCATGCAGACTGATGTTCTGTACGTAGTACCAGCTGGGATGGGGAGTCTGTGTCCGCTGTGGCTTTTCTGCCGGATTTTTCCGCGAGGAAGATACTTTATGGGATGAGGGTGGGAGCGAAGCTGCCCCGCTGTGGATTGCACCTCCTACTCAAGCCTTTTTTGACCTGGAAACTCAGTGAAGTATTTATGTTTCATGTTTCAGTAATTAATTCAGGTTATATTATAATTGTATCTTTTGGAAGGTTAGTGTTTTCTATTGTTTGTGTTTGTGTATACACGTTTGTGAACTTTTCAACCTTGTTGATGTACTTTTTCTATGTGATATCTTGGAGAGTATGTGTGCAGGTTGAGGAGATGATAAATTTTGCCGATTACAAGCTTAATGTACTCTTGTGGATAGCAGACAGGTGACCTTATCCCCAGTGCATGCTGGGAATTCCCTGAGTGTCCCAGCTATGTTATAAAAGGGAGCATGTCTCACTGCAGACAGTGAGCAGGGTTCCTTGTATTGACCGAAGCCGTATGTTAGCCAGCCATGTCCATGGCCAGTCAGTCATGTCACGCTTTACCTTTTGCTCTCTGAAACCTTAAAAACCTGCAGTGCTTTATTTTCTCATCCTGTAGCACAGGAAATGACTGAGGCCCAGGCCAAGTTCACATCCTCTATAGTGCCATGTGAACACTGCTTCTGTCTACCCACCACCGCAAGAAAAATGCACACCCTGCTGTAGGCAAGATGGATGATCGAATCCTGAAGCTCTAGCCATTATTTTCCCATGCCTGGACCTGTCAGGCATATTGGGTATGAGAATGACTGATATATACATGTGTCTCAAAGGAAACAGGCCGGGAGCTTAAGAGATTTTAACCGTTTATTTTTCTGAGTTGTCATCAGATCATGATACTTCAGGGACCGATATCCGAAGCATTCATCCTGGGACCGTGCTGGTGAACATGGTGTTCCAGCTTTAAGAAGAATGAACGTTGAGGAGAGTGGAGGAGGAAGTGGGTGGAGGAATAGTGTAAATCAGAGCATAGGCTCTGTAATGCTAGTAGTAAGATTTATTTCAAAATAAATGCAGGTAGCCTTGTCCTGTTGGACACCGAGCCAGGAAGAAATTGAAATGACCTCAGGTGGCAAATTACTAAAACAAATTATCCAACCATGCATCCATTTTCAGTAACCTTTTATGTAGCTCAGTGCTTCCGAGGTTATCCAGGGAAGCTTAAGATATATAGTGGGGTGACATAAATATACTAAGAATATAGTGGTGTCATGGCTTTATTTTCTGTCCTTGTCCTAAAAGCATCAGAAATATAGCCTGAAAAGCTTGGTTTTGGGCTGAAATATCTTGTTTTTAACATGCATGTTCTCTGTGTGAAATCTGATGAGCGTTCACTTGAAAGGGTATTGTTCCCTTCCAATGGTACTTCCAGGGTTCTCCTCATAAAGAGACTTTAGGATTGAGGATATGATGGTTACAAACACATTTCTTAAAATTCCTTTCAAACTTCTTTTTTTAAGTTGTCTGGTGATGTAGTAATGAATTTAGTAAACGCAGCATGGATTACAGTACAGGTATGACAGTCATACTGTTTTATAGGCCTTCACTCGTCTGAGAGGCTGGAGACTCCCTTACTTTCAGGTGTGTCGCACAGTGCTGAGCAGGGGGATACATTCTTGTATATTCCATTACTGTTTTTAGGAGGATGGTGTGAATTCAGCTGTATTTTATTGTGTTACACTGTGTTACACTTGAGTGAGTCATCATACTTTGCTGCATTGTGTCACCGAGTGCTTCAGAGCTGTTGTGTTACTTTGGGGTCGTGATTTGCTGTGTGACAGTGGGATGAATTTGGTTCTTGTTTGTGTGGCTTTGCACTGCTGTATTGTGGGCTGCTGTGTTGTGATGACGTGGAGGTTCAGTGGGCAGTATTGTTTTCTCACAAGTCCCAGGGTTTGGGGTTTAATTCCCACCTGTGTGTGTGTATTTTCCCCATGTTCCCTATGATTCCTCCTGCAGACTAAGGACATCCAATTACAGTAGCTGAACTGTGTCTCTATATTGCCAATTGTGAGTGTACCCTGTATAACTGGAATTCAGTGCAGGGTGTGCCCTGCCTCATGCCCTGTGCATTCCGGGATTAGGCTCCAGGCTCCCTAAGACCCTGCCCAGTATAAGCAGCTGGAAGATGGATGGATATGTTGTGTTGAGACTCAGTGAGCTGTTCTATTTTGTCAGAGTTACATCAGCTGTCATCATGATTTCAGGCAGTACCTGAATGAATGAACAAACATTACATTTATATAGTGTTTGCAGAACCAATGGGGAGCCGCTTCAACCACCACCACTGTGAAGCCCCCACCTGGGTGTTGCAAGGTCAGCCATTCTGTGCCAGTACACTCACTACACAGTAGATAAGGGGGTGAAGGAGCAGGAGATAATTCACCACTCAGATGATTAGGAGATCAGACTTGACAGGGCTGCAGCAGGCAATTTAGCCAGGACAGCGTAGCACCCCTACTCTTTTGAAAGGTGCCCAAGGATCTTTTATGCCCTCAGAGAGTCAGGACCTCAGTTTTACATCTCATCCAAAGGACGGCACCGTTTTTACAGCACAGTTTCCCCGTCACTGCACTTGGGCACTGGGATCCACACAGATCGCAGGATGGGCTAACCTGTTCGCCACACCAACACCTCTTCCAGCAGCAACCCAGTTTTCCCATCCAAGTACTGGCCAGGCCCAAACCTGCTTAGCTTTTGATGGTTTGCCTACTCGGAACTGCAGGTGGTATTTGCTGACATCCTTGACTGCCCCCACTCCCAGACATTGTGGATATCAAGCCAGCCAACATGGAGGAGCTGACGGAGGTGATCACAGCGGCTGAGTTCCACCCACATCACTGCAACCTGTTCGTCTACAGCAGTAGCAAGGGCTCCCTGAGGCTGTGCGACATGCGTGCGTCCGCGCTCTGCGACAAGCATGCAAAGCGTGAGTCACTCCCTGTTACTCTTTCCTGCCCCCCACAGGCCACTCCATTGTGCATTTCCTTGCCCTTATTTAAAGTAGCTGGCAGCATGTGAATTTTAAGCTGATTTACACCACCTGAAGTCAGCAATTCAGATGGAGCACACGTCTTAGGCTTACAATGGTAAGCACTTTGGGCCAGCAAATCAAAGCTACGTAGCTAGTGATTTAGCACTTCTCTGCATGTGGCCAAACAATTTTAACCTTGTAGAGGTTTTTTGACGGACTTTGCAGAGTCCCCATTTTAGCTACATCCTATGGACCCCATGGCACGTCACTATGTATATCAGCATAATGATGGCTGCGGATTGCAAAGTATTTGATTTCCAGCTATGTTTCCATAATGATGAGGTCAGCACAGCTGTTGTCATGACTGC
Organism: Mormyrus iriodes; assembly: GCA_011763525.2. Classification (NCBI taxonomy): domain Eukaryota; kingdom Metazoa; phylum Chordata; class Actinopteri; order Osteoglossiformes; family Mormyridae; genus Mormyrus; species Mormyrus iriodes. The sequence goes on along the minus strand of JAAGVU020000015.1, from coordinate 16,067,871 downwards.
ATCTAAATTCTGGTTGATCTTCCAGGAATTGGACTGAGGGTATATCTGTCTGGGAAATGCACAGGTTAATGAAATGGCCTTGCAGGTCCGTATACTCTGTGGTATAATTAATAGAGGGCTTGAGATCAGAGCACGGAGTCTACAGCTTTTGATAAAAGATGTGCATGGACACAATACAGGGACACATGGGCTGACTGAAGAGATGCCTTTGAAATGGACAGTGACAGAGATGTGTGCCTCACTTGTTTTAGTCTACCAGTTTGTTGAGCCTTTGATTTCTGTAGTCAGACAAAAGAAAAAGCTGTATTTATGCTCTCCTTTATATAAAGATAATGGATTGAAAGAGTAATTATTTGATCGGGCCAAGATTCACTCATGTCAGCTAAAGTGTATTGCTGTGCATGGTGAATTTGGCTTAATGGGCTGTACTTAGAGAATTGTCTACATTTACTGAGTGAAGAGCTTGAGAACTCTCAGTACAGCCAAATCCTTGTCTTTGTTAAGGTCCTCCTGGTTCACAGCTGTGCTGTAATGGTTACATGGGCATGAGGAGAAGAAGGCAGAAGAATAGGCCAGAATGTGCTATTCACCACGTAACATTTTAGTGAACAAATGGGCTGTGATGGTGGCTAGTGACTCAGAGCTGAGTCTTGGTTAGGGGGACCCCTTTGAGTAGCATCCATTATTTCCTCAAACTGCCACCTATCACCTTAACCCGACATCTTGGGGTCATTAAAGTAGTGTAACAATAAGGCCAGCGCCTAAACCAGGATGGCCAAGTCTGACCTTGATACTGCTCAATTAAGGATTTGTTTACAGTGGGTAACAAGTAGACAGGGGAAATATGCACCATATACAGTAAGCTAGTTCATTTTCCCATACATAAACTCAGCCAGTCAGCAATACATCTCCCTTGATATTAAAATGTGATGTTATGAATAGAAATGAGACTAGATAAATCGTACACCACACTGAACTCCCAAAGTAGCCCATTCTCTCATTTAAAATAATATAGAACATAGGGGCTGCTACTGTCCGAAGTCACATGTGGTGTCTCCAGGTCCTTCACCCTCACAGAACATCATCCTCCCTTAGGTTAGAGGCCAGGGTGCTGAATCCCTGGATTCGTGTGACCACTGACTTTTGCCCACAGGGTCTAGTTTTGAATTTGGAGGGGGACCCATGGGGTGTGTGACTGTAGACAGCTTTCATCAGCCAGCCGTTGTGAAGGCGAGTGTGACGTAGGGCTTGGCACCGTGTGTATGTCATCACCAGCTGCAGACTGGCAAAATGTGCAGCAAGTGTCAAGAAGGTGATGGCTTATGAGTCACATGGCAGAATGCATGAGAAGAAGACATCTAGCTGCCTTGACCCCATCGGACTGCACAGAACAGCCAACACCTTCTAGGATGACACTAAGTTTATCGTTTAGCAAAGATGTTCAATGTTTCCAGACGCGGATGGTCCCGCACAATGGTTGGTAGATGAATGTGGCATAACATTCAGCTCTTTTTATTGGTTTAACATTTTTCCACTTCTGTCTCATTGGTGTTCAGCCCCTATGTGAGTTTTAATGAGAAAACATGTCCACACTGTCGTATCAGTATGTGTAAACCTTTGATATGGAGACACAGTTGAAATGAGCGATCTCCACAGGCATGTGTCTGGTGACATTTAGCTTGGAATTAATTATACTGAAATGTGTCACCCTTTCAAAGGATAGCGCCTCTGGGCAGATGGCTATTGAATTACTAAGGATTTCAAAGTGAGATTCGTGTATTATGGGGGTATGCCATGACCCGCCTGAGATTTCAGCAGCCAGATAAAAAATATATTGATCTGTATTAATGGGATTTGGCTGCAATGTGTTACCCATTTTCAGCGGTTTGTTTTGTTCGTTTAGATGAATCTGCCAATTCCACTGGTCACTGGAAAGACTCCTGATTGACCTGATGATCCTATTTTAACAGGATGGTGATCACATGGCAGACTGAAAAAAAAATACTCCCCTCAAATAAAAAGAGTCCTCGGGATCAGATAATTACTATTGTAAGTCAACAGGTTTAGTTGGGTCTGTGATAATCAATACCTCAAGATCCTATCAGGCCCCAGTGGTGGGATCCTGCTGTGAAGGTTCCTCATTGACGGTTGGTGGGTCTGTGTGCCTTTAACCCTCCAGGGACCAAAATCCATTGTAAGTGGGGGGCTCTGATGGGGTTGTCCTAGCAATTATTTCTAATGAATAGTGATCCATGGAAAACTGCCATGGGCTGGTGGAGTATGGGTGGGCTGGGGGGCTTATATTGACAAACCACCTGGGAGTTTATAGAGCCAGTCATTATCATAACAGACACCATGATTCCATGACATTTATATTATTCTGATGTCACTTTTTGTTATGAGAGTTTTTTGCCTCACATCCCAGGGTTCCTCCCTATTGTTAGAATTGTTTTTTCAACATTAAATATTTGTGGGATGTAGCTAGAAGAGTGATGTGAGGATCATATTAATCTGGGGGTGACAGTGTGACCACATACTCTACCTCCACTCAATGTCAGCTTGTGCCTTCGGAGGAAACGCGGACGATGGCCTTCCACAGTCATATTTGCAGCCTGCAGAGCCTGGCCTGTAGAAAAGGATCACCAACACTTTACCAGATTTGGTTAAAGCCACATTCTCACCACAATGACAGGGTGTCATAAAAGCTGAGTCACCTTCCTGAATCTGAGACTGGGTTGAATTTTCTAGAAGGTCCAGTTTCGTCTCTGGTTAGTCAAATGGAGGTTCCATTTACCCAAATCTGTACCATACTCATGCAGTGCTTCCTTCTGTGAATGTTCCCCCGATGAAGATTTGCGATTGGAAAAGTATTCATACAGTGTCCCCTCATCTAATGACCAAAAAACCTAAAAATATGCATGCATTTTCCACCAGAAAATGAACTTTTCTGGGCACAAATGATCCAATTTCACTACAAAAATCAGTCCCACATGTTTGTGCCAATGAAGGGAAATATCACATCTTCCAAAAGTGACCTGAAGTGGTTATAGTTGTATTTTCAACATCTACAGTAATCTGCTACTGCTGTCCCTTGTTTAGGTGCTTCCATTGCCAAGGGCTGCTCTCAGACTGCTATTCTGCTGCCGAGTAATGACCCGAAACACGTAGGTCGACTCCCAGCATGCCTCCCGCTGAAGAAGAGGCTGACCGTCCCGCAACCCGACCCACAGAGCGTGTGCATGGAGAGCAGTGCGCCCCGGGGGCCCCAAGCCGTAAACGATCCCGGCTGCCTTGCCATGGAGACGGCGCTCATTATAGCAAATCCGCACTCTGCTGGGGTGCCGGTCTCGCTGCTATGGTGCGCCTGTCTGGGAGAGCATCTCCCCTGTCTGCATCTCTGAGTGCAGTCTCTCTATTAATGGCTCAGACCCCCCCCCCACTGCCTCTAGGCAAAGAAGGAAGCACTGTTTTTTTTCCCCCCTGACACAGCCTGGCCCGCTTCGAATCCTTAAGGCGGCTGTCAGAACACGGGCCGGAGGTGGGCAGAGAGACATGCGGGGCTTCTCAGGCAGTACAGAGAACCGGGCTGCACAGAAATAGCAGCTTTCTGCTGCTCTGTATCGACCTGCTTTTTCACTTTGGGGAAAGTAATATTGTAATATTTGCTCGGTGCTTGGTCTACGTGATGTTTGTATGCTAATGTCTCTGGTGAAATAGAAATGGTATCTTTGTAGTTAAAGTGAGGTAGTTATACCAAACTGTTGGCATTGACATGTGAATGGAGAGCACACAAATAAATAATAATGCCCACTTCAGTCAGTATCCTTGTGTCACTCTAGGTCAATTTCATACAGGATCTGCAAGCTGGAATTTGGTTCTGGTATCGATTGAGACGGTCTGAGGCCCAGCTGGAGGCAATGCAAACTAGGAAAGGTTGGAGAGACCTTATATTGTCCTGGTGTGCTCCCCACAGTGGTGGGCGCTGTTCCCCAGCTGCTCTGCTTACTTGAGCCAGAACTCTGTGATGGTTTACACTACACTGGTTACGATGTTCTCCATTGTGGTCCAGAAGTGGCTCCAACAGAAGGTATGCCTTTAGCAGCAAAATACTCTGCAAAGACTTACATAACAGATTTACATCTAATCATTCCAGAGTCTAACGGCATATTAATAGCATGCATAAAGCTTCAGAATAAGACAAATTAACAATGCAAAATTTACTTTTATACACAGGCAAACCCATACTGCTTATTACTGTGTAGAATATATCACTGTTTGTCATTCAGTGTTTGAAAATCTGTGGTGCTTTCCTCAAGATTAGCATAGATGCCTGAATATTTGTGGCGCTTAACTCTGCATCTGACGGCACACTGAGCATTAATAAAGAGGAGCTGTGATGCTCGTCTGACTGGCCCTTAAAATTACATGTCATCCCACGTTGTTAAAAGCAGCGCAGGGCCCCAGCCCCCGGGGAGGGCGGCAGAGAGATGAACTAATCGAAAAGCTGATGTTGCTCTGATGGGTGCTAATTGCGTGTCACCCTTTTACCCTTGAGCAATCCCATGGCACAGGACCAGCAGCAAAGGCGTGTAGCCACACGAATGCGTATTGTGGCTTAAATGCATCGCTGGGATGGTTCTACAGAGTCCCTGCACCTCTGCGTCAGCAGTGCTTTAAAAAACCAGGTGACTTTTAAAGGGTCTCCCCTCACAGCCTGCAGCATCAGCTCTCTAATTCTGCAGTCTGTTTACCAGAGGGCTGAGATCCCAGACCTATTCCAGGAAACAATGGGCTTATGGAAAAGCTCCCAGGGCACACTCTCAGCCACAAACAATCACTTTGCCTGGATCTATTAAATATGTATACTAGTGCTGAAATATCTTGTTTTAGATTTACTATATTTGAAAATAACGTGCATTATATAATTAATCTTTTATAAAATGAAGAAAAACATCTTAAATCATTTCAGCATTCTTTACTAGCATCGTGGACTAGTTCTCTCTTCTCGAAATGTATGTATAGGAGAGAGGGATGAATCCAACTGAAGTCTGGAGTAGAGACTGGGGAACAAATGGAATTTGGGTACTTGGGATACTAAGGTTGGGTGGACAGAATCTAAAACACCAAAAAAGCAGGTTGTTTAGCTTCAAGGCCTAAAGAAAAATGATTTTCAGAGACAGGCAGGAGATATAGAGGACCTTGTGTGACAAACAAGGACAAAGACATGTCAAGAATGAAAACAGGATGTGAAAAAGCAGTAGCTAACACATGATTAATAGATGACTAAGACTGGGATAGTGTTGCACTTTTTAAATGCTTAAACCGATATCATACCCCTAAGAAATCTGGGGCATGTCACTTAGGCCAGTACTGAAGCAGAGAGACGCTGCCCTCTAGTGGATACATGAGATCTGGTAGCTGCATGTACTGCTTCTCCAGAATGATGGATCCTGTGTTTCTCCCCACAGTGTTTGAGGAGCCCGAGGACCCCAATAACCGCTCGTTCTTCTCTGAAATCATCTCCTCCATCTCTGATGTCAAGTTCAGCCACAGCGGCCGCTATCTGCTCACACGGGATTACCTAACCACCAAAGTCTGGGATCTCAACATGGAGAACAAGCCCATCGAGACCTATCAGGTGAGTCTAGCACCTCCTTCAGCTACAATCACACACTGTCCTTCCGCTCTGGCATGCTTTTGGACCTGGCAAGTCCATCACACACCTTCTCCAACCAAAGCAGCACAGTAACTGTGGGAATCTGATACTCTTCCGTCTGCCCAGATCGAGGTACTATTTGCGTGCAGTAGAGATGGAGAATGTCAACAGTGTGCTTGTCATCCAAAGACGCTTTTTTAAAATGATTGTTCTCAGTCAGCTCAGCTTTTTGGAACTTTTTTTTTTTTACTGAGAAATTATTAATGCCCTTGCAATGAGGAAGCTTCTGGATAGACAAGACCTTCGTCAACACACAGTGCTTTTGCTCGAGACAAATAAACTCACACACAGCAATGGGCTGCAAGTGATACACACCACAGCAGTTTGTGCGTGTGTGCGTGTGTGCGTGCGTGTGCGTGTGTGTGTGCCCTGCTGCAAAATCAGTGGGTGATACCCGCAGTCCACAAGCCCCCGGGTCTATTTATAGAAGCGCGCTGGCCTGCGTGCTTCACAGCCCAGCCGGATCTGCAATGCAGCACCTAAAGGGAAGCGGTGAGAGAGGGAGGAGGCCACTTCCAAACCGCACTACTACTGCTTTTATCCCTCTTCAGCTTTTTTATCGTCGCCTCTCGCTTAGTCATAAGCCGTGTGCACAGCCTGGTAGCTCCCGGCAGATCCCTCTTTCCAAATAAAGCACTCACCCCCTTCCTTTTTTTTGGAATCCACGTTGATGAAATTATGATATGGGTGAGGGGAGGGGCCACCGGGGGAGCAGAGAGAAGAGGAGAAACACAAAAGGGAGCGATGGAAAGGAGCAAAGGGAGGAGAGAGAGGAGTTAGGAAAGGAAGACGGGGGGAACAGAAGCAAAGAGGGGGAGTTAAAGAGACGGCACTGTCTTTACTGCGACACTTGGGAGCTACAGACTGATATCAGACTGTTATGTATAATTCATTCATATGCCTATTAGACAGACAGCCTGTGATACTCAATACAGCATTTGGAGCGATGCAGGAGTGATGC
>JAAGVU020000015.1:16025780-16041464 GCA_011763525.2 Mormyrus iriodes | reverse complement strand
AGTTAGGCTGTGTGCAGTGCAGTTAGGCTGAGTCACATACACAGTTAGGCTGTGTGCAGTGCAGTTAGGCTGAGTCACATACACAGTTAGCCTAACTGCATATGACTCAGCTTGACTGCACTGCCCACAGCCTATTATTACGTTGTTATGTACAACTACAGTCTAACGTCTGCTGTTTTTTTTAGTAACAGCCCCCCACCCCCCCCCGCACCACAATCAGCTCAGGCGTCCCCTGACACACAGCACAGGCAATCTTCCTAGGATCACTCTCAGGTGACATCAGCATCATCTTAAAGCACTACAATAACTCCCAGCTGCTCTTCCATAATATTCCTTCAGTATATATTAATAAGCGCCTGCTGGATTAGGGTGACCAGGACTTTTTTCACATGGGTTCAAATGTAGGGGAGAATCGAGCCAAAAACACAATATAATCATACAAATGAGCAAAGCTGTTGTCTTGCAGACGGTGGTAAATCTTGTAAGGTGGAACCGAAAACAGGAATGGGTGCACGAATGAAAACAAAGATTGGATTTTGGAATAGGCTGCAGTCCATAAACATGATGGACGGTAACAATGGAACGGAGCTGAAAAAAAACAAGACGGACATACGGCACACAAAACAACACAGATTGTAACACCACTGTGATAGCAAAAGGCCAGGGACCATCACACAGGACCAAGGGAGACCTCCAGAAACCTTCTGAAGCTCCACACCCCACACGGCACCAGGAACACATACAGCAAAGACTACATTTTAGCAGTGCACATATTTTAACACTTCTGTTTTCCTAACTGTGCTTCACATAACTTAGCAGTTAAGGAACTAAAATGTTTACCTCAGGGATGCAAGGTTGTATTTTAGGCACAGCTGCACCCCTATGCTGGGAAAGTAACCCTTCTAACTTGGACTGCACAAATAAATACAACAAACTGCTCTTAATAAGACCATCTGTTATGTCAACAAATTTTTAAAAAATAGGCACAATGTGAGGAAATCATTCATATAGACTAAGCACATACTGGCACAGCCTAACAGTGGAAGACCAGATGGTTTATCCAGACTCAAATCTGTAGGCAGGCAGGTGGCCAACGCTTGGCTTACAGTGGCCACGACGCTGATAGTGGGCGTGATGAACGATGTGGCTGGAGAAGGTGCTTACATAACCAGCATGATGGCAAACTTACCCCCTGATGCTTAGTGGCAGGGTAAGCAACCAGGACAGCCACCCTCATGCTCGTACTGCCTGGTACAAGTGACAGTAGGCAGATCAACTCCTAACACAAGAGTGGAGGGATTTTTATAGCAGGTATAACACTAAATTTAAACCGAAAATCTTCACTCAGAGCCAGCACCAAGTGTTTTTATGGTATATATTTGCATTGCCATTTACAGAAGGTTCGGAAAGGTGGCCCCACTACAGAATGATTACGTAGAATATAATTATAGTGCCAAGACTGAGCCATCCTGGAGAGATGCACAACAACCTGGGTGTGAGGTAAGAAATCCAATTGGATCATGGTTGTTTTTACAGGTGCCCACTGAACAGGGCAGCAATCAAAGCCCTTCTAAAAATAAGTCCCCTACAAGGCTGTTATGGAGACAGGGACGGGACAATGGAAAACAGGAGGTGTTCATGGGAGCAGTTCCCTGGTCCATGCCAGCCACAATAAGGGTACACTGCCCCCTTCCCTGGGGCCTTTAAGTCCTCACTCATGTTGTTACTTTCCAAACAGCAGTGGCGCACGTCTCTTTCCACTGCATCTGCCTAAATCCACATGTCCTTTTGGGCCAGTGCCTGTCGGCCCTGTTTCTCATAAGATACTGCGTATAAAGACTTACATCCAAACAGTGCAACCAAACTGATTAAACTAACAACCATTTTAGCACTTATTAGCAGTTGTTAAAAATAAATGAAAAACCAGCACTGTGCGAAGGTTGTCAGGATTAGGGTTAATATCCAGTGAGCTAGCTTAATGAGTATAAATGGGAATTGTCTGTCTGCTGGTTTTTCTCTTGTTTTATTCTTAAAATGTGATAACAGAGCCATTTTTTTTAAACATTTAAATGACAATAAATGCAAACGTTGTATTCCATAATCCGCAGTGTAAAACCAAAGCTGTCCCTGTTTACAAACGTATGAGATCAATGCACACATTTAATTAAACAATATTAGGGTGTCTTTAAAAAAAAAAACCCAGTAAGACCTCAGAAGTTCACGTAACACGACTCCCGATTTGACAAATATCTGTATAAATGTTGGGATCCACAGCAGCCAATCACAACAGGCACAGATGGTACATCTCCGTTTTTCAGGGAACATATTCAACTACCAGCGAGCTCAATGTTTGACCAAGTCACCCTTCAGAAAGAAAGCCAGCCCTGCTAATTGGCCTTATGTTTTACAAATAACCACTAAGTAAGCGTTACACCTTTCCCTGGGGCTTGAACAAATGGATCTCTCCAGAATAGTGGTGACTGAACTCCCAGGATTCTATACTAGCAGGGACCAAATCCAGACAAATCCAGAGGCAAGGGATGTCAAACATAGCGGGAGGGTTATTTTCTGCACCACCAGACTGGAGGACAGCAGGGAGAATGGCTGCCTGACTCAGTCTCCCCACCCAGCATTCCTGAAATTCTTGGCCACACGGCGCAGCATAGTGACAGTCTCTCTTCAGGCCTTCTGGGTAACTGTTTACCCAGTATGCTTCTAGTTATCGGTGTCCAATTTCTCTTCAAACCAATGGAGGAAGGGGGTGTAGGATCAGAGGCTTTTGCCATTCAAAGGTTGTATGTTCCCCCAAAATCAAAGATGCCAACTAGAAAATATTCAAACTTTTATGGTTGTATCATGGTGCTGGAACAGATCCCTGAATTCCCATCCATTCCTGCACTGGAAAGGCCGATCCTAAACTTTCTTTCCGAACACAACCTTATGGAAAAGAGAAGCGATTTGACTTCTCATCATCTTAGTGGGGATTCCAAGCTTCCAGCATTTGTGTGAAGCATGATGAGGAGAGGTCACAACCTGCTTGTAAACTGCTGGATTCTCCAATCATCATGAGAGCCTGCCATTCAGCTCCACGTGGGAAACGATTACAAGCCCAAACTCTAAAAGGCTACCGTGATCACATTCAGTCAAGTAAGATGGGCATCCCATCAAATTCCAAAAAATTCCAGTCCCAGATGGACAACCACTTTAACAAAGGTACGAAAACCAAAACATGTCAGGGAATACTGACCCACTATGGCAGGAAATCAAAATCTCGGTGCTTTGCTTTGGACTGAAGTTTCTCATAAACACCACCCACAGGGAGAAAGAACCTAGCGACATTATATGGTGTTTTTCAGAGAGGTCACCAATCACATGTCCCATGCGGAGGGACCCCACTCACCAGCCTCAGGCTGTGATGTGTGATGCGGCAAGTTAGACGATCCAGTAGTTGCACCGGTTGCGGTCTGATCCTCTGGCAGTGATGGGGGCGGTTGGCTGATATCCGTGGCAGCGTTCAGCTGGGAACGGCCTAAGTGGGTTGCAGGCCGGATGGGCTGGTTCTGAGGGTTTGCTTGGGGAACAGTGACCAAGGGAGACATCGGGGAGGCCAGAGGGGTCATGTGAGCAGGTGAGAAGGAAACAGGTGGTATGGGACAGGTTACAGTTTGGTTTCCAGAGGGAGAAGGACAAGGGGATGCCAGGGAGGACCCTGGGGGCACACAGGGAGGAGTGGGGGCAGGTGTGGTGGGAGGGGTGCCTGATGGGGGAGGATAGAGGTCCATCACTCCTGAGTTAGGGAGAAAGGGGAAAATAAAACACATGAAATACCCAGTGAAACCACTCTGTATCTGTCTCATGTTTCTTTCCAATACACACTTATGCTACTTTATACCTTAGCTGTACTACAGATTCATGGAGTAAAGGCCTTCATCTACACCAGGCATGTTAGTACAAAAATCTCAGACAATAATCCCGTAATAATCACAATATCCTAGGAAACACTAAAGTTTAGCACTTTAGTTTAAGTACAAAAGCAAAGCCATATTATACGTCTGCTTCATTATAAATATAGATTTTTTGAAAGACAACCACAAAAATTGATTCCCAGATTTTTTGAAAATAGTTCTGCATTAGGTTTGACAGTTGCCTTATATTATGTAATGTATTAATACAGCTAATAAGTCAGTTTTAAATTCCAACAATCTCATCGAAACAGCCGATATGAAATAAATAAATATATTTCAAATATATTTCAACTGTGTTGAAATAATCCATGAATCATGGTTGCAAGCTGCTAAATTGATTCAATTCATATTTTTTTAGGTGTATATGTAATCTGGATCCGAGTGAATATTCTACACAGTGCCGTGAACAGACTCGAATGCGAGTGGGGGGTGGATGGCGTGGTTTAGGGTTAATTTACAAACTGTGCTCAGGCAGGCGGTACGCAGATGCATGAACTCTAAATTTTAACGCTTCGTGATTATATATTTTAAAGTAAAGTACAGGCAATAAAATCTATTTTAAAACGGTTAAATGGGTACCCTTTTTAGTTATAGAGAGACAACAACAACGGTTTCTGATTTTCCGATATCTGTGAGTTCGAGATAACGCATCCGGTACGCTTTAAGGTTATTACAAGGACTTGATCCTCGGAAAACACAATTAAATGCTTCTCAAATGTGAGCGTAAGAAGGACGCCACAAGGCAATGACAAGTGTATCGCAAAAGGCAAAGCAAAGCGAGGCGACAAAAGGGTCGCTTTTCAAACGCCGATGTACCGTCTCCCCGAAGAATAAGGCACTGAAATGGCTGGCAAGATTTCTAATTTTTGGTCTGTTTATCAAACAAAATGTTCTGTGTTATAGCTTAATCAACATCTACTTAATCCAAAAGATTGTTACAGTGGAGATTCAGCTGTACTTAAACCATACTTGTTTATTTTTTAATGACGTAAAGGTCATTAAGTCATGTTTGTTACATAACAGAAAAAGGATGTAAATGACGACGTATCCATCTTCAAAGCCGGGAAAATCTCAGCCTTGTGCATAGCGATCCAAAAGTTAATTCATATTCCGGACAATGATGATGTGTCATTACTTAAGTCTTATAATGACAGTGTTTTAACAAAACTATTACGGTACCAAACCTAACATGTCCTGTTTTGAATAATTCCTGTAACCATAAATTAAACGCGTTACAAATCAAATGTACAGTGGCACTAAAACTGGCACCAGGATACTGTACAAGCAGTTCAAGCAATGGACTTATCAGTCCATCCTTGTGACAAACATGCATCATACTTACTCGTAGGACTCAAGACAAGTAGCGGTCTATAAAAGATGTGCAGTATTATATCTTTTACGATTTAAATTTAAATACGCCGAAAGTCTTCCCCATTTATTTGACTTAACTTTTTATATGATTATTCACCAGTACAATAACCATTTTTAACTAATAAAACCATAAACCCTCCGGACAGCTGACAATGACAATGTCTCCGCCCACTTGGAGTTTCAAAATATTTTTATTGGGAAAACCAACGGTAGTTTCGAAACCACTCATCTGATTGGCTCAGAATTCCGGAAGTTTGTACTATTTCCCGATCATCTAACAAGGCATTAGTAAAAGAATTCCGTGCATTCGATTGATCGTCGATGCATATTTTGGTTTCTTAGTAATTTAGTGGTAATGGTTGACTCCTTGACTCCTTATCTCGATGTGGTGCTTTAAGTGGATACCGTTAGTCCAGGAATTCAAATATGAACAATTAAAAATATACAGATTTTAAAGAAAACTCCTTAATTTTGCAATAAAAAATCTGTTATTGAAAATGATCTCTTGACAACTTGACCAGTAATATGATTGCTATATTAAGTTTTTAGTGAATTCCTAAATGGTTGAAAATATTTTAAAGAAGGGTCAGTGTGGTTACTTGAGTTTCCATATTTCTACGCTAGATTAGCTTGCCTAGGTGCTGTCACGCTCGGATTTGTTGCTGTTGCAGCTTCACCGAGAATGGCAGCGGTCCGTGTCCCGCTATGAACCCGAATACTGCGCTGAATCCTGTTCTAACGACGAACTCAATGACGGTAGTATCACCGAGTGAAATCGTTCCGGCCTCAATCGCCAGCTTCGACCTCAACCCCATTCCAGGTTGTGAACCGGGAGGCTCCATGGGCCCCCGTAACATTGCAGCTGCCGACGGTCTCACCTGTGCGGACGCGGCGGAGGGGAGATCTCCACCCACCGCATACATTGATGGTGTACCTGTCACAGTCTCCGTCCAAAACGTTGACGGTCAGCAGAGGTATCTTACTTAATGCAGCTTCATTTAACTTGCTGGCTGGAACAACTGGAACATCATTAGCTAGAACCACAAGAGCCCATAATTTGTCTTATAGTATTCGGCACGCATTATAAATACTTTGTCTTTTATATTACTGTAATTTTCCCCACACTTTGCATTCAGAATCAAGTGGATAGCTTGATAAATATCCGACTTTATTATTGTTTTTTCACATTTAGTAAGAAAAAGGTTCAACTTAATTATAATTTTTAAATAAAATTATAAAAATCGTGTTTTAATCGTATAATTAATTATACGTATAATCGTATAAAAATATGTTTACACAGTAACATCTGTATTATTTTTACTTTAGAAAATGTTTAAGTATTGCGGGCTTGTGCTTTCGTCCTAAACGGTTTTCTTGCCGTGCATGTTCAGATTAGTGTGTGTGGCGGCGGATGCGAGCGGAGGCGCGGTGTCATACGTGAGCCCGCTGACCGCGGACAGCAGTCTGCAGTTTCAGGCGCACGGTAAGTGTGCTGCGGCTCTTTAGCGCCCACTGCCCCCTTGTACACTGCACTTTACTAGGCAAAACAGACAACCGTTATTATTATTATGAAGCACTAATCATCATCATAATTAAAAGCAAAATTAGACTGATTTTCTGCCACATGTACAAAATTAACGTTAATCGCAGGGTGTGTAATGGTGGCCTATTTGAAACAGCAGGAAAAAAAATAAGCTAATAGATTGCAGCATTGTTACTTAAGTGGAAATATTCATATGTTGCAAAACATTTAGCCGGTTTATTTTTTTTCAGCTTCAAATGTTGCATAAAATGTATTTTCCAGGTAATTAATTGGTTTTAAAATGTTTGTTTAATGGTAAGATTGATATTTATGGATATAGAAGGAGTGGGCATGTCCCTTTGTGTTTAGAATGACGTAATCCTTCACTTCCACCAGTCCTAATATGAATTCCCTTCAATATCATCATGTGCTATCTAATAGATGTGTAATGCTTTGCTTTTCAGTCCTTCATGTTTTTGAAGTGGTACAACAGTGTGTCCTTGGTTTTGTGTGTCTCACAATGGGACACTGTCTTGGCCCTGACCAGTTCCCCCGCAGTCCTTCTTGTCCGAGGATGAGGTACCCCCTTTTCCCTCAGCGGCGGGCCTGCTGCCCATCCAGCCTTTGCCCCCTACCCTGCAGTCCCTGGAACCTCTGGACTCACTGGAGCCCCTTCAACCCCTGAATCCCTGCCTCTTCTTGGAGGGAGTGCAGGAGCCACGGGGCTTTGACCCAGAGGAGCCCAAGGTAGGGGTTAAACAAGTGCTCAGCTGATAAAGATAGAACATCCTCAGGCACTAATGGGCCAGGATTAGACAGATCCGGTATAACTCACCTGATGTCTTCTGGATGCTGTTGATGTAACAGCTGACATCACCAGGTGCTGATAGGTGCTCTGCTGGTAAGTGAGGCAATTGGAACCTTTTTTTCTTGTGTGTTTTCCGCAGAAACGGAAAGGCGGCTGGCCAAAGGGGAAGAAGAGGAAGCCACAGAGGGAGGTGTCAGCTCCACGTGCACCAACAACAGGGTGAGAAAGTGGGAGAAGAAAGCAGGGGTGGGAGGGATGGGGAGCTTGGGCAAGGGGGTGTTTGAGGTGCAGATGCTATGACAGTGTAGGTCACACTCGGTGAGGAGAGGCAGTGTGAAAGGTCTGCCATGGGCTTAAGTGAAGGACTGCTATCAGCAGATCTATAGAATGACTGCTGAGAAATGGCGCCCCCCTACATGACGATAAAAAATAAAAACAATCTTTGTCCAGGATCCTGGCCCTGCCCACCCATACACGCCTCGACTCGCCTAGCCTTGGGTTGAGATGGCCAAACACGCACTTATACAATCGGTTCCCCCAGTCCTGGTCTGTCTGTCTTCATAAATATGGTCACCGGCTGGTGGAATGTTGTAATGGCACAAGGAGCCACATTATCCCCGTCAACCCTGCTGTCTTGCTTCGCCTAGCTACGTGATATTTGTGAATGAGCGCAAGGTGCTACTGAAGGCTGAGAACCCTGACCTTCCCTTCACTGAGATCACTAAGATGCTGGGAATCCAGTGGTCCCGGCTCTCTGCAGAGGACAAGCAGGTGCAGTGTCATGTACACAATGCACGGTCTGTTTTCATTCACCGGTTTTTGTTCAAAACGCCATGCATTAAACACACAAAACAAGTGCTGAGCTCTACTTTCTGCTCAAAAACGTTCGGAAAATGATATACTTTACCAATGCTATGAATACCCCATAGTGCTTTGTAACAGACAAATGCACAGTCAAAAATATTAATGTCAGTTTTTTAAAAATATTTTACTTAACTTCTGTATTACAAGGTCCTGGATCTTATTAGCAGGAATCCTGCTGGAAGATTTTCTAGAACCTTCAGGTATTTTGGTTTCTAGTCTTTCCTCAAGATCTGTGTTCTGTTAGGTAGAGCGAGTGTTGATTTGGCATGATTTGGCCATTTCTTGTATGATTTTGATGTATATTTGAGGTTATTATCCCATTACTTAAAGGGTAAAAAAAAACCTGAGAACAGCAAAGACCTAGAGCCATATGGTTTATATTTTGTGGGGCAGGGGGGTTCCAACACAGGTTAGCTTGGTTTCTTAGACTGCCCTGGTCTCTCTTGGCTTCTGTGTCTCTGTCGTGATGCAGGTGGGGGTGAGATGAGTTTGTGTTCTATCTGGACAGAGATTACCTTACATTTCCCAGTAATCAGCATAGCTCTCGAAAGTGTTATATTTGTGTATTTGTATCTTGTTCTTGTAGCCAGCGATCTGCTGCTGTCTGCAGAGAGTTTCCTGTCTTCACGTCGCTGATGATTGACAGTGGCTCTAGTACATATGTTACCTCCTTTTCAATACCTTTGGGAAATCAGTCTCGGCTCCCAGGCAGTCTGCCAACCTTGCGGTAACCTTCAGTACATAGTGTGCTAGTACAGATTTATTTTGTGCCAAAGAACACTTAGAGAAGACCACAGTATTGTATTTTTGTTGATGTGTTTGTTATAAATGAACAGAAAATACAGCTCAGTATTTGTGCGTTATGTATTTAATACAATGGTCTGGATAAAAATGGGAACTGCATTAATGTCACGCTGACTAATGTAATACATGATTAATAACATTCTACTAACATTAAATCATACGTGTGTAATAATGGTCTATAGATCCTCAGTAAAATAGATTATAGATGAGCAATGTGTTGTACAGGAAACTGGAGTATGCATGAATAATGATAGAATAGAATAGAGTAGAATAGAATGCATTTCAATGTAATGCATTACCTGTACAGTGTACAATGGAATTTGGTACATAAATTTATACTTGCCTTAAGAAATTTATAACAAATAAAAGAAAATAGTTGAGAAGTAAAGTGTAAGGATGTCTGACCATTAGGAGATATAACAGTAAGTTGCCAGTAACAACAGATGAGACAATGTGATGGTAATGCAAAAGACAGTGGCACAAAAAAGACATGGCAGTATAATGAGTAATAATGCAGTACTGACAGTAAAGTGGAGAATAGTTGAATAAGGTTGTGCTATAGACACAGTAACATTTGAAGAGTATATGTATGTAACCTGATCCTAAAAACACATAGTCAAAGGCCATCTGCATGTTTATGTCCATGCAGAAGTACAACTTGGAAGCCGAGCAGGACAAGCAGCGCTACATACGGGAACTTGTCGCCTACCAGAACACCGAGGCCTACAAGGCCTTTCTGAGGAAGAAAGCCCTGGACAAAGCCAAGGACTTGTGTGGTAAGAGGCCCAGTGGGGTGCAGATGGATTCCTAAAACATTGATTTAATGACAGTAAAGTCGGAGGTTCACAGCATGGGGACATTAAGTTAAAAGGAATTGTTGTGGTTTGTTTTAGGTAGTGAACAGACACTGGGTGTACTGGAAGTGGGAAAGCTGTGTTCAAGATTCTTTTCTATACTTACAGTACAATTGTTAGCTTGATCTGAGCTCATTTAAGCTCTAAGCAAGACTGAGCTGCTCTGCTGGTTTCAGGCATTGAATGTGACGACTCTGAGCTTGAAATGGAAGCACTTGCCTTGTCACAGATTGATGTAAGTATCCCCAGCTGGGAAAGGTTGTTGGTTCCCCCGATCTCAAATATGGCTGCTCTGTGAATCTCTCCCTCCCTCTGCCAGGCGGATGACAACAGTCACCTGTACTGCCGCACCTGCAAGCAATATTTCAGCTCCCTGCATAATAAGAAGGAGCACCTGCTAGGAAGGCAGCACCTGCAGGCCCTGACTGGTGAGGGGAAGCTGCCTGACAGCCCTGGTCTGTCTGCGGCACCAAGTCACTCCATTCCTCCTCAGATGAGATCGGCGGCTTCTTTGCGTACGATACAAGCAGCCAAGGGGAGGGGAAAGGTGCTGTGCTTGTTGGCTCTACACCCCCCATGACCCTGTATTGGATGGATGGATGGATGAACAGTTTTTCAAAAGATTTATAAGGACCCGTGGAAAAGTTGTGTAATTCTCTGGGAGGCAGAAATATTTTTATTCATTTATTACCGCAGTACTACTATTGCATTATCATGAAAAAAAATCAAATAGCTTCCATTTAAAACAATATTAGCTTCTTTTTTATATAAAAGTGCTGCACTCCTCTCATGCTACCAGTAGATGGCACTATGTCTGCAAAATAGTCATTGTATCATTCACAGCAAGGCAATAGATCAGGGCATATTAATCCTGTTATTTGCCTATTCATGATTCAGTGTTTCGATTTTGTTATAATCAGTAGGATTCTTTGTTAAAATAGACAAACATATTATGCAGAAACCCATTGCTGTACTAATGAAGTCACATTGCTTTGCCTTCACAGTCTGCTATGGTGCACTGGGTACTGTATGCGTGTCTGCATGCCTATTTACGTATGTGTATCTTTCAGGATGTGTGAAGTGCCTTCAGGAAGTACCCCTGACCCCTCGGCTTTTTATGTTGTAAGAATGTCAAAATAGAATGAATTGACTGAGTTGACTTAATTTTTGCCTTTGATTGATGTGCAACACTTCATTATGACAAATTAAACATGTTATAGTAATTTTTGAAAACTTACCAAATAAAAACAGCTGAAATTTTCCATTTAATTAAGAAATCAGACCCTTGAAAGATAGGAAAAGTATACTCACGAAGACTTGCAGCTGTAATAACTGCTAAAGATGGTCCTACAAAGTACTGAACACAGAGGGATGTGAATACTCTCTGAAGGCTCTCTCTGTTTGTTTGGGAGGCAGCATGTTTATGCTGCAGGCTGAACTGCTTCCCCAAGTGATTTTGGTAGCCAAATGTGTAGGTGGGGTTTGCGGTGAAACCATGGCAACAGCCTGCAGTGACTCACAGGATCATGGGAGGTAGATGCTGGCCAGACAGACCTGTTCCCCACTGCCTCAGCTCTCCCACTGCCTCAGCTCTCCCACTGCTCAGCGGAGTTGTCTCCATACAGCTTTGTGGTTCCAAGAGCCTGCTAGTGACAGCCATCTATGTTCACCTGGCTCTCGTCCCCAGAGGAGTTTGAGAAAGAGACGGGTGGCCAGCACACGGTTTCAGAGCCGGTGGAGGAGCTTGAAGAGGAGCAGGATGAGGATGAAGAGGAGGAGATGGAGCTGGCTCGCCTCTGTGGTCTCTCTTCGCTCGAACTGAATGTGCTGGAGGAGCTTCTCCTGCGGCAGATAAACTGTAGGTGTTCCCATCCTCTGCAGACACTGACCGCAAACCCAGAATGCACTGGTGGTTAACCGCTAGCAGGTTACTCTGTTACAGTAAAGCAGTAAAAATAGACTTGCACCAAAACCAAGTACTCATACATCATTTTCATGAGAAGTATCAATCAATAAGAGAAGTACACACACCGGTAATGATTCTTATTTGTGTCCCTCACCCTGTAACACAGACTATCAAGGAACATTCACACAATAAGCAAATTCTAGGGCAGTGTTTACACAAGGGCAAGTATAACCAGTAAATATATCCCCTGAACGGTCCAGTTTATGAGTGAGTATTGTCACATTGTAATAGGAATCCTTTTGGAATTTCCCTTGTGAGAAAGCATATAAATGCTTAATACACAAGTCCAAATCCAGATGTCCCAATGAGGAAGCTCTCACTTAATTGCTGCTGTAAATATCAAGGTTTATGGATTTATGGCTATAAAATTGTAGGTCGTATATTGCAAGCAGCCTTTAAAAAAAGCATCTGTTCAGCAAACTGCCAGCAGATAATCAACAACAAGGATCTTGCTCAGATGCTGCACTGATGTTGCGTTTGGCCGACTTTGTCTAAATGCCACATATTGGCCATCCGGGCCTTAAGCTTGAACATTATCTTTGAGCTTCCTGTGGAATGTTCCGGATCCGTGGTGGTTAGCTGGAGCCTGTAGCTCACAACGCCGGGGACTTTCACGGCCATTTACATATTAAAAAGTATTCCTATTGAGTTAAAAGTACTCTTATTTGGATCTGTAGCTGAGTTTTTTTTTTTTTAAATCACTTTCTAATTAGCAGGTCTAATTATGTCTCCAATGTGTACAGACACTATGCTTTGGTTGACAGAAATAGGTGTACAGTTATGAATGAGAAGTGCTCTACAGCTTGCGGTGCTCAAAGCTAATCTGTCACAAAAACAGCAAAGAGGATGGGTTCTAGTAGGTACTACCCATGCAGCAACTCGTTACCCTTGGTGACTTCCTTGGTGACCTCAAGTGTACCCAGAACCACAAGTCACAGCAAAGTATGCTTCCATTATCACGTCCTTTTTTGATTCACCTCCTCTTGCCTGCAGTGAGGGAGTTGGAGCTGCTTGAGCTGACAGCCAGTTTGGACCAAGCCCAGAAGCAGGAGGAGCACCTGAACAATGAACTCCAGGAGCTGGAGGTATGGATGCTTCACCAGCCGTGATTTACCGCCGCAGCGGAGATCAGGAATGACCATGCCTCCTGATGTTTTATACTTCAGTGCCAGCATTTCAGAGAGGTTTTCTTAACCCCTGATTGTTACCATCACATAAAGCTCCTGGTGCTCTTTGTCCTCCACCACTGTCAGTGTAGCAGCGTAGCAGCATCCCAGTATGGCTAAGCAAAGAGTAGGTGTATATAAACACAGTAAAGAATGGGGGGATAAGAGACGCATTATGCACACTTTATGGTGTGTGGCAGATGACACAGTGACAGCCTAAGCTTTCAAAGTAAATGCACTAGTCTAAACTAAATGAATTCAAGGTGGCATTTGCCCTCTCGGGTTGAATGGGGACATCGCCTCACTGGTGTAAAAGATGGCACAGTGGCTCATACATCAGGGTCGTTGCTTCATATCCTGTCCTGGAGCTGTGTTTGTGAAGTTCATGTTCTCCTAAACCATGCCAGAGGAACATAGGTGAATTGCTGTTTCTAAATATTATCCTGTGATGGACTGGCATCCAGATCACAGGTTACCCCAGCTTGTGCCCTGTGTCATGCTTCCGGGCTGGCTGTGATCCTACACTGAATAAGCAGTTACGCAAGATTGATGGCTATGCATTCATGGGTTCCTCTATCACTGTCTAGAACTACTAATTTCCAGGAGCTTTCTAAAATATCTTTTGTTTAAATACTTCAACCCGTTCAATCCCATTATTATATCATTACATTTGGTTCCTTTCAAAAAGCTTTCTATGCTCACTATCAGCAGAACTCATTAGCGGATAAATAGGGCGACACAATCAGAGTGGCCCTGTTGCCGGGTTACGGTCGTGCCTGGGAACATCTGGGTTCTAAGTGCCATGCGTCCTCGAGCACCCCATTTAAATGTAGACATCGTCAGATTCTCACAGAAAGAATATTCACAGGGTGATGAGAAGGTGGGCTCAACTGATCTGCAGTTTCACTGTGGGGGGGCCTCTCTCAGAGGGTCTGACAATGAATCGTGGGAGGATTCGGCAAAACTAGTAATACCATATAATTAAATTGCCTGTTTTATTGTGAGTAGTTTTACTCTCCGTGATCTGAAATACCCTAAAATGACAGTTTAATATCACAGTGAATGATGCCAAAGTGTCTTTCCAGCCGTTGACATGGTGAATGAATCATGTTTATGTTGATGGCACAAGTTAGCTTGTTCAAGAGTTTCTCCAAAGAGAAAAATATATAGGCATATTTACATGCTGTTATCTAAAGCCTTTATCATACATTTTAACTGGTAACGTACAGATTATAATGAATATTTTATCGGCACATGTGAGCATAATTCCTGCTATTTCTAATTAACAAGAAGGATTATTTTCCTGGATAGCTTTTTTCAGTCATTTTGTGAAGCACTGGAACACAACTTAAGAAGCAAACATTTGGTCACTTAAGTGTTTGGTGACAGGTACAAGGTCTGAGAAAATTGAGACACAGCCAATAATGTACTGGCCCTGTTTCCTTCCTGTTTCTGAGCTACTAAAAAGCACGTTTCCTGCAAGTGCAGGCAGGCTGTTAGAAAGGCCCTCACTGTCTCACGTCCATTTACTGCCACCAGGTGCAAAAGGGCGCCCTGGAGCAGGAACTTCAAAGTTTACGAGACCATGGGAGCACCTTGGAGTCACAGCTTCATGGACTGAAGATGGTGCCCCTGATGTTCCAGTTCCATCTGGATGTTCTTAACAGAGGTGTGCAATACAACTTGAAAGAGTTTTGGAATCCACATACATTCAAAATATTTTATTCAATAATACAGAAATGTTTGAAATACTACTACTTCCAAGATTCTACCGAATCCACTGTTTAGGAATAGTAAATGTGATTTACTTAGATATTTAATCTGCATCAGTTTGCAGACCATACATTCCTACTAATTTGAAGGAATTAGGACTAATAAAATCAATAAGATCTTGAAAATGTGAAGCCCAAATCCCATTCCTAAAATCATTACACTAATGAGATTGACAAGCAAAGTTATTCCGTAAAGGCTGCTCTAAGTCAGCCCATAATAGTCTGGATACTCTAGGTCACAATTTGTTAGTCTGGATACTCTAGGTCAGCATTATTTGGGCAAGATAGTCTAGCATAGCTCATGTTGGATTCGATAATCTAGGTCAGCTGTTATAGGTCTGGATACTCTAGATCACCTCTTGTTAGTCTGGTTACTCTAGGTCAGTTATTCTTGCATTAGATACTCCAGGTAATATCTTGTTGGATTGGATACTCTAGGTCAGCTCTTGTTAGTCTCAGTACTGTAAGTTTGCTCTGGTTTATCTGGATACTCAAGTTTAGTTCTTGATGATCTGGCTTGTTGCTATAACGTTAAATGCAATGCCATTGGCTAGCGAGGGCTCACAGGGATAATTAACCTCGTCTAGCATAC
>JAAGVU020000015.1:16003477-16024424 GCA_011763525.2 Mormyrus iriodes | reverse complement strand
AGACTTTTAATGTCTTTAATTATTCTACAACTTTTAAAACTCACTTGCTCTCAAAAATAGCAAATATTTAGCAAGTGTCAATCAGTTAAAATGAACAGAAAGGGAATGATTGCTTCAAGACACAGCTCTATTATAGGAACATATGCTGAAAGAGACAAAAAAAAAAGAAAAACACGTATACGGTAAAGTTACCCCCTAGCTTGTTGCTATAACGTTAAATGCAATGCCATTGGCTAGCGAGGGCTCACAGGGATAATTAACCTCGTCTAGCATACATTATGTAGAAAATGCTAACATTACGATGTTGTGACAGACGTTGTGAATTTTGCTTTACTAATTTAGCGAGATGCAGTATCAGATATCACTTTGTTCTACCTCTAAACTGTTCTCCCCAAATCCAACAGATCAGTATGTTGCCAGCTTACTTACTTTGAAGAGGAGCAGCTCTTGTTCCCCACGTTAATTGATATATTTGCTGCGATTGGCTGAATGGTCCATCAATCAAGCTAACGGACCTATGTGTGTAGTCTCAGTCTGCGCATGTATTTTTTTCTCCCAGATCGGGGCTACAGTTCAGTTCACTCTTCTACCCGTATTTCAGTATTGTTTTAATCTGACGAAAGTGGGGGGGATGGAATCATGTTTCGGCAAAAGTGGGGGTGTTGTAACACCCACATCCCCCCGTTTGCAACGCCCCTGGTTGCATCTAAGCTCTGCAGGGTAGATCTCCAGGAGCAGGGTCTGTGACCACCGCTGTAGGTGATTTCTTGTTGTATTGGATCCTCTAGACCAGCGGTTTTTGGATCGGATAGTCTAGGTCGATCTAGGTACTCTAGTCTGGATACTCTAGTTCAGCTCTAGTTTGTCTGGATATTTGAGGCAATATCTTGTTGGATTAGCTACACTAGGCCAGCTATTATTGGTTGGGTGCTGTAGGTCAGCTCTTATTAGTCAGGGTACTAATTATCAGCTTATGTTGGATTGGATACTCTAGGTTAGCTCTTGTTGGCTTGGATACTCTAGGTTAGCTCTTGTTGGCTTGGATACTCTAGGTTAGCTCTTGTTGCCTTGGATACTGTGGTGCTTATTTTTCTCTTGCACTTCACCAGGAATGCCAGAACCCACTGATGCAGATTAGTGTTAATGGACCAGAACTGTAACTCCGTCTCATGTGTCAATCTAACCAAACCTCAGCATGATGTGGCCAGAATCTGAACTCTGGAGCATAGAGAGGTGATTATACAACAATTACTTCCTTCAGTGACATGGACGTGCGAGTAAATAAGAACCTAAGGATTATCGGAAATCCCACAAAAAGACCAACCGTTAGGAAATAATAAGGGAGCAAATATAATGGGGGCATTCTCGAGCTGTTGTGGCTTGAATAAAACCCTAAAAGTGCTGCATGGACTTCTGTTAGCACAAACTGGTATCAGTGGTGCAGTCTTGTGGACGTGTTCTGGAATGCTGGTCTCAAAGGTCTTCCTGTTTCAATAAATCTCGGAGTACTTGATCTCTCTGTAGCAAAAACTTACCAGGACCTCAGCACAATGCACCCCACATGTTTGTTTTTCCGAATGAGGTCTGCTGAAATTAATTGTACTAATTTTGTTGCGTCGATCCTTGTTTCCTGAGCTTCCGAAAGCATTTTAATCCCTTTCCTGGCATGCAAATGGTTCCTTATAAGATTACTTGATCAACTATGTTTTTAACCAGTTTACAAAGTGATATACTAAAATTTGAAAATACAGTTGAATTGTCGCTGTTTTCTCCATACATTTAGAATGAAATGATGGTTACATTAATGGTATTTTAGAAATATAAAGAAAAGAAAATTCAGTGAAATGGGAAAATTAAATGCCAGTGCATGAACATTTCTCCTTGGTTGCTGTGTCTCCTTTGAATGACTAGTGATCCATCCTGACTCCCAGGAAACATAAAGCCCAAACACAGTTTCTCATCTTTTTTTCTTATTAAACATATACCAAACTACATTCTGAAAGGATTACATAAAACTGATTAACACCTACATCTGATAGCACAGTACAACAAATATAATTGACACACGATACTGTATTCACATTTCCATGTAAATGTGAATAGGGAATGATGTGTGCTTGTGCATATCAAACAATGTAGTATTTTTATAGTGAATTTTAAAGATTTAAGCATTAGTAAGAATATTTCAAGAAATTATTCTTTGTGATCATTTATGGAGATTGAGGGGTTTTCCTGATATATGTCTTGACAGTAGCTTCAGCCATTGTTTTATCTGACATGATAAAGAAATGTTTTATTGGCAGTATTTAAGGCCGTATTAGTAGGAGTCGTGAAAGTTATTGTCAGTGTGTGACGTGCTTTTTGTGATTGTATATTGAAGTGGTTTTGTTTTACCTCATACAGTTCATATGAAAATATAATAAAATTATGAAAGAATTGGATACTTTATTACTTCTTTACCAAATTGTTTTTCTCTCCAAAGATAACGAGATCCTGCAGAAGCAGAGTGTGTCGAGCACTCATGAAGTCAGAGTCAAGCTCTAAGTAGGATCAGGTATATGGATTGATGAGAGAAAAGTCAATTATGCAAATTCCATGTGTCTTATTGTAGTAATAATCTACACTTATGATACTTCCTTGATTTTAAAATTTTTTTTTTATCACATTCGAGTGATAACATGTGATGAAGTGGGTGTTATAAATCTCTCTTAACTTAGAAAAAAAACCACATCACTGTGAAACTTGGTGTGATAAATTAATATTAGCAGTGACACAAATCATGCATGAATTAAAATATTGCGGCATTTATTTTTTCAGGACAAAGTGCTGGGAAATAAAACGTAACTGTTAGGATGTGACCTCCATGCGAACACTGAGGCGGGGGCCCTGACTGGAGCAGGGGCACGGCACCCTGGGACGACCTTCCAGGCGGGCCTTACCGAGTTGGGCTTGTCATTTGCTCTTGTTTTGGCTGTGCTTAAGCGTTCTGTTGCTTTCCTCAGTTCCCTTCCATCCTTCACTGACATAACATCACGATACAGTAAGTAACTTCACAGAAACATACTTCTCCACATGGAGCCAATCTTAATCGTAATAACCCACCTAAGCTGGTCGTTTCTTTCCAAGTTTACTAATGACATCCATCTTTGTAACAGAACCCTTGTAGCATTGCTTTGTGTTATTTTTATACTTACCTGTACAGTAGAAATCACTTGCATGCCAGATCAGCAGTGTGACGTTTGCATGTAGGCATGCGTGCAGTTACACATGCAGCGTTTAGATGTAGCTGTACTGAACTGGATAAGCTTCTATTGCTGAAAGCAGAGCTAGATTGTAAAACACTGGATAACAGGATGGTATAACCAAAGCTGAGCATGATGATGCCAATATGTGCCACAGGAAGTTTGTACCTAATGTTCAGAATGGCCGCCCCGTTTGTAGAGTGTGAGGGGATGAGTGGATTTCGGGCAAAAAAGCTGAGCTCAGTGCTCCAGGTCACAAAAACCCTTAAAAGATTTTAACTTAAACCTCTGATGCTTAAAATCATAATGGTCCTGGCCTGTTTAAACTGAATCATCAAACTTGTATTCACAATCTAGTGGTCCAATGACTATATTTCTACGTAGTGCATTGTGTTGGAATTTCAGCAAAATAAATAAGTCTTTCGTTCTCTCTCCGTTGTCTTTGTTTACTTGTTTTATTGTATTTTTGGAGGTGATATGGTACACTGAATTACCCTTATGCTATAAAACTACCCTAATCCCCATGTTTATTTGTTAATCAGTCATGCTTACAGGTGCTCACTGCTTAAAATTTTTATACACTAAATGGCATAGCAGATGTCAGGCGGCTTGTGCCATCACAAGGGGAGAGGCTCTGATCTTTCTTTGTTTTTGGATGGTAAAATGACCTTGAAAGAAGCATTGAACAGTGGAACAGATGGTCTGGCAGTAAATAAAAGCATAGCAGAAAAAAATCATATACTTTTTAATATATTTATTGAAACAATCATAAATCTCTATAGTAATTTATACAACCTATGATCTATTTATTAAAACAATTCATACACTGAAACATCTGCACATGGTGATTCCATTGCTGAAGGCCTTGATACACTATATTCTTTACTGAAAGAATTGATATGCTCTGACGCTAAGGTAATCCCATCCAGGGTGTCCCCTACCCTCCCCCACCCAGTTCGACTAGATAAGCATTTGGAGGATGGATGGATGGATGGATATGAGATCCTCGTTGAAACAGTTTGAAGGGGTAGATTTAAAGTATTGAATATTTGAGAAGATGTGTAATGATGATATAATTCAAACTCTGATCGCCTTATATCTGTTTAAACCCTGCATCATGTCTGGTTTCAAAGAAAGATATTTTGAAAGTTTAAAGTCCTCCCACTATTCTAAAACCCTTAACAGCTGATGAACAGAAAACTACATTTTGCAGGTCACTTTAATGGCACTACATCTTACCACTAGCCACTTAAAACGATGCGTTTTAAACTGAATCCTTGGGAAATACTGACATACCAGCCACATCTGATAAAACATTCCCTGGAACCTTTTTGGGTGCCCATTATCAGGAAATGAGGTGTTTCAGGACACCTCCTGTTGACCCCGTACCACTGAAAGAGTTGTGGGACAGCAGACGTCAAGGTCTGATACTTGGCTTCTAAAATACTCTGAAGTGCACCATATGGCAGAAGACATTGCAGGAATGCTTTGCCTGCCTTTGAAGAAAGTAGCCATAAAAAAAACAGAAGAAACGGTTGATCGTGGTGTCTGGGCCATTTTCCAGTCTGCTGTGTCTCGGGAGGGGAGAGTATGTGAAAATACCTTGCCTGGCTGGAAAAGTGACCTCATTGTAAATAATTAATTAAAAACATGTAAGTACAGATCAGAAGCATGCAGTATATGTTTTACATTATACTGTTTACTGGAAGAAAACAGTAAAAAAGAATGCCATCTCAATAAATAGTTATTTATTACAGCTAGTGCAATAGATGGGATGGGAACCAGTGGGAGTGAGGGGCTGGCAGAGGTGAGATTTTGAGCAGGACGTGGCCTGTGAGCCGAGGGCCGCCTCTCTGTGAGTGCTGCTGTCTTACCGCCTGCCCGCTTTTTTCAGATGCAGCCCCGCTTTGCTGAGAGCGCATAGCAACCCCAGGGCACCATGACAACGGGGCATGGCCTCAGCGCCGTCCAACAGAACCAGTACATCACCACATGACTGGAGCTTTGTGGGTTTCTGTTCCACCCTTGAACAATGGTTCAGTATTTCAGCTGTAATGCATATGGAAATTTTTATGTTTAATGCATCCATATAAAAACATAAATGTTTCCAGAGGGTACACACAGACCAGGGAGACTTGGCTAGCTACGGTAATTACTACTCAGGTCTGTTAGCCAAGCCAGAGTTGCCATTTGCCAGTGCTGGGTGTTGTGTCACCGATTGGCACTTAAGCTACCCTGCAAGACGCCATGTGATTTGCATTATGAATAAGAAAGTGGATTGGCACAGAAGCAAATTGCAACTGTGTGTCGGTGCATTCCTGGTAGTCATGGGGCTGTTGCGGACAGTCAGATAGAGAATTCAATATGAGTGAAATCGGAGGGAAAAAGTCACTGAGTACAAATGCATTAGCTAAGTGAGATATTATTGTGGTTATCCTGCTTTTTCCATCATGGAGTCTGAGTCAGTGGGTAATGTCACCCCACACCTCCAGGGCTGTGGGAGTTATTTTTTCATGTGTTTCCCCAGGTACTCTTGTATCCTTCCACAATCCAGCGACACCGGACAAATCCATCTTCAGTGGTGCTTATCCAGCACAGGGTCACAGTGTACCTGGAGTCTATGCCAAGCAACAAAGGGTACAAGCAGGGAAACATACTGAATGTGATGCCAGTCCATCACCAGACATAACTGGATTACTGTTGAAAACAAGTCAATGAAGCGATAGCTTTCAGTTCCTATCATAACTGTGCCGTGCATCTTAAAGTCTGCTATCTTCTACCTCCCTGCTGTGTCTGCTGAGAGCTGGACCATGTTCAGGCAGGAGCCCACACAGGGCAGCCTGTGCCAGCACCAGGCCCTCAGTCTCACCTCCTGGGCTGGACGCTCCCACTCAGCTTTGGACCTCTCTGTGTTTTTTCAGTGTTGCTATGGGAACCGTAAGACAGCTGCATCCAAACCTTGGCAGAAGGACAGTCACAGGACTAGATGAACATAATGTGGTCATGGAAGATGCATTTATAATGAAACAACCTCATTTATTACATCAGTTCAGTCAAGGTGGTGTGTCAGATTTATTTAAAGGACCTCAATTTACATCATTGATTTAGTTTATTTTCTCTTGATGTCAATAGCCAGTGCACATTTGCCAGCTATTTAAATGGAAACATGCCTTACAAGAGATTCAGTTTAGTTCAGTTTTTTAAAAATATCCATCTTCTAGCCACAAGGCTAGGGCATACTCTGGTTAGTATGTCTGTCCATCACAGGCCACGTGCACAATATGTGAAATTTAGAGACACAAATTACCCTAACTGCATGAAAAATAAGGGGGGAAACCACAGTACAGCAGTTTCACAAATGTTATTTACTCCAACAGTCAGAATGGCATTAATTTCCAAGTTAGGATGATGATGGCCAGACCATTCAGAAACACTGCAGGTGACCTGTGTGCCTTTCAATCATGGTTGGTAGCTTTTAGTGCTATTTCATTTATTTGATATATATCAAGGGTAGGCAACCCTGATCCTGCAGTGCCAGTATGTAGCAGGTTTTCCATCCAACCTGATGCGTTACTATCTACCTGAGATCAGGTATGGTTCATCAGAGACCAGGTAGGATGGAAAACCTGCTGGATACCAGCACTCCAGGACCAGGATTGCCAACACCTGGTGCATATGATAATCTGTAGTTTGTTATTTTTAATCAGAGTTAATTATGAAAATATGAAGAGTTTTACTGACAGAGTTACAGAACTGCGTGTAGGCTGCCATGCCTTGGCTTGCATTTGTTTTCCAGAGAGCAGCATTCCAGCTGCTCTGCTGTGATTTTCCAGCCTTGGCCAATACCAAAAGGTTCAAAGCACTAATGAATGAAGTATGTTTTTCCTCTTCGATAATAAAGTATAATTTAACTGAGTAAAAGGGATTTTTTAATGTTGTGCATTAGTTATATTACTAAACTCTGCTCTGGGACGACGTCAAGGTTTAAGGGACAATCCTGCTAACCTTTCGCGGTTAATGGCGTGGTGACATGAACCAAGTGCTGAAATGTATTATTTTCAAGCACTCAGTTTATGTTTTTCACTTCTGGAAGAAAAATATTTCAAGAAAAAAAGAGACATTTGTAATGTGAAGTTAAATGTATGATGCTCATTCATCCCTTTATATTGACATCAATCCGTGGGTTAGATCTTTGAAGATCTGTATTGCTGTTTGGCGACAAATGCAGGCTTTTAAAGTCTATTGTGGTGTTATATGCATGGGCGTAAATAATGGTGGGGTGGGAGGGCTGGAATCCCCCCCAATAATCAAAACCAGCCAATACAACCCCCTGGACCCCTTTAAATGTGTAGAGACCTCAACCTTCCCCCAGTGCTCACCGTAGAGTTATGTATTTGGTTGTATGGATATATGAACTATGACTATTTGAACTGCATCACAATATTAATTTTTTTTTTATAATGCTGTAAACCAATGAAATTTAAATTGGGTTTTATTTGCTATAATAATATGAGAATGCTTAGTTTCTATACAATTCATGTGACCATATTTGACCAAACATGTTGCTAATTTACCTGGGGATTCTAGGTATTCTTATCTTTTATTTGGAAAGAAACCCCTCTTCTGGCTAAAGACTAATCAGGCTATAAAACTGTTTGCCTTGAGCTCATTTGGGCTCAACATGGTGAGCAGCAACGCAAACACCAACCTGCTTCTGCAGCGCCTGGTCGGCTGCCCCACGGCCGATCAATGGCAGCCTGCTTCTGCTGACTTCATTAGCCTTCAGCCCATCCTGTGTCGCATGGGTCCTGCTAATCCCATTCAGCTGCATTCCCATTGGTTTCACCAAGTCACTCATTTTAGTTGCTACCGATGCTGACTGTGCTTTACCCTCTCTGGGAGTGCAAGACACGTGTTCCCAGTAAATTTTGCTGTGATATCTGCTTCCAATACCACTCACACACGCAGAAGGAAACATTTGGTTCTGTGTAATTAATGCTGGACAGAAATCTAGGTCATAGCCAAACACTTTTTTGAAGCTTTGAGTATATTAGCAGATTTAAATGGATGTTCACATGAATGTGGAAAATACTGCTGGTACCCTTCCCCCTAGCTTCAAATACTCAGTATTTTTTATATGAAGAACATTGAATGGGGTCCTAAACTAAGCTGAGGCCATAAAGAAGAAGCTAAGGTGATCCAGCATTTAATATTAATAAGATTTTAAGATGTGAGTTTGTAGACTTGGAGTAAACAATTACAGGTTTCTCTAAGGGCATTTATTTTGCAGGTTCTGATGCCATGGCCACTGTACCTTCTGGTGCTCTCATTCTCTTCTTTGATGTCCTGTTTTACTAGGTGTGCTTTGCAAAGTTGCAATGAATACAGTACAGGTAACAGGATTACCTTTCGATTAGTAATCAATATATATAATTTCGCTGTATTTCCAAATCTTGCAAAATAATTAGAAGGAAAAGCTGAACATTCATCCAACCTTCAGGAAAGGTAATGTTGCATTTCTGGATAACACGGAGGCAGACTGTAATAACTCATCTGCATTATTTCCTGAATGAAGGTAACTGATCTGTCATCACAGACCCTCCCGACAGGTACACGACAGGTGTAGAAAGGTGTACGCAGGCGCCACGTCGAGCTGGCCGGATGTCGTCGGCTCTTTAAGAACGCGCGCCTGGCTCGCGCAGCTCGCGTGGGGTGACGTCACGGGTGGGCGGAGCTCTGTTAGCGTGCCGGTCTGCGGAGGGCGGCTCAGAAGCTGGGAGCTGTCCATGCGCGGCTTCTGGGAGTGATGCGTTTTTAATATTTTAAATTTTTTTGGAAGCAGTTTCATTAAGATGAGTTAAAGTTCACCGAGAGTGCTGAATTTCAAGACACAGTTTTTTTTTTAACTGAAGCACGGAATCCTGGGTCAGGTTCAGTGCTTAATATTCCCAGTGGAGACAACGTTGTGTCGATATTCTACGGCATCCTGAGTCGAGGTGTGTTCTGAAGATCTGACAGACATCGACGGGGCTGGAAAAGGAAATAACATTTCAGTCTGTCACAACCGCCTAGCTGCAGCTTCCCCCGGGACGGATGGCAACCATGCTGAGTGAGTTGTTCTTTACGCGCGGCTGATGAGCTCGCATTTCATTTGACATGTTGTAGATCGCATTCCAGCTGTTTTATTTCACTTTGCCTTCTTACAAAAAGATTTTTTAAAAGTGACGCGTCGGCGGTCCAGTGCAGCGTATGTTGCCCGAACGTAAGTAAACGTGTAGGAGCCGGCAAACCTGGTCGTCGCCTGTTCCCTGTCCCTGCTACCCGCGATATGCAGCCGCTCCGTTTGCTGTGCGTGCGAAACTGCCGTGTTGCATAATTGATAATGGTGCGGAAGCTGACCGGTGGAGTTACGGGGGTTGCAGTGCTTCTGATCGAGGTAGTTGGGTAACTAAAACCCGTGTACCTTCAGTTGCATTAAGCAGTTTATATCCGGAGATAGCTAGCTTGCCAACTAGTAAAGGCTGTCACGGGCGATTACGGTTATTATGCGACGTTTGCCGTCTTATTTTACATGCGAGTTCAGCGTTTGAGGCAAGTTCAGCATCCACACTGACAGCGTTTCGGTTCCGTTGAAACGGCCTCACCCATTGCCACATTTTCGTTGCGTATCTTTTATTTTCTCCCGAACATCAATGCGCCTGTGGGACATTTTACAAAATGTTTCTATGTTTTCCTCGCTTTACACTTTAGTGGTTGTTCGTGGGCATATTTATTTTGCTATTCCCCTGGTCGGAGGGCTGTCTGCCCGTCCATCCCGCCGGTTCCTGATGATGGGATGATCTGATCCGTTGGTGCAAAGCAGGGTGGGGTTAGGCAGTGCGAACAGGCGCCTAGGATGCTCCATCCCACTCTCATCCCCCAGCCACAGTCTGGATTAGGGAGTTGTCAATCTGTAAATCCGCATTACTGATATCTCCAATTTGCGTTTCCACAGACCGGTCGTGCTGGGAGCTTTTGTAAAATGACAGACATTTTCTAACGGTATATTCCTTATGGTGTCTGGTTAATGGATTTATGTTAGCCATTCCTTACTATAAATTAACTGTGTTTTGATGACCTAAGGTAAAACTATTTTGAAAAGTTATTAAACGTGTCAGGATGGGGAAATCTCATTTATTCAGAAGTAAAATATTTTAATGAAAAATGTATGGGTTGCCTGTCTATTATAGGGCACATACTAACACAGTGACACTCAGTGAGCAATTTCGAGACGCCAGGTAAGGTAACTGCTGTCTTTGGACTGCAGGAGAAGTGCCTTATTCTGCCTGGCATAGGCTCTAGGCTTACCTTTTACCTAGTAGTGCTTAAGCAGTTGGGAGATGGTTGGATGAATGGTTAATCTCAATCCGAAGGACCAATATCATCAGATGATGCACATTTGCTAACAGTTGTCCCTATATTGTGATTTTTCTCTGAGTTCCTTGTCAGAATCGCCTAAGGTACTGTTCCCCGTAAAACATCAAGTTGACTTCTTCCTTTGTTTTGCTGTGTAGAGCTTGTGTTAGGGGATGTGAGAATGCCAATCAGAAGTATGTCAGTCAGACTGGTTCTGGATCTCTGTCCTCTTCCAGCCTGTTTGACCGTTCAGGTTATCATCCTTGTACCACTGCATGGGGGGGTCTCTTTCTGAGCAGGAAAGGAGTTTGTAGCCAGAAGGAGTCTCTCTGACCGGTTCTACTGTGGAGGAGAGTGGTAAGGGAGGATTCTTGCTTGCTGCCATGGGGGGGGGGTGATTTGCTGCAGTCGGCCGTGCATCGTGTCCCGGTACGCAGACACTCCCAGTCACTGCAGGGCAGAGTGAGCTATCCTCGCTTTGACAGCTACAAGCAGTTCGGTCACTGGGACGCCGGAGCAGCGATTCTGTGTCCTCCCAGGTCCCTCAGATCTGCAGCCATCACGCTTTTAAGGTCGGCTGGAACGTCAGGCTCCCACTAAGGCTGAAGGTTTTTTTTATTCAACTGGGCGATGGTCTCAGATGTACAGGTGTGTGGAGACATGCCTTCTGCTACTTACTGCCATCAGTCCAGGGGTTTTTAGTTCATCTTGAGAGAAAGCGGACCTGGTTTTGCCTTCATGGCCTGCCTTCTCCACAGCGAGCCCGCCGTTGTTAGTTGGTAATTGGATTTTAGTGGTAACTGAATGAGAACACCTTCCAGACCGTGGGATTAATCAGAGGGTTGCAGGGTGCTATTCTGCTGCCTGCTGCCAAATTAGACTGCCATCTGTTTAAAATACAGCACCCTTGTCAAGGCACTGATGGACTAGAACAATTTTCTGTAGCTTAAAGGGGCCCTATTATTATTTTCATTGTTTATCATTTTATTTTTGGAGTCTAGAATAGATTAACAATCTCCAATATCCTATAAATACATTATTTTTCTCATACCATACCTCTCTATTCACTCCATCTATAACTCTGTCTGAAATGCTCTTTTAGATGTGCTCAGTGTGCTCTTATTTGTCTGCTTACCCAATTAGTCAGCTTACCTTACACGTACTGTCCCTGTCTTTCAGTCTGCAGATAGTGCCTTGCAGGTAGGCGGCCAATAAGGATTGTGTTGTGAGGTGACCTCACCATGTCACGGAAGTAAGGGCTGGAATTCCAACGAGGCGTTTCAGACAGATTAGAGAAGAGTGGTTTCCTTGGTGAGAGTTATTCCCTTTGGCGTGTATTTTGAGCCTTAATTCAATTAAATTCAATTCAGTGTGTTTTTATATAGGGCATTTTCACAATATTACATTGTCTCAAAATGCTTTACATTGTTCCCGCTCAATGCCCGAAGAGAGCAAGCAAGAGGTGACAGTGGCAAGGGAAAAACTCCCTAGTTGAAAGACACCTTGGGAGGAACCAGACTCTAAGGGGGCGTTCATCCTCCTGGGCCTGGCAGAGGAAGTCCAAAATAGCAAAGTCCCAGTTTATAAAAGTAAAATTGTGTATGGTCTAGGTATAAATGTGGAAGGTCCAGCTGATGTCAGGACAGGTAGGAGAGAAAGCTGCTTCCTTCGGCGGGATGGAGGGGTGGTGTGGTCCAGCAGCAAGCAGAGGAGGATGGTGTAGTCAGGCTGGGTGGGCAGGCAGGGAGCTGCCCACCATTATTAGCTCCAGGACAGAGAATTGAACAGTTCATTAATAAAACTGTGTGACAAATAGTTGAATTTATATGAGGTATTTTGTAGTGTGGTACAGAGATAAGGCGGCGCCAGCAGGTCTAATTAACTTAAGACTCTGCAGACCGTTTACATGCATATACAGCTATATAACACACTAAAGGAAAGGGGGAAACTGGAAAAGCACAATAGGTCCCCTTTAATTTTTATATTGTCACGGATTCCATCAGTTGGTGTGGATCTGGCTGTTAGTGTATACTCCATATACCAAATCTACGCCCTTTAAGAGGGAAGGAAGAGCTGTAAGCAGCTGCATGTTGTGATAAGTATGCTCTCACTTCAGGAAGACTGCAGTTAAAATGGTTTGTACTTTTAAATTGAACCTGCTGAAATGGTATTGATTGGCATTCTTTATTCAAGGTCAATAGTTGCAGTTAAAGTCAGTCTTTCCTATATAAATTTGATCATGTTTTTTGGTGGTTTCTTGTGTTTTTTCAGTTCAGTTCAGTAATTAATGAAGGTTGAAGGAACTTCTCATTTCTGAAAGTGTCCATGAATAAGTTTGGCGGGGGGGAGCCATTCTCTTTTTGCTCTGTTCTTTGCAGGAGTGATTAGGATTGTTTTATCCTCTTTGACCTTTTTTGTGATCCTTCCATTCACAGCAGTGAGTACCGGCTCATCTATAGATGCACTCTAAAGATGACTTTCACTGAAAGGAATGGGATTAGTTATTTTGTATAAATGTGGGATATTGGGGAGGTGAGACATAAGGGAGCTTTCTGCCAGTTTTTGGAGGCCTGAAAGACATTTTTGCATTTTTTTGAACACACATTCATTCATTGGGGTCTTGCCTAGAGTGTCACATAGGGGCATCATAGTAAGTGCAGCACCAGCACAGTATGCGGGTCCCTGGTGGAAAGATCGCTGTCTTTACATGTTAGCTCAAGTCTGTACTGATATAACAGCAAGATAAATGATAAAACAATAAATCCATCCATCTACTAACTGCTTCTCCTGGTCTGAGTTGTGGGGGGACAAAATGGTTGTTTTGTAAAGTATGTTTTTGTTGTATATGAAGTTTAATTATCCGCTGTGGTTTGGGCAGCATGACTGCCCAGCAGGTAGCACTGCTGCTTCGCACCTCCACGGTTCAAATCAGTGTCTCTGTTACTCAGGTTTCTTTGTGCGCTTTGGTTTCCTCCTATAGTCCAAAAACGCACATTTAGGGTTAGTGGTACCTCTAAACTGCCTGATTGCCTATTGTATGCTTGTCCTGTCATGTATTGCAGTATTTCTCAATCCGGTCCTTGGGGACCCACAGACTGTCCATGTTTTTGGGAGCTGGGAGGGAGCAAAAATGTGGACAGTCTGGCAGGGAGCTCGAAGGGAGCAAAAATGTGGACCGGCTGTAGGTGTCTCAGGATCAGACTGGGAAACACTGATGTATTGGCATCCTGTCCTTGGGATAAGCGTCACTCCCTCGATAGTGGATAAGCGGCTGGAAGGTGTAGGCAGTGATGCTAAACGATCCTATTATGTTAGGCATATGATTTTAGCTACAGATGAACAGATACACTATGACCCAGGACTGCTTGACGGCCATTGGCAGACTCCTGTCAACGTCAAGCCCTGTTAGTCAGCCAGCCCCTCCTTTGTAGAGTTCGGGCTCCTGCATGCTCTGCTTCCTTAAGCTCAGCCTCTGCTGGGAACCGCATCACTCTGCGAGGCTCAAAGGAAGCCAGACTGTCTGTTCAGCAGCTTTGCAGGCAGCCACCCTCTTTCAGCATCTCTGTGTCAGGTGGTGATGGCTCCACTGCTGTGGAAAATGTTTTAATATGCGGCCTTTTGGGTCACTGTTCAGTTGCTGTGTCTGGCCCATCTTCCTGCTAAAGTGTGTTTGATAACAAAACATGCAACATCATGTTAAGTTGGAACGGGTTATCAGTGGCTAAAATATCCTGCAGTGGGAAGTATGAGTAATCTTATTATTGTTTGCCTGATTGCATCTTGGATCCAGAACCTTAAAATGCTCTGGTTGAAAATCCAGTCTAAAAAGCAGACTGGGAGCTGCCTCATCATTTGGCATTCCTGCAGTGGTATAGTGGCTGAAGCTTTTGTTTTTCTTTAGATTGGTAATCACCCTGCCCTCTTTTGCTAGAAAATCATTCCCCGTAGACTGGAAGCTGTGCGATCGTGTCATGGAGAAATTACAGAGAACTCAATTTCGCACCCTGCTCCAGGACACGGGTCCTTGCACTGCTAACTGCAGGTCCATCAAAGGCTGGAACGATCCGCTTCCACGGTGAGGGTGGTGCTAATAATGTGGTCGTGGCATTAAACAAACCCTAGGACACCTCTGCTGCATCAAGGCACCGAAATCTGTCAAGACTCGTGCAAATAAAGCCTTTGATAGGAAGCTGAGCTGTGGGGAGACCATGTAACATCAAAGTGTTTAACATTTTGGAATTAGGATTTTGGATGGAGTTCTTACCTTTAATGCTTTTCTTAGTCTTCAAATGTCAGCAAGCTCTTTACTCTGAATCAGGAAAACGATGCTCTTAGTTCTCCTGGTCTGGCTGGGGTTTGTGTCACTACCTGTTAGTTCAGAGTAATTCTCAAAAACATTATACATTCTCAGAATTACAAATCCTGCCAGATTAGAAGATGCTTTTTCAGCATTTTCATAAATACTGCATTTAATATATGTACATAATATAATGCTTAATATATATATCGACCTTAAAGGTGCTCATTTGTACGGTGTGGAGTGGGGGAGTACTGTCACATAATTCTTTTTTTTTTTAAATTATTTTTCTTAGTTTGCTTGTTTATTTTTCCGTCCTCATTTAAAAAAATGTTAAAGTAGTTTATTAGTACTTTTTATTCTCTCCATTGGTTTAGATTTGTGGAGAGAATGTTGAATTTGCACACTTTCAAATTTTATCCTACTACTAATGTATGCCATTACATACATATTTTATTTTCATTCTATTTCTGTTTAAAATCTGCTTAATGCATTTGAAATGGCATTGCATGTTGTGATTTGTTCAAAAGCAATGGAAATATTTTCCAAAAAAAAAGAAAAACATTATAAACCAAATCTGTTGCCCGCTAAGTTACTGCATGGCTCCTGCAAAGACCACACAAATGTAGACGGAAGTTTGACCTATATGAACCAGTCTGCCACACTTTGTCCCTGAGCTCTCACCTTTGTATGCAAACATCTGCTAGGTTCCCCAAAGGTTGCTGTTTGGCTTCTGATTGCTTAGTGTGTGAGGCTTTCCCCATTTGAGTTCCGGCGCTCTCAGTACTGTGCTACAATAATGCTCCCAGGTGAGATTTCAATCTTCATTCCAACCTGTGTGGTGAAAAGCCATGTTGCTGCTACAAGATCACTGTGCCGTACATCTAGATTTGTGTGTCGATCTCTATGCCTTCTTGGGCCTAGTTCAATAGTTTGAACAGACATGGACGCATAGGAGATGGCATAGATTCAAAAGGAGTGGACAGATGTTCAAGAAAATGGCAGGTTCCTGTGTAGCATGCACTAAAGTGCTTTTAATTACATTTAAGGCCTACAGGATAATTGTCACCAGCTTAGTGCCTGGAGACTGTTAAAGAACAAGACTGGAAAATAAGCTTCCTGTGCTCTGGGTTGGAGAAGCGATGGAGGAGCCGGAGGTCTGTTAGCTTGTGACCCGTGCAATTCTGATAACGTGAATCGTTCAGAACATATGGAACCGCTCAGATGTCCTCCACAGTCCGTCCATAGGCAGGGATGCAGTCCTTGCAGAGCCGCCCCTCTTAGACACGCTTTGCACATTATGAGAAATGCACCGAGCCCTGTACTTCCTACACAAATATCATTACCAGCATTTGTATCTTATACTTGCTGGCGATCAAGTTTGAGCCGGCGGGCTGGGGGTGGGGCAGCCGTTGGCAAATGGGATATATTAAACTGGCAGCACGATTGCAGCTCACCACTTTGCTGGCTGTTTTATTTATTTGTCCCTGATACTTCATACTGAAAACTAGGTACCGCCTAAAACCTTAGTATGACATGGGAACATAAATCTTTGGCTTGTAAACTCCAAGAGGAAGTTGTGGAATGGGAATTACCCATTACCGCTGTCTGGGCTGTATTGGTTCGGCATCATTTTCTGACCGGTAGAAAAAGACAACTTGATAGCGGGACTTGATGATGAGGAGTAAACTCCTCTAGGATGTCATCTTTTAGCATTGGCTCGGTGCATCCAGTGAGGAGGGTTAACCTCCCCCTAAGGGCACCCCAGGTTTTCTGTCCGCTGGAGTAATGTTCTTTCATCGGTCAACAAGATCACTTGCATTATACCTACGTTAATTCAAGCAACAGTTTTTATTTGCCTCTGAGCTTTCATTTTGAAATTTTAATAGTGGTGTAATTTTAAAAGCAGTGGGAGACTTTACTGTAAAATGCACATGTTGGGGAAGGTTAAGGTGGCCATGTAGCACAGGATGGGGTTACACTCTCTGTCTGAAGCGGGCAAAGGTCCTTACAGGCAGACACGTGTGTTTATTTGTCTGTATGTTGGTCAAGGGTTGAAATTAATGCTCAACTGTACACTTTTTGGTGGCGGAACATGGCAGTGCCAGAGGGTGTGGAGAGGCTGTGGCAATGCATGGAAGAGACTGGAGGAGACTGAGTGATGGCAGATATACATTCATTCCCACTGATGTGAGAAAGTTTGTGACCCCGATAAAATTATACTAAAAGGTGATCTTATCGTCAGTCTAAGTCTATTAATAGACACTTATTTAATAAACAACACTTAGATTTTACATTACCATTTCTTTATTAAATAAACAGGTGAAACACTCAAGGTCACTAGTGAAGAAAACATGTGTACCGTTAGGATAATGGCTTCGTGAAAAGAGGGTAATCATAGTCCGGCATTCACATTTTAGCAATTCATGCAGAAATCTAATTTCAAAGGGCTCCCAAACTTTCTTGCAATTGTACATGCATTATGTAGCAACTGCCTGTAGCCATGGGGTGGATTTGAGACCGCATTGTCAGTGTTCTATGCAGTGCTTCGCACACTGGCGATACACTAAAGCATGAAGTTCCCTGGTGATGGGCAAACGCGATCACGGAACAGCATCACGCATGAATGAATCTGTGTCTTCACCCTGCATGAGAAACATCAGCTCTTCTGCAGTCAGTATTCAGACCCTCTCCCCGGAGCTGGGCTCATGCCCAAGCGCTGGATGTGTCCCACTGCTTATGTAGTTGAGCAGACTTCCGTCTTATTAGATATGCTTGATTTTCCCGATTTTCCTGGAAAATTCCAGGGACCTGAAATGAACCTGCTTTATGGTTTATGCGTTTTTTTCCCCTAAATGCGGAATGATGGGTGGTTCTTTGTTATTCCCCGATGGTCTGAGCTTGGACTGTAATCAACTACAGCCCCCCCTGCCCCATTTTGGCTCTTGTGCTGGCTAGTGAGTCAGCTCGGTTACCCCCCCAGACCCCGGTGCGGCTCTCGCCAGAATCCTGTCTACTGACACCGTGTATCCCTGTGTACGGGGGAAAACGCAAATACCTAAGACGGTTGCACTTCTCAAAGGAAAAGATGGGTAGAATGGAAATAGCAGTTGTAGTGTCAGAAGAATGACCAGCAGATGGGGCCGTCCCAGCTGATGATTGTTGACATTACAGGCTAATACATTGGTATCCCTATTGATTCTTGTGTCTGTTACACCTTCTGCCTTAAAGGAGCCACAATCAGCTGTACATTTGTAAAGGCTATTACGGGAAGTGTGCTCTGTTTCTGCCTTAGGGATCGACTTCCTTTCCGAAAACTTTATAGAGGAGTAGCAGTTGAAACATTAATGCCATTATCATTACTATCAAGGCTCATTTATGGTCTGGGTTTATGGATTTTTGCCTCACTGTCTACTGGAAAGAGGTTAAAACTAAGTCAAGTTATCTTGACAGGCTTGCCGTGTGTGGGAAAGCACATCTTTTCCCTGATCTTTTGCTACGTTTGTAATGTTAGCCCTGATTACCACTTGTGTGAGTCTTTCTGAGTGGGTGGGTCATGTTCTGGTCTCCTGTGGTACTCTGAGCCAGTTTAAAAAGCAGTCTACTGCTTTTGCAATTCTAGTTTCAACTAAATTGAAATTGCCTTCAGTCCAGCTGTAGCCCATCAGACTATAGTTCTTAAATCTGTGAAATAACTAGCCCTTATTGAGCGGAGTGCTGAACATCAAATGTGAATTGAGGTGTTTTTTTTGTCTTGTGCTTCTGTTTGTGACTCCAGACACCATGGGGAAAAGTACCCTTTGGCTTCCAGTTAATGCCTTGAAGTGGAAGAGGCCTCTTTATGTCAGCCAGCTGACACGCCACAGAGGATCGGGGCCTTTATTAACCTTGGGCGAATCCTGCCCATTGAGGCAGCTGATGGGCAAAGCCAGGTCTGGGCCAGTGTTTCCTTCTGCATTCCAGACGTCGGATGTGCGGTGTTTAGAGGTGTGGACCATCAGGCCTAACCATCTGTGCAACAAATGTTGCCATTGAGTGGGTTTGTTTGCTAAGTGCATTGGTTGATTTTTAACATCAAAGCATACTTTTGTACTTCCTTTCATGAGTGAGGTATGGTATGTGTAGCCCTAACTTGGAGGCTGTCGGCCACTAGGTGGCGTAGTTGCACTGGAGGCCCCCTTTCTGGTGTTTTTCCCCTCTCAGGTTGATAAGCAGTTAATATCACGTTTAGCTCTTGTTGTCAGAACTGCAATCTGTTGGACATGAGCGAAAATTTGGCTGGTAATTTGGTGTCAACTCCAGATTAAAGTGTGAATGACGACCTGCAGCATCCTCAGGCTGAGTTCACACGGCCAGTGCGGGTCACCCTAACCCTGCAGCTGTGCTGAAGCAAATCCAAGCTTGCTACCTGAATATCAGCCAGTGATGGCCTCCCGCTCCGTATGGACACTGATTACACTAATAAGCACTAGCACTCCAGGCAAGGCTTCAGTGCTGCGGCTGGTCACTGCTAGCACTGCTAGTTTTGCTGGACCGTGGGCACTGCTGGGAGCCAAGTTTTTATTTATTTATTTTTAATTTCCCTGGCAGGTATCTGTACTCAGTCGAAGTGGGTGTGAAGTACCAATAGCCAAGGTTCAAAAAGGTGGTCAATGTAGGTGAAATGATACCGGTATTAATAAATTAGTAAGTGATATATTGGGCAATGAGTAACATGGTGTTAATAAAT
Organism: Mormyrus iriodes; assembly: GCA_011763525.2. Taxonomy (NCBI): domain Eukaryota; kingdom Metazoa; phylum Chordata; class Actinopteri; order Osteoglossiformes; family Mormyridae; genus Mormyrus; species Mormyrus iriodes. The sequence continues at coordinate 16,004,761 of JAAGVU020000015.1, read as the reverse complement.
TGTGAACCATACTAATATTATAAATTTTTTAAATGAACAATTTGTGCCACATCTCTGATGTAGTGCTTTTTTCGCATATTGTAATTGTCACTGTGAGCTAATCTTGCTTAGGACTATCCTTGGTTTCCATCATAAACAAATCCTAATTCCCATGGATGGATGTGTCTGTAGGATTGCCCTGCTTTGGTGAAAGCTTGTGTTATTTTCTGGAAAAAGGCACCTGCGGCCAGCATACCCTTTTGTTTCTGCCGTCAGCAGCTTCCTCGCCCAAGCTGCAGGAGAGACATCAGGCAGGATTTGCTGTCTTATCCACTGTCGGCACGTGGGTGTCATTATGAATGAGTGAGAGGAAGTGTTGAGTTTTACCAGAAAGGGCGCTGGTTGCAGCCCTGAGCCTGGCTGTGCTAATGGGTATAGTGGAGGTTTGTGTGCCCAGACAGCATAATTTCCACAGGGGAGGGAGACCACACACTGAATTAGGGGACCCCAGCTACAATGATGCATTAAATGACGCATTAAGTATTTAAGGCTCAATTAAATCTGCTTTTAAAATTGTCTGTTCTAAATCTGTGCGTGCACCCACAATGCGGTACTGAGAGAGTGTGGTTGGCCGTGGAATGGGAGCACATCCAGCTGTGCCATATATTTCTATGCCAATGGCATCCGATTCAGATGGTGGAGCCCAAAGACCACGAGCAGGACCCATGGCCTTCCATCGGCATCACGGTGCCCAATCCCAGTCCTGCAGGACCGCAGTTCTCAGCCTCCCTAAATGACTGGTTTCCAGAGTACAGCTACTGGTTTGCGGGTAATAATTCAGTCTGACAAAAAATATCAACATCTGAGGTCTAGATGTTTAGGGCACAGTTGAAGACCACTGGGGCTAGTTTGGGTGCCTCCTCTCTATCGTGCAATCTGTCACCATTGCTGCTCCTCTCACCCAGGAACAGAGTCAGCCACACCAACCACAAACTGGTCTGAACACGATTCCTTTTTTCTGAAATTCAGTTTTATAAAAGTCAGTGACTGCAATCAAAAAACTAAAATTGCCAATAGACTTGTATTTTGTTTGGTTACTTATGATTAAGGTTAGGGCTGGGTAGAGGTTGTCATTGTTGGGATTAGGGTTTTGCCCATAGCGATGAATGTATGGTCCCCACAAAGATATGAGTACAGGTCTGTGTGTGTGTGTGTGTGTGTGGGTCAGATATACAGTTGAAACCGGAAGTTTACATACACTTTATAAAAAGACGCATAACTTTTTTTTCTCACTGTCTGACATTA
>JAAGVU020000015.1:15959557-15996125 GCA_011763525.2 Mormyrus iriodes | reverse complement strand
GTCCTTATTCTGTAGAAAACCCATGAGTCCTTATTGTTCTTCTGTAACTGATTGCAGTGATGAAAATTAGTCTAATCAGATACTGACCGGTTCATATTTTACTTAAGAACTCATAACCTGACGAATCATTATTGTATGGAGAACAATGTTATGAGACAATTAATGGAGAGTCTGTTTTTAATGTTAATAAAACATTTGTAGTTCAGTTAGGAAATTTTTGGCATCTTTTTTATGTAAGACTTCATCCAGTTATTGGATTTATCTGTGATGGGACATTGCAGTTGCAGTATGTCATTCAGTCAAACAAAAGATACTATTAAGAAAACAATGAATTTTGCAACAAATATATAAAATATTGTGTTACTTGACATGGACAATTAAATTTAGGAAATTTAGTCATAATTTTCGTAATTTAATCATAATATGATATATAATATGTTTTGAAATATAATTATTACCTCTCTACTGGAATAATGTAGGAAAAATGGTGACCAATTAAAAGCTGTTACCTTAAAAGTCAAAACTTTTAGTATTTGTAGTTTTCGTGTGGAAATTTCATACCTGGGTATAGATTCCTTACACATCAACAATTATATTTTGCAGTATTTGTGACTATGTCGTTGTCATTGTTTTTAATATCGTATGGAAAATAGTTTTCCCAAACTACATTTTCAGGGGGGGTATACAATTAATTGCATTAAGATGCCTTATATTGTTATGTTTTCCAGTGGCCACGTACAAAAATGTAGAATACACATTTGAATTCACACAGAAAATGTTGACACTGGCTTGCTGTTTCTTCTTTTTTTGCCGTTTCGAGAATCCAAAATGTCACTGACCCAGATGCATTTGCAGATGTTAAATTCAGAAGACAGTCTACTGAGAACTTCTGCTTCAGTGTAGCTTTCTGCTGGTTCTTCAGGCGTCCAGAAGTGTCACCCAGTCTATCCTATAACCTGCCCTCCTGTCGGGGGACTTTGGAGTTAGCCATATCCTAACTAAAAGGAAAAGAAAGGGACTGTGGTGGTCGTCTTCTACCGTGTTTGTGTTTACGTGCCGCAACCTTGACCTTGAGTGTTGGTGAGGCCTTGAGACAGAGCCCGTAGGGGTGACATCACTGGATAAACTCCCCCCAATCCGTTCAGTGCAGCCTGCTGCCTGGGACCAGCCTCACAGGGGCGTTTAGTCTCCAGAGAACCTGCAGATTCCTATTTATATGAACAGCTTGGTTTGAGTTTGTTGGAGGTTCACCTTGATGTGGCATTCTGAAGAAAATCTGAGGAAATAAATCGGACAAATGGACTGTAATTTATTGAATTATTCCCCTTTTAATCCTGTTTGCAGAATTGGGTCGGGAGCTAATGTGCTTCATGAGAAGGTGCTAGGTTGACATTAGCCTTAGCACCATTACTCAGATGTGGCGCTGTCTTCTCCTTGTACCCATGGAGACCTGCGGTGGGCCACCAAGCTGGCGATGCCCTGATATGGATAAGCACCATCTAATCCCCCGGATTCTGTCATCCCTTCGTCTGCCTTCACAGCCACATATTGGCTTTAAAGTTATCTTCCAGCAGGATGCACCCTTCTGTTTTGGGCTTTGATGTTTTATGTCGCTGGTTTGTTATGTTTGTGTGAAATTCCGAGAAGCATAACCCAATTTCCATTCTTAAGGATTTCTTGCTTGCAGTTTACAATTTTGTTTCTTAGTGTGAGTCGGTCACCTTGCAACAGACACGTGTGGCTGAAGGTCACCTGTAGGTGGGGCACTGGTTGGCCACACCATCCATTTAAGGATATGTGAGTGGCTGTCGGGATTCTAGGTCCAGGCACCTGGGCCTGTTCTTTGCTAGACATTTCCATGCATCCAGTGAACAGATCCTCCGGATGGTGATGGCGTTTTGATAAATTGCTGTGGCACATGTGTGAGTAAAACATTGTGGTTTGTTAGCTTCCGTTCAAACCTTTAGAAACACATGAGTTCCCAACTCCAAGGACTGGGATAAGGTGGAGGAAGTTTCTTCTACCTTGGATCTCCCACTGAATCGAACAGTGTGCTCCCTTTTTCTGGCAGAGAGAGCCTCAAATCAGCCAGTTCGTCAGATGGGCAGTGCAAGTGCATGCATAGGTGAGTGAATTAGAAACGGTGCCAGAGAGCTGCCGGTCCAGTCGCGGTGGGGCATGGCTGTAATGTTTAATGTACTGCGTAAATTCCCAGTGCTGTAATGTGCCACAGGAACAGGAAGCCTGTACCAGGTCACGTGGTTAATCAACAAGGACATTACAGGTTTGGCAAGTAAAATAATATGCCCGTTTATTGAACAGCTTTATTATGGCAAACTGGATTAACCTTATGATAGCCCAGCTGTGCCGTGTTTCTGTCCACTCTCTGTTCTGAGTTCTGGTACCCTGAGCCTATGTCAAGATTGTGAGTGGAGGTACCGGGAGAGTGCAGGGCTCGAGTCCAGCAGGGAGTTTGTCTTTTTAAAAACAAGGGCAGTTACTTTCGCAGTTCGCCTGATCTTCACACGAGGCCCCGCTCTCCCTGCAGAGCCTAAGCGCAGCGGCTGGCCGTGACGTGGAGGATGACGAGGGTGGCGGCAGGACCGGCTGGGCTTCACGCATGACCAGCCCGCTGCACTGCCACGCGAGGACCCTGAGACGAGTGCCAAGGACGAAGATGGCATCCGCCCCAGTGTCGAAGAAGGCCCGTGGGAAGGCGGAGAAGCCGGAGGCCGCCATGGACACCACGCAGGCGACCAACGAGGAGCTGAGAAGCAAGCTGAGCGAAATTCAAGTGGAGCTCCAGCAGGAGAGGGGCAAGGTACTCACCGCTGCCCTGCCCTGTTGGCGATGCCATCAGCCAATCAGTGTATCACTCATAAATCTGTATATGCAAAACATGTTCCCTTTTATAAACCGTTTCTGGTATAATAACCTGGGTCTTTGAAGGTCAGTTACTGTGTATTTGAGGACTTATTAAACAAAATTAAGTTGCTTTTCAGATCTGCTGTACAGCGACGTGTTTATAATCCTGATGTGATTTTGACAGTTCCAACTACAGCCACAGGGGGGAGTGCTATCCACTCATGCCTGTTAATAACCCTCCCCCCGCAAGGCCGTTCTGATCAGCTAGCTTCTGATCAGCGCTATGTATCCCAGAGTGTACCCCCGACATGCCTTTAAGAAGGTAATAACCATGAAATCTGCTTTACATTTTTAGCGGCTATTTGAGGGCCATGGAATTCAAAGCCGCGATCATCCAAGCACCAATCCCTGACCGTCTGATTCTCCCTTACTTCCTGTACTTGGGGTCACTGTGTCCCCTAACTGCTAATAGGGAATCCCCTTGTTCTGTGGTTGCTGATGATGATGCCGCCCCCTGCAGGTGGCAAAGCTGCGTGAGAAGCTGCAGGAGGCACGGCAAGCCAGGGAGCTGGAGCAGCACAAGCACACGGTGCTGGTGACAGACTTGAAGGCCAAGCTGCATGAGGAGCGTGCCCGTGAGCTGGCGGCGGCGCGCGAGGCCCTGCAGCGGCAGCACGAGCTGGAGCTGGCGCGCACCCTCAAGATGCGTGACGGCGAGATGCAGCGGCTGCAGGCGCTAGTGACGGCGCTGCGCGACGGCGCCGCCGATAAGCTTAAGAACGCACTGCTGGGTGAAGCGCGCGAAGAGGCACGGCGGGCCTTCGATGGGGAGCGTGCCCGCCTCCAGCAGGAGATTGCCGAGCTGAAGGCCGTCCGTCGGCAAGGCGATGAGGCGCTGGCCAATGCCCTCAGGGCCGACAAGGCCAAGGCCGCCGACCTTCGCGCCGCCTATCAGGCACACCAGGATGAGGTGAACCGCATCAAGCGCGACTGCGAGAGAGACATACGCAGACTGGTGAGTGGCCAGCAAGTGGCGTGGAGGCTGAGCGGTAGTTCTTGGGGTGGGAGGTTACAATGCTATGTCTGGGTGTCAGTTGTCTATGGATATTGGTGTACACTGGGCACATCCATCCATCCTTGCCACCTCCATCCTGAGCAAGGTGGGGGCACAAGGTTTAGGAACAGATCAGAACCAATAGGAAGAGTTCCCGTTGACAAGCCTTCTCATGCTCTGTCACATGGCTTATTGATTTTATTATTTGTGTACATTTTGACTTTTGTCTGTTACGCATCTGTTATAGCTAATATCCACCAGTAAGGTTTTCTCCCCTTCCCTGTTGAAGGCCCATTTCCATCCTTGCTAATGTTCCCCTGTTGATAAATATTTGGAGATGTGTAACGTTTCGCCCTACTAGCTATGCACATGCTGTATATGTGCTATTGTGACCATAGCCCTTAGGCGAATGCAGACTGACCTTGGCCCTTCATTAGGGTGGATCTCAGTGCAGTGAATGTTAGAGCGTGATGTGAGCATATTTAGCTTATTTTCCCTGTTAGAAAGCTTATATGGTTTGCTGTGTCAGAGATCAGCCCATTTCTGTGCTGTTTGGGGGCTCGCAATATACCAGGAACTTTTAGAATCGTGAAACCACATGTGTAAAAGGCAGACAACTGTTTCCATTCAAGTAAAGACTCGGGACCCAGAGACTTTTAGGTAACTGCTGCAGTCAAGAATGGTTGCTTATTAATGTCACAGAAAATGACGTGTAAGGTTTAAATGGCTTATTGGTAGTGCTTCACAATCCCTTCTTTGTCCTTATAGAAGTCGAATCTTGCACCGTTCTGAAACTGGTGTCATTTAAAAGTTCAAATTTGGTCGCGGGATTGGGACTTGTCTTAATTTCTTGTTGGAACAGCTTATTTGCATTTACTTACTTATTTACATTTTTCTTACTATCTGTTGGATCAAGGCCAGTGCTTCTTGTAATGAACACTGAAACATCATACACAGGTTTAGCCAGTAGAACAACAGGGGCAGGTATGGGTACAGAAGTGTATCGTGGATTAGTCGCAGGACCTGTTTTTGAAAACTAAATACGAATGATGCCCTAGATCAGGTAGGCGATTGGCTGAGGGCTGGAGTGTCGCCGTGCCGATCAGCCTGCCTTGCCAGTGTGCAGCTTAGTTTGGCTCTGCACATGAACAACCGGGCGATTTCTGGGTAGCAGCATGTCCAGTCTCCTAAACCCCATGAACGAGATCATCCGACGGCCAGGTTCCTTCGCTCTAGCCAGGCTTACTCTGCCCCGTCCGTTTTCACTGTCCGGCAGAACGCTTAACCATCGTCCAAATCGGAAAATGAAAAACCGCTCCATAGCTGAAGGTTCTGAAGATACGGTAAGCCTTTTGATGTGGAGTTTGACTAATATTTACTCTGGAGAAGGTCTGGTAATTCATTTGTGTCAATTCATATAAACTCATTATGGCTACAAAAAACCCGTCTGGGCCAAGTTTGCCTGCTGTGAGCCTGAAGACCATTTCTCTGCATATGGAGATCTCGTGATTTTTACCTAGAGACTATTTTGAACCATTTATGAGTTCATATTGGGGCAAAATCTAGAACCATGTAAACCTTTATTTGGCCAAAACCTGCTTATAGCACATAGTGTGTGTCGCATATCACATCCAGGAGTACATGACTGGAAACAGCTGGAATTATGTAGGTTATGAAGGTCAGTTTATGAGTTTTTGAACGGTGATTGTGGTGTCGTGTGCTTTGTGGTTTTGCTTTGCAGTGTTTGGTGGACTGAAGTTAACTTTGACCTCAGTCATGTTTGGTATCCATGGTGACAGAAATGCAGTCTTTAAGGAAGTATTGCCAACTCCCCAGGGCTCACACTGACAATGCTGGCCGATCTCTGATCAGTGGGTCTAAACAGGGTTCACTTCTTAAGAGTAATTATGAGTGAATACCAGCAGTAGTGGGCTCCAGTGACAGCCTTCAGTCCCCATAAATGTACCAGTTTAAATCACATTTTAAGGTCTAAGATCACTTCTTCTGTTTGAGGAGATACTGACTCATTCTCACTAGCAGGCAGATGGGTGCCAGCGGTTTTGCTAAAGCTGATCCTCGTGGCTGTTCGCTTCCTCTCTGAGCTGCATGACAGGCCAGTGCAGTCAGCTAGCAGGTTCAGCTGAATTCAGCTCTCCCGCGTCAGCGAGGAGCGTCCGCAGACACACTCTGACACGCTCGCGCAGCACAGTACCCAGCTCAGACTCAAATGCTTTACATCGCTATCCCAGGATGCCTTTGATCTCCACACCTGGAGTTTCCCAGCAGGCTGTGCTTTGGGGCAGAATGCCAATGATGTAATTTAAATATTATTCGGTAGTAGCCCCAATCCATCTCTCCCAGAATAACAAGGTGTAATGGGATGGGTTTCCATAGTAACGAGACTGTGCAGGTTACCCCCCCCCCTTCTCATGTTGTGTGTGTATGTGTGTTTTTTTTTTTTTTTTTTTTTGTTCTGGAGTGGGAATGTAAGGGAAGAGAGACAAAGGTAGGCTGGGGACCTGAAAGGGCACACAGGAGAGTGGACTGGAGGGGAAGAGGCATGATGCGAGAGAGCGGGGGCAGGGGTGCTTACTGAGAAGGGGGCAGGTAAGGACGCTTGGGGGAGGGGCAGGTGGGGTGCAGCTTGTGGATGCGTGCCATGGGTGGTACTCTTGGTCATTAAAACGTGAGCCGTGCTTTTCAGCCACTCCTGGCCAGAGACGGGGGGGTGGGGCGATACACTTGTTGGGATGCTTTAATGAGAATCGGGGATGGCTGCAGTTGCTGGGCATGTTTGGCTGGAGATTTGGCAGCTCCTAATAGCCTTTAGGTGAGCAGATTTTCACCCCTGTCCATACTGAGCGGGTGGGGGCTTAAGCTGTGCTGTCAGAAGTAAGAATTCTCAAAGGGAATATTCTCTGAACATCAGATGATCAGTGAAGGCCCAGAAGGCTGCCAGACTTAATATGGCTGATCACTGAGTATTCTGGATTTTATTACATAGGAATAAAGATGGACACATCCCTTCATTGTTACAGCAGGGTTCTTACAGCTGGTACAATTTATCCAGTTTAGATTTGGAATTCATGCCTATAACCAAAAACTGTAATGCAGACTGCACTGCAAACTCATCTCTGTATAGTAATATATTGGCTGCAGGTGAGCTTTTGTTTTGAGTCGTATCGCACCATGAAGCCTGTTATTGAGATGCTCAGAAGAGTCTAAAGGTCTTACAGATCATCTTTACTAATTTTATTGTGCATTATACTGAATTAATAGCAAAAGCTGTAAACAGGGATTTGCTGCTGTACATGTAGCCTCTGTTTTACGGCAGCCCCAACGGCAAGGGGAGCTGATCCAAAGTCACCTCTACCTCTGTCCTGTTCTGCTGACTCCGGCTCCCAGCTTTGGTTCTGAATGTAATCTGTCACTCATCCGACCCCTGTTTGGAGGGCTTTCCCATATCTTCTCTCTGGATTTTTCTGAGTGTGTAATAAAGTGAAACCAACCCCTCAGATAATCCTCAGCCAGTATTCGATGTTAGGGTGAGTCACGCTAGGATATAATACGTGCTTCCTACTCCGCAGTGCACTTTCGGCAAACTGCAAGGCGGTTTTATTCCTTTTTCACTGTTTACTCCTGAGGGAACGCTAAACCGTAGCAGAAAATCCCCCCTAAACAAGTGAGGAGAGGCTTTGGGCCGATAGTGCCCTTGTTCTAAGGCACCTGGGTAGGGGAGCGCAGTCTCTGAAGGTTGCTATTCTGCTTCGTTGTTAACAGAATGTGATGCAAGGATCAGCAGTCAGACAAATGATGAAACTTGGTAGTCATGCTGTCCGACCCTATCACAGGCAGTCCCACTGGGTGGGTCTCACTCCCCACCCTAGTGGAGCGTGTAGATAGATACCTGCAACCGGGCCTTGTTAGTCATCATGTTACACTCACTTGTGTATTCACACTGGAGCGTTATTTGTTTATTTCGTGGATTGTTCCTGTGATGACCTTGCTAGATTCCCCTTTGTCACCCTCCTCTTCCTCTTGCAGATGGATGAGATTAAAGGGAAGGAGCGGGTGGTACAGGCCCTGGAGAAGGAGCTGGGGGTGCAGGCGGGGTACGCACAGAGGCTCCTACTGCAGAAGGAGGCCCTCGGGGAGCAGCTGGTGCAGGTTAAGGAGGCGGAGCGGCACCATGGGAGCCCCAAGCGGGAGGTGATGCCCGCCCTGGGGGACGCTGGTGACGGCTTCCTCAGCCAGGTGAGTGGGGGGGGGAGACTGGGATGGGCTGTTGGGTGATCTTACAGAGGGTGATGTCACGGACCCTAGTTGGTGGATATCCTGCTTCCAAAGGCAGTGTTTCCCAACCTGGTCCTCGGGGACCCCCAGACAGTCAACGTTTTTGCTCCCTCTCAGCCCCCAGCAAAAACATGAACTGTCTGGGGGTCCCCGAGGACCGGGTTGGGAAACACTGTTCTAAGGTGTCTACCAGCTTCAGTGTCACCTTAAAAAATATCTGCCGCACATCTTCGTTGCTTGTCCCCCGAAAAGATGTTTAATAGTGCTCTCTGCAACACATTTAGCCTCAACCTGACCCTTCGCTTGCTCAGTGGAACATTTGGAACCGATTCTGCCCAACTGCCTTGTCAAGATCCACTGAGACCTGGGTAATTTATATGGACGTGACTGGGGGCTTTGAGAAGCTGGCTGGTAATTAGCAGGAATATTAATGCTGGGCATCAATAGGCATGCTCACCTCCTCTAACCTTACTGGATCGCAATTGCTTGTTGCTTTTTTTGGTGTGCCTTGGAGATTTGTAATCTTTTATTGGGAATGATTCAGCATTTATCCTTTATTTGCAGAGGCAGTATTCACCAAGCAGACTCTTATTTAATGTGTTAAATAAAATTTGATTTCTCACCCTTTCTCAGGACGTGCAGGTGGATGAACGTGATGTCCGGCGGTTCCAGCTGAAGATTGCGGAGCTCCATGGCATGATCCGGAAGTTGGAGGACCGGAACGCGCTGCTTGCCGATGAGCGGAACGAGCTGGTGAGGTCACTCTGCCTCAGAAGGGTGGCATAGGTGGAGTCGGGCCTAGGGTTACGGTTTCACTCTTCGGTCTTTTGCTTGAACCTCAGCTGCTGAATAGTAAAACTGAAAAGGTTCCAAAAACTCATCCTTATGGGTTGGGACGTTTGGGAACCTTTATCAGGAGTTAATCACCTCCAGCAAAAATAGTGTGATTGTAATTTTCAAAGCAACTGAATTAGCTACTAATTAAGCGTTGATGTTACCTCTGACTTTTATTCGTCTTTCAAATACACTGAAAATAAGAGAAAAGTGTTTGCTATGTCCCACAACCCTGTACAGGATAAGCAACTGAAAATGTAAGCAGCTGATGTTTGCTGTTAATCTGTATGTTGGTCTTGACCATTCATAAATCAGAATAATCATGACTGTTAAAATTGGTCCCATGAAAATCATGTTTCTCATTATTGCTGAACTAGCATGGCGTATTAAACACACGGAGGGTCAAGGAATGGAATGAGACCTGGTGACCTTTTCAGCTGAAGCGTGTCCGAGAGGCCGAGGGCCAAATGAAGCCGCTCTTCGAGAAGAGCAAGAGGCTGTCCAAGAAGAACGAGGACCTCCTGCAGACGCTGCAGCGCATGGAGGAGAAGCTGAAGAACCTGAGCAGAGAGTATGCTGAGATGGTAAGAGGAGGTGCCAGGTGGACCCAGCGGCGGTGGCTAAGAAGAGAGGACTGTTAAGACAGTCAGAGAGCAGCAGCTGCAGAGGGGCTCAGGTCTGGCATCTCTTGAGGATGGGAAAGGTCACACTGAGCGGAGATCAAAGCCATCAGAACGTGGATGGGATCAGGGAGATTTGAGTGCAGTGACTGCTGTCAGGAGAGCTCCTTGAGATTAGAGTGAAGTTACTACTTATAAGGTACACTGGAGTTTAGAGTAAAATCCATATGGAGTTTTTACTGGGTTGTGAAGATGGTGATTACTATAAAATATAATTGAGCTGAGCTTGTTTTGTAACATTTTTATTGTTCCAGGGGTTTCTCAGTGTGACCCAGAAGGAACTTGAGGGATCTGTCTGTCTGGACTGCAAATTATTTCCAGAAGTCAGTCAACCGGTCCTCAAGTCTTAACGCTCAGAACTTTCTAGCAGCAGATGTTAACTGGCTAATTACATGGGAAAACTTTTTCATCAAGGAGCAAATCTGCTTGGTAAACATGCGGTACAAAGCTTCTCCACGATGCAGCAAAAATGTGGTGTCATGGTCGGTTCTTCCCCTTCTCTGTATAGCTGGAGCAGCCAGTGTCTCAGATGCAGGGCACGTTGTCAGTCTTGGCTGTGATATAACCCCAGATCACATGCTGATATCTGCAGATTTGTTCTCCCGTGAGAACACTAACCCTCTACAATGTCCTCAGTCTGTCAGACACAGAAACGTACCTCTTGAAGAGCTCTGTACATTGGGACTGTATTTGAACTTCTGCACGTACGATTTGATCCTTCCATTGTTTAGTACCATTCATACAGCCGCCATGGGTTGTTGAATGAAGGGTTTATTTTTGTGGTCACTGTAGAAGAAAGGAGACATCTAGTGGCTGTTTAGGGGATATATAATAAAAACATGCTTCCTAATTTGTACTTAATGTCCTGAGTTTCCAAATGACTTGCTGTTCAGAAGACTGTGTTCATCATACTAGCATACAAAAATATTACTTTGTCTGTGTACTTTTTAAATAAAAGAATTCAAATTATATCAGTTGATTCCACCACTTAAGCAAAACGTAAATTAGGCAGCGTTGTATCAGTATGATTTTAAGTCCTTAGATGCCTCACATGCTGAACAGCTTAGGATAACTGTAATGTCCCCCCCACAGAAGGAGAAACTGCAGACGCCCCCCCAGCCGTTATTAAAGAGGCCCAGCTCCCTCAATGACCTGAGCCACACCCACGAAGAGCAGGAGGTGGAGTTCCTGAAGCTGCAGGTGGCCGAGCAGCGCTACATCATCGACGAGCTCACCCAGGTGGGTGGTGCCCAGCCCCAAGGACCCAGTCCTAGGCTGATCTCGGGCTGCTTTGGTGCCAGTGGGGGGAGGGGGGTTCACTGGAAGCGAGCCTTGAGATCTGTCTCTTACATTCAGCTGCCTGCTTGGCACTGACTTAGTATCCACAGGCAACACTATTTATAATGCCAGCCAATTCACCATGGCTCTGAGTGGGCTCTTCCCCCAATCAGCCAGACTTTTGGTTCATGAGTAGTCTGAAAAACAGTTCGACCGCTAAGGGCAATTTGTTCATAATTAGGCTCCTTTAATAATTAAAACAGGATGCCTGCCAAATGAGCCGGGACTTGTCCATAAGAGGGCCTGTGGGCTTTCAAAATGAAAGACATTAACGGCTTAATGGCTGTTGTTGTTTTATAAAATAAGCTGTAGTGTGTTTAAGCTCTGGTCTTGCTGTGGTTGGTACAGACTCTGAAGTCTCCCTGGACTTACATGTTTAAAAATCTTTTCTCTCCAGGAACGGGACCGGCTGATCATTACCAAGAAGAATAAGAGGAAAGGCCTCAAACTGCCGAAGGTAAGGAGGCCGTTGAGTCTGTGTTGCTTTTGCTGGGGTTTATCGGGTCGGTAACATACACACAGCTTAGCTGCCCTCTGAATGGTCATCCACCTAATTGTGTATCTCCACCTAAGACCCACACTTCTGCTATCGGCTCAGGTGGATACCTACTGCGGAGAGCATGACCTGAGCGTCACTAAGCTGCACGACTGCAGTCTTGTTTAAATGCATATGCTAACCTGAATGCGGCTTGTGTGAAGGACATGTACTGGTGGATTGCGCTGAGCTTTTGGTGTGGGGGTAGATAAACGCCCTCGAGCATCTGATTGCTCGACATACTCGGCTACTTGGCCCCACCTCTTTCCGTGGTTCCAGTTTTGCCTGTACCTGAATGCCCCCCATCTGAATGCCAGCCCTGTCCCATGTACTCATGCCCCACTTCTGCCTTTCCTGTGGGCCTGAATGAGCCCTGATTAGCTGAGTGATTATCTTACCATCCAACACATTTTCTCACATCTTAATTAGTCCAAAACTCAATCAGCAGTTTTTGGCTGATACTTTAGCTGTGTGTGTGTGTGTGTGTGTGTGTGTGTGTGTGTTCTTTGTGAATGTGTCTTCAGTGAGCAAACTGGTTTGTTTAGCTGTCTGTGTCTTTTTTTTGTTGCGTTTGATTACTCTTCAGTGTATACTGGGCTCTGTGTAGATATCCCTGGATCTCCCACATATCCTGGATCTCTTGTGTTTTCTTCTGCATGAGCGTTTGCGTTTGTGTGCATCTGCGAGCTTGCTGTGCTTCGACAGCACGGTCTCTTAGCAACAGTCCTCCTGGGAGTCCGGGATGCGCCTCTGCCCCTAATTGTTCTCTGGGGTGACGCGGCAGCAGTTTTCGGCTGTGCTCTCCATGTCGTCTCCACTATCCTCAGATCCTCAAACTCAGAGCCTGGGCCTGTTTAAGACCCCAAAACCTACACGGATGCTGACGTTTCCCGCACTCTAAAGCACCGAGGCTTGTTAATAATAGAGGGAACAGCGTCACAATGACAACTTTCTAAGGAATTGTGTCACTTGCTTTTTGTTCAGCATGAACATAAAATCGCATGTGACATACAGTTGGAATATCAAAGGATGCATTCCTGAAAGTTCAGTCTATATCGGCAAAATTGTAACACTGCCATGTTTTTAATAGTGGAAACGCACTGAACCCTTGCAGGGACTAACCATAGCTTGGCTTACGAGCCCCACGCTTCCCGAATGACTGGTCTTCATTAGCCTGGGCCCTGTCTAACCCCAACAATCCAGTCCACGGGTTGTCAGTTCCTTTTGTGGGGGCTGCTGGGATACCAAGGTCTGGTTAAAACACAGTGTGTAGAGGGTGGCTGTAGTCAAGGCAGAGGCTATGGGGGGGAGGCTGGGTTTGGGAAGTGTGCCCCGGGGAGTGAGCTCAGGGAGCAGGTGACGATGTCAGGGGAGGAGTCTTCCTGAAATACCGCTTGGTCCATTTCACCTCCCAGCTCTCTGCTAGAGCTCGCCATATCCTCTCCTCACCACAGAACTGGAAGTTCTGAGCTCCAGCTGGTTGGAAATCAGGCCTGTGGGTTTTGTGTCCATCCTGAACAGACAGCTTCCTTCGTGGGGGTTCGAGTGGAGTTCTGGGAGCGCCACTGGCTTGGGCATCCCGCGGCTGAACCTGGGCTCCAGCATGACGGAGTACTTGCTCCTCATCCTCTATTTTTCTTCCTTCATCTGTCTGTGTGCGCTGGTGTGCCTGTACTTCTCGGGCTGTCAGGAGATGACCTACAAGCACGATGGTAAGGGCGTCTCGCTCCATCTGCCTGGGCTGCTGTCCACTAAGGACAGTCGAAAGGTGACCCTTTTCAGGGAGAACCCTGACAGGCTGATTCCTTCTTTGGATAGGTGTTTGATGACTGCAGTTTAAGTATGTTAGGTGTACATAGTTTTTTTCAGTGAGTTTGAAGTTTTCATATTAAACAAAGCTTTGGTCCTCTTTCATTGGCCAAGGAGCCGGTGTGGCGCCACAAAAATGTTCCCACTTCTCAGTGATTGACGTGTTTTGTTCCCAGTGTCACCTTAACTTGAGCCCCATGTCTCTGCTGTGGTGGCTGGTGACATGCCATCATTTCAGCCCTGAGTTGTCCTTTGCTTATAGGGTTTGTTAGGTTATGTGAGCACCCAATGAGTTAGCCTGCCAAAAGGAATTGGGTAAATCCTGACTGGAAGAAAATTGCACATTGATCCCCTCAGAACCTTAGAGAAGGAGAGGTTTGTTTAAGCTGTAAAATTTGCACAGCTGATCTGTATTTTAAATGGTTGTTGGGTTAATAGAGGATTTTGTCTTGCGGGGTGGCACATAGGTGAATGACTGTGATTGTTTGCCTTTTTTAATAAAAATGTCAGCTTGTAAGTTATATAGACTAGAGTTAGATATACAAATGTCATCTGTTATGGAATCAGACTCTGGTTTTTATTGGAATTCATCTCCCAGAGCTGGATGTTAAATCACATTGAGGCTCTCTGGTGACAGCTGTGATGATTCCCTGTAACCAATGCCTAAAAGCACACAGCTTAGGTACACAAAGCTGTGTCGAACTGTGTGTGTGTGTGTGTGTGTGTGTGTGTGTTCAAATATCCCCACAATGTGGCAAAAACCTGTTATTTTGACGTTGTGCAAACCTTTTTTTCAGTCCCCACAAGGGGAAATTCAATTTTATAAAAATCTGTGACTGCAATCAAAAAACTAAAAGTGCCAAAAGTCCAATATTTAGTTTGGTTACTTATGGTTAAGGTCAGGGCTGGGTAGGGGTTAAGGTCGTCATTGTTGGGATTTGGGTTTTTCCCATAGAAATGAATGGATGGTCCCCACAAACGTACCTAATCTGTGTGAGCGTGCATGCGTGTGCGTGTGTGTGTGCATGCGTTTGTATGTGGACTTGCAGGTAAGAAGCTGCATGCCCCTTAACCTACATAACCTTTTCAATAGTGGTGAAGCGTTCTGGCCGCTACTTAAATCAGTGTTTGAAAGCTTCTATGCAAGCAAAGGTATGATCCAGGATTGCATAGAGGACCTATAGGTTTGGAAAAGGCTGAGCCACATCACCCTACTGCAGTTGGTATTGTGCCATTAACTGTGTTAGAGTCCAGCTACTGTCTTCCAGTCAACAGCAAACCGCTGAAATGAACCTGACATTGTTTGTTTAGTTAACGGTGTTGGGAAAGAGATTGATTTGTTGAACGTGGCAGAATGGGAACAAATGCCTATGCAAGGTGCTTTGTAGGAACTGTTGCTCCTCGTTGGGGGTGACTGACTGGGCCGGTCCCTGATTTGAGCAGCGGCCCATCCCTTCTCTGGCTGGCACAGATGACAGGTTCCTGATTTAGGGTTCTGACTGGATGATACATTTCTGATTGGCTCTTGTAACCCTGCTTACTGTGTTCTACAGAGGCATGTTGTGGAGACATATTTTGGATTTGATGAAGAGTCTGTGGATTCGGAGACCTCGTCCTTGACGTCCTACACCACAGATCGAACGGACAGGACTCCGGCCACCCCTGAGGAGGACCTGGAGGAGGTGAGCTGGGTGTGCTCTCGTTGCAGGCTAAGGGTGCTCCAGAAGACATTGTCAGCACTGTAGTGGGGTGCTAAAAAATCACCTTTAAAGTACAAGTTACAATTGTGCTTAATTACATTTAGACTGATTGCTAGGTCATGTGATTTCTGAACCTAGGGCACCTACAGAGACTTAACTTATCAGCATAGTGCTTTTTGAACATGGATATTTTTATGGGTTTTGATAGGCTAATTGGAATTTGGTGTCATTTGGGTAATGATCAAGATGCTGATCTGATGATACTCGCGTGTCCTGCCAGGGGATTTCTCGTGAAGAGTCAGAGCTGCGGTTCCGTCAGCTGACCCGGGAGTACCAGGCTCTACAGCGAGCCTATGCCCTACTCCAGGAGCAGGTTGGGGGAACCCTGGATGCTGAGCGTGAAGCCCGGGTGAGGCTGAGGCTACCATCAAGGGTTCACTTGCTTATTCAAAGAACACATTGCATCTGATAAAGAAATCCAACTTACTGTTCTTGCTCTGGTAATGCTTTAAAAATACCCTGCAAAAGTCCCTGCTGGTGTTGGCCAAACAAAGCTTGATGAACCATTTGTTTTATTTTCTGACCCCACTAGCTGGTGCTCTTGGTTTACTTTGGGGCTGCTTTGAGTCCTTTTTTGAACAGAGAGCAGCACCATCTAGTGGAGTCTGAAAATACAGCAAATGGTTCATGAAGCTTCGTTTGACCATCATTATTCCCTGCCATTGATTAGTCTTGATTTTAGAGTGGATGTCTAGGACTCCTGTTAAGCCTTCATCATGGCAGGACAGCTTCATCTGATGTAATGCAGTGTCCATGGAACATCAAAGTCCTGCAGCTATGCTGGCTATACAAAGATAGGTTACGTATAGTCAATATTTCTGGACCATGATTGGCCAGCTGTAGGGTTGCTATTCTGGTCATCTTGTTCTACCTTACGTCTGTGAAATCTGTGACCATGATCACCTGGACTGTCAGTCCATCAAACAGCAGTGTTCTCTGCAGTCCAGGTGTCTTGCATGACTAAGCTGAATCGCCCCTCGTTTACAGACACGGGAGCAGCTGCAGGCGGATCTGGTTCGGTGCCAGGCAAAGATTGACGACTTGGAGAAGTCCCTGGCGGAGCGGGGGCAGGTAAAAGGAAAAGGGGGCTGGGACGCTCAGGTTCTGAGCTGCCTCCTGGTGGCCTTCCTCTACCTCTTCCTTGCAGCCGTGTGCGTGGCGTGGATCTGTTGGCATATCCTGTGACATCACCACATCGCCCTGGTCGTGCCTGTGGTGCAGAGGCCGGAGGTTTCCTCACTGATCATGCTATTAATGGAACTGCCAGTTAATTGCTTCTCATTACTGGGATAGTGTGACTGCCGGCAAATCATAGCTGAGTTTGCAGCCCCACCACTGTTGGTGTCACAGTCTCTGGTGTGAGGTTTCCTGTGCCTCACTGCTGGGTTGTCTCTATGCTCATGGCTTGCTTTCTCTATATGGAAATGCTTCCTGTTAAACCAGGTGACAGCTTCATCTTTGCACTACTCACTTTGGCTCAATAAAATTCAACTGCAGCCATGTCTCACATTCTCTGTTTATGTGTCTTCATTCCATGCTCGGTTTCACGTACATCCTGTCCTTTGCATTCATCCTAAGTGAACGACAAGTGATTTTAACAGAATAAAACTCATTAGCCTGATGTGGTATACTCTAGTATGTCTTTCCTGGGCTGTGGCGCACTTTTAAGTGGGTCGTGTGAAACAGTGTTTGATTAATAATATCTATGTGCTGCCATCACAGGATTCCAAGTGGGTGGAGGAAAAGCAGTACCTCATCAAGACTAACCAGGAGCTCTTGGAGAAGGTGTGGATGAGTACATACTGGTCCAATTGGTGTGTGTGTGCGTGTGCGTGTGCGTGTGCGTGTGTGCGTGTGCGTGTGTGTGCGCGTGTGCATGCGCGTGTGCGTGCGTGCGTGTGTGTGTGTCTTCCTAGGAAAAATTACATATACAGTTGAATCATCTCTTTCACAGGATGGGCAGTAATATTGGGCATGATATAAATCCCTGCTTCATACACATGACTCCTATGTAGGTGGAATTGTTCATTCACTGCCCCTAAGGCTACTTTTAAAAGCAGCTTTCATCAAACCTCTGAAAGCCACAGGTCAGACATCATTGTCATTTTCAGGGCAGCTATCAGCACATTGTACAGCTTGGACCTGTGTAACTTACCTCAGTCAGCCAGTCGTTAGTCTGCACTGAATGGTGAATACTACGGGTTTATTATGCAAAAGCTTATTACACATATTAACGTCTGTTGACAGGACATGAGAGTAAATTCCTTTTTCCAGTCACACATGTGAATTCAGCTCATGTATATTTCTGCCATCATGCCCCTGCATTCATAGGGGTTCCTGGTTCCACCAAACCTCTGCTGTCTTGGCATGTTTGTCACTCTCAATAGTCTAAAAGTACAACATATGCGGTCTTTTTCACTTTACATTTTGTAGGGCGGGATTTTCATTGATTGTGTTTAGCTTATGGTTTTTAGGGGTGCCCTCTCCTGGTGCAGCCCCCAGATGGCTATTTACACCTCCTTTTCACCATCATCCCGTCTCTCTGTGGCGTCTTGCAGATCAGCAAGCTGGAACTGGACGAGAGCCGTCTGAGGACAGAGGTGCAGGATGCACGGGACCAGAATGAACTGTTAGAGTTCCGAGTCCTGGAACTGGAAGTAAGAGACTCCCTCCCCATCCCCAAACTGTCACCAGGGGGCGACATTGGGTTCCAATCCAAATTCAGAACCTACATCCAGTGATGGAGCCAAGCGGAGCCGCACGCACACACCTATTCCTGGGTCATTGTAATCATCCCGTATTTGTGTGTTCCTGTCCTGTTATTAAACTGTACAAACTGCTTTAATATTCCTCATGTCTGTTCAGATTTTTGGCTTCTTAAGTTGAAAGATGTACATTTATACTATGGACTGAGCTCATTTCATTTGAATAAAATCTCTATCCAAATAACCACCTTCATCATTCATTTTTGTCTTTTTCCCCGCATGCAGTTTTCTTTCAGTTGCCTGTACATGTCTGTGTTACAGCTAGCCCCACCCACATGGAGTCAATGTCAATTTAACTGCAGTGGCACAATCAGTAACTAAAGGTGTAACAGAGCGTTGATCACTGCACTGTATTTGGGTGTCTCCTTTAGCTAAAGCTGTAATTATTATTTGCCATTACTTTATTTTTAAACCAGAGTAATATCCAGTTCCTTGTTCCTCTTTGCCTGGTTCATAGCTAGTGGATAATGTCATTGTCGTCTTTTATTTAATATCTCTAAAGAAAGGGAATTATAAAAATCTGCTAACTGCAAGTGATGTTCGGAAACAATCGACTGTATATAAAAAGATTGCTCACTCTGCTCATTGGTGGTTGTCATAGCAACATTCTCTGCTTTCATTTTCAGGACCCGTTTAGTTTCGGTTTACTGTTTCGTTCTCATACTTAACCTTGCCCTCCGTTCAGTTGGCTTGCCACCCACCCCATAAAATTTCCCCCCGCCCGGTTCACTTTGACCGATCCTTCTCATTCTCAGTCATGTAAGTACCTTTTTGAGTTGATTTATATGGATGTTCAAACATAAACTAATACGATCTTTATTTGTGTCACTGTTTAAACATCACCCCATTGTCCAGTAACCTTTGTTGTGGCCTGTAGTGACAAAGTGTGACAAAGTGTGGCTGCGGTTCTCCAGGTAACCAGAAGTGGCAGTGTTGCTGGTTGTTGACTGTGGAACCTGCTTTTCGCCTGCAGGAACGGGAGCGCCGCTCTCCGGCGTTCAACCTGCACGTGGCCGCTTTCTCCGAAGGCAACAGCAGTGCTCTGCAGCTGCACTGCCACCATGAGGGCATCAAGGTAGGCCAGCAGAGGTTCGGAGTTACCCTCCAGGGGCCTCAATCTGATCGCACCTGAGAGCTCTGCTGGTCTGGTGATGATCAGCAAATTTTTAACCAACCAGGCTCAACTTCCTCATGTCGCTTGTCTCTCTCTGGCTAGTTCTGAGGAATGTTCATGATTTTTAAAAAATTTTTTTTTTAGGATGTTGTCATACCAGACCTCATAAAGAAACTTGACATACTTGGTGATAATGGGGTAAGAGTCCTTCCCAGCTACCATTTGCCTAGTTCTGTGGGAACCACCAGGACCCCAAATGAGGGGACAGCATGTGTAACCTGTGCAGTATCGCTGATCTTGGACGTTCAAGCCCGTCTTTCTCGATGCTTCCTCTAGAACCTGCGGAATGAAGAGCAGGTGATTGTGATCCAGGCTGGGACGGTGCTGTCTCTCTGTGAAAAGGTAGCCCTGTAACCCCACCTTCTCTGAGAATCCCACTCCCAAATTTAGCTTCATTAGGGTCTTGCTTTAACTCCGTCCATGTTTTCTGGTTTCTCATTTGTCACATTGTGTGTGAGATTTGTTTACATGTTTGCACCTCATGGAGACGGAGCCAATCCATGCAGTACATTTTCCTCATTACTTAGATCCTAATTTTAAAGCTCAATAGTTAAGTCTCTATTCATTAGAACCCTGAGCCAGTTTTGGATATACTGATAATTTACTTTTTCAAATAGGTTTTCACATTTCGGAATTTCGCTTCTTTAGACTGAAAAGCTCCAAGTAACCGAAACACGATTAACCTCCTTGCAATGTTGTGCTTTTTGTTTTCATATTTTATATTTACTTAGTGGATTATTTAATTTTCATTTTATACAGTGCACCTTGAATGTTTTTCCATTTTCCTGCATCAGTTTGCCTCATGACATCATCAGATCTTCACGCAAGTCCTAAAAGTAGGTGAAGAGAACACAAGTGAACAAATGAGACAAAAATATCAACCAATAAGCTTGGTCATTTCCGTATTGAGGAAAATGATCCAATGTCACAAATCCATGAGTGGCAAAAGTATGTGAACCGAGCAGGTCATTCGAAGGTGAGATTAGAGTCAGGTATTGTCAGTCAGTGTCATGGTTGTCAATGAATGTGATGACAGGTGTGAATGGGCACCCTGTTTATATTAAAAGAACAGGGTTCTATCAAGGGCTTCATCTTCAAACATGTTTGTGCAGTGTCAGTGTATTGTGCCACGGACGAAGGACATTTCAGAGGACCTCAAAAAAAAGAATTGTTGATACGCATAGTGCTGGGAAAGGCAAGAGTGGTTAACTAACAAAGATCACTCCAAGAGCGAGGTGTTTGATTGTCTGATGAAGTCACAAAAGAACCAAGGGTAACTTCTAAGCAGCTAAAAGCATCTCTCACGTTGCTTAATGTTCATGAGTGCACCATCAGGAGAACGCTGAAAAACAGTGGTGTGCATGACAGGGTTGCAAGGAGAAAATTGCTGCTTTCCAAATAAAACATTGCTTCCTGTCTACGGTTTGCTGAAGAGCATGTGGACAAGCCTGAAAGCTATTGGAGTAATATTTAATGGACAGATGAGACCAAAATAGAAAATACTGGTTCAAAGGAGGAGTGTTATGTTTGGAGTAAGGAAAACACTGTATTCCAGCATGAGAACCTCATCCCATCTGTGAAACGTGGTCATTCTTTGGGCCTGTTTTGCTGTGTCTGGGCCAGGACCGCTTGCTGTTGTGAACAGGACAATGAATTCTGAATTATACCACCAACATCTAAAGGAAAATGTCAGGACATCTGTCCGTGAACTACATCTCAAGAGAAACTGGGTCATGCAGCAAGACAATGACCCCAAGCACACAAGTCATTCTACCAAAGACTGGTTGAAGAATAAAATAAAGGCTTTGGAATGGTCGAGTCAAAGTCCTGACCTTAACCCAACAGAAATGTTGTGGAAGGACCTGAAGTGTGCAGTTCATTTGAGAAAACCCAGCAGCATCTCTGAGTTGAGGCAATTCTGTATGGAGGAATGTGCTAAAATTCCTCCAAGCCAATGTGCAGGACTGATCAAGGACTTCCAGAAACATTTAGTTACAGTTATTGCTGCAAAAGCGGGTTACACCAGATACTAAAAGCAAAGGTTCACATACTTTTGCCACTCACATATTTGTGACATTTTTTCATTGTCCTCAATAAACGAATGAGTAAGCATTATATTTTTGTCTCATTTGTTCACTTGTGTTCCCTTCTTCATTTGTAGGACTTGTGTGAAGATCTGATGATGTTTTAAGTCATATTTATGCAGGAATATAAACTCAGATATCGAAATGGTTAGGACTGTAAACCTGGCCTTTTCTCTAAATATCTAAGTATCTACATATAATTTATTCCCATGAATATTAATAGAATAAATTAAAATTGCTTTAGGTTGTTAACATTCTCCTGTTATTTCTTAGTGCTCACCTGACACCTAGTGGAGAAAGTGTAGAATGAGAATAGCATGTCATCTACAGTAGGAATTCCTTTTTGAGAGGCACTCAGCTTTGTAGTAAAAATTCTTATTGATCTCTTCTGCTCATGGACACAAATATAAGTTTTAAAATTAGCGTTGTGTTTCCAGAACGTGTCTTTATGTGTAATTATGTCATTCACCATCATTCAGTACAGGGAGTTAGAAAGTAAGAACACCCCGGAGAGGATGCTGGTCCGTCAGCGGGAACATGCATACGCACAGGGAGTAGATCTGACATGGGTGGAACATGCAAACTCCACACACACTCAGAACAGAGGATGAATTGGAACCCCCACCCCTGGAGGTGTGAAACATGGGTGATACCCACCAAGACCCCCTAGTTTGTCATAATCTGTTAAAGGTTTAATTAATTGCTGATAATTATTGTTGAACAGCAGTATGCAAAAGGACATATTCACCAACCATCACTCCCAGTCATATATTTTAACACTTAAAATAAGTTATCATTGCAGAGGGAAGTTTAGCACCTGTATTTCAGAACAGCGTCTCCTCTTGTTGATGTATCGCTAGTCCTTCTCTTCTGTTTCCTCCTCCCCCTCCTCCCTTTACTGCTTCTGCCCCCTAGTGGTTGAAACAGATCGACAGCACGGAGGCCGCGCTGACACAGAAGATGATAGACCTGGAGAATGAGAAGGTGAGCCACATGGGCTGGGGGGGAGCATCCAGCACCGCAGGCTGCATTACAGTCTCCGTTTTTCAGCCGTCTTTAAAGATTTCCAGAAATGTGGTTAGTGGTGGTTATTAATTCCACTGGATGAGTCTCCCTGGTTTTAATTGTTAACTGAGTGTTTGCCCAGTAAGTGGAATTGCTGTGGCTTG
This sequence comes from Mormyrus iriodes, assembly GCA_011763525.2. Taxonomy (NCBI): domain Eukaryota; kingdom Metazoa; phylum Chordata; class Actinopteri; order Osteoglossiformes; family Mormyridae; genus Mormyrus; species Mormyrus iriodes. The sequence continues at coordinate 15,973,765 of JAAGVU020000015.1, read as the reverse complement.
TCAATTTGTTATAACAATAGGTCAGATTTTACTATGAATTGGGTCACCCAGACTGCCTGAGGTGCTGGGTGTCCAGACTTCCAGATTATGGCTGAGTGAATGGGCAGGCAGGAGGGGAACACCTGTTGACCTGCAGAGCCTTGTCACCTTTGCCCTCGCTCTGGCTGTTTCTTTTTGGTGAAACCGGGTAGCTGTAGGTAGATGAGCTGGAGCTTTCACACACCCACAGGTTGGTCATTGGCCTTGTTGTCATTTCCGCCCAGGACTTGTTCAGCAAGCAGAAAGGTTACTTGGAGGAGGAGCTGGACTACCGGAAGCAGGCCCTGGATCAAGCCTCTATGGTAGGACGCTTGAGTTTTCTGCACTGGCCTCCCTACCTGCTCCTATGTGGAGACGTCCTGGGGCCGGGCCCTCAGGCCTGACCTGGGCCTACAGCGCCCCCTGGGGGATGAGGCAAATGGCACTGCTTTGCTGTACCCTATCAAATGCTGCTCCGTGTGACATCTGGCCCAGATCATGTCGGTAATGGGAAGCATGAGGACAGCATGCCAGCTCTTCCCACTTCATGAAAGTATTGTAGTTTAGCCCATTCCTCTTAAAAATGCTTCAAAATCTCAACCCGTGGCAAGTACTTTTGGATTTTTAAATGTCAGGAAAAATGCCAGGTTGAAGCTGTACGATTTTAAGCCTGAGTAAGACGGCTGACGGCCTTATGTTCCCATTACCGCTGGAAGATGTAGGACAGCCTTAGATGGCCTGGTCATGCGTTCATTGCGTAGCAGTGAATTTGCCATGTATTTCTGGCGCAAGATTTCAATGTGGCCAACATCTAAGAGCAAAACAAAACATTGAATCAGTTCCCCAGCAAATAAATGTATCATTCCTATATGCATTATATATATTTCTATTTATAAGGCACATAATGATGTATTAAAGTGTTGCACACGTGCAATATATGAGCTAATTTGTAAGGGATACTGCATCTTTTACAAGAATGTCCCTCTAATCACGGCTGAACAGTGAAGAAGGGCGGTACCTCAGCCGAGCCTGGCGACCTGGGCACACAGAGGTCCACGAAGCCCGCAATGATCTACTGCTGTGTTAAGGGTGGTTTCCATTGGCGGGGGAGACGGGGGAGCAGTTAATATCTAACTTTATTCGGGCTACAAAAGTCCTGAAGCTTGAAAGGACAAGTAGGAAATAAGAAGTATGTATGTGGATCTGACACGTATAGTTTGGTTTATATAGCATTTTTTCTGTATCCCTTTGGGGGTGGGGTGAGCAAATTTGGAGCTCTATGTGTTTACGTTTTGCAGATCTACGTCTTTATTTTTTCAGTGTTGTTCTTTTTTATTTCTGTTGCGATGTGATCGTTTCTGTAATTTAAATCGCCGCAGAAAATCCAGGAGTTGGAGGCCACACTGTATAATGCTCTGCAGCAGGACCCTGAGAACAGAGTGGGTGAATCTTTGACAGAGAGGCAGAAGGAGGATCTGAGGATAGCGGTGGAGAGACTGAGGAGGCAGATTCAAAGGCAGAGCCGCGAGTTTGACAGTCAGATCTTGCAGGAACGCATGGAGCTGTTGCATCAGGCCCAACAGGTAAGTCGTGGAAGGCAGACATAATTAAAAGATGCAGTATCCCCCCTGCCGGGCAAACAAGGAGTAGGAACCCCTGGCTGAGAAAAGGCTTCCCGCATGGGACATGTAGCTCAGCCAAGGCAGAGTATGAAATGATGCACAGGATGCTTGACGGTATGCTGGTGTTCACCAGTCTGCATCAGAAAACAAGTAATTGCTAACCTGGCAATCAGTGTGACATTTCAATATTGGAAGTAAAATAGATACTTAAGGCTTTGTTCCACAGTGTCACCTTCATGTAAATCTTAAAAGCTCAATCATATCAGTTTATGACAATTTAGCACCGAAATGTTTACAGTAGAATTCGGGAACAATCAAACAAACTTACACGTTCTGATGTCAACAGCTAACCATTAATTTGTGGGTTACCTCCTCAGTAACCAAACTATGAGATCTTCTAATGGGAATTGCAAACTAGTTCGGGTCTCCTAGCCTGTTTGAAACCAAGCGATCACTATGTATGACACATACAAACACACAGTAGAACACGTAAACTCCAACACGACAAAATTTCCTTTTTGAGACACTACTACTACAACACTACTTACCTGCAGTATGTCCACAGCTTTCAGGCTGTAATGTTCCCTGAGGTGTCTTGTACAGTAGTGGGCAGATCTTACAGGACTGCTGTATTATCGCCTTATGGGGTGCTTATGAAGGTGCTTCTCTGCAGTCACATGAGCATTCAGTAAGAGGCTCTTGGACTGTTTCGCAAAGCCGAGATTTGATCTGTCAGGCGTCTTAATACCTGGGAATGTTTTCCTGGGGTCAGTCTGCATCTTACTGGTAATGTTTACCGGCAATAATTCAGCTGGCGGGAGGAAGATGGATAAACTGTTAATCCCTCTGGGGAACTTATCAAGGATCTTCTCTATTTGTTTTTTGCTGTGCGATGTATCCAGGTCCCACACAGACTAAGACAAATGCCTTAGCGCTAACAAACTTTTGGTGACGTAATTCTCTGTCATACCTGATTCTGTTACTTTTAAAATGTAGGTATTTTAAGAGGAATATAGCTATGCGGTGGGTAGCATTTTTGCTAAGGACACAGACTTGTAATGGTTCTAATCCCAAAAGGACCTTGGAGAAAATCACTTCAGTTGATCCAATAATAGTAATAATAATAATAATAATAATAATAATAGAATCATCATAATATGCAGCAGTGAAGCTCCTGAGATCCTCATGTAACACTGCAGGCAAGTCCATTAAAGCCCCACATCCCATGGGGGGGGGGGGGGTCATTCACCATTGTTCCGACTGCTTGTTGCCATGGCTACTGCAGTTTGCATGCCACTGCGGAGAGCAGCATGGGATCGCGGTCATCGAGTGTCCTTTGGCCTGTCATGAAGGCAAAAAGCAGCTGATCATCCATGTGTTAAGCAGTGATGTGTAAGCAAGCCGTGGAGTTTAGCATTTTTGGGGGGGGGGAAACTGTTACACCTGTTTCTTTTGGTTCACAGAAGATTAGGGAGCTGGTGGATAAGATTGAAACCCAGAAAAGACAAATCAAGGAAATTGAAGAAAAGGTATTTCCATGTCTTTTTACTTTGTCTAATTTTGAATTTTTGAACTCTGCATTGTATCAGTTCTTTTGTAATTTGTAAACTAAGTCATTTTTATAGCTGCACTCCTTCATTTTGTATGAATACATTTCACCATATTTTGACCCATTCAGAATTGTGTTACAATGATCTCAGTACAAACCCACTGATGTTGATGCATAATGTGGTTCTCATGTTAAAAGCAAAGGTATTTCTGTTTGGAAGTGCTTAGAGCACTGTGGCGATTTTCTCGTCAGCTGACACAAAGCTTTGGCATCTGGGAGGTCTCCAGGAGCCGGGGCATTAAAGGTGCCAAAAGAAGGAGGGAACCAGTTTAATTTGGTGCCCTGTGCCCCTCCTGGGTTGTCATGGTGATGGCAAAGCACTCGGGTGCCACACTGCTATACAACACTATTATTTCGAGATAGGATGTGTTCTCACTTTGCAGGTCTTGTCCTGTTTCTACTAATTTCAGCTTTTGTTTCTTCCCCTGTCTGTCTGATTCTTGGCCAATGCATCATTATTTTTGTAGTTTTTGTTCCTCTTTTTATTTTTTTCTCTAGCCTTTATTCTTTGGCCTTAATGACACAAGGACAGCCATGTATGAGGTAAGCCACCTTGCAGTCTGTAGAGCTGTTTATGTACCATCTGCTAATGTTTAATAGTAATCTTTACTTGTGTTGTGAAATGTATGCTGTATATAATGTTTTCCCAAACTACACTGCAATTTGCTGGCTTCATTAAACTATATAAATTGAATGCGGTGAAACATAAAATCACATTCAAAGGTTATGTAATCTACCAAGCAGTTTGGGCTGTATGTTTATCCTATCCAGGGACAGCTTAACTTGAACAAATTTTAACTTTTTTTTCTGAGCACTGCAGAATGCAAGTCACGCCTCTAATCCACGGAAACCCTCGTATTCTGTGCTTAAAATGCAGGTTCTTTGTTTCATGAGCATTGAGGTTTGCACAGTTGGTAGGCGTGGGAATGGCTTTGACTGGCACTCCATGCAGGGCGTACCTTGTGCCCTGTGCTTTCTGGGATAGATTCCAGGCTCTGCTGTACAGCGTAAGCAGTTATGGGAGATGGATGAATAGGGAATAGCTGAATAGACCTGCACTAGTGGCCAAAATTGTGGAAACAACTAGCATTTTTCACATTACATTTTAGAAATTACTACGCCAATATTGGCGGTAATGTTTATAAACAATCAAAGAATGTTTACAAATATCACACATTGGACGATTAAACTGGAGCAACAGTTTATTTATTTAACATCTCGAAAAATTGGAAGTGTTTCCACAATTATGAACACTAGTATAAATAGAGGAGAGTCTAACATGGCCCTGCAAGAAAGTGATCCTGGGTCCTGACCCCGCCGCTCCCCTTCTCCCCCTCCTCAGGAGCTGAAGTGTTCCCCAGGAGTGTGCGAACCCAGAAGCTCATGCAATCCACTGCACTGGGGAAGACAGTACAACTAAACCCCACTGTCTCCTGATTTCCTGTTTTTCTCCCCCCCAATCTCCTAATGAAGATTATAGTTTGACTGATTCTTCCTTGGTGAACTTTTATACATACATGCTCTTTGTGAAGTAAAAGAATCATTATTGTAAACAAAACAACACTATGACCAACTAACAGTTGTATGTAAAATGTTAGAAAACAAACATTTTTAGGGGAAAAAAAGTAATTTTCTATGATTATGAAGTGTCTTTGCCATGAAGTGTCTTCTCAATGAAGTAAATTTTGAAGAAAACGAAACAAAGCCAAAAATACTAGGGTAAAACCCTCAAATATAAACTCCACTACCAAGATGGAAGGAGAATGTGAAACAACAGTCAGACGGAGAGAATCCTGGGGCATCCCAGTGATAAACAGAGAAATCATTGACCTTCTGAGGGCCAGTGTAAAGCTAGCAGATGTCACGTCCAGTGGTGACATGCATGAGGTGCACAAGGAGAACACACAGACCTTGAAGTCCTGCCCAGGGAAGGAAGGGCGTGTCGCTGTGGGTGGGAGTGGCCCTTGGGAACTATGGAATGGCATCTCAGACCTGGGATGCCTTCACTGGAAATGTGAGCCAAGGGAGTGGATCAGTACCCAGAGTCTTACCCAGAAGTGCCAACAGGATCAGCTGCTGGCGGTCAGCTGTTTTAAGAAGAGATCAGAGGCAGTGCTGAGGCCAACAGAGGCTCCAGATTATGCAGAAGAGCAGAAGGCAAGAATCCTGGTGGGCGGGGTGGCTGATGGGCACAATGCTGACGCACGGCTGGTGGCATCCTGCTCCAGTGTGGTCCATTTGGAACAGCAAATGGGCGAGCGCACAAAGAGGCTTGAGGCCTGCATGGAAAAGCGGAAAAATGAGCTATCTGTGGTGGCATCTGACTTTGGGGAGAAGAGCATTGTGCTGGAGGAGGTCTCCCAGGAGATAAGGGAGACAGAGATGACACTTTGCCGAATCTTGACTGGAGACAAAAATATTCAGAGACAATGGAAGGAGATGATACCTCAGAAGAGTACCACACATGGTGACAAGGTGCAAGTAGGAACTCGGGCGATAACAGAACCAGTGTATGTTATCTGTGAGGGCCAGGAGTGTGTTTTATCAAATCCATTAGAGCTCGGCACAAAGATCAGCTACATGCCTGAAACTGAAGGTCAAAAAGAGGAACAGAGGAACTATCTAAATGGGACATGGCAGGTGTGTAAGGTCTCAAGGCATGCGGCCAGTGACGAGGCCCTGGGCCAGCATGAATTGTGTAGGAGTTCCAGAGCCAGCTGTCCAACAGAGCCACTGGGCTTGATGGAGGCTTTGGTGCAGCTGCAGTACCAGCCATTCAGCCAGGAGCAGCTTATGAATGACATAGATAAGGGGGTGCAGGCAACACCTAATCTGGAGCAGGCCGCTAGGTGCTGCTGTGAAGACAGATGCTCCATACTGGGGGGCCACGAGAGGGAGAGGAGGGACAGAACCACTCAGGGCAGTGTTGTATTGGCCCAGGTGGGCGCTCAGAATGGGAGCGTGAAATCCAGGCTAAAAGCCAACACTTCTGATCCCCAAGCCAGGGACACAGAGCCAACTGGCCTCTTGTCAGACCTTAGCATGGACAGTGAGGACAAGGAGGACGCCTGTATCCAGGAGACATGGGATCTGGATGCTCAGCTGTGGAGGGGAAGAGGAGAGCTGCATGCATGTGAAAAGGAGCGTTGGATACAGAACAGGTGTCAGCTGCTGGAGGAGGAGGGGCAGGAGTGGAGGCCAACGGGCAGCATCCCAACCCAGAGGAGCCGAGCCCGAGGGGCTGCTCTGTCAGAGCAGTCCCAGAATTCCCAGCAGTCCCTGGTCCCTGACAAAGAGCTGGCCTCTGCCAAGGAAAAAAAAACCCAAAGAAGCCAGCAGCAGGAGCCTCCCGCCCTGCAGAGTTCCGTGAAGCACTTACAGGAGGTGGGTGGTGTTCACAGAAACATCACTATCTGAGACGTTCATTCGTATCAAACCTCACTGACCCCCATGACATAAGAAAGAAAAAGTTACACACACTGAGTCAGCATGCCACAAAACGGACTTGATTTTGTTAGAATGTGTTTTGTCGAGTTAACAAGTAGGGTAGCATGTAGTGTAATAATTAAGGGTAAGGACTTGTAACTGTGGCAGTTTTCTTGTCCATGAGGACCCTGGGGTCATGCCCAATCTTCAGGAAAATGGCCAGTTGTTTAAATGAATAAGAGCTCTATTTTTCTCTAATAAAGCCATTCATTGTAAATTGCTGTGTATGACACGTTGACTTGAATTTGATTCCAGCTTTGCCTTGTATGTTATGCTGGGGAAATAGAGGAATTATTAGGAGAATATAATTCTCTTTGTAGTGAGAAGTGTTTCGGGGAACCTGAGAGGTTTCATTACCCATCTGTCCCTGCCGTAGTGACTGAGCAGCTCCTCTTTCTCTTGAATAATTGAGAAACGCAGGGGGCCGCTTGGCTGAGAGCTAGGCCAGAGCTTCCCGCCCATGTGTCTTTGCGGGCGCGTCAAGCATGCCCGGGGGGGGGGGGCTACTGACATTTAGGTGTCACCGTGGGGCCCTCAGAGGACCCAGGGAGCATGCAAAGGTACAGGAGCAGAAAGAGGCACATAGATTAGGGCACAGGAGGGAGAAGGTGAAGAGCCAAGTCCAGGGTGACCGTGACTGACACAGCGTGCCGTAGTGGGAGTTAGTGAGCAGGACATGGAGAGTGTGCCGGTGTTCTCCTGGAACCTGGTGGCACCCTGAGCTGCAGAACAGGAGTTATTGATTGTCACAGTCTGGTCATTTCAGGATCTGGAGCTGGCTTGGAGGGAGAGGGGAATTTCACCCCCCGAGGAACTTGACACACAGGTGACACCAGACCTGCAGGTTCTGTTCCAGCGGGTGAAGGTTCTGGAACATAGCCTTGGGGACAATGTCAGCATCTTCATGGCTTCCGAAGAGGCCCTCAAGAACCGGTACGTTATTGTACTCTACATGCATCGCTGGTGATTAAAAAAATTGACTTTATATGGAATAACATATACCTAGAAGTAGTATTGTGATATTTGTGAGTCTTTAATGAAAACAAGATTGCTGAAAGAGGCTAGATTCGTGTTATCTAACTGCACCATGGTTTGTTTATTGAAAAGATTGGCTACAGTTAGCTGCCTTAAATAATACTGTGTATTTTTAAGTAGCTTATTGTTTGCCACTCAGTTGTTTTTCCTGAAAATATTAGCAGGCTTCTCAGTTATGTATCCAAAGACATTTAACTTATTATTAGCTAAAATGTGCTAAGATTGTTTATGCTCAAATATTAGATGACACGTAGAATTAGAATTTTTGCATTGAATCTTGATGATTTTAATTCCTGAAGGAGGGTACTTTCTGAATCTAGACAATGCATGAAGTATGTCAGTAGCTATATTCTCGACTTTCAGTTGGTCTGTTTTTTTACAAGCACTACCACAGAAAGTGTTTTAAGTATTATTGAGCGTATTAAGCCACTTAAGCAATGAAAGTTTTGAGTAAATGTTGTTCATAAATAGATTGCCGCTCTGGTGCCCATATGTATCTGTTTCAGTTAGGCATGACATGCATGTTGCTCAGATGTTTGGCTCTGAGCAGAGCTGATCTGGAGCTCATAAATGTGTTGAAGGATCGAGGAGCTAGAGGCATCTGAGAGGAAGCTGCTGGTGAGGGTGAAGGACCTGATGGAGCAGGCTGCAGGCCAGAGTGCTGCCGTGTCCCGGCAGAGACAGGAGGAAAGGCTCCACACGCTGAGAGAGGACATGCAGAGTATGGTAAGGAGCATGCCACCCAAAAAAAACAGTTAATCCCCAACCTTAAGTATTACGACCTGCAGAGCTGGACTCTGCTGCAGGCCTTGGGTGTGTATTTCACTGGTATGTCACTGCATAAAAAACTTTGCTTCAGAGTCCTTACTGATCAGAAACGAAGGAAGGAAACTAGTCGTTATTGTTGTTTTTGTGCTTTGGGGAACATGGAGCATTTCAGAATGGCAGCTGATAGTCAGGGCCAGCTCTACCTTTACAGAGGCCCTAAGCAAAGCTTTATTTGGAAGACCCCCCCAGCAAGAAAACTGATGATCGTTTCGCTTCCTCCGCAGCGCAGGTAATTCAGGGGCTCTATGTAGCTGCGTATTCTGCCTGTAGCTAGATCCGGCCCTGCTGACGGTGTAGAATATGGAGTGTGTGACCTGATCCTCCTCCCCTTTCAGAGGATGGAGAAGGAGAGGAGTGAGAGGCTGTGGAAGGAACGGCTGAGGCGATGTCAGGAGCAACTGAGGACCAAGGAGGAGGAGATGAAGATGCAGGGCGACTACTTTGAGCACTTCAAGCTGAAGCAGCAGCAGAAGCTGAGCCTGGCCCGGGAGCGCGAGCACGCCCTCCAGAGGCGGGTATACGAGCTGGAGAGGGAGGCTGTGGACCTGATGACCACGGCCACGCTGCTGCGAGCCGAGCTGGTGCGGCAGCCATGTGGGGAGCCACCTGAGCAGGAAGGCTGGGAGGAGGAGAGGGACAAGCTGAACATGTTCATCAGCAGCCTGCAGCAGGACCTGCGGGAGCTGCTGGGGCATGAGGAGGTGGGCCAAGAGGAGCGGCAGGCGCTGCTGGAGCGACTGCAGGCCGCCGAGGATAACGGGGAGTTCCTGTCTCACCGGCTGGAGGACCTGCGCTCCCGCGTCCAGCAGCTGCGGCTGTCAGAGGGACGACTGCTGGACGAGCTGGAGGAGCTGGCTAAGGAGAACGTTCAGCTCCATAGGGGGCACCAGACCCTGCCTGGGGCAGAGAGTGGACTTCAGGAAGCGGTCCCGGAGGATGGTAACAAGCAGGTGAGGGCCGGATAAGCCCATCACGGCGGGGTCAGAGGTCACAGTAAGCTGAAACCACTGCCTGATCTCTCACTCAGGCAGAAATTAGTGTGATTTTTAAAACTCAAGCACACAGGGAGCTTACCCATGCGGCTGACGGATACACTGCCAGCCTCGCATATGCAAAGCGCTCCAGAGTGACAGCCAGCCTGCTAGCAGCTGCTTTGGATGGGTCTACAAGAGGGAGAAGGAGCAGGAGGGTATGGAAAAGGATTATGGGTGGCCGATTCAGTTCTGAACTGCAAGTGTGCTCTGATGAATATAATCTCCTGAATCCGAGATGTTCAAAGTCCAGCACTCCCAGGAATGCCGATTTGACCGTGGTAGACCTCGTTAATAAGGCAAGGGGCACCACGTCTAACTACTTCTCCTGGACAGTCCTCTGGGTTAATGTTTTGTTTATGGGGGAGGGGTGCGTGGGATATGTGACAGAATGATTTGCATGGATTATATACCCTGTGTAGGATAAATGGTTTTAGTTATTTTCTATTTAGCATAAAATAAAAAATAAATAAAACTAAAAGCTCAGGATTCCAGCATGTGCCCACACAAGCATCATCTCACATTTTCCTTGTTACCTTCTCAGCCTGCTGACATGGCCGCTATTGAAAAGCAACTGCAGCTGAAACGGGAAGCCGCCCTGGACCCAGCTAGAAGTAAAGGCGCCCAAACCCCATCCATGACGCAGTGCATCCAGGAGGCCATCATGGTTTCCAGTGTGTATAAGTGAAAGCACACCTTTCTCACAGATGAGCCCACTTACTGTCCAAGAGATTGTAACTCTTGTAAAGTTCGTAGGCCTGAAAGTTCCAGTAAGACATTTCATTACATATCTCCAGTTAGAAGACTTGTGTTTTACCAGGATTTTGCATGGGCATGTTGTAGATCATATTTGTCATTTGTTCCCCTGAGAATGAACTCATTTCATTTGTGTTTGGTTTTGGCAGAACTGATCCCTGCATTATCCAGGTCTCAGTCCTGCTCTTATGAGGGGGTCTTGGAGATATCCTTTCTCCCTCTGCTGGAGACCAACTCCTTAGGCTTGGCGGAGATCATGCAGACCCTGCGCTGCGGGGGGGAGGAGCAGGTAGTGATCTACTGTCACCAGAGGGCCATACATGTCAGATCCTTCCAGACTAACTGCTGGGTTTGGAATACAATGCTGGTTAAAATGGGAACACTGGGAAATGTGTTAGTAATTAGTGCACTATAAGTTTAAGGATATATTTAAAGCACTACATTAACCTTTCCTGTTCATTGTCAGGCCCAGCAAAACATGGAACAGCTGGAGTTACGTAAAGTGTTGGTGTCGCAGCCAGGGGTAGTCAATCACACCCAGAACGAAGAGGGTGCTCTGTCTTCACAAAAGGGGGTGATGGCCGTTCAGTCTCTGCCAGACCTTCTGAAACTGTTTGGGAACAAATTCCAGAACTCTAACCTCATATCACTGGTCAGTAAAACTATAGACGTAGATTGTAATTCCATGGACAATGATCTACCTGCTACGGGGCTCTCCTGTAGATCTTACACCTGTGATAGATGCAAGCTTACGAATGAGGAAATTAAGTTACTAAATGAAGATGTTCTTAGGCTGCAAGCTGAGATAGGGAGTCTCCGTGACAACAAAAATGAGCTGGAGTCAGTTGTGCGCAGCAAGGAGGAGGCCATGCGGAGGCTGTTAGAGGAGATTGTTCAGTTAAAACGGATTGGGGCAAAGAGCTGCTCTAGCGGAGTGTCCTATCAGGACCCGGTGCTGCTGAGCTGTGAGAAGGATGAGCTGCACCTGGAAACACTGAAGCACAACTGGAGGCAGGAAAATGAGGCACTTTTCCGGCGCAACGAAGAACTTCTGGGACAGCTAGCCCGGCTTGAAGGTGATCACGAGCAGGAACTGGTCCGGCTGAGGCTTCAGGTCACCATGCTGGAGAAGGAGGTAGTCCGCTTGGAGGAGGAAAACAAGGAACACTGTTGTGCAGTAGAGGAGGACCAGAAGGTCATCAAGGAGCTACAGGACACTCTGTGGATAAGAAATGAAGAGGTTGGAACCTTGTGTCAGAAACAGAAGGAGGACATGGCTCTTATTGCTGAGCTTTGGGAAACCCAAGGTGCGAAGACAGAGCAATCTATGCTCCTGGAGGATGTGACAAGCCACATCTCCTACGATGCTTCTGCAGGGAACCTGAAAGAGCCTCAGGTGGAAGAGAGCAAAGAGATGCAGAAGGAGCAGCAGAAGGCCTTCAGGATGAGCTCAGATGCACCGACACTCAGGAATGAAGGCAGCCAAGAGGTGACTTCCCCAAGGAGCGACAACAGCACCTTGTCTATAATTATGAGCACCTCAGTAGAGGGCAAGAACCTAAAAGAGGAGGGGCCACCTGACACTGGCATGACTATAGATGGAATTCAGCAGCACCCAGTGCTCAAAGACCATCTAGGAGCCAATAAAGTTGTGAAGCGGAGTGTACAGAAAGCAAGAGTAGTGTTCAGATTCTCTAGAGAGCCTCAGAAGCTTCAGGAGTGCACACCAGTGAGGGAAGTGGATGTGTCTCCTCAAAACATCAAAGTTACACAAAAAAGCCACACAACTCTCTACTCATACAAAACAGTCAACCTTGGAAGAACCTTGCAGGTAATGATAATCTTGTATGGAATGAGGACAACGTGCGTGAATATAAATAGGATAATGTAAATATCGGATAATTAACGGTATTCTTGGGGTGGTAGCTATTGATTTTACATTTTTATTGTGGAGCTCATCTTTAAAGAAAATTGACTGAAATATTTAACTTTTTCCATCTACCAGGAACGGCCCAATGTTACAGGGGAGCTGAACAATGTGAGGAAGGAGCTGGCAGCCACTGTAGCGGACCTACAGCAATCTCAAGAATACCTGGATAGGGCTAAAACTGAGGTACACAGTCGTTAGTCTCAAGTGACCATGATTTTCCAGCAGGGGGGATGCATTTTACTAACCATGATCCCAATGAAAACTCTGTGTAATGAAGAAAGAGGAGGAAAGGGTCTTCAACTTGCCGTAAATGAGGTTGTCTGCAGTGATCTCCCTGCAAGATAGAATTAAAGATTGTATGATGGGCAAATTGGTATTAAGTATAATTTGTCTTGTTAGGCCCAGAAGTGGTACCGGGAGTTAGGCCTAGCGGAATCCAGGAGAGAGGAAGCAGAGAAGAAGGCCTCCCAGGCTCTGAATGAACTGAAGAGAATGAAAAGGTGCCTCAAGGAGTCTGAGGGGATGAAGAAGGAACACAATGAATTGAAGGACGAGGTTATGCACTGCTGTGTTTACAATGATTAATGAACGTAAAAGAGCTTGTTAAAGTACTTATTTACAAGAGTTTGAATGTCAGGCATTATTTCTGTAGAGGTTGAGAACTGCATTTATTGACAGCCTAGTGATGGCTTTAGTGAGCTTGCTGGAGATGTTACCTCTGATTAGTTCAAAAATTTATGGTGGGCTGCCTTCTAATCGGACCTCCATCGTGTTTCAGGTAGAAGAGCTGAGGAGACAAATGGTCCACCTGGAGAAGGAGCACATTAACGCTGTCTCTATGAGGACCCGGCTGGAGGAGAAGCTGGTCTCTTTGCTGACCTGCCTCGATGTCAAGGTCAGTCCCTGACTCAAGATGCGGTCCAAGCCCCTCATTTCTGTAGACTTTCAGGCCCAGCATTATACCTTATTTCACCACTACAAAGCAACTGGCCAACTGTGCTCATAATCTCAGTGGTTCGGTGTTCTTGGTCTCTAGGTCTTCCAGTGTTCCAAGATTATAGTAATGCTACTGTTTCATTCTATTTCTGATTTATACAGTGTGGCACTGAAGATGAACTAAGGGCAAAGAACTTAGCCCTGGAGGGCTGTGAGAGTGCACTAGAGTCCTGGTGTGATACAGTCAAGAAACTGAAGGCGCACTATGATGACATCAAATACCAGGTATCCCAGCTGGGACACTGTAACACAAGAGCTATTTCTAAACACATTCTCAGAAGTTATAAGCTGAGTTCAGGATTTTTAGCACCCAATGTAATCATATCATCCACTCGTCTTCCGTAACAAGTAGAGTCATGGTGTCTTTTAGTTTTATCATTTAAGTCATTTTTTCTTAGTTGTTTAAGTCTTTTTTTACACATAAAGTTTTATGATGAATTAATATAACAAGTACATGGTACAATAGATGACCATTATGAACTGATAGGTTTATCTAGAACACTCTGAACTAATAAGCTTTATCTTTTTTGCTAGTTTGAGGAGCTCCGTAAGCTGAAGACCCAGTGTGACCTTGACACGGCTCCTCTAAAGGTAACCGATATGGGAACCTCTTGGCAGAGTAACAGTAGATCCAGCTAGAAAATTCTCAAGGAAGTAGATGTAGGATGTATTTCTCTAATACAATAGAGAAATTTATAGAGAGCTTTTTTACATTTAGAGATATTTTGTTTTTGTTTTTTTATATATTTTTGCTGGACTGATTAAAATTCTTTGCTCGATATAATAATGCCAAAGATGATGATCTTGACGAGAATGAGCGGGATGGTGACTGATGCTGACGATGAGGGTGACGCTGACCGACTCATGTTCCTGCCCTCGGCCAGGCCAAGCTGGCCT
>JAAGVU020000015.1:15939140-15953914 GCA_011763525.2 Mormyrus iriodes | reverse complement strand
GGTGTCAAAAGCTCCGGCAATCAGGAGCATGCTTCTGCACTTTGTGCGCAAGGAAGCTGCTATATGGAACTAGCGGGGAAAAGTGCTGTCACAGCACGAATTAGACTCTAGTCATAAAGCAGAAGTCCCAGCAATGCAACACATCTCACGTTTGCCAGGGGCAACAGCCACGGCAGATATTCCACCCTCAATGACCGATCGCGTGGCTAATTTAAAAATTTGCTTGTGCTCCTTAATTGCTGAGCATGACCTGTCATTTACTATCGCTCATCCACTAGTCACTTTATGTAAGAAATTAGCGAAGCATGAACCCGCCCTCGCACATCTAATGTAATATAGGCTTATACTGGGTTTGTTCATCTCATATCTGAATGTTGTCCATTTATTTCCACAAAATTCACCAGAATCTATCATTTAAGGGGCTATTTTTAAAAATTTTCTCACAGGGGAGCATACCCCTGGACCCCGCTTGACAATAATGATGATCAGGGTTATGCACAGGCTGTTTATATATCTGGGCCCAGGGGCCAACAAGTTATGTGTTAAAAGTGCGTTGCATACATAGCAACCCCACCCCTGCTCACCTCCTGGGCATGGAAAAAAGTTCAGTTGTCCAACTTCAGACTGATGGATTTAACCCTTTATATTAAGACTGGCTGATTTATTAGTTCATATAATGGGTATTAAGTCTGATATTTAGGGAACTGAACCAGGTTATGGTCCCAAAGATCATTGACTCGTGCCCCAGCTGTGTCCTAATTTAAATCTAACAGGCAATGGAATCTAGCCATAGTTCCCAGAGATAATTCCAGAAAAGTGACCATCTGTCAGATCCAGCAGCAGCATTCTGCAAGATCTGAGTTGAAGTTGTTTGTTTCAGTCATTATTCTTGCCCTCTGCTCTTCATTCTTCAGTGGCTCTTGCCGCCTCGATGTAACCTGCCATATTCCTCCTCGCAGGTCTATGTCGACGGAGAGTTCCACAAATATGTGATGAGCTCAGCATGTACCAAGGTAAATCCAGCAATAAATGACCATCTGTGGGCCATTGATTTCAGTGTTTGAATGTATCAATTAGCCTGTGAAACCTGCTGGTCTGACTACAAGCGATTCATGTCTGCAGCAGGGGACGATGTCCTTCTAATGGATTGGACAAAGCCAGCAGCTGCCCCAGTTCTGTCTAAGACTGAATACATAAATGCGATGTGACAGTCTGAGGAGCTGTGTCTTGTCTCTCGTCCTCAGGCGGTTCTGGAGAACCTGGATCTGTCTGTGCCAGTCCACATCAGTGTCCAGACCCTGGGCTCAAACGGGCTGCTTGCTGAGAAGGTTCACATCCTCTTTGAGGGCAGCTGGCCACCCGCTGGGCCAGCGTCGACCCTGGGGGCCCCTGTTCGACGGTGGCACAGTTGGACCAGCCAGCCGGTTAGAAAAATGCACACATGCATGTTCATGCAAATGTGTTTGCATGTCATATATGTATAGTGGCAATGAGTGACTCAGTGGGCTACGTGCCTGTGCCTGTGATCAGAAGATCGCTGGTTCGAGCCCCAACCTAGGTAGGATGATCACATGTCTGTGAGCCCTTGGGCATGGCCCTTAACCCCCAGCTCCATAGGCAAATAAAGATTTATCTTTTATGATATACACACACAAGGCATTTGTGGTATTCAGAGGTACATATGACACTTTTTCACACTCATCATCCCCTATGCACACCATACTCAGGGACTTTCTCATCCACTCACACACACAAGTTTATTCTTAGTCCGGTCACTTGTCAGATTCATCAGGGTAAATGACTGATTTCAGTGCTCGAGTTCCACAAATGAACCAGATAGTTGGACTAGCGGATTGTGTCCTCCACTGACCTAGAATGACATGCCCCCGGGTCGTCTGCACACAGAAGGAAGCAGGAGCCGTCAGCCGTGCACCACGTCGCCTGTCTCTTGCTCCTGGTCAATAGGACCGTCACAGGAGCCCAGCTCGGCGGCTGGCCTGGTTTAGGCCACAGCTCCCAGAGGAGTCCTCAATCCAGGACATGTCTCTATTAATAACCTGTGCAGTTCCACTGACCTACATCCCTAGGCCTTATGTAATTCATATGTAAAATGTAACATTTATAGCTTTCTTTACCATAATTTCCCTGCACTCAGTAATCCCACAGGTGCCAGTTTCTTATAGGTAATCATCTTTTTGGGTTAAGACTTAACCATCGTGCTCAATCCTGTTGTTCCTGACCTGCGGCATAACCCTAGGTTGAGCCGTCTTTAATTAAACAAAGGGCTGTATTTAGTTTTGTCGCTGGGCTGTATCTATAGTAACAGGCATGCCTGAGAGATAGGTGGCGCTGTGTCAGTACAGCTCGCCCAAGGTTGACAGTGTGGCCTCGGCCACCTGATCCTTACCCATGTTTGGAAATGGAATAGGGCAGGAATGTTCTCTGAATTTTCAGGTGACCACCAGAGCCCCAACCATGGAGCAGACCACTCTGAAGTCCACTACTGAACCTGCACTGGTATGTCATTCTCCTCCCCCCCTCCCCACCGGCTGTCCCTCCTTGGATGTCCATGCATGGTGGAGTTTTGGAAAATCCACATTCACACAACCACAACTTACATAGAAGAAGGCATATAAAATGAGCAGGAGAAGCTAAATGGACAAGCAGAGCAGAAATGTTAAATGGCTGGACGGTGAAGGCATTCCCGCTGCCACTGTGTGAACTCAGAAACCAGCTCCACCAAAGACAGGAAGTCCACAGAGCAGTGAATGAGAACACCACAGGCGGCAGCTGCGGGGTGGGATGTGAGCATCCATCACAGCACAGGTGAAGGTGACCTTTTCAGAGACCAAATGTAGGTAGACACCACACACGTGTGAACACATGAACAATACTGTGCAAAAATTTTAGGCTGCCAAATTTATTTAAATTACCTTTATGTTGGTGTAAATATTGCTTTTCTTTTTGTCAAAGTGTGTTAGCTTATCCAGTTACACATCCCCCGGAATGTGCACTAACCATCCAATATATCCATGTATTTGACCTCTACCACACCACGTTTGGCTATTCAATGCCTCATTATTTAACTACGTAAGTTAATTCATTAAGTCAGCTGGTGGTGAACTTTAACAAAGAACTGTAATGGCTGAGGTGCCCCTGAGGGGAGGTTTGGGAACTGAAGCGGTGTTCTTCTAGCCATCTAACAATATATTGGTAAGTTTTTGAAGAACATGAGAAATTCTTACTAGTTTTTATTGTGTTATTTTTCAGTAATGATAAATTGTTTTTTTTTCTGACCAAATATATACTTACTGCTACAGATAAATAACTGTAAACATTTTCTTTGACTAAGACTTTTGCACAGTACTGTATATTCTCATCTGCCCTGTTCCACACACGTACTTACTGGGACTGACATATACCCAGTCACACATATGGTGACTAAGGTCCAAGACGAGCAATGGATAAAAGGAAGGATTAGAGGGGATGGAGTGAAGACATTGATAGAGGGAAGTCTGAGGAGAGAAGGCAGTTGGAAAGAGAGGAGGGGTGGAGGGATGAAGGAAAGCAGCACAGAGGGAATGTGGAGTGAGTATGGAAATGGAACACCTGTGTAGGAATTTACATGATATACAGAGATATATATGGTATAATGGTGGCGAGTACTGGGCTGTTTGCTGCATTATACCTTCACAGTGGGATCAGCAGAGATAAATATTGACATTGACCAATAGGAAAAATGTCAATTGAATTACCTCACATTCTCTCCTGTGTTTGTATAATATGTGTCTAATGTACACTAATTTCTTTCCTGCTTTGGCAGTGTGTGGCCATCTATAACTACAGCCCGCTGAAGGACAGCCCCAACATCCACCCCAGCAGAGAGCTGGCCTTTCGGGAGGGAGACACTGTGTGGGTGCTCGGCGAGCCCAGACAGGATGGCTTTTGTGAAGCTGAGGTGCACACAAACGGTCACACTCGCACAAGTGCAGAGGCACCCAGTTTAATGGTAAAGGCTGCGGGTGTTAGTTAGCGAGAGCTGAGGTGTGTGAGGAATGTGTTCCCAGACAGGTCGGGGGGAGAGCTGCTGATTTCCATGTTTGGTCTGAGATGCAATGGAGAGGCGATACATTTCATTTTGATTGGTTGCTTGGATGTCACTCAAAAATTATCTATAAACCGGGACTAGGTGAGAATCCTAGTCTAGTCCAGTGTCATTAAAGAAGGATTTTCTATGGGCCTAGCAATGTGTCACAAAAAAGATTTTATTACTATGATAAAGTAATAGCGATACATAAATAATAGCATGGTGTGTTTTTGCATGTCAGGTGACTGATTTTGACTCTTTCTTAGGTCAACGGGACACGTGGCCTTGCACCAGTGGCTTTTCTGGAGGAGATCAAGTCAAGGCTGCCGAGTGAGGAATAAGCAGCGCGTAAGGTTTGGTGTCACACCACCTAACATAACCCACAGCCTTTTGCAGAAGAGGCCCACACCTGTCTTGTGACTGACTTTGACCTTTGGTCTTCTTGCAGAGGAAAAGGTGCCCAATCTGAAGTCTCTGAGATTCGTCACCGGTGAACCAGTGGGCTGAAACATCCAAGACACCTTCAAACATGCCAAAAAGAAACATCAGCTGGACATAAGTGTGTTGACATGAGCACAAGTCATATGACCTGCCCTTTCTGTCTGGGCGATATTGAAGGCTTCTTCCACTGAATCAGGCTTAAAACACACCATATGCATGAAGGGGGCAAGAAAAAAAAAACAAAATGAATTTGCCAGTGAAAAGTGGAGAACTGATCCAAGGGTCTGAGTCAAACTTTAATGATATTAGTGTTGTTCTTTTGGTTGCCATAACAGTAAAACTCAGCGTGCAGTGCCAAAAGAAAAACATATGGCTGTCTAACAGCGCATGAGCCTGCCATCATCAATCCTCACAGTTTGAACTGGACATCAAAGCTTTCGCTCCTTACCTGCCATGTAGTGCATTTGTGATGCTCTCAGACCGAACTCTGGTGCAAGTCGCTATCCGACTATGATACAGTTTGATACAGCTATGATTTTTCTGCATAAATGATAAATGTCTGAATTCTCCAACATGCTATCTGCAAATCTCGGAGGTGTTAATGAGATCAAAAAACCATTAAGCTGAATAGTGTGCAGAGTCAGTACGTCCTGTGACATGGCACTGCAAGCTGTTTTAGCGTTCAAGGAAATTAGTTTGCAGAATTCAACCTATAAAGACTGAGTCATCATTTCAAAATACCTCTCTGCCTACATTGAGAAAATATTCTCCTGTGTTCTCGTTCATGCTGTTTGTTCTTGGCTACAATCACAGGGCAAACCAAAAATCAGATTTACTGTCCATGGTTCTTTTGGGATCTAAATATCAGAGGGTCCTGGTGAAATTTAGTCAGTGTCCTTGCACAAAGTGCCCCGTTTAGAATTTTTTAAAATTTCAGTTTTTAAAGTATTTCTTTGTAAACCATTATAGTGTATCACCAGGTCAAAGGTTTTGTCTGTTCTCCTGTTGTTCCATGGCTATTTAGGAATGTCTTTAAAATATTTTATTATGAATGAATATTTTAATATGAATGAAATATTACACTAGGGTCACCCAATTTGTCCAGTAGAATGCCTTTTTTTTAAATATAATGAAACAAAGAACATATTCTCTCAAACATGAAAACTGGCCTTGTATTAAAGTAATGACTACATAGAATTGCATCTAACTGATATAGATAGTTACTGTAGGTTCCAAGCACTGTGTTGGTTTTCAGTTGCCTTTACTCTTTATTGTAAGGTAAGATTATATTATCTGAAGTTTCTCCAGGCAGTTCCTCCATAACACGTTGGAGACGTGGGTAGCCATGTTTTTCTGTTCTTTCCACATTTAATGTGAGAATTGATGGCTTCTGTACTTGATTCTTTAACTTCCACTTGATCACAAACATTCACATTTTTTATGTCAATGGTTTGGCCTACATGGATACAAAGGCTCCAAAGCCCTGCATAGGACAAGAGGGTATAGAGGAAGGATGGATGGATGGATGGAAAGAAATTCATAGACAATTGTTACAGTCATGTTGCAGAAGATGTATTATGCCACTTATGTTTAATGCAGAAACTTATGTTTCACGCTTATGGGGTTGAATTTTCTTTGGTGGTGCATGATAATTGTCTGTTCAACAAGAGAATTCGAGAGGTTTTGAGACCCAAATCATTCTATGCTACTGGACACTGTACTCCATTTCAAAATGGCATTGTAATGTAATTCCAAATTTATTTATTTAACCTTTCTCTCTAAGGAGTCACTGATTAGTATTAAAAGGTGTGGCGTCCTTATACAGTGTTTGTTTAGCTAGGCCCCTCCATAAAGATCTCACCTTGTCAAACTGTAGGCTACTGTAATGTTGAAGATTCTGTATACCTAGCCACTGTTTTGAAGAGCAGACATGATCCATCTGACGTGTTTTGTCGATGCATTACTGTACTGATGTGGACCGATTCTTTTTTGTTTATTTTTCAGAAATATTGACACAACACTAACAACTAAATGTAAATACATGGGTAATCGACTTGCTGACACAAACATATTTTTATATATTCACTAGATGTACATTATTTCTATAATTTTTGTTAAAACTGTAAAGAAAATACATTTTGTTTATATAACAATCTCTTGACTCCCTACTCTGTGTCCGAAGGAACCGTATTGCACTTTTTTGCTGTATGTCGATTTATAAAAACTTAGGACATCTCTACAATACAATGTAACCAATTAATAACATAGGGTAACGCATCTCTGCACTGGTGCTGTTCCCTCATTTTCTCCTTATTTCGTAGTCTTTTATCTGAGGACGATGGAGAGTCTTTTCTTGCATTTTTTCCATAGGCCTACCAGCAAAATTTCATTTTCTTCGACTGACATTAATTTATAACTGCGGTATCTCCTTTTACTTATCAAAAACTGAATGACGAAAGCTCGGAAGTGCTGCTACGTAAGAACGCGACGAAATATAGTTCATATGCAATAAAAAAGATTAGTGTTTTGTTTTTGGAAAATAAACTCGTTGAAATGTAACTCGTTATAGTTAAAGAACTAAAACTACCTTCACTCTGGAGCCAAAAAAAACCCTATTTGCATATGTTTAAAAAGAGTTTACAAGTATTGTATATTTGTGCCCTCTCAACTACGTTATACTTGCATGATGCTGAGTGGCCTGAGAACCACTGCAGACAGCAGGCTTTGGGTGCTGACGGACAGCTCCAAGTGCGGGCGAGGCGAGTGCAGCGGAACGGAGTTGTCCAGCGCCAGCGGGATGGGGGGAGGGGATGGGGGGGGGGTGATCGACTTCACCCTTTTCAGTCACCTACCAGCTGACCTGCATATCCCAGTGAGACTTTTGTTGTCAACATTGCTTCCTTGCCAACGAAACGCCAGAAAAGCTCGGGCACACTGGATTTGAGGTGAGCCTGCGCGCCTATTCCAGATGAGTTTCGGTTATGCTTGGAAAAACGGAGATAAGTAGCTATATGAATATTTGTTGGTCATCCTTATTTTAAAAAGAGAGCCCCAATACAATGACGCTTCACTTTATATCTGAATTTTTTGAGTTCATATTTTCATAATTTTTGTAATCTTATATTAGATCTTACAGCGTTTATGTTAATATTTATGATGATCCTAAAATAGACATTTTTTTTCGTCGGATAATTGCTCAGACAAGAAGTACGTCAATCCCAGAAGGTGAAGAGACTGCCTGTAGTATCTCTGCATTGAGAACCTACATCGAGTTAATCCTCACTCTGTGCCACAGCCACCGCTAACCTTTAGTAGTATATCAAGGTAGCGAAACGAGTTACTTGGAGCAATCCCAGCCGGAGGCATAGCGGGACGCACCTTCATCCTCAGGCTCCCTCTCTGATCCGTCTGCCGGTCATCGGGACAGGGGAACACGTCGCTTTGCTGCAGCTACCAAGGTCGAAGGGGAGCATTTTTATCCTTGCATTCAGATTTATCGGGATCAGCCTATAGTGGAGCCCTAGAGTTGGTGGAAAGCTTGGGGAGCACTCTTTCTAATTTTGCAGACCACCGCCGCAATACTTCCAAGAAGTCCCAATATTTGGATTTCCGCAGGCATGTCTGACTACCACCGGCGCTGGAATAAGGAAGATGACCTGCCGGTTTACCTGGCCAGACCAGGCACCACGGCTCAGACTCCACGGCAGAAGTCGTACGGGATGTTCTCCTCGGTGGAGGGAGCCTACGAGAACAAGACTATAGATTTTGACTCGTACAGTGTCGGGAGGAAGGGGAGCAGGACCCCGAGGAGCGGGAGCAAGGAAAACCTTGTAGACGGAGACTATTTCAGTGGATCGGCCAGCGAGACGAGTGAGGTCGGCGGCTCATTACTCAGTTCTCCCAGCGACAAAGACGACAAGACCCCCGGAGTGGAGATAAAATACCCGTCCGGTAAAGAGTTTCTCCAGGGAGAGCAGAATGAAAAGGTACGTCCCGCGACGACACTGCGGCATGCCTTCTAACTCGGATTAAATGCTCCGTATTTAGATGGCACCGACAGCAAACTTTATATAAGCTCGTGGATATTTGTTCTTTATTGTTTCACTTTGGCATGATAGATTTTCTTAAAGTTACATTTGGATAGCTGCAGTGTTCGATCGATAAAATGAACCAAAACCTTTTGGAACGTTACAGTAATGTTTCCTTGGTTCGAATCGTAAATGTGTTAGGATTCTATATGTAGGATTTCAAAGCCCGTCACCTAGAAAATATACTGCGATGACACACCCAAATAGAGGAAATGCCTTCTCCAAAAATAACTACGTAGCATATTTGCAAAAGGGATGTGATCCAGAAACAATTACGATAGGCCTACAATTAATGAAAACTGCATATGAAAATGCTATTCACGTTTAAGACATTTAAGCGCAGCCGTATTAATTAAGAGAAAATATCATTTTTATACTGTGTTTTTATTATCCCCGTACGTTTCTGGGTAGTGTTTATACATTCTTGATTTTTGTCTGTGAGATACTGGGCTCAAGACCGCATGAAGTCCTCGAAATTAAGACCTCGGTTACTTTTCCCAGCCATGTAGCCTAATTCTTCCCTTTTTGTGCTTTTAAAATATACAGCGCATGTCAGCCTTATGGCTCTGAAGGGGTTGAATTCCCCGTCCAGGGCATTTGCAAAAGTGTCAGTTCAAGGCTTAGGAAGCCTCTCAGTAACGTAGGTATGTCCTGATGGCGACGGTCTGGGGTAGTGTCCAAATGAGTCGGAAGACTGATGCAGTAGCTGGGCTACTTTTATAAAATGTTAGAAAAATAGAATTCCTCTAACTTTTCACTCTTATACACATTTTTATATCAAACAATAAATCCAAGAAGGTTACACTTAATATATTTTAAAAAACACTGTTTTAAATGGCTAACTAAACTTGCGCAGCAAATGCAAGCAATAAAGTTTTCCAGAACCAAAACAATATTTAGGCTAAGATAAAACTCAAATTCATTTGCTATAGGAATAAATATTGGGAAGTACACTGTATATCAATATATTCCTACCCTCAGGCAGATTTTAATGAGGCTAATATAGTTTAAATTAAATCTGATTTTCCCCGATGGAGTTAAATTCTGTAGCGTTGTAGTTCTATTTATATTTCTTGTTTTCTGTAATAAATTCTGAGATTTATTTGGAAAGGAAAGCTTTTTACGCGACACTATTACATCCTTATTTCGCAGGTATTTTAGAGACGTTGTGATGTTTGGTTCAGTGACCGGGCGTCCACACGCTCCTCTTGGCCAAAGGGGAACTGTGAGGCACCACGCCTCCCAACACCGTCCGGTGATCTGTTACAGCCTACCGCCACCTGGGGGCGCTGCAATCTCCAGCTGAAATTCCAGACACATACTCCCGCCGGGAGACGCGTCGCTTTATTATAGAGCTGTCCGGCACACTTACACATTTAAAGACCTTCAGCCAGACCATTGGACGTAGTAACACGCCCTTCGTTTTACTGCTTTAATCGTATTGCTCGAGAATGTCCGGCACAGGATACCAAGGGAAGAAGAGCATCCCCCATCTGACGGTAAGCAGCGTCGCAAAAAGGCGTTTCATCGCCGATCGACGGCTTTCATTGTTGCACACTTTAATGTTACCACAATCCTTATGGTAATCGCCACACCGATACAAGTGTCCACCCTGCCTGTCTATCAGCCTCTCAGATCGCCATCAAATAAATCAGATCCAGCCCCGGGGAGGCGGCCAGCATGCGCCAACCTTGCATTTTCCTTGCCTCTGTGGCGATCTGATAACAAGACAGGCATTTAGACAAATAAAATATATGCACAGAGGCGCTAATCACTTAAAAGCATAAGTTGGGTGTTATTTTGATGTGCTCGTTTTAAATGGAAAGGATCTGGGAGCGGCTGCGGCTTGAATCGTAGTAAAGCATGTCAGTGATTGTACAGAAGAAACTGGGTTAGACTATTCCTTTGAAGGTGGTGCTCCCTGTATTACATATCCAGATATATTTGAACAAAGTGCGGATATTTAAATAAAGGTGGTAACTCAAGGCAAGCCCCAGTCGTGCGTAAATTTTCGTATATTTTCTGCAAAGCATATACGGGAAATATGAATAAAAAATACAGTGAGAGAGAAGCTGACAGACAAAAGATGGAGGTGATAATTCCGTCCTCGAATCGCTTGCACTCCAGAAATTGTTGCTGCAATCCTTCAAATTGTAGCATGGGAGCGGTCTGCAGAAATGAAAATTCACCTGTTAACATAATAATTAAAAACAACGATTTGCAGGAAAAAAGAAATTCGAACGCCAAGGCAGTGGCAACGCCCTTTTGTTTAAGCGATGAGTGTTTCGTTAAAAAGGCACTGTGCTATAAATTTTAATTAATTCTGGAATATTTTTAAATGAAAAAGAAGGATTATTATCGTTTATGAGTTCTGTGGTCTTTTATATGTGTAAAAAGTCAAGGAAATAACTGATGTAAATTGTATTAGTTTTACATGCCTTTTGTGTACCTGACTTGTAAAATAGCGGATAGGCCATTTATGGGTATATAATTAAATAATCTACGTGATGTGTCACTCCCTGAATTAATTAACAGTGAAATGTTTTATCCACTTGGTTGTGGGCCAGGGATGCATATTGTTAGCACGATGTATGATAGGAATATAATAATACGGTATTAATGAGTAATACATCTTTATATGGAATACTGGTTAACATTAAAACCCTATCGGTAGTCTGTCATTAGATATGTAAGTGAATCCTCAGTGGTACCCTGCATATCTGCACATCACTGGGAGTTTCCAGAATTTGGCATTTTTTAAAATGATAGTGGTCTGGTGCAGGAGCGAAACTTTTGTTTTTGAACCGAATGCACTCAGATCATCCATGATGTCCAGGCGGCTCTGAGAATCCAAGTTGACAAGCTGGACCCAAACAGCACCACGGCACACAGTCTAAGGTGACTGGCACTGTCCTTTCCACCAGCTAGTGTGGGATAGTGCTGACGTGGGCAGCCTTTTGTGGGGTGTAGGATCACAGGCCATGGCTCCATCACACCACACAAGAACCTTCACCCACCCTAAACCATTTCTCAATTAAACCACCACAGTTCTTCCTCATTACTTGATAATTAAAAGAAGCTTTACGTCCCACAGCTCATTAAAATGTTAATATGATGCTAAGTAAATGAATGCTGAGGCTGTTGGGATCACTGCTAGGTTTTTGTTTAAGCTCGTTAATTTTGAATAATTTTAATTCGCTTGATCAGTTCGCTGGGGCTGAACTTGATCACCGTCAATGGGGTTGAGCCATTGCAGCTCTCTGCTGCTAGACAGGTCATGTCAGAATTCTGAAATGAAGCTCAGTGAGGCCATCTAGGGAGAGGGAAGTATTTATTCTCAGTCCCATGCAGGTTCCATTTGGAGCGTTTAGATGCAGTTGGTGAACAGCAGCACTCTTCACAAACACCAGTTTTCCCAGCCCCCGTGTGTCTATGGGAAGGAAAACAAAGTCTTCAGCCGTGCCAGATCTGTTTGATAGCCTTGTAAGAATGTACCTACATCGTGGGTCCCCTGACATTTCTGTGACCTGCAGCCTGATTTAACCAGCCATTTAAACTTTCTACAACAATGACATACCTGCAGTTTTTCTATTTACTTCTTGACCTTGTACCCTTTTGTTTCTACTGTGTAAGTGCTGTAAGGCATTCCATACTTGTCTGACCAGCTGTTCAGAGAAACTTAATTAATCTCAATTAATCCTCTAAAATTAGGTACCAATGAAAATAATCACGCGAAAGACCTTCATAACATAATATGGGTAGCGAGAAGATTCGATTCGCCAGAATTTTTTGGACATCAAGATTTTACCGTCGTTGATCATATTATTTAAACATGTCAGGTGATAATACTTTAGAGTGGTGATTCTCCATTTAAAAAAGTCTTGACATTCATTGCCGTCTCTCAGAGGACACCTCTATTTGCACAGTTGGCCTGATTATTTTGGAGAAATTATGTATTTATGATATTCATACAGTGACATCCTGTTAATCCCATTCTTTATATAAGGACAGAACTGGGAAATTAATACAGCAGCCAGGCCTCTGGGGACAATAACACTGCACACCCTAAACTCATTATTCATGCAGTCAATATATATTTTCTGCTGTAATATAGTCTGAGTACTTTCAAGGATCACTGGCACTACAGCTAGGACAGCTAAGACTCAATCCCACCGTTTCGTGGGGCCATTCAGGGCCGTGTGACCTCAGATCACACTGCTGTCCAGATGGCAGCTGACGGGCACAGCACAGGCTTGTTTTCTAGGCAGTGATGTCACCATCCTCGCCATTCTTGTCCTCGTTGTATGATGAAATTCTCACTGGCATGGAGACGAATGGATTGATCTCTGTGCTGACATTACAGGGGACCCTCGATGATGGACACTGACTTCACACCCTATTGTTGAGTTCGCCACAGTTTATGATACCACTTGTGGTGTCTTGAAAAATGTTAGGCTGACTTTCTTGGGTTGTCAGCATGTTACCTGCCATGTTGTAGAAGGTTGTTTTGTGGAAAACAGTAGATAGGCCATCATCAGGCTAGGTGGTACAAGAGTTATCTGATTGTCCTGACTGGCTTTTAGTGCTCAGTTAGGACAGTGTTTAGTGTGCAGTAGATGTCAGAACTGTGTTGTAGACCAAGGGTAAGGTGTGTATAACAGTTGTCATTGTGCTGTAGACCAGCCAACGCTGAGAAACGGTGGTTAACTTACAGCTGTAACTAATGCAGATTAGTGTGCAATAGACTTGTTTGCTTGTTGTATTTTAGGTCAGTTTCTGGCCTGTTTCTAAAATCTTCGTTTATTTTTGATATCCTGACAGGAAGTTTAGGACTTGAATGTAGTGATCATAACAGTGGGTGATTAATCCTTGGCCCTGTTCTGTATCTGGAGAATTGCGTAGCTTTTCTGGTCATCCGAGTGCCATCGTTTAAAATAATAGCACAGAAAAGGAGCAAACAATGAATGAATGGATCTGTCTGTTCCAGTGTGTGCGATTCTCTTAGCAGCTGCGAGAGATGCTCAGGCCTGTTTTCCGATAACATGAGCTATAGCTGGAACTGGGGTGTATGCATCCCAGGCCACGCCCTCAGGAACCCAGCGGCCCATCTGGCCCTCTCAGAAACAAGAGCGAGCAGACAACTAATGGCCGATTTAGCGACAGTATTTCCTCTTTAAGCACTAAACTCAATGATTATTCAGTGAATGAAGTAACCTATTTCTCCTACACTGGCCCCAGCTGAAAGCTGATTGGCTCCTGGAATGCCCCCTCCCCTGTCACTGACTGATTCAAATCATATCATTGGCTAATGATAAACTTGGCACCATCGTATGAATTATGGTCCCTCTTATTCTCCCCACCCTAAAAAAGAAATTCTAGATTCACCCCTGGCTTAGTGGCTGTAAAGCTGGGGTGGTGTTGCGGGGATGGGGGGTGGATATACAGAGCTCGTGCAGCAGAACTGTGGAACAGACAAGGCAGGCTCAGTTACCTGTGACATCATGCTCTGTTTAACAGCTATTGCTTCGTGTATAATGGTAAATATATAGTCAGAGGAGTGGAAGGGATCTGAGCTGGAAAGAGGCTTACTCCATGGAGGCTTATCAGCTGCTCAGATTGAGCCCTCCATCCCAGGGTGTCCCTGCGCTCTGTGCGGGGTGCAAAGCTAGTAGGCATGCTCTCTACGGATGTACAGTGCAGTGGCTGGTTGTTGGCATAGAAGCACAATACCGTGAAACTACAGATGGTCCCTGAGAGCAGCATTTGTACCTATTTGAAACTTATAACTGCAAACTTGTTATAGTTCAGATATGGCGATAAATCATTGAGCTAGAGTCAGCATACTCTAGAATTGCTAACCTCATCCACCCACTGGAGTAGAGTTTGAGGTGGACACATGGTTGCCTACTATCAATGGACTGCTGAAGAAGAAGATTGTGGAGAAGGGGGATACATGTGAGAGTTGTACCAAGATAAATGAGAAATATGATTAGAATTTAACAACTAAATTATCATACTTGGAAAGATGTAACAATAACACTATGTAACACAAATTTTGTTCCTGGACAATACATGTTATTCCTTAATTGCTTATGTTGTAAAAGTATAGAAAATGGCCATTATTCCCTTTAAACTTTGCTTTTGTGACCTGGATAATG
>JAAGVU020000015.1:15895141-15911624 GCA_011763525.2 Mormyrus iriodes | reverse complement strand
CTCCTCTGAGTCTTCCAGCTCTACTTCCTCCAAGGAAGGCATATCAGTGGGATTTAGGATGATCCTGAGTTTAGGATTGAGCCTTGCTCAAAGGCCTACAGATGTGACTGCACTTCTGTCCTATTTATGTCTCATTAAATCTGTTGTAAACACAGTACTCTCCAACTTCTTTCTCTAGATATGTTGCTACAGTATTAGTGTGTGCAAAATACCACATAATGCATTGTTATATTGTATTGCAAACCATAAACCTGGCTAGAGCTGGTATTGTTAATGGCTAACCTGGCTAGTTGCATTGGAATGTGGTTAACTCGGGTGTGACATCATTCCCAGCTCCGATTTCCAAGGTAAACGGAACGCAATATATCAGTCATCCTGACCTGGAAGTGCTTGGCTGTGGAATTGTTACTGGGGAGAGCTGGAGGCTGTCTGGAGGCGTGCTGAGGTGTTTTACAGCTTCTTTCTTCCGTCTGCGCTTTTCCCTCTCACTAATAATATTTATTGTTGATTTTAATAAAATACTATATTGAATATAATAAAATATTTTTATCTTATTATAAGGCTTATAAGGTTGCTCCTACCTATAAAACAGGGTGATTACAAACACCTATCTGAGCCACTCTTTTTTTTTTGTGATCAAATTTTTATTAAGAATTTTGTACAAGGAATAGAACACAGAACAAAACAGTGCCACACATATACCACCCCCTCCCAACTCCCCACCCATGTCTGAGCCACTCTTATATATCTAAATAGTCAGTGGACGGCTGAACTAGCCTCACCAGCAACATCTGGTTTTACATATCTACTTTAGGTGCATGTTTGAAAATTTCCCACTACTTGCGTCCCGCAGCATCCGTACGTACAAGCAGACCGGCAGCGTGCGCATGCGCGCACATTCCACAGGTAAACGGTGACAAGAAGTCGCCGAGTTATGCGGTTCCCCGCCCCGCCCTCTGTACCGCCCCCTCCTTTTACGGCTCTATGGCCACGCCCCCTCCGGCAGTTCAGGGCGAACGGGGCCTACTCCGGTAATGATGCTTATGCTTGCCTTCGTACGAGATGAAATTTTAATGCAGATTATTAATGCGCTTCCATGAGAGAGTGAAATTTAAGCTCCTTTTACTTTAGAAGGTTTAACTGCGTTACTGCGCGGAGGCGGACGATCTAAACAAATAAATTCTCAGAAAAATAAAGAGGGACGCGGGCCTTGTTAAAGGGAAACTGGAGGCAGGAGAGGGGCAGCCGGGAAGCCCGGTAAGTCACCGGGTAGCGGCGGCTGACTACCGATCCGAGTCTGGCGTGAATTAGAGTAGAACCGCAGCACAATCAGACAGGCCACATTTAATTTATTTAATGATATTAAAACAAATTTTATCATTGTACCTTCGGGGTTTAATGGAATAATTTACAGTACAGTGAGGTAGTCCGCTTGCTCGCGATCGTTCGGCTGAGCCGTCTTCATGCCAACGTGTCCATGGTAGGATACCGGAGGGCGATCTCTCCCCGGTCCACAGACCGCTATTGTGCCTCTCCCGACCCATCTAACGGCCAGCTGGTCCCCCACTGTAAAATGACGTGCATGCATCGGCATTTCGGAGTTATATCCAGCTGCAGATTTCAATATGCGTTTGTTTATGGTATTTAAAATAGCGCGTTTCAGTTTCTTTAATATAGCGAACAATTTACATTACACATTTCATAAAATTCTAATGTATCATCTGACGCATGTGAATCAGACATTTGGTTCGGGCTGAAATATCGTTTCTTTCTGAAAAAGAACTTGGTGTAACTTCTTCACAAGTATGTCTCGCTGCGACCTGCGGGAAGGCGGGGATGGATATCTAACCAGCCCACATCACCCCGGCCTACCGTACGTCAATTCACGTCTGTCAATCCTGCAGCCGGAGGCTTCTTCTTGTTAAGTCGCTGCACGGTACAAGCCCCATCTCCCAGCACAGTACTCATATGGCCGAGTCTGCCCCTCTTCGGGATGCTCGATCCCCTATCTGACCCCTCTCTTCCTGCCAGTGCAGGTCAAACCATAACGTGACATAGGCGCCCGCCGTTTTTGAGGGGGCGTTGAATTAGCAAACCAATTTCACTTTGTCAGGAATGGTGCATGCCGGGGGCACCGACAGTGAAGCTAGCCTAGGGCTTTGACCGGCTCGTCACAAGAAAGCAATGACATATGGCCTGTTTTTAGAGGTGTTTGCGATAAGAGACATGAAGAAAAGCAAGACAGGTTGTGGCATGAGTGAATTGTCCTTTTTTATTTATTAAGTCTTACAGTCACAAGCACAAAACGTAACTGATACTGTCTGGTATCCTGTAAGGTGTCTTTCATACAATTATTTGTACTTCACTCTGTTCTGTGTGTCCCAGCCTCAAAATTCAGTTATCTTTTCCTGTCTTTGTTTTTCCTTTTTGCTAGAGATGATGTGTAATAGAATTAATGCTTCTTTTTCTAATTCTATATATCATGGATTAAAAGTAGTTTAAAGTTGATTGATCAATGGAATGGTTTTCAAAATCAGTGTGATTTGCTTTCAATTGTTAGCACTTCTTTAATAATTATTTTTAAACAACAGTATTTTTAGCATTTAATTTAGTTCATTTTGGTGCAGGACACCATGGAGAATCACATGCCTAGCTGTGCAAATGAGTCACTCACAGGCGCCATCAAACAAGGAGGCCCCAGAGGATGCTGGGAGGAGGGGGAGAGCACGCTGGACCAGAGCGAGGGAAGCAAGCAAGGAGCCATGGAGGATGAAAAGGGTGAGGGAAAGGGAGACCTCAGCCCGCACCTGTGCCCCAGCCTAGCACACCCGAGCACGTGTGGGGAGGGCGGGTGTGACCAGGCCAGTGGGCCATCCCTGGATGAGGACCAGCAGCAGGATGGAGGAATTCAGCTCCAGGGGCCGAGCACCACTGGATGTGAAGAGGCAGTAGGTGGACAGTGTCCCTTGGAGGCTCCTAGTAGTGCAGTACGTCTCACCGTCTCTCTGTGTGCTCTGCAGCCTGGCCGCTCCCTCACTTATGTAATTTTGGCTTAGCTTTCGCACAACGAAATTTACGCTGTCTCCAGCCTACAGGGAAAGAGGCCATGATGGGGCCAGGAGAACAGGATGGAGCCGGATGGAGGGAGGAGCCGGAAGAAGACCCACCCTTCCCTGAAGGAGGGACAATTTCAAGCGATAGGGAGGAGGAGAGGACAGCCACCAGCCCCAATGAAGGACTGGGAATCACGCATGGAGCCCAGTCTTTCCTGGAACTACCTCCCTGCCGGGAATCTCTCTCCCCTGAACCGCCATGCTTTTTCCAGGAATCAGGAGATGCTCTGAAACCACGGTCCATCTCCAGCGGGAGTCCTGGCCTGCCCTCTGACACACCAGAAGGTCACCACAACGAGGTGGGCAAGGCCTCTAGTGGGAATGCTGGCTTGGGCCCCAAGCTCCAGCATGCGGTGTGTCTGCCGCTGGTGTCGGAGGGTCTCAAGCTGCTCTGGATACAATCAGAGCAGACCGATGATCTGGACGGCGTGCCTGAGCTGGTGGAGACTTTTAACTTGTTTCCATACCCAACACAGCAGGAGGCTGCGTCACTGGCCCGCCGCTGTGCCCTGCCCCTGGACCGGGTCAAGGCATGGTTCATGGTTCAGCGCATCCGTTACGGCATCAGCTGGGCCACAGAGGAGATCGAGGAAGCGCGTCATAAGGTTTTTGGCCCACCACCACCTGAACCATGCACCTCCCCGGCACGGGGTCATCCCCTAGAGGATCCAGACTCAGCCCCGCCGTTGCCACGCACACGAGCCAGCTGTTTTCCCCCACACCCTCACCACTGGTCACAAGTGTCCACCAGCCCAATGTTTGCTGTGGCTTCCTCGTGTGGTCGTCCCCAAGGCCGAAATGGAAAATTGAGGGCACGGTGGTGCAGCGTTAACGGAGGCGGCTGGCCCTCCGAGGCAGAGATCCGATGGCTGCGGGCAAAGACTGGGCTCGCTCGCATCGACATCCACCGCTGGTTCGCTGACGGTCACTGTCGGCAGAGGGAGCTTATGGACAGGCTGGTACAGGATCAGCACTGCCTGGGCCCCCCCGGAGCTAGGAAACAGGGGCACCAGGTGGGGGAACACTTCTCAGTGGTGGGAGAGGCTGGGATTTCTTGTGACGCAGAGATGGAGGACAAGGTGGAAGAGGGGGGCTTCAGCAAGATAGGCTCACGCTGTGTCCCCACTTCCTCCTGCTCGCCTGGACAGGGGGCATGTGGTCGTCTGCACAAAAGGACCAGGGAGCAGCTGAAGCAGCACTTCCTGCGCTGCCTGCAGCACGGTGGCAAGGGTAACCGGAATGGGCTGCTGCGCTGGGCAGAGAGTGGGCGGGAGCGGGGAGTGGCCAAGCTGAATGGGCGGGGCACTGGAGGGGCGTGGCCTGAAGAGGACGGATGGCGCAGCTTTGGGGAAGGCGCCCCACCTCATGTCTACAGCAGGCACAGGGGGACTGACTGCCATGCCAAGGCAATCAACACAGGTGCTACAGGCTGCAATGCAGACCGGCACCGTGAGGGGGCATTGCAGGACCAAGGAATGGATGACATGAGCCGGGAGAGGGGGCGGGACTGGTTACTTTGTGAAGAGAGCCGGCGAGGTGAGGTGGAGGTCAGTATCAGTGACTGAGACATGCTGTAGGGCAGGACTGGTTTGGCAGCTTCTGCTGAGCCACCCCGTTAGTGATTTTTAGCTCTTGCTAGCTTAGTATTGGTTAAATGCTGAAGGCCTCATGAGTGTAGCCTGTGATGATACACTATGGGTTCATACAGGCCGTAAGAAACAGACATGTGTTACCCAGTCTGGCCTGCTGTATGGATCAACATGGATAGTGTGTTATTCAGGGCTGTGTAACCATGACCCCCTTCCTCTCTGAGCTGTGTACCTTGGCCACATCAGACAGTGTGGACAATAATTCAAGTTCACTTGCGAGGGTCAGATTCCTTTTGAAAATGATCCCTGTTATTAAGAAAAAAAAACTTGCATTGCTCTGCCATTTAGACCTTTAGATTTGTCCACTCAGTATTTTTTTTACTTGATTCTAATAAACTGAATCACACGACTTTGTCTCTGCAGCGTTTCTCTTTGTTGTGCGCTGAGTTACTTTTTAATGATCAGTGTGGAATTCAAGAATGAAGATTGTGTAAGGAACAGAGGGCAAAACATTCTTCTCAGCTGTGCTTTGACAATGAGGCATTATCTGGCATTAGCCATCACTGAGATTTCAAAGCAAGTTATACACCTGACAGCTTTTAAAACATTAAAGTTCACATGAAACCAACACACATACTTTGTTTGGTTTAGCATTCAATTTGCTGTACATCAATGGAAAACACACCTGCACAATAAAAGCTTAAAACCTCAGTACAAAATGTACATGCTTACCATTTCTTAATATTTTATTTACATGTTTTATCTTACATTTATTAATACATTACAACTTTACCACCATACATTACTCTATGTATAATGTTCTTTTGGATCAGGAAGTGAGTTGAAAGAATGAGGATTAAGGGTCGGGGTTACCCTCTACCCCTTACAAGTCATGGGTTTAGGGTCATTCCCAATATTTGGTGATCTGGCCAGAGTCACTCTCGTTATAAGCTGAATGCCAGCTGTCGGAGCCTTCGATGATGCGGCGGATGACAGAGGCAGACGTGATGAGCACGTGTCCCACCGCCTGGAGCATTGCGGACACCACACGCAGGGCCTCTCTAAGGAACATGGGGGAGAGACAGAGCTTAGTATAGCAGTGGTCTGCTCATCGATGGGGAAATCTACTCTCTTATAAAGCAAACTTTCGGTCTGCCATTCTCCTACGTGTTACCCACTGACCTCAGCACCTTCTTGGGGCCCAGGCACCTGAAGTCAGCACTGACAGAGTACAGGCCCTGGAAGGTGGCCTTCACGCTCAGTGAGCCGAACACGTCACGCGGGTTAAGGCGGTAGAGGTCAAAGGTCACTCGGGCTATGTCACGTCCGGTTCTGGGTTTTACGTTTGTAGTAGAGTATGAAAGCCTGCTCTGCTTAGCACCCTGGAAGTGGGACCCGAAGTGAATTAAAAAAAAAAACACACACACACACACACTGAGTACAATGTACAGAGAACATTACAGTACATTAACACTGCCGTGACAGACATGGTTATTGCACATAGTGCAAGTTCCCTATTTGCTGATGATTTCACACCATGCTCACAGGCAAACAGGCAGACACATACTTTCACACGTTCTTTTCTCATTCTCTCATTCTGCTGGAGACACACTCACACGTGCTGGGTTCCATGTCTGTCCGGGCTCCAGGGCCATCAGAACAGTGTTGTCTGGGAGGGTCAAGAAGAATTCATCAGAGTCGACCTCAGTCCCATCCTCCTCGCACACAAGGCTCAGGGAGATGGCAGAGAGGAACAGAGCCTGGGCAGCCTGGAAGTGAGGGCAGGCGAGGCACTCAGTGACAGACATGCTAAAGTCCTCCTTTAGCACCCCCTGCTGTTCACCATTGTCCCCTGCTCACCCTTTCCCTCAGCTCCAGCACTGTTCCTGCTGTTATGCCCTTCCTCAGCTCCCTGTTGTGGGAGCACACTCTGAAGGGCCTCTGTTGGACTGACCACACCCTCCTAGACACTGACCTGAGACAGACGGACAGACAGACATACAGAGAGAAGTGGGTACCTCAGTCAGCAAACATACTAACAATGAGACAGGGGTTACTTTTGTCACTACACACATTCACTGGAACAATTACTGACTTTTAACAAGAATATCACCTAGGGAATGTATTGATAAAACTGAATTAACTATATATAACTTCTGATAACACAGCTGGAGGTTTTGCTGATGGCAATTATTTAAATAGCCTCATAAGAAATATTACAACATTATAATCAGGGGCATCATTAGGCATATTTTAGGGGGGACTTTCGCTTTCGCCGCCCTAAAATGATGTTTTAGTCCCCCAAAATAAAAGTGTATTTACTGGCTTAAGTCATGAATAGATTTTTACATTATATGTTTTCCATCGCCCCCCCCCCAGTAAAGACTAAGCCTCCCTATCCGTTCATCTCTAACTTTGCCTCTGATTAAAACATAAGTGGATTTTAAACAAGAACATTTCGGTAAACAATAGCATATTGTACTCACTTTATCAGTGATGATGTTGCCTCCATTCCCGGCTCTGAACAATGTTACACTTCTTGTTACTTTTCCTCCTGTTTATGTCCCGTTTAGACCTTAGACGGTTATGTGGAGAGTTGCCACTGATAGTGGGACCCTACTGGTGCCTCCTACAGGACTTTAGACTGGCGTGATTCATTTGAACGGAGATAAATAGGAGCGAAGTCCCTCACCAGAGATGTGTTTCATGAAATGCGCTGTTATCGAATAAGGATAACGTAACAAACAGAACAGGGTGGCATGAATGGTGACGGACATTTTGGGGTAATTTCTACAAGACAGATATCAGTTAGAAAATTATAGTTCTACAAAACTATATCAGTTAGAAAATTAATAAATTTAGTGTGATTAATGTTTCGGTTTCCCCACTCCCTCTAAATATATACTTGAAATTTAAAGGTTTCTAGAGGTTAAGAAAATAAATGGTTTGACACCCTACCCCCCCAAAAAATGTTTTTGTTACCGATCAGGAACGTAGCCAGGCCGTAAAATCACGAGTTTGAACACGCTTCAAAATTTTGTCCAGTCCCCCGGTCGGCCACCCCACTAAATTTATTTATGGATAAAGGCCAGTGTATGCCTGATCAACAACACGTATTAGTTGTAACAGTACCAAAAAAACTACACATCCCATTACACCCATCGCTAAGTGGCGCGTGCCGCAACATCCGGCACCTGTTACAGGACATCCGGCTTTCATCTGGCGGGAGAGGGAAGTGTCTCGTTTTCCTGCCTTGAGCTGTGCAAAGTAAATTTGTTTGCGTACATTTGAAACATATTAGTATATCGTTATAATGTTGCGACGACTGTGAAGTTTATCGGTCATTTACTTATTTCCAGGTGGAAATAAGCTGCCAGCTGAAATTTAGCGAAAGCCGAAATGGAGAAACGAACCGCTACAAAAAAGGGAAACACCGGTGCGTAAACGTCATTACTTTAAATTACCCTAATATCAGAGTTATCTCCACATTTAACTACTGATCTGTAGTTTTACGCTATACATTTGAACTTCCGGATGTTGAATTTTCACAAGATGTACGGAGGAGAGTAAATGAATATTGCTTTACAAACATATCTTTATTTCTACACTAGCGAAAACAGGCCAGGTCACATAACTTAGCTTTAAACGAACAAATATACCACAGTCCAAACACCCTTATATTGTACTGAAAGTTAAGTGTTTCTGCAGTGCGTTACAAGCAGAAGGTGAGACGGTTATAATACCCAGTTATGTCTCGTGTTTTCTTAAAAACATGGCCATGAAACTCTCCATGGCAGATTGTAATGCAGCTTGCATATTTTTATTCTCTTCTTTAGAGGCTCACAATCCCAGTCGTATAAAACCGAGTTTGTTCGAGTTGTCTGCTACCTAAACACAGAAATTCCAACATTCTGTAAGATGCATGAAATCTGGCAGTTTTATGGTCATATTCAGTTTAAGATGAATAAACTCCAAACTGAGTATCCTGCTTTTTGAAACGCGACTGATTATTGGTCTTTCCAGAATGGAGTGTAATCAGGTTTAGCGTTTTGCCGGACTCTACTCATGCAAATATTTGTCTTCAGTGATCCATAGCTTGTGTGTCTTTTTTTTTTTTCCTCCCCGAAACAGAAAACGACCCCCTCCCATTGTCCTCCCTACGCCTCTCGGCTCCGCCCTTGCGGCTGGTCTCGGCCGCCATGTGGCAGGTGATGAAAAACAGAGACGTGCTGCACTACGGAAAGCTGGAAGAGTTTGTGACGTCCATCTCTGACTCTGTTCCCATGTTGCTCTCCTGTCGGCACCGGGCCAAACTGACCCTGGGTTTCCGGGCTCGGGTAAGAGATTGGATGGGGTTGGACAGATAGACGAGTAGAAATGAAGTAAAGTGTTCTTTGAGTGGTTCTGGTGGTGCCCATTGGTGACTAAGCCTAGCCTGCTTGTTTTCAGCTGGTGCTAGAGTTGTGTCGTGGGCAGACACCTCCGAACCCCAGTGTTGTTCTACCCCACTTGGAGCGCCTAAAGCCCTTGGGTAGCCCTTCAAAGGGCAGACGTGTAAGTTACCTGAAATAGTGCCATACTTATAGCCAGAAATCTACCTCCAACTTGAAGCGACAGATTTGTTTCATGTGTCCCGCCTGTGTCTTTTGAAAATCTGCCTAAGAAGGATGCCAAGGTGCAGGAAACAATTTCAAAATTCCACGAACTGGTGCAAGGCCTCCTCAACAACTATGCAGAACGAGAGCACTTTTTCCAGGTGAGAACCTCTCTCTCTCCCCGATCCATCCTCCTGTGGTTGAAGGTGCTTTAAGTGGTTGCTTTGTGCAATGAGCACAGAGCTTTTGACAGTTAGCGCTGACCCAGGTCTAGATTTAGGTGGTGGTGCTTGGTAGAATGGGCATGTGGTGGCTCTAGTGGGTAGCACTGTTACCTCAGACCTCCAGGGTTGCAGGTTTGAATCCCACCTCTGCTCTCTGTGTGGAGTTTCATCTCATGTCATGCAGGTTACCACAGCCCAAAGACATGAAGGCTGGCTAACGGGCATCTCAAAATGCCCGTTGTGTGTGTTTGTGCAATGGAATGGCTTCCTATCCAGCGTGTGCCTTTGTCTTGCTCCTGTGCTGCCTCTCAGTCCCCCCATGACCCTGACAAGGAAAACCAGTCAGAAGAAATTTTAGAGGAAAACCAAATTTCCATCATCGCCTCTTGTTCTTTCTTTACTTGTCTCTCATTTGTCTCCTTGTTTATTCTTAAGGCTCCAGAAGTGTTTCATTCATTCATTGTTTACATAAATAATAATAAAGAATCCTGTTCTGTAACTTTGATAGCTTGTTCAGGATAAAGTGGTAAGTGGAAATATTAAGGTGCCTCAGTGTCACATTTGGGTCTGAAATTTAGAGGTACTTTGGGGTCCCTTTCAAACAGATGTACGCAAAAAACTTGTGTATGGGGCTTGGCCAATTTTATTATCTTTTTTTGCACTGGAACTGTGTGTTTGGATTTCAAATAAAACCTTGTATGTGTCACAACAGCAGTTTTTTGTTATGGGGTTTTGACCCTGTCTTTCTTTTGGTGGGTCCGACATCCCGCTTTCCTTTTGCCTCTAGGAAGTATTCCCTGTAGAGTTTGGTCCCCAGTTTGACGATGCGCTAGAGAAGTTGCTGTGGGAATTTCTGGTGCGGCTGGACCAGCTTTTGCCTGTGCCTGATCTCGCCCAGGTATGGCAACACACACACCACATTCCTCGATGCAGTCATGATATACTCTAGAAAAGTTTGCAGCTTTAAATCAATAGGGCTAAACAATGCTGTGGAGAAACTTCTAATTTCTAATGTTGCTGCTTCAGACTGTGCAGTGGCTCAGCACTGCCCACGTTGTCCTGGAGGAATGTGCGCAGTCTGTCTCACAGCCCCAGCTGCTGAGGACTCTGCTTCAACATCAGAGGTGCCTTGGACACTTGCACTTACCTGGTATGTGAAGGTCATCGACAGTCCTATAGTCCTGGCCCTGATCTGTTTTACTGTAGTGATCCTGCCTGTGGCTCTGTATGTGATTTCTTTTGAGCTATAAGATGTCTGTGAAGCCATATAAGAACTGTCCATCTCTGCTGCTCACACCATGTCTTTTAGACCTCTCGTCCTCCTTGGGTGACTCCATCCTGTCATCACTGTCCCTCGCTCCTTCTGGAAGAGTACAGAGTGACAAACAGATTTCAGATGGGGAATCGGATTCCAGGAAAATTCATGAGATGCCGGACTGTAGACGAGCTGGTGAGGGGTCACGCGTCCAGCCAGTCGCCGAAAGGACAAAGGATCCCGATGTGCCTCTCTCCGATTCAGCCAAGGGGAAGATGCGTAACACTTGGGCATCGCGCCATCAAGGGAAAGAAGTGTCTAGAAAAGTTACAAAGGGCTCAGATCACGATGAAGCGGAAAGGTGGTCAGGGTTACATTCTGACATCAGTCTCAGGGAAGCGGCGAGAAAGGAACCTCAGGAAGAAACCAGAAAACGGGCCAAGTCAAGTTACCAACAGGAGGAGGAGCATGAGAGGGCCCAGAGAGAGAAGCAAGGTGGGGCTCTCAGCAGGGGCTCTGGGCAGACGGATCGGACCCAATCCTCTCTGGTCTCCGCCTGCCTCTACAGCCAGCCACGGGTTCTGGTTAAACGGCTCAGCTCAGGAGATATCCATCCCCCAAGCAGTGCGGTCAGTGGAGCTCGATCTCCAGGGAAACGGGACAAGGACTCGTCAGAATTCGGGGTGAGCCGGAAGAGGAAGCTTTGGGTGACCTCTAAGAAGTTTCTGGAAGCAGCAGAGAAAGAGTAAGAGAATGGGGACAGAGGTTTGAGTAGACAGTGTTCTCATGCCAATAAAGGTTAGTTTGTGGTTTACCTGTCTCCGGTGGTGCTCATATGAATTTCCGTATGCAAATGCTGTCATCACTCAATAGGAACTCTGCTGACCATCCTGTCACATCAAGTGCGTCTCCTGTCATCTCGTCGTTTACACACAAATCAGGTAAACACTGTCTCTTGGTGTATACATGAAGTCACTCGTTCTAGCTTAAACCTCGACATGTTGTGATATCCATAATAATAAAAAAAAAAAAAACACGCATGTAAAAACATCCACACACTCGCGCGCGCCGATCCTGTCTGTTAGGGAGGACCGGGTCGTCTCCAGAAGACAGCGATGTCGTCCTTGATTCTGAAGATGAAGAAACTAAGAATTTCAAGGGAAGGGTGAGTAAGGGCTAGTTTCCACACACTGCAGATGTGGCACAGCACGCCGCAGTGCCGTACCATCCACGTTCCTGGACATTTATGCCTTTTACTCTAGCGCGTACTTGACGCCAGAGCTGCCATTGTGCCAGGGTAAAGCCACATTTATGAAATGTAGGATGGTTGTGAGTGATTTATTAAAACAATGTGCATTATGTATTTATAGTACATAAAGACATAGAGAGGCATAGTTGCAGTTACTAATGTTTTGTAGTTTGCAACTATCTGGGAGTCTTTATAATCCCGTAGCGAGGAATGGTATAAATGCTGGTATTTTCTAACTTACTCAGTCAACTTTTCTTCAAATATGCTAGCCGTCTTTCTCAGCCTGATCAGATTATAGAAAAGGTGCTTATATACCGTCTTTGGTCTGATCCCCTTTCTGACTTCCTGCTCCTTTTCCACTGGTCAATGAACGATCGAGGCACGCCTGCATCATATAATAGACTGCCCGCGCTTTGGTTATCGAGTGTTATGTAACCTTGTGTGTGATCCTCAAACGCAGTCTTTGTGCCCAACCTCTATGATGATCATTTTTTCATGGCAGCTGTGTACACTGTGGCATGTCTGCGGTAGGTGGTAACCAGTCCCAAAATGCAGTGGCAGCATTTCAACTTAATAGGTGCTTTTCAGTTAAGAAAATATTAACAGAACTGACCTTTACCTCATCTTGCAGCTGTTTGCCAAGCGGTACTACCGGACTAAGCACCACACCTATGTCCCCACGCTCAGGGAGTTCTGGAAGCCTAGGCTGGCTCAGCCAAGCCTGCTGTCACTCAGCCGTGCTCACAGATGATCAGCTCCGGATGTCGTCCCCGCCTCTCTGGCCGGGAACTAGGACCCCACAGGTGCTGAGGAGGTACCTGGCTTTTACCACAAGTGACGTGAGCACTTCAACATAGACTGATCTCCACAGCAGATAGCTTATAAGCTGAAGAGACTTGAGGTACTGTGGGGAAAGTGCTCCAAGTGGAGACATATGGGCTGGAGATGTTTTAAAAGGCCCTTTCCCCCTTTTTAAAACTCACATATGCAAATCATAATTATGCTCCCATTGATACATTATATACATTAAAATTGTGATTTATTATAATAAAGTATGTAAAACCTGGCGTCTATCCTGTAAGCCTACTTACTGCAGTTGTGCATTTACACATGGCAAACCTGCTCCAGGTATGAAGCTTTTGAGGTGAGACAGCCAGTTATTAGATAGAGAGGGTTGAGAAGTAGGAAAACTGGCCAGTGGTCCTGTGTTTTGTTCGTTTTGATCAGTGGTAAAGTCCCAGATGACAGACTAGCCTTTGATCTTTC
Organism: Mormyrus iriodes; assembly: GCA_011763525.2. Classification (NCBI taxonomy): domain Eukaryota; kingdom Metazoa; phylum Chordata; class Actinopteri; order Osteoglossiformes; family Mormyridae; genus Mormyrus; species Mormyrus iriodes. The sequence continues at coordinate 15,898,333 of JAAGVU020000015.1, read as the reverse complement.
CATGTTTTTTGGGAGGGGCATTTTTTGGTAAGGTAACCCCTGCCAGTCCACCTGGTATAGTAGTGTGGCAAGCAGGTAACATGGCAGGGATACAGACTGTGGTGATCAATTCAAGGGGGAATTATCTTCCCAAACCCCAAAAAAGGCAGGTTCTTATAGCATGGATAGGTTGATTTGTAGGAGAGAATCCCCTGTGGGCTGTCAAGTTGAGGGTGTGACCTCTCCCCAGTGCAGGCAGTAAGCTGTACCGGGGAAGGCAGTCACACCCCCTGGGTGCGGCAATTAGTGATCACATGCTGTGTCCAGTTGGTTGACGGTGAGGAAGCCATGGTCACCATCTGCCTGCATGGAGCTGATAGCACACTGGAGAGTGTGGCACATCACACAAGAAAGTAAAAAAATTCATTAGAGGAATTTCTTTAAATGGCTTCCTTCATAGTTTTCAAATGCTGTTCCTCCACTAATGGAGCTCACCATCTTAACCACTGACCAAGCTCCTATAGCACAACTTTCCATATTTATCAGGGTCAGTCAATATCCGTGGAACAATAGGATTAAGGACCTTGCTCAAAGGCCCAGCAGTGATATGATCACCTTCCAGACACACACCTAACCCACTAAGCTACACACCATCCCATCAAATAGTTGTGTCCTCTATGAATTTCCTTTTTTCTTCAACTTCCATTCTACCGTACACCCCCCTCAACAACTCAGTTCACTTCCCATAGACCCTTACTCCATCCCATGGTTCTTCACCTGGCCAGCAGACAGCTCACCAAGGTAGGGTTCAAACCCTCTTCCTTCCAAATCATGTTCCAGAGCCCAGAGTCAACCACTGAGCCAAGCAAGCCCCCTTAGGAATGACAGACAGCACCTCATTTACATTCACATTTATTTAGCAGATGCACGAGTGAGGATCAGAGAGCAAGGCCAGTCGGCATACCTGGAACAAGGGGGCTAAGGACCTTGCTCACTGCTGGCCACAGGATATGAACCTACACCCTTCCACTCACGGACACATATCCCTAAACCACTGGGAATCTGTGGGGACAGAATATGATGCAGCGATGGTGGGACACAGCCTTTGTTTCTCCTGGTTCTGTTCTAGCTGCTTCACAGTCTGCAGCTCATTCCGCCAGTGACTGTGATGGTCTCTCCAGTGATGTAAGAGGCATCCTCAGAACACAGGAAGGCAATGACTGCTCCCACTTCCTCTGGTTTGCCCAACCTGGAGTCATTGCCGTGGTTAGCAAATTTTTTCAGGTGTTCACTAGTCATTTCTTGAAATGACATACCTTATTCTAGTGATTGACAAAATGCTACCCATGGGAAATATCCATTATAGTGAGGTAACCGCAGCATCATCACAAAGTGAAGTGCTTGTATTTCTCATGACATACTTGTTGGCACACACCTTTTGATGCTCAGTTGTCTCTTAAACTCATCCATTATGCCTTCGTTCTGCCAAAGCTGAGAAAATAGAGGGTCTGATTAGACTAGGTTAGATTCAAATTTGTCATTGTACAGGTACAATGAAATGCAGTTTAGCATCTAACCGGATGCAAATAGAGTAAGGTGCAATAAGTCAGCATACAAATGAAAATATATATGGAATTTGAATTTACAGGCAGTAGTTTACACAAGGGACAGTATATAAATGAGTACTGAATTGATTGTATGGATATGAATATAAAGGTTGAGTTCTGAATGGTGATGAGCACTGAGCTATGTGGTGGGGGGGGGGGTACAAAAGGATGAGTAACTTCTCACCGCAGAGCTGAAGCGTGTTCTGATGACACCCGGAGCGACACAGTTTACCCGGATGTTGGTGGGAGCGAGTTCTGGGGCCAGAGCCCGGGTCAGTCCCAGAAGGGCAGTCTTACTCACACTGTAGGGTCCCAAGGCCTGCAGCAAAAAGCAAAAAGATACTCAGATAGACGGTGACCACAGACAGAAACCCTAAGGCATTTTTTTCTGCTAGAACACTATCAGTGCATGACATTTATCGTTAGTGTTTGGAAGCAGCCATCACCTTGCACTTCCACCAATTCACTTAAGGGGCACCTTTAAAACAACACTACTAACATTTACTACAGCTCATTGCCATATAATTTCTCTCTCTTTTCATCCATCAGCTCACCTGTATGGGCTGATAACCAGCAACCGAAGACACGAACACTATAGACCCGCCCCTAAAACACAGACCAAACATCAAGTGTTTAGGCGTATTTCTTCAATCAAGTGATTATTGATATTTCTGTCTATGAAGTGATTATGCAAAAAAAAAAAAAAAAAAATCAGTTATTACCATTTCAGGAGAGAGTGCCTGATGAATGACTTTTGCATTTTCCACTCTAAAGGAATATATTTCTAGTTTTGTCAAGTAAATGGTTTAAGAAGTCAGTAACAAAATTTTATAAGGAAAATTATATATATATATATATATATATAAGCTGTTAGATGATAGCCTGGAATCATTGTCCAACTATGTAAAACTGTGAAAGAACAAGTATGCAATGACCACGACGGACCTGTACACAAAGTGGGTTAGCACTGTGCCTTAGTCTAAGGGCACTTTTCTACCACACCAGGTACCGCACGTTTGGTACTTTCCCCTTTTCCACTGACTTCTGGTCGAATACCAGTACCTAAAGTATCAAACAGGCTGGGGGACTTTTTTGGTACTTCAGTACTTTGGGGTGGGACTTGCAAATGATCGCTTTTCAACTGGTTATGCAAATAGCCTGCCTCTAAAAAATAATACAACTGTAGTCTTGAAAAAAAGTTCTGAACTCAGAAAACGAATGAAGTAATAATAATGGATACATGAACAAATGAAGAGACCCAAAGTTTAATTGCAATTTGATTGGAAAATATTCAAATATCGCACTGTGATTTTGCATGAATAAAGCAAAAAAGTTCAGAATAAATGCATTTCTCATAAATCCATCTAGGTGTGATTTAAACAGCAATGATTGTCTCACGAACATATGCAGCGCTCAGGCAAAAGGAGCAGAGGTTAATTTTAAGCTGATTTTTCAAATTTGAAAACAAAATAATCATAAAAATTGCAAAGTTTGATAAGTTTTTTTCCCCTATGACACAGTAAAAATGTTTTAATGAAACAAACTATAAACTGTCCGTATAGTATGATGGGATGAAAATGCCTGATTTCATTGAATACTGCAATGA
>JAAGVU020000015.1:15833984-15847732 GCA_011763525.2 Mormyrus iriodes | reverse complement strand
TTCAGTTTCATCATTCATACCAATCCGGGCAGCACTTATACACCTCATTCTGAGATTGATAAATGGTTTAATGGGTTCTAGAATTTTATTTGAAGTTACTCATAAATCCTGTTTTCTAACATGGGATGATGTGACTTGAGAAAATATTGACATTTCATATATTCAGATGTTTTCGTTATATGTATCTGAACCTAACCTTAGTCTGAAGATTACAGGATAATGTATATCCTATTTGCTATGTACAATAAAATGCACAAAATTATTTACTGAACATTTAAAAACATTCCGGGAATATTTTGATGCCTTCAAGTGTGTGAAGCATGACTAGTATTGCAGTAAATAAAATGTACATGGGTCAAACGAAATTTTTTTCTGCAAAATTTTGTTTGCACAATCTTTCCTAATAAAAGGTGTTTTATTCACCACTGCAGGAAATTTATATTAGACAAAATTCAACAATAATCACCGTTTTAAGCTGACAAGGCTGAAGTTGGTTATTTATTCCAAGCTTCTGATTCATTTGGCTTCTTATTTTTATTATTCTGTGGCTGAAGTTAGCTTCCTAGTCACAGCTTCAACAAAGGGGAGTGTTCACGGCCAATGCAGAGGCAGCACATGCTGTGTGGCACATGCCACACAGTGTATAATTAAGACACTTTGAAAATACAGAATAACAGACGAATAAGACGTTTAAGCTGTCCCACGCATTTTTATTTCAAATATGTATATCATAAATCTCCCTATAATGTAAATGATGGAATTACCAACACATAATGTGATTTTTCTTTTATAATAGCTTAGTAGCATCACATGGTAAGCAATTGTACACATTTATTGGAATAAGTACCCACATTTCCAATTGGAATTTGGTGGTCTTATACATCTTGGTTAGGTATGGTGTCAAGGAAAGGAGTGCAGAAGGTCAGATAGCAGTGGATTTAGCAAAAAGGATGGAAATGGCTGTGGAGAATACATATTTTAAGAAGCAAGAGTAGCACAGGGTGACATATAAGAGTGGAGGAAGATGCACATAGGTGGATTATATCCAATACAGGAGGATTAGTCTAAAGGAGAATGGAGACTGCAAAGTAGTGCCAGGGGAGAGCGTAGCTAGGCAACACAGGATGGTGATCTGTAGGACGACTTTGGTGTTGATAAGTGTGTCAAGGAGTACTTTGAGGGGCTGAAGAATGAAGAGAAAGAAGGTTGGATGAGGTGGAGGTAGTGAATCAGGAAGTGTAGAGAGTTAGTAAGGAGGAAGTAAGGACAGCTATGATGAGGATGAAAAATGGAAAAGCTGTTGGTCCAGATGATATATTTATGGAAACAAAGAGGTGTATTAGGTGAGATGGCAGTAGATTTTTTAACCAGATTGTTTAATGCAATTTTGGAAAGTGAGAGAATGCCTGAGGAGTGGAGAAGAAGTGTACTTAAGTAGACTTTGAGAAAACATATGACAGGGTCCAGAGAAGAGTTGTGGAATTGTATGAGGAATTCGGGAGTGGCAGAAAAGTATGTAAGAGTGGCAGATGTATTCAAGGTGGAGGTGGGATTACAGCAAGGGTCAGCTCATAGCCCTTTTTCATTTGCTATGGTAATGGACAGGTTGACAGATGAGATCAGACAGGAGTCCCCATGGACTATGATGTTTGCAGATGACATTGTGATCTGTAGTCAGAGGAGGGAGCAGGTGACCCTGGAGATATGCTGTAGAGAGGAGAGGAGTGAAGGTCAGCAGGACTAAGACAAAATACATGTGCATGAATGAGAGGAAGTACAGAAGAAGGGTGAGGATGCAGGGAGTAGAGTTGGTGAAGGTGGAGGAGTTTAAATGCTTGGGGTCAACAGTTCAGAGTAATGGGGAGCATGAAGAAGGTGAAGAAGAGAGTGCAAGGTGGACTGGGTGGAGAAGAGTGGCAGGAGTGATTTGTGACAGACGAGCAGCAGCAAGAGTGAAAGGGAAGGTTTATAAGATGGTAGTGAGACCAGCTATGTTATGTAGGTTGGAGAAGGTGGCACTGACGAAAAGACGGGTGGCAGAGCTGGAGGTGGCAGAGTTAAAGATGTTACGATTTGTGTTGGGAGTGATGAGGATGGATTAAGGATGAGTATATTAGAGGGACAGCTCAGGTTGGGCGGTTTGGAGACAAAGCCAGAGAGGTGAGATTGCATTGGCTTAGACATGTACAGAGAAGAGATGCTGGATATACTGGGAGAAGGATGCTGAGGACAGAGCTACCGGGCAAGAGGAAACGAGGAAGGCCTAAGAGGAGGGTTAAGGATGTGGAGAGAAAGGACATGCAGATGAAAGTAGAAGATACAGAGGACAGGAAGAAATGGAAACAGGTGATCCGCTGTGGTGACCACTAACAGGAGCAGCTGAAAGAAGAAGATCCATATTTCTGCATTAGAAAATATAACTGATTTACTTCTAATATCGCCGATGCCGACATTGAAACCTGTCAGCGTTTATTAGCGGAACAACATTATACCATTTTTTAGTCTGTGGAAACGAAAGAGACCTGCCGGCCAGATTTATATAAAAATGTCATGGGTCATATAAATTAAATTTAAAAAAGGCTGTGCTCCATTTTGATCACAATCGATCCCCTTATAACTAACAAAATAAACTATTGTTTTGGGGTGCCAGTGTAGTTTCGTATGAAATTGTGTGTGTGAAGTTTAAGCTACGAGCTTTGTGCATCTCTCATGCTTATTTAGCATAAGGGTCACAGTTCCAGCAGGAGCTACAGAAGTTCCTGGTCCAGATACCCAGGAACTCGGAACCAGGTTTATTAGCCAGCGGCAGCTAATTTTACAGGGAAATATATGTTCCACTTTCACTGTGGGGGAAAAAACAAACTATTCATCTGCTTCGTGTGGTGTTGACATGAAAAGTGACCACATGGTGGAAGGCAGTGTTCATCTTCCCTCTCCATGCCCTTATAAATGCATAATGTATTGTATAAGTATCTTCTGGATATGACAGGGCCAGGTGAGCCACGTTGCGGCAATGCTTAATTCAACCCAACTCACAGGCCCTCACAAGATTGAGACTATGCCACCCCAGTTTAATGGATACACTGATCCCTCGCTATATCACGCTTCGACATTCGTGGCTTCACTCTATCGCGGGTTTTATATGCAAGCATATCTAAATATATATCGCGGATTTTTCGCTGGTTCGCGGATTCCTGTGGACTATGAGTCGTTTTATTTCTGGTACATGCTTCCTCAGTTGGTTTGCCCTGTTGATTTCACCGACCGAAATCAGCTGAGAATGTAAACATTACCAGAATGCAAATGGTGCGTGACTGCAGTGTTCGTATTTTAGAGATAGGATAGTAATATTAAAGGAATAATCGTATTATCTCTAATATAACTGGGTAAGTAAAACATGTGCATTACTGTATATTATAGTAAATATAAAATTATTTTTGTTAAAATATGTATTATTACATTGTATTATATGTTTTACGTATTAAATAAAACTCCTCAATGATATACGAGGGTTACGAACCGGAGTAAAGTTAGTAGTGGGTTCGATATTCGCCAGACATTCACAGATCATCTCTGAATTTACTCTATTAAACCATTACAAAATAAAGGAAATTCCACATTCACAAATTCTTGTGTACTTGTGAAATCACATGCACACCTTGGTAATTTGATTACATCCAGAAAATTGTGAAAAAGCAAAATAATGCAGCTCCTCCATAAATTGTCCGCTCTCCAGCCCTGCATCAGTTAACAAACGGACAGTAGTTGCTCTCAGACTGTGGTTGTTGTATCTTTTCGAAAACTCTACTTCTTCACTTATGCATCTAAGCATGTCTGCTAAACAATTTACTCCCATTGGTTCATGTGAGTACCAATAATCTCTGCTATCGAGTTGTTTTTGTGGGTGTCGAAGAGGATGGAGATACAAAGGTTTTGCACCGGGAGGGCACTTTGAGACATATTTTTTTAAACTTTCTACATGGCAGCAGGGGTTTCCGGGTTGGCAAAGATAAATTGGCGATAGTTTTCTTTGTCGGGTTTTGTTGCTTTCTTGTGATTTTTTGTTTTAGGGTTGAGAAAGACATAGGTATTCAATACAATCTTCATCTTTTTTAATTTCAAAGGAATCCCTTGAAAGTTGCATGTTGCAACTTTGCCTTCTTAGGTCCATACTGTTGTGTAAAATGCATGGAGGTATATCAGGCAGTTGGCATCAGTTTTCTTTATTTCTTCATTCTGCATTTTGTTTTCCTTCTCCTTTAATCAGTCAGAAAAAGCAGTAAAAGCCCATAACATTGATGTTCTTGTGTTTTCTTCATGTTTACCATCCTCAGTTTTGTTGAATTAAGATTCGCTAATACTTTTATGCCTCTTCTTTTCTATTCCATATGTTGCAGATAGTTTTCCTGGACTGCCATGTAGTTTTTTCTTTGCCTAATTGTCAATTTTTGTATTTTCCAAATATATTAAAACTAATGAAAGAAATTCATTCATTTTCAGTTGTATAACTGTAGCCCTTGGGACTGGGTAAGGGTTGAGTTCATTATGCTAATGTGTTCGTGTATAGGCGTGCAGGTAAAAGTGCCAGGAACCAATTGTTTGATTAGGTTCCTGGGGGGTCGGGAACAGTGACGGCCGACTGTTTCTTGCTGGTACGAGAGCACGCCTGAGCCTCTTGGTAAGCAGTATTTTTTATAAGATAAGGAAGAAATGTTTTTTTAACAGTTCATTTTATTAAAGTGGTCTTTTTCTATTTTTAGTATGAACTGCCATGTGTGCGTGTTGGATGAACTAAGGCTGTATTGTAAAAGGTATGTGTTTAGTTATTTAAATGTTTGTAGCATAGCTGTTTGTGTACGCTAAATGTGGTTCTGTTTTGTTAGTTTGCCGCTGCTCTTTGTGTTTTAGATTGTATGGTTTCTTTAAGTGAGTCCGCCGCGCGAGTTGGCATGGTCTGGGCGGACTAACTTCTATTTCTTTTTTGTTTTTTTTTGTTTATCTGTTAGCACTGCTACCGGGCCAACGGGGGAGGGGTTTTTACAAAGTTATACAGGCATACATTTGGAGTGTGCACGCTTTATTGGTACATTTGCGGTGTCACAGAGTATGAATTAATGTATATGTCACTATGAATTGAACATGTATTTGTGAGAGACATGTTCAGTGTGCGAAATGCTTATGTGTGACCGAGTGAAACCTAACCCGATAAATTATATGGCCAGTATTACTAAATGTGGAGCAGTGCTAGTTGTTTGTTTGGTTTTGTGTATTTGTCTAAATACCACTCTCTCTTCGTAATAAAGGACCAATTTATGAATTTGTAACTGTGGTCCGGGCATTGTTAATCCTTGTAAAGTGTACATAATTTTATTTTGGTAATCCTATTGTGTGGTTATTTAAACATATTTGGAATGCTGAATGAAATTGGTACACATTAATATAAAACTGTCATTAGGTTGCCGGAAGGACCTATGCGGTTATATGGTAATAATAAACAACCACATGACATCTCTGAACAAATAAGAAAATAGTATTTATTGAAGCCATGGTATAAATGGATATAATAAAATATTTTGTACAGGATTCCTGAGTCAAGTCTTTATTCTTAAAACAAGTATACCGGTGTTGATGTGTACCTTAGTGTATATTATGACATATTATAATTCTTCTCACCTGTTAAGCATGCTTAAGGTGAAGTAATAAAATAAAAATGTGTTGTTTTTTATGAAAAATTTTCTAAATAAGAAATAAAATATGCATTTTCTAAAAACAAGGTATTATATCTATTTCCAGTTTAACTTGATCTTAATTTTAGAATTATCAGATATTTTCATTGGAAAAGACACAAAGACTTGACAAGAGCTATATTTTTTGCAATGGGCTAACTTGTTGAACCAACAAGACCTGGCAAACATGGGACTGTAGGCAAAAATATGAAATTAAACTTTATAGATCCTAGACTTTTGTGTTTTCCTCTTCAAGTAGTAGGTCCTCTGTATTTGGGTCATTGTTATCAGTGGGTGATGATGCCTCCGTCTCCTGATTGTCATGTGATCCCTGCAAAAGTGGGTCAGTTAATACATTTTATAGTCTTTTTTTTTTGGCAAGCAAGTAATGTGGTCACTATGTAATGGCATTAACTGCATCTATCAGGTTATGATGTTTTAATGTGACCAAATATAAAAAAAATTATAGAATTAATAAAATACTCTAACTCTCATGCATACATATTTGTTTCAAGAATCTAACTTCTTTATTCTTTTGAAATACACTGTAAAAACTGATAGGTAACAGTGCCCTTGGATACAAAGCAGGGTAAATGAAAGGAATCCTGAGAATCACAAAGTTCTTGTTCCTTGTTTACCTCCTCTGTGTTTGGTCCTTTGAGATCAGTGGGGGACAATGCCTTAGTCTCCTCATTGTCCTGTAATCCCTACGGGAGTGAAAATATTAATTTAAATAGTCCATGTTAATTGGGCAGGGATTATGTAAAGCATTTTGAGACAATGTAATGTTGTGAAAATGCGCTATACAAATAAAATTGAATTGAATTGAAAGATTTAATTGAATAATGAGTTTCATAAAATACATACCACAGTAAGCATGAAGTGATATTTATCTTTCAGTTTACATTATATTAGTTTTAATGTAACCAAACATTAATGAAATGTTGGAATTACCAACAATTTCAGAATCAGAATCAGCTTTATTGGCCAAGTATGTTAATCCACACAAGGAACTTGGCTCCGGCCGATGGTGTCTCACCTCTGTACAGGCAGCAGACATACATTTCCAACCCAGTAATGACAGTACCTACTTAAGAATTCAAACTTTTAAAACATTCACAATGCTTATGTGTGGAGACTGCTGGTAAAAAGCCAGCTTCCTACTTCAGGATCATACTGTTAAGCAATTGCTGATATCAACATGTAAAGACCCAAGGTGCCCTTCATTTAATTAACTGTTAGTCCTTTATTTTACCTCCTTTGTGTTCAGTCCTTTGGGATCGGTGGGAGATGATGCCCCAGTGTTGTCATGTGATCTCTGCAAAAATAACATCGGTTGATAAATTTTCATATGTTCTACTAAACAACGAGTAGTGACCATAAAGTGGTCTTTACTTTTCATTTTACAGTAAGCACTGGAGGTTACCATGCAAGTTATTGAGTACTTTATCTTTAAAAAAACCCACGAATCAATCTTCTGGCTTACAAATCGAACAGCAGAAACAGTTGGAGTATATACCTCATATATAAATGACCTTCTCCTGTTCAGACCAGTACCATATTCCTACCAAAATCCAGCCCAAAAATGATTAAATTGCAATATAATTGTACTACATCAATATACATCAATAAGCCAAAACAATATGGCCATCCCCACATAACACTGGCTTTTCACAATCTCATAAAAACATGTCAAGTCAGTGCATGTCAAAGTCGTCTGGGATATATTAAATGGTAAGCTAACATTCGGTACTCATAGCTGACATTTTCAATGCAGAAGAAATGGGCAGGGATAAAGATCTAAGTGACTTTGATGTGGGCCAAATCGTTATGGCCAGACAACTGGGTTAGAGCATCTCCAAAATGCACGGCTTGTGTGGTGCTCATGGTCAGCTGTGATGAGTACCTGCCAACAGTGCACATGGCACTGGTCTGAGGTATGGGTGGATCTTGGCAAGGGCAAAATGAGCAATTGCCCAAGGTGGCATCTTTTGAGGGGGCACCAGTACCACCCTCCAGCAAGCTTCACCACCGACCCTGAATCAGATAAGCGGTTACAGAAAAGGGATGGATAAAATTTGAAGTACTTCCATACTGCAGACATTTTGTGGTCCAGTTCATTTTACTCGTTAACGATATGTCATGACATGGTATTGGTTACAGGCAGGGATGCACGTAACTGGTGCGTAAGTATGCATTTGCTGTACAAAGCACTATGCGCAGCAATTTCTTGTCATAACAGCACAACTACGGAGTGGGCTTTGTGACAATATTCAATAAATGAATTATAATTTAACTAAGCATTTAAATGACATTTATAAATAATCATAAAATTGACATATTCATTTAAATTGAAAATTCTCACACACTCTGTATGTAATGCTCATTGGAAGCTTAAGGTGTATAATGGGACACTCCCCATTGTTTTAATTACATTATATTTTATGGAGCAGGTCAGCTTTATGTTTTTATCCATTGTATTTTTCTATTATTTCAGTTTTTTCTTTAGCTGATGCAAAATGGTATGTTGCCTAGATACATGAGGCAGCTTAGGGTCCCAACAGCTGGCTGATGCATGGTTTTCTTTAATGAATGTGCAGGAGAGAGTTGACGGTGTGTGCGTGGGTTGGAGAAATACAGCATTAAAACCTTTTTATTTGTTTTAAATCTATATGCGTCTGGACATTTCACTATTTTTAACCCAAGTGCATAAAACATACACAACAGTGTACTTATTTTATGTGCATTTGTGCTGTTATGACAAGAAATTATCATGCATTTTAACCATTATACTTCAAAGAGAACAACAACAATATTTCAGTTTTGCCTAAATAATTTTTTTAAATTTTGGGTTACATTAATCATATTTTTAGACCAGCAACATGCAAATCTCTGCTACAAATGAACACTTGAAGTTTGTTTCTAAGACCTACAGTTCTTGTGCAATTTCACCGAAAGTGGCAGAAGTTAAACGTGACAACTTATCCCACAGGTGAAGTTAATGGTAAAACTGTAGTTTGATGCTTTGGCAATATTGTTCTTGAAACCTTCATGCCAGTTAAGCCCTTTGAATTGAATTGAAAATAACAGTTTTGATTTCATTAGTGTTGTACACTATGGCCGGCTTAGTTGTAACACCATGTCACAACTAACCCCACTGTCTGGAGTTTTTGTCAAGCCTGGCTAACACTTACTATGAGTTGGCGTTTGCTATATTTTATGCAGCAAGATGGTTATTAAGGTAATATAAGACTGGATTTGGTAACTTACACAAACAGCTCAGTAATCAAAAGACAATAATAATAAACAAATTTTCTTTCATGCCACAAAAAAACACTTTTTGCTGTTCATCTCCATGAAAACACATCCAAACTCTTTGAAAAGTAGCGAGACACCGTCTAACAGCAAAGTAGTGAACTGACTGGAAGCACATCCTGCTTGACCCTATGATACGATGGGAAAGGTCAGTGTTACATTAACCACACCCCCTTAGGTTATGCCATGCACTCCCCTACATTAGCTGTACAAATTTAAAATGCACCGTAATTTCTTGCCATAACAGCACAAATGCACATAAAATAAGTACACATTTGCGCTGTTATGACAAGAAACTGCTGTGCCTAGTGTTGTATACATTAAATGCATACTTGCACATCAGTTACACTATATGGATACACTATTGTATTGGGAGTATTGGGTATTGGGATACACTTCTTAATCATTTAATTTAGGTGTTTCATTCAGACACATGGTCACGTGTATAAAATCAAGCACCTAGGTATGCAGTCAGGTTCACAAACATTTTGAAAGAATGGGTTGTTCTGAAGAGCTCAGTGAATTCAAGCATGGTACTGTCATAGGATGCCACCTTTGCAATAAGTCAGTTAGTAAAATTCCTTTCCTGTTAGATATTCCACAGTCAACTGTAAGTGGTTTTATTGCAAAGTGGAAGCATTCAGGAACAACAGAAACTCAGCCACAAAGTGGCAGGCCACGTAAAGTAACAGATTGGGGTCACCAAATGCTGAGACGCATAGCGCGTAAAAGTTGTCAACAGTCTGTTGACTTAAAAACTGCAGAGTTCCAAACTTCCTCTGGCATTAACCCCAGCACAAATACTGTGTGCCGGGAGCTTCATGGAATGGGCTTCCATGGCTGAGCAGCTGCATCCAAACCTCACATCATCAAACGCAATGCCAAGCGTTGGATGGAATGGTGTAATGCACACCGCCACTGAACTTTGGTGCGATGGAAACATGTTCTGTGGAGTAACAAATTATGTTTCTCAGTCTGGCAGTCTTATGGATGACTCTGGGTGACCACATTGTATGGGGTAAGTTAGCTGTCAAATAAGACGTGTGTACAAGTGCATGCGCATTAGTCTTTAGACGTGCATAAATACGATTCAAAAAGATACTACTTTAAGAAATTAAAAATACAAAGTGCAATTTTATGTTTCTGGTTTCTTAATTATAAATACAAATTGACAGCCGTGACTCTACTGTCAAAAATACATCACGGGGTCACAGGCATTATGTACTGAGTGGAAGATGCAACGATTCCACAAACTGCGCATGCGTTCAAAGTGCATTCAGCTTCATGGAGTATAAGTTTCAAGTTCACCCTTACCACTGCAGCAAGAGTTCGCGTCAATAAAACATGTTTGCAAAGGTTTTTTAAAAAGTGTGTTTTATTAATTATTATTAGGAAATTGTTTACATTCAGTTTCATAGTACAACTGACATGTTTTATTAGATTATTAATATAGGCCTATTAGGGTGGTTCACAACCATACAGTGAAAAAAAAAATCTGAAATCTTTACCTCCCAGGGCTGGAAATGAGTCCACTTCATGAGAAAACTCCTCAAAGAAAATATTATTCAGTTCCAGTAATATTTAGGGGTAGCTCACGCGAACTAAAGTTTGGGTGGGGCAGGGTCATTCATGAGTTACTGTATTATATGTATTTGTTTAGTGTTTAGTTAATGTAGACTTTCTGGCATCAGGGACATAGTTTTCTGTGATCAGCAACCTCTTGAAAATTGGTTTGACTGTTTGAAAAGAGGTGGAGGCTTCTTCCTCAGCTTTTCTTTTTCTGGCTTCTTTGACTATCTCTTTCTGGTGAGAAGTTTGTTCTTTCTTTGCAATGACACAATCAACAAATGCCATTGAACCCTGTCTGCCAGGTTGACGTTGAGCTATCAAGAAAGCTTTGTCTTCTCCATTTTCAATCACTGAGAGAGCATTTTCAGCTGCCACTTCAAACAAATCCATGAGTTTCTTTTGGAACAGTCTATCTTTTCCCACATGCCTTTCAGTTGTTCGAGATTTATTTTTCTTCAAACTTTGCCATTCCTTCTGAAGAAAATCTCAATGCCATGGTCTTTTCTTTTAGTTGGTATTCTTGTCTTTTGCCAGAACTTCTCAAATCTTATCAAGTCTTTAAGCTGTTTCTTCAGTTTTACATGATGATGAAGAAACACACTAAGTACTTGACCATTGAAAGGAAGTTGGCTTCCAAGTATTTCTGTGCAGGTTTTTTCGATGGGGCAGAGACCCCACTCTTTTGTAGCGTTTGCCATTTGTAAATGCAGGTTATGAAGTTTACAGCTACAGCCTGATTGCAATGAAGGTTTCTTCCAGTATAGTAGAAATTCCTTTCAGTTTAACTTTTTTTGAATTGGTTTCAGTCTCCAGCAGAACTTTATAGATCTACACTCCCCAGTATTAAAACTCAAGCCCTAAAAGAACTGTAATTTAAAGGGAAGGGCTGGTGTGAATGTTGGCGAAGGTGATGAGCTTAAGAGTGGTTGAACAACCTCTTAATGTTAAAATATTTCAATAAAATTTTATTTGTATATTTTTTTACTAATTAGAACTTGCTGAAAGGTTGGGTCAGTAAAATTCCAAAAAAAGTGTTTTTGAACCACCATAAGGCCTATATTTGGCTGGATAGTGATATGTTTTATTATTTGTAACTGCATATTTGGCTCGATAAGAATTCTCTCACTGACATGTTTTATTAGAATACTAATGTGTATTAAATTCGACTTTATTTAATTATTGATGTATATTCAGCTCTTTAGTGATATGTTTTTTTGACTGCCGTAACTTTATGAATTACTACATCAACAAATCCTCATACAGCCTCTCCCCAGGTTAAGATGGGGTTATGTTGCAATAAACCTTTAAAACATGCTTAGAACACTTACATTAGCCTACAGTTGGGCAAAATCATTAATACAAAGCCTCTTTTATAATAAAATGTTAAGTATCTCATAATATTTACCCATGGTAAAGTCGAAATTGTCATGGTCGGCATCTGCCCCCCCCCCCCGTGTCCTTTCCCCTAGTTCCTGGTGTCCAGAGTACCCCTTGTTTCCCTTGTTCACCTGGCCACCATGTAGCTCAGTGGGCTGAGCTGGTGGCACAGAGGCTGTAGCCCCCCACACCCGGGTTTGGTCCAGCCTCTTCTGTTTTTGTTTTATTGGGTTTTGGTTATTGTATTTGAGTTTCTGTTTATTTCCTGTGTGTCTTTGGTTAGATTCTGTTTGTATGATTATCTCCATGCTTTTCTGTATACCTGTACTCCCAGTGATTAATTCCTGTCATGTTTCTATTATTGGTATTTGTTCATTGTTTAATTAATTGATTTCACCTGGTGGTCATTTCCTTGTTCTGTGATTGTCTACCTCACACCTGCTCCTAGTTATTCATTGTGTATTTAAGTGTTTGCCCTGGTTCAGTTCTGCGGTGAATCATTGATTGTGATTGACTGAGTGTAGGTCCATTGAGGCTCGCTGGCTCTCCCCAGTGTTAGCCTGTAGTCACCAGTGAATCGTCATGCCTAGGTGTCATAACAGAAATATTGTAACTTGGGCCATGAGAACCTGTATTTGGGTTATTTTTATTATTTTTTTCCTCATGAAACCATCAACCTCACTTCCAAAATCTCTATCATTAAAGCAACAGGTGTCCATTTAATGTTAGTTTAATAAATCAAAAAATAGTAGTTTGCCTTTTAAATGCATGTGTAGAATCTATATGTTGTGCTCCTTCAGGTTTGCCACATTACTTCAAAAATATATCAAGTTTTAGTGAAATATGAAACTATTAGGTTGTTGATTCCAGAAGGTGTTGCGGTAATGACAGAAATCAGTCAATTGAATAAAAATGTTAATTTAAAAATATACATTATTTTGGTGTTTGAAGTAAGTGAGCATGATGGTTAATGAGCATTTAAGTTTATTGTCATATACACAGTAAAAAACATGTACATGTTAGAACCATGTAATGAAATTCTTACTTTGCTTGCTCATCCTTTGAAAAAGATGTAAAAAAAATAGAATAAATTATAAAAATATAAGCTCACTCGATAAAGTGCACAGTGCTAAAATGACATACAGTAAGGGTTGGATTTGAATATGGGGTCAGATTAACTTAACCTTGTAGCATTGTTCAAGAGTCTGATTGCCTGAGGGAAAAAGCTTTTCATCAGTCTTGTGGTGTGTGACTTTATGCTCCTGTAACATGTTCCTTAGGGAAGTGGCGTGAACACGATGTGTTGGGGGTGTGTATTGTCTTTAATGATGTTGTGGGCCCGCTTGATGACCCTTCTGTTATAGATGTCCTGCAGAGAGGGGAGGGCTGTTCCAGAAATGTACTGTGCAGTTTAAATTACACGCTGGAGAGCCTTCCTCTCCTGCACAGAACAGTTGCCATACCATACGGTGATGGAACTGGTGATAAAACTCTCTACTGTACCCCTGTAGAAATTGGTTAGGATTTTGGATGGCATACCAAATTTCCTCAGCTTCCTCAGGAAGTACAGTCTTTTGTGCGCCTGGTTGATGAGTTGTTGTCTGTTATGAGTCCAAGTCAGGTCCTCGCTGATGTAAGTTCCAAGGAATTTGAAGACTTCCACTCTCTCCGCTTCGGCCTCGCAGATATGAATAGGAGTGTACTGCGACTTCTTTTTCCTTGGGTCGATGATCATCTCCTTGGTTTTATCTGTGTTCAAGG
>JAAGVU020000015.1:15817461-15830407 GCA_011763525.2 Mormyrus iriodes | reverse complement strand
GGCCTTGGGATGCAAATTGGACAGGACCACACGAAATTGTGGATACCTGTGGGGAGGGTAATCTCAAGCTTAGACTGAAAGGGAGGAAAGAACCAGTATACAGATGGTTCCACGCTGACCAGTGTTAATTGTATAAGAATCCAAGATGTTAACCTGACATAAGAATGAATGCTGCACTTGTTTTTCAGGTTTTCGTTGCATCAAGTCATGACGCAGAGGAGAAACGATCAAGGGGGGCTCATCCAGCTTTTTCTACTCATGGTATGCCTTACACTTGGAGACTGCAGCAACACAGCAAGCAGATGCATAGTGCATGACAATGGAACAGCATACCTTCAGTACAAGGACTACAACGTGACATGCCATGCAAATTCCATGTGTTCAAGGACTTCCGTTGGACGAGAACAATGCCACTGCTCTGCAGGCCTCATGGGAAATGGAGTTGATAGTTGTGAGGACATTGATGAATGCAAAGGAAGTAAGCCACCTTGTGGTCTCAACCAAATTTGCATCAATACAATTGGGAACTTCAAATGTGATTGTAAGCTGGGGTAGGGAATAAATCGGGAGCAAAGGTCTGAGGAACAGTGTCCCAGGATGTGGCCCATGCCAGTCAATGGGATAATCACTGTTCCTACACCCTACACGTATATTAATAATGTGCAATGGGAATTCGTAACAGTTATGATGAATCTGAATGATTTAAACACACAGCTAATTGATGCCTGCAAAGATGAGCCTAGCATTAGTAAGCCTTTTGACGACATAATGCAGAAAGAATGGGAGGAATTAGGACTCAGGGGGATGGCCAAGAAATGAAAAAAATGAAGTATACTTGGGGATTTGGGAGGTATGTTTGGATTAGGGAATTCCTTGTACAATAGTCATCAGGTGGGATTGCTGAAAAGCTATACAGTATTACGAATGTAAAAACAAAGTTAGGGGGGTTTCTTCAGGACCATATTCATTTGGCTAGTGAAACTGATAAAATCATGGTAAAGTATATGCAAGCGCATATATCATTGAATGCTGAGGTTGTGGCAGAACTCCTTAAGCTGTCACAAAGGCAATTCTGTTTGGCAGTTGCCAGCCACATGTGAACAATGGTGCAGGATTTTGTTACTGACTTAATTGCCAACAGGTTTCCAAGACACTTCATCAAGGAGGAAGACATGCGAAATGCATGGAGGAATTGAGAGTCAGGCAGAAGGGAAGGCTTCGGGTCAAATCTCACTGTATGTGCTGAAACTGATGTTAATTGGTATAATTCCAAATTAGTGTGGGACATTCTGAGCGAGCTACCTGATACAGAATGTCATCAACATAGATTCCAAAAGGAAATGTTCTTCCTGAGCAACTGGGAGAGTTTGTGTATTTATAACTACAAAAGACAGTACCCACTTCACTTCTAGGATAAACTGTGCACATGACAGGAGGGTATAAGTATCAATTGACAACAAAACCATTCGTGGTAATTGTGTAGAGAATATTAAGGAGGATATTTGCGTATGTAAAAGATACAAAGAGGAATGCGAACTACCTGTAAAATTTGAGCATATAGTCAAGAATGCTATTTCTGAAAATTCTGGAATTAGGATTCCTAATTCTGAAATTCTGAAACCGGCCCCAGGCTGTAAGACTCAGCCCCCACCTTTCCTCCATCCGCACACCGGCTCTCCACAGGGCTGTGTGCTGAGCCCCCTCCTATACTGTCTCTACACCCACGACTGCAGCCCGGCCCACAATAACAACCTTATTGTCAAGTTTGCTGATGACACCACAGTAGTCTGACTTCTCAAAGGGAGACGAGACAGCCTATAGAGAAGAGGTCCTGAAGTTGGAAACCTGGTGTTCAGAGCACAACCTAGCTCTGAACGCCAAGAAAACCAAGGAGATCATTGTCGACTTCAGGAGGCACAGCACTGACTTAGCCCCCCTCTACATCAACGGCGAGTGCGTGGAAAGGGTCCACACCTTCCGGTTCCTCGGGGTACTTATCTCCGCGGACATCTCCTGGACAGACAATACTACAGCAGTCATTAAGAAGGCTCAGCAACTGCTTCACTTCCTGAGGGTTCTCAAGAAGCACAACCTAGACCCCAACCTACTGCTGACCTTCTACCGCTCATCCATCAAGAGCCTGCTGACGTACTGCATCACAGTATGGTATGGCAGCTGCACTATGGCAGACAAGGAGAGGCTTCAGAGAGTGGTGAAGGCAGCACAAAAGATCATTGGCTGCCCTCTTAACTCTTTGATGGACATCTACTCCTCCCGCTGCCTCAGCAGAGCAGTAAACATCACCAAGGACTGCTCCCACCCCAGCTCTGAACTGTTTGATCTGCTGCCCTCAGGGAGGCGCTACAGGTGCATCACAACAAGGACAAGCAGATTCAGGAACAGTTTTTTCCCAAAAGCCATAACCACCCTGAACACACACATGCACTGACCACCCAGTCCAACCGCCCAAATAATTCCTTATTAGTACTAGTATTAGCATGTATAGTTAAAGACATTAAAATAGTGCAATATCTGTATATCTGCATTCTGTGAATCACTTTTGCAATATCCACTACTCACTGCATTTTGACAATCATTACTGTGCAATAAGTTAAAGAATGCGCAATAACCCCACTGTATATTTAAGCTATTTATCTCTCCTTTTGTATATTTTATTAGTCTACACTTGTATATAGAACCGCAGTACTGTTTGCACTATCCTTAGGGAATTAATGTTTAAAACAGCATATATTGTGTTATGTTGTATGTCCACTTTCATGTCTGCACTGGAGGAGTTGCTTTTCATCTCATTGTATATAATGACAATAAAAAGGCATTCTATTCATTCTATTCTATTAATTAATAAACCAAACATCCAGTGACAGGAGGGGCAGCACAAACCGAGGTCTCTCAGCTTAAACACCAGTCTGGGTGGTACAGTCGTGTTAAAGCCCAGCTGTAGCTGATGGCAACATCCTGATGTAGGTGTTCTTCTTTCCTAAATGTCCCGGAGCAGTGTGCAGGGTGAGGCAGGTGGCATCAGCCATGGATCTGTTACACCAGAATGTGAACAGGAGTGAGTCCAGGACTGAGGGGATGTTCAGGTTGATGTGGGATATGATCAGATTTTCCAGGCACTTCAAAACTGCGGAGGTTAAAGCGACAGGACGAGAGTCGCTTAAGCAGGAAATAGTAGCTTTCTTTGGCACAAGCATGACTGTGATCTTCTTAAAGCACAGGGCCACAGTGCACAAAGACAGGGACAGGGTGAAGACGCTGGCGCTGTGACGGCTGCCAGGCATGATGCACAAGCAGGCCTCAGGTAAAGCTGCCCTCTCTGAACTCACTATTCCCTATCAGTCACCCAGCCATTTGTTTTTTAATTTACAATAATTCATTAAGACATGGCCTCAGTATTGACAGCTTTCACTTAAATGTTTGTTCCTGAGTTAAGTGTGCACACTTAGTTTGCATTACATTTCTAAAAGCTCATCCGTTTGTTTCACCTGATTGTTGTTTTGCCAAAACATGTTCCTTACCATTGTGGGTTTGGGACTTCGTATTATAATATTTGTACTTCCTTAAGGGATGATGCAGGGATGAATGACCTAATGTGAATGTCTTCTAGGCTCTTGCCTTACAGAGTGGATGAGAGCCAACTAACAAATAATCACTTTACTCTTTTTTGCCAAAACAGCATCATTAACCGAAAACTAAAAGCAATGGTTTGTTTACCATTTACACCTCCAGGCTTCCCCTGGCAATCCCGTGTTTTACATCACAACACTCTGAACTGTAGATAATTCCCTCAGACAAAGTCTGCAGAAATGGCTTTACTCATGTTGGCCTCCGACATCTACAGAGCAGCTCCATAGGCTGGAAACACCATCATGCCCCCTGCATCTGCGTTGTGCTGCTCAAATTGGGTGTAAGAACTGTTCAGCTCCTCCCAGAGCAGGGCGGGGGTGTCCGTAAGCACAGCTGGCGAGCATCTGGTGAGCATTATCGCATGCAGTCCTTTCCACATGCGATGCAGATCACAGCCGTCAAAGTTGATACTTTTGTTCGTACTATTTCTTTGTGGCCTTAATAGTCGCTATTAATCTGGCATTTTTGTGCTGGTCCATGTCATGTAAGATGAAGGCTGCGGTCCTCTCCCTCAGCACCAGGTGAATAGCGGTGATAATCTATGGCATGTGGTTAGTACAGGAGCAGACAGTCTGGGAGAGCACACACAGAACCTGACACAGTCTGCCACCGGGTCGGCATACGTGCCCAAGCTCTCAGAGGAAACCTTAATTAGTAGCAGATTATAGACGGACCACTCAGTTGAATCCAGGCACTCTGTAAGTGTCGGGGTGTCCAGCTCTCTATGTCCCTCGTCGCCGGTCAGGCAGGCTTCAGTTCCTGCTTTCAGGCTGGAAGCAGAAACACAGACGAGAGCTCAGACTTGCCAAAGTGCAGATGGAGGATGGACTTGTAGACCCGCTTGAATGGGGAGAAGCAGAGATTGAGGGTCCAGTCTTCCCTGGTGGGGCAGGTGATGTATTGGTGGCATTTCAGGAGGATTTTCTTTAGGTTGCAGCAGTTGAAGTCCCCGGCGATGACAGAGATGGCTTCTGGCTGCTGGCTGTCGTTTCCAAATGGCGGCGTACAGCTAGTCCAGCACAGCTGCAGCCGGAGCCTCCGGCGGGATGTAAACAGCGGAGAGCGGCACTGAGGGAAACTCTCTCGCAGGTAAAATGGCGGCACTTGATCGTCAGGAACTCCATCACTGATGAGCAGGACTTGGAAACCGCTTCCACACCAGTGCACCGGTAGTTGATAAAGAAGCAGACAGCGCCTCCCTGTGTCTTGCCGCTGCTGTCTGTGTTGAGGTCCGCGCGACATACGGTGAAGCCCCACGGTTGTACGCCACTGTGCAGAGCGTTTGGTTGCTGCCAGGTCTCGGTAAAGCAGAACACACTGCAGTCCTGAAGGTCCCTTTGAGAGCTGATAGGCAGTGTAGCTCGACTGGCTTGTTTTCCAGAGACTGGAGGACAGTGGGGATGGGAAGCCGGGATAAATGCTGTCACAGCATGATTAGCATTCTGCCTCACAGCCCCTCCTCCACTGGGTCTGATCATGGTCGGTGCTGTTTGTTCCAGTTGTAGCGTTTTTAACTATTTCATCAGGTAAATCAGGAATGAAAGGGTTTGTTGGAACATTATATCTAATGTTCAGCAGAGTGTGGCAGTTGTAGACAATAAAACATTGAGCTACATGTATAAAGATGCTAAAAAACAACAAAAACACACGACAGGGAGAGAGCAGCTCGTAGCGTGTCGCCATCGGACAGCGCCACCTTGGGAGATGTAATACATTTCTAAATTTGATAGTAAATAAAAATATTCTTGTACTAACAAATAATCAAATGATTATTGACAGTTTACTCTGTAACAAACCTTAAACTAAAGTGTTACTGGTTTTTCTTACCTTTGTCATTTTCTAGAATCAGACTTAGATATAGGAGACTTAATATTAGGTGCAGCGTGAATAAAATCCCCAAAAGGATTTTCTGAGCCAGATCTAAAAAACATCACAATGTGAAAAATAACACATTAAATACACATAACATAAAACAGGCCTTTATTAAATATTCTCCCTCTCCATCTTTTGCTAAAACATCTCCTTGAGTCGGGATCTTAGAGGAGGTGGACAAAAGGTCATGATTTACAGATTTTATTGAGACTTTAGTCCTGTGCTCACTTTTGGGGCTGTACTTCTGTGGCCTGTGCTCTCATGTTTTATCAGACTGTCCCCCTTGATGCAGTAATTTAGCGGTTTTTGTGACTGATGTCCTGGCTATTTGGCCCATTAGGGACTGTGTTAGTTGCCTCACTCTCCTTTGAAAACTCACATATCTACTGCTAATTGGTTCCTCTGGGACACAAACTGGTTTTTCCATTATTTTGCTTGTATTTGTTTGTATGTGATCATTTTTAGTGTTTGTGCAGAATTATTGCATTATTGCAAGTCAACACCAAATACTTACAGAAATGTCTGAATGAGCGCAGAAATATTTTGGCAATAATGCAGGCACATATTCCCAAAGATGCTACTGCAATCGGAATGAAATACCCTGAAATCAGAAAGCAAATGTTACTACACATTATCACCCACCCCGATTCCACATTCACTCATTCAATTATATCTATGAATATAAACTTAAACATGGTAAATGTCTGAGTTTCACATGTTTGAAGCATAAGTTTTAGATATTTAAAGACCTTATGCATTATCTGTCCTTATGCTCTCTTTACAAAAGTACAATGTACACAATCCCAGTCACATGACCCTCACAATTACATAGACTAGTAACAATAAAGGAAACGCTGTCAGACACCCTTTTCTACTGTGAACAGAGATGTGTTATTATCCATCCATCCACACCCCTGCCATCCAGGACCCACACAAGTCAGATTTAAAGGGTTTGGACCAAGCGGGGATCAGCCCCCATCCTCTGCAAGTGCAACATTCATAAACTAAAGGGGGAAAATCCTCAGATAATCACAGTCACTTAATGTTTTTCTTTTTCTTTCATCTGGTACATTGTGTTTTCAGGAGGTTTAGAAATAAAAGCTTACATATATCCCACGAAATATGATCCTTTTACCAAGTAGAAAAGTACAAGTGTTATAGAATAGTGAGAATTTAAAGGATTAATTAAATATATTTACTGAAAGTATCACACACCCTGCAATTAATTACAAGAAAAACTCACCCAGTAAAAATGCGCCTTGCATCCAGGCAATAAGCTGGATAAAAAGAGTAAGGATCAGCATATTAAACATCACGTTTAAACCTGTAAGTGTAAAACAGACCAAATTAGACACAGCACAGTGCTCCTGGACCTGCAAATCAGGATTCAATGGCTCAGGTCCAAAGGAAATCTGGCTGTTGGACCCAAATCACTTCAGTAAAAACATCCTGCTGTCTCAATGGGTTAATTTTAACTTGCTCTGGATAAAAACAATATCTGCTAAGCCAGAGCTATTCAAATCATGGTCTTCAAGGTCTGAGCTTTGCTGATTTTCCAGCCTTCCTTTACCTGTGAGCCAGGTGTGACGCATTCAGCCAATCAGAATTATTAATTATTAAACTAGCTACCTGGGGGAACGGAAAACAAGGCCTGGATTTGGAATCGCCGTCCACATTTGGGGGGAGGGGGTGCTAAGCTTTCAAAATGATTATAATGTCGTTAGACAAAATATACATATTTAAAGGATTTACTTTTTTGTCTCTTTATATATGATATATGAGGGCTGTTTTAAACGGGAATGGTCTCATCCACAGGATTCACTAGGATAAAACTTCCTTCCAAAGCAAAACAAAAAATAGGATCCATGTTATGAAAATCCCTGCGATGGGCTGGGACCCCCCTGCCTGTGCTTCCTGGGAGAAGCTCCGAGCCTCCCCATTGGATAAGCCGACAGAAGATTATGGGATGTCAGGAAAATGATCAGGGTTCAGATGTTTGTTTAATTTATTACACTGCAAAAAAGAAATCCCTGTATAACTAATTCTGGTGCAGGGTTCCTGAAATAACAGGGGCTTAAACAGCAAAAGAAATATGTGTAGTGCCTAGAGAAGATACTTACTGCGGAATAAAGCAAAGAATCTCCGGAATAATTGCCATTGTTCTCCTGCAGGGCTCCTTAGGTAACGAATCAGTAAAATCCCAAACCCAACAACTGATAGGAGGTAAAAACATTGTTACAAAGATGTGCTCAGTGTTTAAAACCCTGCTCAGCACTGTCACCTGGTGGATCTGGGTTTGAATCCCATTGTGGAACTGAAAGAACATCTCGGATTAAAAAGCTTAGTAAAACGTGTTGTGTTAAAGGTATTTGGGTGGGACATGATATAATACATCCCATAATATTTATTCATTAGTAATGAAAAATAGATATTTAAAAAAATGGTCAAGCTTCACACCATTTGGCATTTAATTACTTACATAATGAAAAGAAAGTTCTATACTCAGCTCTCACAGACTATTTATGATACTTCCATGGGCAAAGAAAATGTAATAAACTGCAATGAACCAAAAAGTATGTTAAAAAAATATGTTAATATACTTACATGGGGTTAAGAACACAATCATAGGAACTATAAAGACAGTTAAAAATGCTCCAACTTCTGCCATTTCTGCTCTTTCAGAGAAATATTTGGCAAGAAACACACCAACACCAACTGAAATGAGGTAAGAATACTGAGTCATTATAGAATTCATGGCAGACACATTCCGCGATCCTGCAATTAAAATAACACAGCCCTGTCACCTGGGGGTTCTCTGTTTGAATCCCATGTTGGACGCTGAGGTGCCAAAAATACATCCCAGGTTAAGAAGCAGATTAACATTGTTGAGCAAAGATAACAATGTTTCAGTGGGACATGCATATACCATAATATACACACTATATGATCAAAAGTATTGGGATACACCTCTCAATCATTAAATCTAGGTGCCTCATTCAAACCTATTGCCACAGGTGCATGGAATCATCAGTCAGGTTTACAAACATTTCTGAGAGAATGGGTCGTTCTGAAGAGCTCACTGAATTCAACCGTGGTACTGTCATAGGATGCTACTTTTGCATTGTCAGTTTGTGAAATTTCTTCCCTGCTAGATATTCCATGGTCAACTGTAAGTGATATTATCGCAAAATGGAAGCATCTAGGAATGAAAGAAACTCAGCCACAGAGTGGCAGACCACGTAAAGCAGGGTTATTCAAACCATGGTTCTCAAGGTCCAGGCACTGCTGATTTTCCAGCCTTCCTTTACCTGTGAACCAGGTGTGAAACCTCTGTAGCCAATCAGAATCAGTAATTAATATACTAACTACCTGGGAAAACTGAAAACAAGGCCTGGATTTGGAATCGAGGGCCAGATTTGAAGAGCCTTGACAAAAAGTAACAGAGCGGGGTCACAGAGTGCTGAAGCACATAGTGCGTGATAGCCGCCAACGCTCTGTTCAATCAATGACTGCAGAGTTCCAAACCTCCCCTGGCAATAACCCCAGCACAGAAACTGTGTGCCGGGAGCTTCATGGAATGGGGTTCCATGGCCAAGCAGCTGCATGCAAGCCTCACATCACCAAGTGTACTGCCAAACGTCAGATGGAATGGTGTAAATCACACTGCCACTGGACTCTGGAGCAGTGGAAACATGTTCTGTGAGGTCACAAATCATGCTTCTCTGTCTGGCAGTCTGATGGGTGAGTCTGGGTTTGGCGGATACCAAGAGAACATTACCTGCCTGACTGCATTGTGCCAACTGTAATGTTAGGTGGAGGAGGGATAAAGGTATGGGGTTGTTTTTTAGGGGTTGAGCTAGACCCCTTAGGTCCAATGAAGGGAACTATTAATGCTTCAGCATACCAAGACATTTTGGACAATTCCATGTTTCAAACTTTGTGGGAACAGTTTGGGGAAGGCCCTTTTCTGTTCTAGCATGACTGTGCCCCACTGCACAAAGCAAGGTCCATAAAGAGATGGTTGGGTTAGTGTTTGGTGTGGATGAACTTGACTGACCCACACAGAGCTCTGACCTCACCCCTAACGAATACCTTTAGGATGAACTAGAAGGGGGATTGCATGCCAGGCCTTCACGCCCAACATCAGTGCCTGACCTCACAAATGCTCTTCTAGATGAATGGGAAAAAAATCCCACAGACACACTCCAAAATCTTGTGGGAAGCCTTCCCAGGAAATTGGCAGCTGATATAGCTGCAAAGGGGGGACCAACTCCATACTGATGCCTATGGATTTAGAGTGGGATGTCATAAAAGTTGTGGATGTAATGGTCATGTGTCCCAATACTTTTGTCCATATAGTGTACATAATTATGGGTTGTGAATAATTCATGTAAAGCAAAAGGATAAGGTTCAAGTTTTATGTTTAGCACATTGATATGCAGAAAATTAATACCTGTACACACAATCCTCATCCAGAAATCCCAAAAGCAAATGTCAAATGAAAACATCTATAAACCTGGAATCAGACTTACTTGCAACTAAAATCGTGATTATCAGAAATACAGAAATGACCAAAAGTATTTTCTTCAGTCTCTGCAGTGTTACGCGAAACCAAAACCAATAGTAGAAAACTGAAATGAGGTAAGAACAGGGTCAGTTGTGACATTCATATCAGGAACAACACAGGTAACAAGGGTCAAATATCCTACAATGGATTAAACTTCCTACAATGTACACATGTTAAAGATTTAATAACACATGAAATTGACATTCAAGGATGTTTTATGTCTGTATAATATAAGAACAAGAAACGCTTCTATACCTAATTATGCTCCGATATAACTGAAATCCTAATTACCAAAAAATATACAAGATTATTTCAGACTTGTGAATGTACTTACATTGCATAGACGCCATAAAGACCATCATAACTACAAATCCACCTACAGAGACTCCTAGTGTTACTTTCCCAGCTGTGGTTGCGGAATAGTTTGCTGTGAACTCAATGATAGGAACTGAAATGAGGTAAGAGCAGAGTCAGTCACCATGGGATTCATGTCAGACACACAGTACATAAACAGATGGGCTCAGTGCAGCTGATTAAAATGGGCTATGAAAAGGCAGTAAGGGTGCTGGAGGGACACTATCCTAATGCATGCCCCAAATCATACTGCCACACAGCTACAGAGTGACCATAAACAGGAACAAATGCCGCTCAGCCAAAATAAAGGCAGTTTCCTCCCTCACTTCAGTCTCCTTCCCTCCATTACCTTCCCTCCATCAATGCTTTTTATCTGGTTCTGGTCCAGGGGTTGGAAACTCCCGTCCTGCAGAGCTGTGGATCATGCTAGTTTCTGCTCTACTGCAGGTTTATATATTTTAATAGCAGCTGTTCCTTCACTGTTCATAATTGTACCTTTTATTCAGTAACCTGGTGATTCGGGTGTGAATCCAGCTCTGATTTAAAAGTATTTTAAAACCTGCAGCCCTGAGAGTGAGAAAATCATCTGAACAGAAATTACATGAAAAATAAGCAGCACATGCTAAAACACTGACGTGTGTTTGGCATCTTCAAAGATGCACCACAGTGCAGGGCTGCCAACTCTCCCGCACTGACCCTGAGATCTCGCAATCAGGCCCAACCTCAGGCTCTCATGATAAGCTTGTAATTACTCCCGCAAATTCCACAGTTCTATCCATCTGTAACATTAACCTCCCTGAAATGCTGGTTATGCTGATTTTGCGTGGCGCGTGTGTTAGTATGTGACATGACGTGCCCACATGTTATTCAGCGCAGACCTCTGGAACCTGTCATCACTCCAAAGGCACAGGATACAGGTCAGAGATGAAAGTGTTGCAACAAGCAAAGCTCTAACAAAGTAACGTCAGCTGAAAAGACAGGGCAGCTAAGTAAGTTTAGCAATGGAATAGCTCCAGTCCTGGTGGTTACAGCAGAGCTACCTAATGCCGGGAAGGGGCTCATTTCATAGGAGTGTCACAGATGGGAAAACACAAGTGATGCTGTTAACTGCCTACATATTCTGCACTCTGCTCGGCCCGCTTTAATTAACAGTATTTTAATTTACAGCATGTGCTTCAGAATGTTTTTCTATCTATGGCATGTCTGCAGAAAGAGTATTGAAAAAATAAAGGGCATTTCCTCACTGCATGTGTGTGGGTGGGTGACAGTGACAAACTGAGAACTTTCCCATTATAATTAAGGCAGCTGTCCTCAGAGGCAGCGAGCAGAGCTGTGCAGTAACCTGACAGACAACCAGGGCCTATTTTTGATGTGCCGCCATGCTTTTCTAAGTACGGAACCATACAGCATTTTTTTAGTCCCCTGTCAATGTTAGAAGTGGTAAGTTGTGACCATCCTGTGGTAAGTTGTACTTATGCCCCACAGAGTTTATCCAGGTCACTGGAATGAGCAGCTTCCCCGGATCATCAACAACTGCCAAACCGGCTCTCACCCGACCGCACGACGCAGGTGCTGAGCATCTACTCACTCACTGGTGTCAATAAAGCTGGAAACAGTCTGACCTTAGATGGCACCTTGCCACCCATTATGACAGTTAAAGTGGGTGACATTAAACCTGATTGTCAGAATTGGGAGCCACCAATGAGAATTAAAGCAGCAAAAATTGCAGCGACCAAACACAAAAGCGCTAACTGGCACTTATACACTGACATGTACTTCACCACACAATCACCTAATGTACAAAGCACCAGCGTTCAAAGACAAAGTAATGTGTAATGATGGTAAATACAAATTAAGATGTAGATGCAGCTCCATACCATTTTATGTTTTTACCTAATGCCCCCCCCCACCGCCTGGTTGAACTCCACCTGACTCCAAATCTCACTGCAACAACTTCCTCAAAGCTGGCAGCCCTGACAGTGTGTTTGATATTTCACCAGAAACTGCTACTTTCTCCTGATTTACTGCTGATGTTTCATGTGCATTAATGATATTTAAGCTTACCTGTGCATACAGCTATGATGATGATGGTGCTTCCGATTGTCCGAGCCAGAAAAATAGTTCTGTATCCAACATCTGCAAAATAGTTATTTTTATCATAAAAACAGAATGTATGAATTTCAACTTCTGCCTTTAGCCATCACAGGTCGTCTCAGTGACCTATAATTATTGGGAAACATTTAGACTGTGTTACACCACCCCCCCCAGCCCCCACCTGGCCTTGCAGTGGCAGTGTGAGGGCAGTGGTGGCCAGTGGAGGTTTCATTATGTCAATGATCCACTGCTGAGAAGCTGCGGATGGTTAAAAAGGAGCTACGTGCCTCCGCTGCCCTCTCTCACTTCGTGTCTGTAACTCTGTGCACATTGAGGATTTGCTCACCCTGCGCTTCTCTCTCTCACTCTGTGTCTGTAACTCTGTGCACATTGTGGATTTGCTCACCCTGC
>JAAGVU020000015.1:15778949-15805772 GCA_011763525.2 Mormyrus iriodes | reverse complement strand
GTCGTCCATGAAGGAAGCCTCTCCTAAAGCCCATGCACAAAAAAGCCCGTCTAGAATTTGCCAGGGCCCATGCTGAAGAAGATGAAGACTACTGGGACTCTATACTCTGGAGTGATCATATAAATGTTTTTGGAACAAATGGCTTCAAAACTGTATTGCGTCACAAAGGTGACGAGAACAAAGAAAAATACCTACAGTGCAACTGTAAAAAATGGAAAAAGATTGATGTTGCAATATGTTGCCAACTTGTTCATTCCATGCCTAGAAGATTTAGTGCTTTCCTTACAAATCATGGCGGTCATACAAAATACTAGATGTAGTAGTTTTTGTTGTGGGTTGTATTCATTTTTGCATCGCCTGATTCATGTAAAACTGAAGATTTTGTAAGTTTTAATATTATATGTAAAATTATTAATGTTACTTTCATGTTCATGAGTTAAGCAAATGTTCCATAAAACAAAATTTTGGAAATTGTTCTTGTGGTCATTGAGCTATTGATTAAAATCTTACTTTTCAAAGGGGGTGTCCTCGTTCATGCTGAGCACTGTGTATGGCCTCCCCATTGGAGTCCATGTAAAATCAACACTCTGGCAAAGATGGCAAATTGAATTGAAAACTCTGAAAAGCTCAATTGCTGGCAATATGACAGCGAGATTGTGTGAGAGCTCGGGAGAGCGCATGAGTAACTGAGGAAGAGTATGAGTGACAGTGTGTGAATGTGAGAGAGTCTACGAGCGCATGAGTGCGTGTGAGAGTGTACGAGAGCATGTGACCGTGTGTGACAGTGTGAGTAAGAGCATGTGAGCATTTCTGAGCATGTGAGTATGAGTGACAGAGCATGTGAGCGTATGAGAGGGTGAGAGAGCTTGTGAGCATATATGAGCGAATGTAAGAGTGAGTGTCAGAGTGAGTGACAGGGTGTAAGAGTGAGCATTTGAGAGCATGTGTGAGAGTATGAGAGAGCATGAGTATGAGAGCATGTGTGTGCGAGAGCAGAAGAGCATGAGATTGTGTGACTATGTGTGAGGGTGTGTGTGAGAGCTTGCGAGAGAGTATGAGAGGGTGTGTGTGTGTAAGACCTTGTGAGTGGGTGAGAGAGCATGTGAGAGAGTATGAGAGGGTGTGAGACCACTCACCGATATCATACTGCAGGCTGAGAGCCAGTTTGGGCCACAGCATAATGAGAGAGAAGGAGGCATAGAAGTGGACGTCGTAGGTGTTGTACATCCTGTACTCCTGGCCTGCAAAGAGGGGGGCAGTGTCACTACGTGCCCACTCAGCCACCCACTCGCACACCTCAGACACTATGGATGCTGATGGGGGGGCTTACCTTCCAGATAGGCGAAGCGCCCGTATTCCTTGACGACCGGTGGCTGAGCGGGAAGTCCCCCGTCCTCGGTGCGCATGCCCCCGCTGACGTCAGCATCCTCGGCAAGCTCCACCCACACCGTGCCGCCATCCGCCACAAAGTACAGCTCGTTGAAAAGAGCAGACTTGTACCAAGAGGGCAGGGAGCTGGGGGTGTAGTGAGTGATGGGATCACATCAATTACAATAAGACTGACAATACTAAGGATGCATCAATACTGATATCTAATACCAGTCCAATATTAACTGAAAAGGATGGATCGGGTATCAGTGACAATGGGGCTGATCTGTGGGATTTCACGTTTGAAGTTGCTACGCCGACAAGTTCTACGGCTACTTGCAGTATCTGCAAAGCTGTTATATTAAAATAAAGCGAAGTAGTCAGATACCTGCACAGACTGCATGTATCCAATGCGACAGGTACCCATGGTGATTTGGGGGGTAACTTAGATGCGGCAGTGCAGTGATGCACTTGTTGAAAATACCTCTGATCTATAAATCCCCAAAAAACTAGATGCATCATCTTATTCGCTTTTCCAGAAATCCATAATCTGCTAGCAGACAACATGCCCTCCGCTTACATAACCTACAGCAAGGCCTCAATCACCCCATTAGTGAATGGAAATAATGACAGATTATTTTATTTGACTAGAATTTAACACACAATGTTTTGTGAAAAGGAAGGGCATTTTGAAAATGATCAATTTGGCAGTCTATTTTTATTTGGATAAATTATGTAATCATAACCAAATGACCATTACAGTCAAAGTTTTGTTCCTCTGTAGTGGAGAACTGAAAATTCTGATATAAATGAGTTAGAAACTCAGGTTTCAGGTAAGATAAAGAAATAAATATATTAAAATCTACTGAACTGTTATTTATTATTTTGAAAAATATATACAACTCTGGGAAAAAATTGAGACCACTCCATATTTAAAAAAACTGCACTTTTGAAACCTGGTTCTGCTAACAGACAGCTACACTCTGAGGCAGGCTGCTTCCAGGCTCATTGTTTCTAAGACAGCAGTACACAAGAACAAGGTGAAGCAGGAGACACTGGGAATGACCAGAAACCAGCCAGGTAGAGGGCAGAAGTGACTGTCTAATGCCAGAGATGACTGTCAGCTTATCTGACAGAGTCTCATAAACTGGAGGATGATGCCAAGTGACTTACTAAAGGAATGGGAAACAATAAATGGTGTGAAGTGCACTGCTAGGACAGGTAGGACTGCTAGGACTCCTAGGAGCCCTGAAAGACCCATAAGGCAAGGAAGAAGCCCTTCATCAATGAGAAGCAGGGAAAAGACAAGCTGCAGTTTGCAAAACAATGTATATTTTACACAGAAGCATACCCATAAACTGAGAAATAAATTAAACTAAAAATGTTGCTGCGGTCTCTTAATTTTTTCCAGAGCTGTACATAGATATAAATTTAATTAAAAAAAAAGTGTAATAAATATAAAAATGTACTGAATTACTTATGTATTTATTCGTTACACTTTGTTTTGCAAAGTTAGGAAAGAATTGTTTAAGTCAACCCTGATGTTGCCTTACACACAAAAGAATGATCCCAGTCTCTTCCTGTATGTTGTAAGGCATATAGCTTATTAAACAAACACTAGTATGGGATTGATACTTGGTATTGGACGATACCCAAAGCCCAGGAATCATTATTAGTATTGGCACTGAAAGCCACATCGATGCATCCCTAGACAATACTGATGATAACGACACAGGTGCTGAGTGTGTCTGCACGCGTGCCCAACCAGCTCACCTGTCCTGCAGGATGGGCCTCTGCCATGCCTCAATGCTTCTCTCCCAGTCCCTGTAGTGTGTGAGCGCGTGGTGACATAGAGAGGGCCCGGAATCGCCCTCGGCGCCAAAGAAACGCGTGTACCTCCTGCAACACACGTGCATACATGCAGTGACATCAGCACAAGATTTACCCAATCAGGCACCGGTTCACCAGGACCTTGGATAGAAACTGCCACCCCTTAAGGAAACCCATGGGGAGAACATGCAAACTACAGCATTTGCCATTAAATACAGGACTTCCATTTTTTGGATTTATTTTGATCAGTTGCAGATTTTAAGTTTTTATAAGCTGCCAAAATGAAAAAAATTTGAGTTTAAGTCTGTGTTCAGAGTATGACTTGTTGAGCTCTGTCTCTATTGCCTGTATCCACTATTTTCTCCATAAAGGCTGTATTTCTCCCCAGTCTGTGTAAGTATATGATTTCATTCTCACTTGCTGTTTTACCGCAGTCGTTTTAAGAATCAGGCAATAAAATAGTCTGCTAAAAATTAAACATTGCTGTCTGCCTCATGATCTCTTCGCCACTCAAGCGCCACAAAAATTAATTTATCTGACCTGTAACATGTTCATAACTTATCATGAAATCTGGCCACCAAATCGAGCTTTCATTTTCCACAGAATAAAAAAATGATGTAACATTCCACTAATAAGCTGGCAACCTAAACTGGATATGGATTGAATTTTACGGGTATGCAGAAGGTTTGGATGCGATAGTCCGTCCCACTTTCGTTGACGTTACGGGTCAAAATTCTGAGATTAGCTTTTCTGTGGTGCCGTGCTGGATCTGTTTTATCTGGCCTAGGGCCAGTTTTTTTGCATTGGAAAAGCACAGAGCCAGTTCTGGATTGAGAAAAAGTCCGGTACCGGCTACAGCACCGCATTGATGGAAAGGTAACAGAGACTCCCCAACGATCCAGTTGATGGTGGTAAGTGGCTCAGTGGACTAAGCCTCTGTGCCTGTGATCGGAAGGTTGCCAGTTTGAGCCCGGCTTTAGCACATCTGCGATCTGCGGGTCGTTGAGCAAGGCCCTTAACCCCCAGCTCCCGGGTCACTGCTATGGATAGCTGCCCTTCACGGTCAGCTTGCTCTCACCAGCAGAGAGCAAGTTGAGGGAGGCAGTGGAAAGATAGAAGATTCAAATGCCCCCCCCTCCCCCCAACTCTTCTGCAACCACCTACTTCCACGTCAACTGACTTTCTACCTGTCTTATACTGAGTCCCAGCTGCTTAGGCACCGGACAGCATGGGTGGGGCTTGGCAGCTGGATACCTGAGACTGATGAATGACGTTCTCAGAATCACATGGGTGATAAAACCCCCATCAAACCCAGTGCAGTCCATCTTAAAACAGCGAGAGACAGGATGAGGACGGGCGGTGCTCCATACCTGACGTGTTGCCTCTCACGGGAACCAAAGGTGATTTTGGGCATGTCCCAGGACAGGCAGAACTCCAGGGTGCCACGGCCCAACGCCGGGACACTGCAACCAGCCGCCAGAGCCGCTGCCACCTTCTCCCCCTTCTGGGTGGAGGGACTGGGACCTGGAGACAGCATTTTCAATCATGAGTGCAGTCTGTGTGGTCTTAACCGAGTTTCAGACTGAAAGCGGCATGCGCTGCACGCACCACGAGGTTACACAATGGAATAGTGATTTTTTTTTTTTTTTTTTTACATAGGATTAACTTTTTAGGCATATTAAAACTGTCATTGATGCTCTGATTTATTGATTTTTAAAAACGTATTTCTCCAAACAGGTGGCCAAAAATCATCAATGTAACAAGATCAAACAAAACATAAAACTAGATACAATGTTTTTAAATCTTTCAACCTGACTGCATGTAACCCAAAATAATCAATTTGCATGATAAGTATAAAAGATGCATATTTTTGCTCAATGTTTTTGTTTGTTTTGCTTTTTTTTTTTTTTGTGCAATTCTTGCCCTGGATTTGATTAAATAATTTTGTTTATTACAGAAATAAATGGTAATGTAACAAAACTGCTTAATGACCCTAAAAGCATGATCAATAGTTTAGACAATAGAGTTGTATAATTCAAAATCGATACAGTACAGTAATGAGTTTGTGAAAGTGACCCACCTGCCGGCGAATCGAGCCGCCCATCGGTAATGAGGTCATTCCAGAGCTCCTCGCAGGTTCCCCGGGGGCTGAATGCAGTCTGGTGGCTTATGGTCCTGTGAGGCTGACAAACACCAACCACAAAACCAAAATCACTTACACGCAATTTCTGTCTGTTACTCTTCAGTCCATTCCTTGCCACTCTCACTGTCATATTAATCTCTCGGCTGTACTCCCAGCTACATTCGCACACAGCCTGCCCTGGTGGTGTCCAACCTGCTCTCGGGCTGCGATGCACAGGGTGTACGGGTTGACAGAGGTTCGATGATGCAGCAGGACTCCAGACACAGACTCCCCCTCCTTCTCCAGCCAGAATGGTTCGTTCCAGTGTCCGCCACTCTTGTCATCTTTGCAACCAGAGCCGTTGGTCATGGTGAACATGATGGAGACGTCCAGGGCATAGTCGTTCCTGTTCTCTATGTCCCATACCAGCACAGCCACGGGGAGGCTGGAGTCCTGGGGAAAAAGCATAGGTAAAGGGCTACAGTACACAGATGGAAGCAACCAAGTGAAAATGGGGGACAATTTTATGCTAACTGTGCAGTAGGCCTGTCATAAAAACTACTTTTGTTGGATATCATCCCAGAAATAATTGTGGTAAACGATATTACTGCCATTCTAAGATCATATTATGCCCCTGATACATTGACAATATAACAGCATAATAATGCAAATACTCATCAAAAAGCAATGAACTTTTAAATCTTAAGAATATTGAGACATTGGAATTGGAAAATGTAAAAATGTAAATATCCTAAACAAAACAAATAATACAACACAACCAAAAAAATAGATAAAACTGACTCTCAGGCTCTGTTGCACTAAATAGTAAACACTTGGCTCAGGGGTTATTCAGAGTCATTCATTCTTTAACTGCCAACTCAAAAACAAAGTAACAACATATTGGCTAGAAGTTCGATATAAGTAACAACAAGCAGAAGAAAGTAACATGTCTGACATATTTAAGTCAGTTTGGCACTTCTTTTAGGGTGTAGTTTCATTAGCTTTTATTTTAAAGATGTAAATCAATTTAACTGTTACACATTTTACTTTAGGTTTTAGTGATTTTATTTCTAGGGACAGACGGAAAGCTGAAGGACTTTGCTGGCTACTGCAATGTGTCACAAAGTAGTTCCATTGGGTAATTCTATGATTGAAGTGCACTGCATGAGAGGCACAAAGATAAACAAATCATTACTTCAGCTAAACAGTATTTAAAAATGTTAATGGAAAGTATTTGACATTTGTTTTTATTTCAGTTGCTTTTAGAAGCAATATTTATAGTTGTCATTTAGTTGCAGTTATTTCATTTTACAATCTTATTTTGTGTATGGGAATGTTTCTCTTAATGATAATAACCCTGCCTTGCGTACCATTAGTATATAGTGAGCCAAGTGTTTTGGCAAAATTCTTATTTTTATAACATCCATACTACACTTCATAAACACGACTTAAGAGTTGCTTTGCTCTATAGCGCCACCCCAGGCCTGATATCAAAGTACACAGTTGTCTGGCATGTTGTTTCTAGAAGTATGAGCATTCAGGATTGCGGAAAGTCTGGCACGGCGTCGCGTGCCGCCTCTGCGTGAAATAATGAGCCACGCCTGTGTCACTGAGACCAGACGAGAGGGCAGAGGCAGCGCGATGAGATACTACATCAGTGCCATTCACTCCTATGTAAACAATCATATTTAAACAATTTGCCGATATCAAGGGCAGAAAAAAAGATCAAGGTCATGTCCACATATTGTGCTATAAGTCAATAACGTAATGTAATGAGACGGACTCGCAGACGACTGCGACGCCCACATAGTGTGGAATTAAACAGGTTGTTTATTATCCTCCCATTACCATAAAGTACTGGGAGGTGACAATTGTACAACATTCTTGGGACCGGATGGTCACCCGAAAAGACACATATGAGTTGATGGAGGTCTTTAACGGTTCAGTACGTGTATGGTCTGACCATCCTGAGATTCAAATGTGTGCGCCCATTGTATGTCCATGATTCACCTCATTGCTAGCACGATATGTTAAATCACAAAGTAGTATATTTTCGGGCCACTTGATCCCAGGTATTTTTATGGGGTCAGTAGAGGGCACTTAGGCAACTTTGTTTTAATGCACGGAAGGGAATGGAATTTAGACTAAAACAATAGTTCAAGGCTTGGAAGCTAAAGGTGATGGGGAGTTGGAGATTGCAGGCTGAGGGACTCAAGAACGAACTAATTGGAGAATAAGGGAAGAAGGGTTGATTGGCGCAAGGAATGGGACGTGTGCCTGGCCAGCTTGCTCCCCACTCCTGCACAATTATAGTGAATACCAAAAAGTATAGTATAAAAGGAGGGGAAGAACTCAGTGCTGGTTGGAGTTCAGCTATGGGATAGAGCGCGCGTCACCCGGCATTTCTCGGAAACACATGTTGGTCTCCTGCAAGGACAGAAAGGGGCTCCCCAGTCCGTGCGTGGAAGGTGGGTGATGATAGCATGTCCGAGCGCATATAGCTTTGCAATCTCATATTGGAAAAAGGCAGTAGCATTAGTGTGTGTGTTTTATCATTAACCGCAATTAACATTTATTATATATATAACATATGGTATAATCATCTGATGTGTGACGTATGTGGCTTCTGAAACTGTGTATAAGGGGAGTATATGTTTATGCATCAATCATTATTATAATAAAAGCGTATTATTATTATTCATAACTGCAATAAAGCGCATATCGAGACCTAAGCATGCCTGTTTGTTCCTTCGAAAGTCCCGTATCCCCCTCTCGTATCAAAACACGTAATTATTGTGACAGGGCTATTTTTTGGCTCAACCACCTACTCCACCTTTTTTGGTTGATCCATACCTCACTAGGTTATTTAACAAATTAGGTTAATTTACTAATTGAGCTCGTCATCAAATTAAACGAATACCTGGAATGACCAGGGTGCCCCTAAGGAGAGGTTTTGGAACTGAAGCAGTGTTCTTCTAGCTATTCAACAAATTAACAGTGGCTTTTTGGAAAACAGGAGAAATTCTAGTTTTTGTGTTTCTGTTAATGTGTGTATCTTCTAATTTTGTTGTTTTTCTTTTTTCAAACAAACACTTACTATCCAGATAAAGAAACCTTTAAGGGCAGTTTAACTGCCTATGACTTTTGCATAATACAGTAAGTTCACTGGATCAATGCATGTTCCCAGTATTTGGGTACAACAGCAAGAGTCCTATGGAATCTGACCAGACAACCTTCCCAGTCTGCGAGCCCCAAGTTATTGTCTGTTGTATAGCAGAAGTGAGCAGGTACAGAAAGCCTCAGTACTCAGCAGAGCACCCCACCCTGTCCATACGTGATACACCCAAAAAAGTAACTCCTACGAGGATCCAGCACAACTGGCAAACAGAAATATTCACCTCAGGTCACAGTCCTAGACACAGACGTGCCCCACCCCTCCGATTTCCTGGGACACAAACAGGTCACCCAGTGCCTAAAAGGTGCCGGCAAAGCAGGGATGGGCACGCAGGGAGGCGGCTCGGGTTACCTGGTAGTCGTGCGGGATGACGGGCGACACCTGCCTGCAGGTGAGCGTGACGTTCTGGCCCGGCAGGTGGTAAACGGTCCAGGCACGTGGGTAGAGTGCGTGGTAGAAGGCGTACTGGCCGCAGAAGCCCCAGTTCCAGCCCTGAAGGGTGGGGGGCCTCTCCACTGACAGCACTTGTTGGTACACGGTCTGCCCCCCCCGGCGCAGACACACGGTGAACTGAGGGGTGAGCAGGAGCGAATGAGAAAAGCATGAAGAACAAGAGAATGTGTCAGGTACACCAACAGCAACACTAAGAGCTTAGAAAAGATCATCACATCGTCATTCCTGCCAACACATGGCACCAGAGCCTAGAGATACTTTACTGGGGAAATGCAGGGCCAGCTGACACAGTGTTATTACACATCTCATTTTTTATGTAATTTTAAAATTTTTCAGTTCACCTTTCAGTGTGGTTTTATTCATTTTCAAATGTATATTTGTTTAGTTTTTTTCATATTTTAGTTTCAATTTAAGCTTTAGTAATCTCATTTCTAGGGATAGACTGAAACTTGTAGAGCTATTTTATGCATCTCATCTTTATAGAATCCTACATGAATACAGAGTGTACATTACTGATGCCCTCAAAATGGGTAAAACATGTTCCAGATATTATTAATGGTAATTACAGATAAATCATTAATTTAGCTAAACCTTATTAAATGATAAAATATAAACAAACAACAAATACTTTATTTCAGTTATCAATACTTAGTTTTTGATTAATTATAGTTTATTTTATATTTGTATCTCGTTTTGTTTACAAAAACATTGTTTTCTTGTGGATTAAGTCTTTGTTAATGATAATAACCCCCTACAGCACAGTACCGTCCAGTTTTACCTAGTGGCTGAACCCCCTCGAACTGAACACTGTCCCCACAGTGTCATTAGGCGTCACCACAGTCCAGCAGCTCTCTCGCTCTCATCAAATATGCTTCAGCTGCCACCATATCCCATTAGCTGTCCCCAGCACCTACCCTCACCATATGTGTGATTGAACAAAGTTTACTCAAATAATCAAACCTCTGGAAAGCAGGCCTCTGTCCCTTATTGTCACCGGCAGATGCCTACCTGGTTGGCGATGACCGTCTTGTAATGGTACATCCCAGGGTTCAGTTGCCACCTGCAGAACTCCCCCCTCCAGCCACGCGTGATGGTACCTCCCCCAATGCCACCCAATGGAGCACCTGTGAGACACAGCATCAGTGCACTGGAGTTGCCTCGGGGCATTGTGTAACCAAAAGTCCTGTGGTGTTACCCTACCAAGCACCTGTTTACACATTGGTGGACTCACACACAAAGATAAACACACACGTCTGTAAAGCGTACAGAGTCTGTGCCTGTGAGCCGGAGCATACCATAGATCTGTCGCAAGGGCTGGGCGCGGAACATGTCGATGAAGGGAGCTTTCTTCTCCACCTGGGTCTTCCGGTACCACCACTTTAGGTACCTGCAAGTACATGGCGGGGTGAGGGGTGTCGGGGGCATGTTCACAGTACACCCAGGCTAAATGAACAGGCATGGCTTTTTAAAAACAAGCCTCTCTGCAGCTGCTCGCCTCTCCCATTAACAGAGTTAGCGATTCACTGTGGCAGTCATTATGCTGAACACAGTGCACAGTGTCCCCCCCCACACTGTCCTTCACAAAGCATATAGTTCACTGAATACTGCCACATCTGTTTCAAAGGCCACCCAAACAATACTAGAGCAAATCAGAAACCAGCTGACAGAGAACAGATTGAAACAGTCACACAGATAGACACGGACGAAACGGGGGATTAAAGATAGAGGAAAGGAAGAGAAAGCATCATGGAGGACAATGGACGAAGGACATCCCACAGGCCCAGCACACAAACGGGATGGTCACGTGACTTCCGGGCACACAAGCTGAATTTTAGCGGAGAGATTTGTACACCCCACTCAACCACAGGAGAGCAGGGACCTTAACCAGCAACCCTCATTCAACTGACCCACAGCCTAAGGGTGCACAGCAGACATGACCGCGATGGCGACGGTGACTGCGACCGAGAGAGCCTGTCCTCACTCTCACTGGAGCAGCAACAAGCAGCACTGAACGGTGCAACAGCCATCTCGAATGACCACCACCCAGTCATTTCTTCAGGCATTTTAACTAGCAGTTTCTAAGATCCATGGGGGAGAATCAAACTACTGTTACGACACTGAAGACCTTGTCAGGCCAGCACTCCAACGCGGACCGATCCAAATTGCACACATACACACAACTTTGGGTGTAAAATGACTGCCAACCCGCTGAGACACTGTGGCCAACCACAGGTGCAAGCTGAGCATTGCCCATCTCTGTGTCCATCTTCCACACTCTGACCAGCAAGAAGGCAGAGGTGGACAGCTCAGGTCAGGTCGGGGAGCATGCGCTGACGCAGCGCCTTGCCACACCCACCACATGACGAAACGCCTCGGGATCCCGGCTGGTGACCCCCCAGGCAGACATACAGCCTTGTCCCACCATCCAGAAATGGCCATCAATCTACCGCAGCCAGGTGTTACATGGGCGTCCCCTTGGTCTGGTCCAGCCACTCGGGTCCTCAACAATGAGGATCCTGCAAGCTGGATCACCCTCAGGGAAACGCACCACATGGCCGTAGTGCCGTAACTGACGCTCCCTCACAATGCAGGTAATGTGCCTCATTCAGGACTCCCCTAGCAACCGCTCATTCGACACAAAGTGAAAACACAAGTCTCACAGCCATACAGACAGGGAGCACCAAGACTCTAAAGATTTGAGACATGAATGTCGCTGCCGAGGTAGGTTAACCTCTCAACGAGGTTGACACTCTCCCCGCAGGCAGACACACTACTGATGGCTGACAGCTCAGGTCCAAAAAGTAAAATTCCAGACCAAGATTCAGTTTCAACCAACAAATTGAATATAAAGAGTCACAGTCACAACTCAACTGGTTGGTTGGAACAAAATCTTATCCTCGATTTTTACTTTCTGGACCTGAACTATCCACCCCTGCAGGAAGGGAACTTTGAACATTAAATGCCATAAAACTATTATATTGACCATTTTATCACTAGATGGTGGTTAAAACCTAAACTCCTGCTAGAAAGTCCCACAAAGAGAGATGTAATGACAAGCTGGAATGACTTTTCTTGGGTTCTGAGGGACTGGATACACTGGGATCCTCACAAAGAAGTTAAGTGGCATGGGCAGATGAGATCCCTACCTACAAATCTGAGACGTGGGCCACCAGGACAATATGAGATGGGTGCAGAGCACTGCCATATGTTTGCTTCAGCAAAGACTAGTTTATAACACAAAGTACAAAGGTGAAAGGCGTGCAAAGCAAATAACCCACACGACTCTGGTGCCAATAAATCCTTTGATCCTTTGTGTCACACGCATGCAAACCTTCTGTGTGTTTAAAAACCAGAAATAAAACTAGCCATACTTCTTTATCATCTCAGGTCAAAACCGGTTTACATTGAGAGGCATAAAAAAATATGAATCGAAAGAAAAACATGAAATGAAAGAAAAGACAAAAGGTGTGTTTTAAGGACACACGAATAGCAGTAATTATATTACCAGTGACTGAGGGCAAAAGGCGTGTTGTGAGTGTACGCACGAAATACCCATAACCCAGGATAAGACACGGTCCACAGGGATTACCGGGGAGCGGACGGACACCGAAGCTGGAATGGATCCCTGGCCGTAGAAAACGCACCTGATACCCAGTCCGATGTGCTCCATGACGTTGGACAGCGACACGTCCTTGGCCTGGAAAGGCTTTCGCTTCTCCTGGAACTCGTGAGCCAGGCAGATCCGCCAGCCTTCGTCCGGGACCCCGTAGCCGCGCTCCGCGGACACGTAGCGGCTCATGAGCCCAGCGGCCGGGTCGCCGCTCGGCGGCTCCATGGTACTTCGGGTGTTCAGCCGACGGCCAAAGCCGGATCGCGAGGAGCCGGATGCCGGGTCCGCGATCAAGAGAGCACCTTTTGTGCACCGGGCACGTACATACAGGGGATATTCTACTTCCTCAAAAACTCAGCGGTAGGACTTAAAAGCCGAAGGATCGCCCCGTAAGCGCCGTGACGTTTCTCTCCCATAGACGTCCCATTCGCTCGCGCTGTCAATAATTAAAACGTCCCTTTAGCGCTCGCATTCCAGCTCCTAGGCGCAGTGGCGCAGCAGGACGGACTAGCGGATCAGGAAACCAAAGCTATTTAAAGCACGCTTGATGTGTTTTTCCCACCCATCTCGTCTGGCCACATCATGAATGCACAGGTCTCGGATCAATTAGACCGTATCTGGACGCTGCTGCACCATGACCCCAAACCCTGATCACAGGCAGGGGATACATCCGTCTATCAGGGGTCCAGATGTGTCCGATAACCAGATGTACACTATAAAGAAACCAGGTTAACATGCTTAATTTCAATTCCCCTACCGCGGAAGCCGGCTGGCCTAGCAGACCAATGCACTTTCATAGGTCTGGTTAAATTTAATTCAATGGAGGCACTGCATTAGCTACAGTTCAGGTAAATTCCGTTTTTTTAACAGTAAGCTTCACATGAAATGCTCAGCTCTTTTCTTAAGCTACCCGAAAGTCCGTATTTCTAAAACCATAAAAAATCATCATCGACCGGCAAAACACGATTTATTTACCGCCTAAGAATAAAAACCGCCGGGCACCTCATCCCGGACGGATTGAGGGGAGCTAAACGGCTATACGCTGGCAGAAACATGGGACACCGAGACGAGTGGTCGGCCTCGGAGCCCTTGCAGAACCTCAGCGAAATATGCCATACTATGTTTTTTGTTTTTCTTTTGGAAAGCAATCTTGATGCTGTTGGCTTATTTCAGTGCTCTGTTACACACACTCCATTGGGAAATTATCTTGGATGTCGGGCAAGTCTTTCTCTCCACTGTTCAACTAATCCTCCTTATCCGAGTATAGACCAAAAACAGGAAATCAGAGGTGTGGTTATTTTCAACATCCTTTCATTTTGTACACTGTTCAGTTTCATCCAGTCTTTTTGGGAAAACGACAAAATATTTACAGCTTAACCACAAAATACCCCCTTCCCATATCAAAAGAAGTAGGAAATTACTTTTGTGTTTTAATACTTTCGTTTTAAATACCCCTACCACAGGTACTTCCTAACGTCCGTGTTTATCACCGATGCCACGGGGCAGTACTGATAAGCCAACAGAACACTATACCGGCGTTGACACGATAAATGACGCCAGTTGCAGGATAAAGACCCAGTAAACATATTATGCCTGGTTGGGAAATATGTTTCTGCAGTCCAGGCGCTACATTAATGGCCCACAGATATGCGTTTAATGTGGCATAACGGAATATGCTTTGCACTGTTTATTGCTGAACAGTTTT
The DNA here is from genome assembly GCA_011763525.2 of Mormyrus iriodes. Lineage (NCBI taxonomy): Eukaryota > Metazoa > Chordata > Actinopteri > Osteoglossiformes > Mormyridae > Mormyrus > Mormyrus iriodes. The sequence continues at coordinate 15,791,509 of JAAGVU020000015.1, read as the reverse complement.
GCTAAATAATTTGACATTAGGCTTATTTATGCACAGGAAAAGAACGGATCTGCGGTTCAAGGAAAATCAAAAACGCAAGTTTGTGTGAACTTTTGATGATTTATCGGCGCTTTGTCGCCGGGTTGATACGTTGTGACGAATTTTGACGATCACGCAGGGTAAGTTAACTGTCGAGCAGCTCTTTTGGTGAGTTTTGTTTATGTCGCCTCTCTTGGTCGAATACTTTGATCACAGAAAGAAGTTAGAGGTTTACATGCGGGATTGATAATCGAATTCAACCTAACTGGGGCAGATCTGACTGGGGAGTATTAATTGCCAAGGTAAGACTCTATTACTGTATCGGCCATCGGCGGGAATGATGACATGTAACGATAGCAACAGCACGGTGCATATGGCAGTTGTTTTCCTAGACGAAATCAACTTTATAATATGTCCCTGAACAATACATGTTTAATGAAGTAATTAACCAGCCCCAGTACGGAGCGTAGAAACCAGATATGACAAGATATTATCTTCTGATTTGAGACGTACATCTTCGCATTGTGTGAAATCCTACGGCTGCGGTATGACACCATGTGTGCCCGCACAGATGATCGAAGTGGTGGCCTCCATGTCCCGAGGCCCGGTCTTCCTGGCCGGAGAGCTGCTGGAGTGCCTTATCACCTTCACCAATCCCATGTCCCACCTGTCCACCTCAGCTAGCAGGTAACCTCTTCCCTCGTCCCTCAGTTCGCACTTTGTCAATAACATTGTTTAACTGACCGGACATTTCTTTCCAAGATGAAGTATAATAATCGTGTCTTACCACCGTTATCAATAAACCAGTGGTCATAAGGTGGTGCATATGAATTTTTAAAAGTCGAGTTTAAAATTTTTAATTGCATCCTTCATCAGACTGCTTTTAAATGTGTAAAATCGGTGTGATTTACAGGCGACATGAATGCATTGTGTGAGGAAATACATTACCATCCATAGTGTGGTACTTTTTCTCTGATGTACTCCTCCTTCCAGTCCTGCCAAAGGTCTGAGAAATGTAAGTGCTTATCACATGTATATTAATGTGCTTGTCTCTGTACAACCCAGCGAGATGCTGGCCTGGGCCAGCGCTCAGATCCATTGCCAGTTTCATGCCAGTGAGAGCAGGGTGGCACTGCCAGCCCAGGGCAACAAGGACGTTCAAGCTGAGAGCGACACCGTGCTGATCCCCAGTAGGGGTGAGTGATGGGGGGGCAGTGAGCACTAGCGTTGTACTGCCTCATGGTCACAGAGATGCAAACATGTTGATACCAGGGGTGGTTCTAGGGTAAGAGGAGACCCAAGGTATAGCCCAGAACTATTATTCAGATAGAAAAAAATTTTGATCCATCTCTTCCATCCAGAATACATTATTTCTTTGTCCATCGCAACTCTATATTTGGTGTTTAATGAGAACAAAACCACTTCGGGGGTAGCATGTGGCTCAGTGGGCTAAGCTTTTGTGCCTGCGATCAGAAGGCTGCCGGTTTAAACCTGGCCTCGGCACACCTGTTAGTCTTTGAGCAAGGCCTTTAACCCCCAGCTCCCTGGGCTCTGCTATGGGTGGCTGCCCTTCACAGCCGGCTTGCTCTCACCTACAGAGAGCTGGTTGGGGGAGGAATAAAGAGAATTTCCCCACCGGGACCAATAAAGAATCAGAAATTATTATTAATATTATTTATTATTATTCATATAACAACAAAACTTAGCTAAAAGAGATTCCGTGCTTTGTTCGCGGCTTAAGCTTCACTAAGCAGATGCTGGCATCACCATTGGTTCACATAGAATTCCTGTACTCTACAGCAGTGTTTCTCAATCCAGTCCTCAGGGACCCACAGTCGACCCATGTTTTTACACCCTCCTAGTTCTCAGGAGCAAAAACATGCACTGTCTGTGGGTCCCCAAGGACCGGATTGGGAAACGCTGCTCTACAGATATGTAACCAGCATGTGCTGCAGCGTAAATATGCTTGTGATGAAGATTAAGACTCTGAGCACTTTCACGCCCTAAGTTTTTAAGAGGAATTTGCTGGAAGACATGTAGGGATATTGTAATGGGATTACTGGTACGTGATTGGCCTGTTTCTTTAACACGGACCTCCCCCATTTCCCGAAACACTCTTTAACACAGGTGAGCGTGGGCAGTGCATGTTAGACACCCCCCCAAAGATCCTATTCTGTGACCTGCGGCTCGACCCAGGAGAGAGCAAAACCTGTAAGTTTGATGCAGCCTTATTAATTAGTGCTGCCTTATGAGTATAATCCCCACCACAATGGCGGCTGTAAAGCAGGAATGTAATATTCTCATAATGCTAAGCCTTTTTTGTTTTCACTCTGACCTGAAGTGAGGTCCATCCATTCTGGACCTTTGTCTGCCCCTCCCCCCTCCCCAGACTCGTACAGTGAGGTGGTGCCTACTGACGGCCCCCCCAGCTTTCGCGGCCAAGCGGTAAAATACGTCTACAAGCTGACCATTGGCTGCCAGCGCGTCAACTCCCCCATCAAGCTGCTCCGCGTGCCCTTCAGGGTGCTCGTCCTGCAGGGTGCGTTGGCATCTCATGCTGGGCCGAGGACAGAGGCCTCCAGATCTATAAGGAACTGAAGTGTGCATAGGAATTACAAGGATACTATACTGTGCTCTGCTTCTCTGTACAATTGGAGTCCTTCATAAGCATCCAAAATCTGTATGCTTTGGATGAGCAAAAACCAGATGTAGTAGCGATGTGCTAAGCTATGCTTTAGGTGAGGATGAGGTTTAGGAATATCTGAGGGCTTTAGAAAGAGGCAGAAATGAAGGTGAAATAGCTCAGGGTTCTGTTTCTCTGTTTAAAACAGGTTTAGAATAATGTGTTTGTGCAAGTGTCTGATTGAACAGCAGCTATATGATTAATAGATTTTCTTTATTCTTGGAAAAAGTTAAATGAACGTAGAAATTGAAATGACGATAGAATGTTATTAAAAACCTCCCCATTTACAATATTTAATAATGGGTTAGGAGGTAATACTCTGACAAATGTTTTTCTCGCCAGGCATGCCTGAGCCTCCCTCCCCCCAGGACGAGGAGGTGGCCCCCTCGAACCCCTTCCTTGATGACGAGGAGGCAGGGAGAAGAGACACTAGGCCTCTGGAGAAGGCACTGGACATGCTGATGGTCACTACCTCACGCCGTTGTCCCCGTGAGTCTCACATGTGTGTCTGTGTGTGTGTGTAAGTATGAGTCATTCTCGTGTGACCAGTATAGTGCCATGAAAGACATTATGTAATAATAGAGCACTGTAAATATGGACCAGTCTTCATTGTGTGTCTGTGTTGGCGTAAACATGACTTTGTCTTGATTTTGTGTGTGTTTGGTATGGGGTTGACCTTTGCCCTCTCTCTAACACAGACCTTTTCAATATCACTAACATGCGGGGCAAGGTGGCTAAGTTCTGCATCTTCAAGACGGTGTATAGACTAGGAGAGGACATCATCGGGACGTTTAACTTCTCCGAGGGTGATATTCCCTGTCTGCAGGTGACAGCCACCATTTTACCATTACGCTCCTCTAGTTTGGCTTTCATATTTAATTGTAAGCAGGACTCTATTTGTTAATATGTTAATATTAATGTAATTTTAATGCATTATATTTTGACTGCATATAGGTTTATAGTGTCAAAAATTGCTTGCATATTATGTGTGTGTGTGTGTGTTATGTGTATATTACATTGTGGGGACCAAATGTCCCCACAATGGACTCTTTCACACCAAAAATCCGGTCACTGTTTACTAGTCCCTAGGCTGTCTCATCCTGGGACTTTTTTAGCTCCTGGCCAATTTGAGTCATGTCGCTTTCACATTACACAACAGGAACTGGGACTTTTATGTTATATGAGCATGGGAGACACAAAAGCTAATAGGTTAAACTTCTCACATAATTACGTATGTAACTATACTGCCATGACAAAACAATGGATGATAAATAAGTCGTTTTCTTAATTGATCCCACCTCTCAAATAATTAATCTCGATCAAAATGGGACACGGCCTCTTATTTAAATTTCATTTATATGACCCATGATGTTTATAATTCTTAATAATCTGGCCAGCAGATTGATCTTTCGTTTTCCTCAGAATAAAAATCGGTGTAACGTCATCCCGCCATTAAGCGATGGCGAGTTTCACTGCTGGCACTAGTGATATTAGACAAAAGTATATTGGTTATTGATTGAGTTTTCTGATGCAGAAATTTGCAGATGCGAGCAAAAAATTTATTAAATGATGCATTAAATGTAACTGAGGTACAAAAATAATTCCATATGCTCAGTTTTTGCTTCGCTACTTCTATTTTCATTGCACTTCTGCGTAACTTCCAAGTTAACGCTGGTGCTTGTGGTCAACCAGTCAGCAAGCTATCACTGTAAGTGGCTCCCTAGCAGTTCGTGTTCAAACGAAAAGTACCAAGACTGTGTCCATATTCAGGAGCTGCGTACTTCGAAGGCTGTATTCAAAGAATTAATGCATCACAGTAGTGCAACAAGGCTGTCTCATTTCAAAGGCTTCTTCAGATACGGTCTAGAAGTACATCCTTCTTTTGCTCAGTTGCAAAGGATTCACCCGATGGATCCTTCGCAGCCCAACATACCCCAAGATTCATTGCGCAGAGGTACAGTGGGTGTGTCCTAGGTGGCTCCTAGGCAGTAGGAGCGGTGTTTCGTGACTGAAGCGTAAGGGTGGAGACAGCTGGTGATGCAAATAGGAAATTATCCATAGGCCAGACCTTCCCATGTGACAATGCTTTATTTTTGAACTTTGAAGGATGCAGTCTACAAAGGCTACATTGACCGTGTTTTTCAAAGGATCCAGCACCTGAATTCGGACACAGACCTAGTCTGGAGTAGGTAATAGAAAAGGGTTCCAGGACAGCCTCCAGGGAACTACAGTCGGGTCGAATTCCTGTGGTGTGAACGCAAAAGTTCTAGGTTCTGGTTCCAGAAAAAAGTTCTATGCGCCTCTTATGATTAAAAACCTGTTATTTTGACTTAATGGGGACCAGTTTTTCAGCCCACACTATGGAAATCACAGTTGTGTCTGCAATCAAAAAACTAAAAATGTCAATTTGGTGGATAGGGGTTAAGGTTGTCATTATTTGGTTTATGGACAGTAGACAGAAAGATATGAATACAAATGTGTGTGTGTGGCTGCCTACAGGCTGCACCGTTATATCTTTGAACCGTCTTTTTAAGTGTAGATCTTGATGTGAATATTTGTATGAGAATTAAGGCTGTCCCATCTGCTCATAACGACCGACAGGCTCTGCCTTGCCGAGGGAGGTATGGGGTGGTACAGGGAAGGCCGGGAACTATTGCACTCCTTGGGGTCTGATGATTGTGTGCCAATCACCAATGGCAATGGGCAAATCGCTTTACACTCTGCACTTAGGCTAGCGACACGGGGCCTGCTGATTGGTTGGTGCCGGAGTAGGAGTAGAGAAGCAGGGAGTGTTGATGTCAATATTAGGCGTGATTTGGGGTAAAAGGTGTACGCTAAAGAAGTGCAATAGACTAGCATCCCATCCAGGGTGTCCCCTGCCTCGTTTTCTGTGCCTCCTTGGGGCAGTAGTTTAATGTTGAAGGGTGCGTCTGCTTACACGGCAGTACACAGTCAGCCTACAGAGTGAGGAGGACGTCCAGCCCCAGTACCAGCGCCGGCCCAACCAGTCAGCCAGCGTCACCAGCCACGGGCGCCACCTCGAGTCATGTCTGCACACGGCCTCCAGCCACTTCTCCCTACCCATCCCTCTCAACGTCACTCCAGGCTTCAGCACAGATATTGGTCAGTATGCAGTAAGGGTGCTGCTTCATCTTTGAACTGTTTTTATTTTTTAGCAGAACTGAATTTTCGCTCATTCCTTCCTTCTCTCTCGCTCGTCCTGTCCCAGTGAGCCTGAGGTGGCGGCTGCATTTTGAGTTTGTGACGGCCCGTGAGCCAATGGAGCCGCCCACTGTGCTGCAGAACCAATCAGAGGTTACGGTGTGGACGGGGGCGGGCCTGGTGGACGTGGACACCTTCAGCTGGGATTTGCCCATCAAAGTTCTGCCCACCAATCCTGCTCTGGTATCTTATGTCTCCCAGTTCTCTGGGACCAATAGCATTAATATTTAACTGGAAGAAGAACTTTATTTTGACTGTTGCATGTTTTGCAGTGCAGTTCATTTCTCCATCTCTAAGATGTAATAGAACATCGTTTTATCTGATTTCCACCACCCAGTTGGATTAACACTTTCTGGAGATGACCTGAGGCTACAAACTGGTATAACTGAACTAGGTCAGGTTACTTTCACTCAACAATGACCAAATATTATGTACTTAACTCTGGAAACTCAGTTTCTGCTGAATTGTGTGTGTCTACATGTTTATGTAAACTGTCATTTATTAAAAAGTTATATTTAACCTTAATGTTCGTGTTTTTTTCACCCACTTGAAATGGGTTTTTTTCTACCTGCTGTATGACCCTTCTGTTAAGAATCTCATAACCCATGTGTTATTTCTGAGTAATGATTTAATTAAGCAGTTCAGAGTACAGATCCTGTAATACAGATATATGTATATTAGTGCAGGCAGGGCTGTGCGCAGAAGTGGGAGATAAACAGCATTTAATCTGAGGGGCAGCTCCTCCTGACCGTGGCACTGATCCCTCTAAGCTGGAACGCTACCCTAAGGTGGACATAAGTATGTCCTCACAGCTGTGTGTTCTGGAGTGCTCTGGATCTGCTCAAATCCCTTTGAGGGGCAGCGCTAATACCCCCAGTGGACCTGGAGCCGCACAGCCCTAATCTAGAATGTTCCGCTGTCTTCAGAACAGTCTCTGTGTTTCTCTGACGCACCGCAGGTGTACTTGAGGCCAAGTTTGATTACATAGATAGGTGGATATGGAGTAGAGCTGGTGGTGGGGTCCTGCCTACACCCCCAGGCTGATTGGGAGGGTCCTGTGCTTGGGGTCCAGGCTGTTCACCCCTCCGGAGATACAGGGGAGACGGGCGTCTGCAGTCTGCACCAGCGTGGCCCTGCAGGTCTCTGGTTCCACATGGACCTCGCACCAAGCGGGGAAGTCCACCGGGTGCTGGACACTGAAGGGAGAAAGGGTGATGCTGATGGGGGGCCGTCCAGATTGAGGGTCTGATTGAGGCCCTGCTGAAGTAAGTCTGACTGTTTTCAGCTACAGATACTGGTGCAAGGTCCAATACCATAAATGCAAAAGCATTTAATATTTACTATTTAATATTATGATGCTTTATTTACCATTTGCTGAAGTACATGGACACTGGAATGTTTTTTTTCCCCCTACATATCCCATCCTGCTTTCCTTTTGAGACACACACGCACATATATACAGATAAAAGTGAATGTGGGGGTCAGACCACTTAACTAGCACCTGTGGAATATGTTGGAAGATTAAGGGCCCACAACAATGGGACTATTCTGCTGAGGCTGGGACTCAAACCACTGACCTTCCAATCACAAGCACAGAGGCTTAACCCACTGAACCATATACACTATCCCCTCCATCCAGCCATCCTCCAACACTTATCCAGGTCCAGGTCACAGATGCCGCATTCTGAGCAGGGATGCCCAGACCTCCCTCTCACCAGCCACCTCCTCCAGCTCCTCCGGGGGAATACCAAGGCATTCACAGGCCAGCCGAGAGATATAATCCCTCCAGCGTGTCCTGGGTCTGCACTGGGGTCTCCTCCCAGTTGGGCATTCCCAAAACACCTCCCCAGGGAGTCATCCAGGAGGCATCTTAGATAGGTGCCAAAACAACCTCACTTGGCTCCTTTCGATGTGGAGGAGCAGCGGCTGTATTTTGAGCCCCTCCTGAATGTCCAAGCTCCTCCCCCTATCTCTAAGGCTGAGCCCAGACACCTTGAGGAAGAAATTCATTTCTGCCGCATGTATCTGCGAACTCATTCTTTTGGTCACTACCCAAAGCCCATGACCATAGGTGAGGGTAGGAATGTAGATCGACTGGGAAATCGATAGCTTTGCCTTCTGGGTCAGCGCTCTCTGTTCACCACGACAGAACAGTACAGCGCTCGCATTATTGCCGACGCTGCACCGATCCGCCTGTTGATCTCCTGCTCCTTTCTTCCCTCACTCGTCACACACAACTATTATATATAACAAAATGGAGCTATGGTTTGATAGCTAGACCATGAAATCAAGGCGGCGTGATGAAGGGGATCGACGCACCACCACACGCATAAGTGTACATACGTCTCGCAGCAGCCGACGCCCACAGGATGCAGGCAGGTGCACAGGAGGCATTCGGCGGTGGTCCACGATTCACCCAAGGAGTAGAAGGCACCCTGATACTGACACGGTGCTGAGGGGGCACAGTGGGACAGGGCTCGAGTTAGGAGTCACACCAATGCTCATCTCTTGGCAAATGCTAAAGAATTTCCTTGTCAGATTTTTATTAAATACTGAGGAACAAAGGGAAGGTTTTCCTACAAAGTGACTCAAATGGTAAAGATGCTCCCTCTATAGGTGTAACCAAACATGGCCTGAATGCGCATAAACAAAATCACCCGCAGCGTCTTTAAAATATCAAGTGACAGATAAACTATGATAAAATATTCATCATGACTTTTAAGAAGTGTTTCCAAGTAAGCAAACTGCATGTTGTGAACTGATAGCTGAACATCAAAGCCTCATTGCAGCATGCTTAATCTATAAGAAGACTCACCAAAGCCTCATTGTGGTATTTGGAATCTATAAGAAGACTAACCAAAGCCTCATACATGGCCCTTACCTTGGAAGTTGAAGTGGCACTGGGTTGGAGCCCCCAGGCAGGTGGTCCAAAGCACAGTCCCCAGCAAAAGGGCCAGAGCCAGCTGTCCTGCCATTGAGCTCATGGTCGTCTCCCAGAATCTTTCCCTCAGTCCAAAGTAACCCCATTTTATACCCCCGAAACTTTATGAGCTGGGTGCGGCTCCGATGAGGAGCGCTGTGGGGCGGGCAGGAGGGCGGGAGGTGTCGGGGTCTCAGGGGGGTGAAGGCGGTGTGGGGAAAAAGGTTGTGTCTTGGCAAAATTCTGGCACTCTGGAGCAAACAATTCCTCGCTCCAGTGGGCATGACCTCTAAAACGATAGAAACACTGACACATCCCGGTATGACTAACAGACGAAATGTGGAGGAAAGTCATAAAGATCCACGGAAGTCACAGTACACCAAGATATAGGACTATGATCCTGGCAGAATGCCGTTAGTAATCATCACGCTAACGATTCCAGCGCTAATATTCACACTCACACTTTCAAAACACGATTCTTTTTCAACTTTCCAAAAGGGGTTCTGTGTATATATTACGTTGCACGGTACTTAGCACAGAAAAATACTACATTTGCTTATTTAGTAGATGCCTCTATCCTAAGTAACATACAACTGAGAAAGCAGGGTCAGCCAATCCCTGAAGCTGTTGGGGTTAAGGGCCTTTCTCAAGGGCCCAATGGTGCAATCAGACCACAGGATTCGAACCGGTCACCATCTGATCACAGGCACAATTCTAACCCACAGAGTCACACCAAATTTTACTATAGGAGAGAGTATACATGATTTTCCTGTTGGGATATTGTTAACATAAATGATTCTAGTCTCTCAGGACCAAGCTTTTCTCCCAGTAGCATCCCAGATGTCTCAGTTCACATTCTGCCAGTTGGAAAGTGTGGCCCTTCTCTTGCAGTGACCCCTGTTCTCGTCCTTCCCTTGGACGAAACTCCCAATGATGTCAGCATGGTTGCAGCAGCAGCGCATCCACACTGTGACTTCATGTAGGCCTGACCCAGGCCTAGGGCTGCTTAGCCAGGACTTTGGCCTGTATGGATAAGGGAAACTCATAAAGGATGGATCAGAGTTTTATGGCCACACTGCGCAGGTGCCTGCATGTGAGGTTAGTTTGTTAGTCTCACACCTACCTCAGCTGCTCCACTACTGTCTGGACGGGAGACGGACCTGGGGTAGGGTGGAGTGGAGTAGTTAGACCTTCAGGGTAATGCTTCCTGAGACAGAACAAAACATTAGCTCACATTAGCTCATCTCCTGGGGTCCGCTATCAGGTCAGGAGATGGAAATCGTTGGAAACTTTGCGAAGTGTGAATGGGCCCTGTGGGTCCCCCAAACCTCTCCAGTCCAGTCACACGCCCCGGGGTTCAGCCAATCACATTCATAAAAAACTGTTCCCATCAGCCATAATGCTACTGCACCACCTCATCCAGCAAATTCTCCAGATCAACAGGCTGTATGGTGGTCTGCTGGACTCATGGGCTCAAATCCAAAGAACTGTCATGAGTATGAATCGAATTTGGATGGTTTCCAAAAAAACCTATAAGCTATGCAAGTAGCTTTTGTTAAAACCTTCTAACATCTACCTGATATTCCTAGAGTACATGTCCTTTATTACAATCCTGCGCTCCTGAGTGGAGCAAGGACCCCACTCCTTGAGTCCACTGTAACCCAACAGACCACGAATAGAAATCACCATTTCCAAGAGACAACCTCTGCCAAGTCCTGATGATCCAGAGAGAGAAGATATCAGTCAATGCTCCACTCAGGGGATGCATTTATGTCCTCAAGTTTACAAATCATACTAGTCAAATAGGTGGGGCAAGTAGAGGGGGTAAAATTAATGTTATTTGTAAGTAACCCATGTAGGATGGTAAAAAAATAGGGCATGTGTGACCCCTACACCACATCAGTTTAAAGCAGGGAGCTTTAAAAACAGCACACACATCAGGGGCGGAAACCCTGACCATGACAAACACTCGCCTTTCCTATTTTTTTTTGTGGCTTCAGCAGCCAGGAATGCACGGTTGCGTCAGAGGGATCCCCGGCCCTCATGCAAATCCGGTTGTAATGGTCCCTGTCCATTTAAAGAGGCGTTAATGACGAATGGAGCGTATTAAAAAAGTGACCTGCTGCTGTGGGGACTGACTCATCACTCAGCTCAGCCAATGAAATAGACTATAGGGAGGGGCTACCTGTCACCACAGAGTCGTATCCCTGAGAGACCACACAGGACAGTCATAGTTTTGGCTAGGCTGAATAGCTTGAATGTTTTGCAAAGTCAAAGTATGCATTTCTATTGTTAGGATAAAAGGTATTCTTTGCTGTACATGACCCTGTCCTGGTTTTCGGAGCACTAGGATTCACTGACAGCTTGAAAACCCATAAGGTGACGCTGTTGCAAAACACCTGCCTCCACTGTGTGTGGAGTTTGCATGTTCTCCTCCTGTCATGCAGGTTTCCTCGCACGGTCTAAAAACATGCAGTTAGGCTGTGTATGTGCCCTGTGATGGACTGGCAAATAGTTAATTATAACCCAAGCAAAAGACAGGACATTTTGAAGGAATGCTGTAAATATGGTCACCATCGACTTGAAAGCATATAATGAGAATAATCTCTTAATGCAGATCATGCCCCAGTGGTTATCACTGTAGCCTCATAATTTCAGGGTTTCTTGTTTGATTTTTGGTCCTGGTTTTGTTAATGTGGATGTTTTCTCCATGTCTGAGGGGGTTTTCTTCCACACTCCACTTCGATGAATCAATATGGATTTTACCGTTCAATTCTAATGTTACAGTATGCTTTAACAAAACACAGCAACTTGGTTTTCATACACTTCATACTGACCTCGCTTCTCTTACAAACTCCTACAGCTTTAAGAGAAAATCTCAGAATTCCCCTTCCGGGGTTCTTTAACCAATCATCTACGAGCTACAGCAGAAGGAAACGGACTCAGCATAGACTGACCTAATAGAGACCAGAGTACAACGATCAACAACGGGTCCACAAGTACTAACGTGGATTGATATCAACTACTTTTGTCTGTCGAGGATTGTTGATTTTACTTGTGTGTACTGCGCTAAGGAAAATAACGCAATGTCCGAATAGACGCTGGTGAAAAATAAAATTACCGGCAGAAGCGCAGCGTAAGCACTTTTGGTGATCGTCGGACTCGCAGTTCAGTATTTAGTTCACTTTGGGGTTCAGTAATCCTTTCCGGCACGGTTGACGGTGGAGATCCGGTGCCCCACGGCATCTTCGCACGGAGGCCTTCCAGAGACGCTGGAGACGGCTCTCCGTGCCGGGGATTTCAGCTGATCTTCCTCTGCTCGTTTATATTTTAAATCCGCGACCATGGATACAGACAAGTTTAACTACGTCTACAGTTGTGACATGGACATAAACGTGCAGCTTAAAATGTAAGCCCGTCGTTTTGACAGTCTGTTTTTAGTCAAGTATGTCGCTTAGAGCAATAAACGAATCTGTAGAGTTTATAAATGATAAAACTCGCCGTGTAAATGTATTTGTGACTGTCTGTAACTACAGTTTATCCGGGTCATGCAAATGTCCCTTGAACAGGAAGATAATTCAGCAATTAATCATTGTTTCTCTCTCTCTCTCTCTCTCTCTCTCTCTATATATATATATATATATATATATATATATATATATAATCTAGGAATACATATCAAACGCATTAATAGAAAACACTCATGAGATCCGTTTC
>JAAGVU020000015.1:15754549-15776641 GCA_011763525.2 Mormyrus iriodes | reverse complement strand
TTTGCTGTTAAACTAAACCTACCAGTGAAATTATAGACTTCTCATGTCTTTATTATTGGGTCAACTTAAAAATTCAGGAGGGGGTCAAATAATTATTTCCCTCACTGTATATCTGATATAATGTATAAATAAAGCCACAAATAACCATAATTGTACAAACTTTTATTGAATACCTCATTCCTGAAGACAAAAAATAGTTTCTGAACAAGTAGAAATTTTTACATGGTTTAAAAATAATTGTGTCTCGTACTGAGGCGAGCTAGAAGCTGCTCATTTCACATTCAGCAGCTTTGTTAATTCTAAGGGGAAAAAAAAACTCTTGAAAAGTTAGCATTATAAAAATGGAAAACTTTATATCCATTTTAAATCATTTCAAAATAACTTACAAATAATAATTTTGTATAATGTTTCTGGCTATAAAGCCAAGTATGCCTTCCTGTTTATTTACATGTATAGCAAAGCACCTATGTCTCAAAATATACTGAAATCGGTATTTGTACCTCCGCAAGTGTCCAGTGATCAAATTATATGATCGTTCTTTATCCACAAAACAAGCTAAATTGGGCAAACATTGCAAAAACTGCCAGTCGATCATGTCCCATTCACACTTCGCCGTTTAGGGTCAAAGAGTGGCAGCGGGGGCAATAAGGGTGAGAAAGGGTTCAATATCTTTTAATGTTTTTAATTTATTAAAGTGAATTAACTAAATCTAAGTGAAAAAGCACGTTTTTATTTGAACGCTGTTTACAGAAACAGTACATAAAAATACAGTTTACCGCATTCAGGTCACTATTGACCTGGTACTTTTTGGCAAATAAATGACCACAAAGCAATAATTTTAAGCTATTTTGCCATAAATTTGGTAGTAAATTGTTGCGATCCAAAAGTGCATTCGATACCCTAGGAACAGTGCCTACACTGAATCTATGACCCCAGGAAAGCCGTAAACTAGCAACCTGTGGTATGTACACAAATAGGTAAAATGCTGACTTCTCCTTGGACAGTTGCTGTAGACCCTCAGCTCCTCACGGCCTGGCATTTGTGCATAACGTACATGTTCTCACCACTCCCATCCCAAAAACACCTAGGATGTTCCGCCAGGGGATGCATGACCTGAAGGTGTGGCCGTGCGTGGAAGGGGATGGCAGCGAGGCCACCAGCACCCCGGGGCGTACCAGCAGCAGCCTGGAGGACCAGATGGGTCGCCTGGCCAAGGTAGGGGCCAGCCAAGCTATTAAACTGGTCCGCAGTGTCCGGAAAGGTACGCGCTCGGCAGCCAAAGTTTCATCATTATATAAAGGCGCACAGGAAATGCAGAAAACGCACAGGTTCTCTTATGCCTGGCTCTTGGAACCCTTTGAACAGAAGAACAAAACCAGAGGAACCCCTCCTGTCACAAAAATGGAGTCGTGTGGCAGTTTAAAGCCTGCTGTGTTCACCGCACTGTCACACATTGAAAACCTCTGAGGTTTAAATGAGTATCTATTCCAGGGCCCAGACCTGGAGGTACTCAGTGATGTGAGTATGAGGCGTGTGTCTGTGAGTGTGCGTTTGTATGCGTGTCTGTCCACAAACGCATCGTGAGAACAGTGGGAATGCTGCCGATCTTTAGCCACACACGTCCACATCGCGCGTGAACACGCTCTTGGGCCTGATCCGTTCAGCCTGCATCACTGATCACTTATCCTAATTTCAGCAGCGTGACCATTAACCGCGTAGTGTGGGACTAACCAGATGGCTATGTGCTTGAATGTTGAGCTGCATGAGCTGAGAGTGAGGCTCAAAGCGTGTCTTGTTCTGATTGGCCGAGCTCTGTGCCCATCATCTGCACTGCCCTGCTGTCCCGCCCATGACCCTACCCAATCTCCCGTCCCTTTCAAATCAGCTGACCAAGGCGCATCGTCAGGGTCACATGGTGAAGGTGGACTGGTTGGACCGCCTGACGTTCCGCGAGATTGAGATGATCAATGAGGTGAGCCCTTCGGAGTATGGAGGTCAGAGGTCAGGGAACATATGATGGCTGTTTTCTTAAGACAAGGCTTCTCAGTAAATGGGCACATATTTAAAGCCGTTTTTGAGTTTGTGTGTGTCTGTGTCCATGTGTCGCATAGAGTGAGAAACGGAGCTCCAACTTCATGTACCTGATGGTGGAGTTCCCTCGAGTCAGACTGAGAGAGAAGGAGTACAGCATCGTCTACTATGAGAAGGTGAAGGTTGTGTGTGTGTGTGTGTGTGTGTGTGTGTGTGTGTGTGTGTGTGTGTGTGTGTGTGTGTGTGAGTGAGAGAGAGAGAGAGTCAGTGAGATAAAGCCAGATGAACTCAAGAAAGCTCAACAAGAAGAACTGGTGGGAAAACAAAGCAATTTGTGAATAATAATATGAAGCAAAAGCATTTCTGAGCAATGAACTAAAACAATATTGACAGAGATCAGCAGATGACTGTTTGTTTCCCATATTTCTTTAAACCTGAATGACATTAACATTTTATTTATTTAGGAGATGTCTATTTGAAGCAACATACATTTTTTGAGAAAGCAGGGTCAGACAGTCCCTGGAGCAATTCAGGTTCAAGGTCTTTGCCTAGGGTCCAATGGTGAAATCACTCTGCCAAACCTAGGATTTGAGCCAGGGACCTTCTCATCATGGCCAGCATTCTCCCAGTAGGCCTTTCTCATAGGATCGTTATATGCAGTGATGATTGTTGTCATCCAATAAGGGCACATGTTCTGTGAGTTGGCGTTCAAAGCAAATGATTAATGATGTCACTGCCCAGGTGTCTGATTCGTCAATTCTTTCTTCTCAGGATGGGGATGGCTCCACTCCCCTGCTCACCACCTCTGAGATCGTCAAAGTGCCGGACCCTCAGATGTCCATGGTGAGATGGGGCAGCTTTGGGCTCGGGCTCATTCAAGGACACAGCATGACTTAAAAATGTCCCTTTTTGTGTGCCGTAGGAGAACCTGGTGGAGAGCAAGCATCACAAGCTGGCTCGCAGTCTGCGCAGTGGGCCGTCCGACCACGACCTGAAGCCCAACGCTGCCACACGCGACCAGCTCAACGTGAGTGCTGTGCTGAGGGGCGAGAGAGGGTGCAGGGGGGAGAGAGAGGGCACAGAGGGGAAGAGAGGGGGCGCTTTCCCACAAGTTCTGAGTTCCAGGTTCCTGGGCCGTTTAGATCGGAAATTTTTCTAGCTCCTGGCCAATTTCGTGTGTCACTTTCCAACCACACAACAGGAACTGGGACCTTTATCCTAAATAAGCATGGGTGAAAAAGCTTGCAAAAACCTCGTAAGTTAAACTTCAAACCCAATTTTATACAAAACTACACCACCACACCAAAATGATGGAGAGTGAACAAGTTATTTGTTAATTATTGGGGGACTTTATCGATATCAAAATGGGACAGAGCCTTTTACTTTTATCTTATATATACAAACCACAACATGCTTATAATTCATTGTTATATTTGGCCAGCAGAACGTTTTTATTTTCCACAGAATAAAAAAAGGGGGGGGGGGGGAGTGAGAGAGAGTGCACTCATCGCTCTGTTACCCTTCAGATCATTGTGAGCTACCCCCCCACCAAGCAGCTGAGCTCCGAGGAGCAGGACCTGGTGTGGAAGTTCCGCTATTACCTGACCACACAGGAGAAGGTGTGTATGTATGCACCTGTGCGTGTGTGCATGCGTGTGTCTCTGATGTCAAATTCCACTGTCTTGGAGGGGGTGGAGGGTCCCCTGATGATAAAAAAAACATGCCAAGTACAGTTTTGTAGCTGAGGTGGAATCAATCGCATGGTGTAGTTCGCGTGTGGACTGGAGTCTGCCAGTTGGTGACTGTTTAAAAAAATGTTTTTGAATGTATTACTTCTATGTTTATATGTTCTATATTTTCGTTTATATGGCTTGTTTGCATGTTTCCTGAAAACGGCATGCACTGTTCTGCATGTGTAATGTGCCGCCCTCCCTGCTCAGATAAAGCTCAGAGTGTCCTTAACATCCCCGCCCCCCCCCAGGCCTTGACCAAGTTCCTGAAGTGTGTGAACTGGGCACTGCCCCAGGAGGCCAAGCAGGCCCTGGAGCTGCTGGGGAAATGGAAACCCATGGATGTGGAGGACTCCCTGGAGCTGCTGTCCTCTCAGTTCACCAACACCACCGTGCGGCGCTATGCCGTGGCTCGGCTGCAGCAGGCTGACGACGAGGCAAGGGGGCGAACATGAGCGTGAGTGTGTTTATCTGGGATTTATCCTACTCCCTCTAACAGCTGCTCTCCCTCCCCTCCATCCACTTGCTCCCCAGGACTTGCTAATGTACCTGCTCCAGCTGGTCCAGGCCCTCAAGTACGAGAACTTTAATGATATCCAGGGAGGGCTGGAACCCGGAAGCAAACGAGACAGCCAGGGGGGCCTGGGCGAGAGTGGCGCCCTTGGGGATGTGGACAGGTGAGGGAGCCAGTCAGATCCACGGATGGGCTGATGTTTAACCAGGTTTCCTCATGTATGATGTTTATTCATGTAACAATATGACATCATATGTGTTTCTAGCTCACAAATACTGACAGCCTCACCAGCACCCCCTAGTGCCCAAAAAGGAAAAGAAGCTGCAGACAGTGAGAATCTGGAGGTAAGATCAGGAGGAGGTGGAGGTGTGGATGGAGAGGGGAAAACCCAGAATAAAATATATTAAAGTTGAGTAGTTGGTTTTAAAACTACAGCAGAGTGTTCCTGAGGCACTGTCTGATGGTTGAGAGCAGTATAACAGATATGTTACTCCAGCCAGTGTTAAATATGGGCTGCATCTGTATCACAGCAGGACCTGTGCACCTTCCTCATCTCCCGGGCCTGCAAGAACTCTACCTTGGCCAACTATCTGTACTGGTAAGGCTGTGTGGAGGCCGTGTGTGTGAGTCCCTGGCTGCATTTATCCACCAGCCTGTTTATTTGATGAACTGCATAACATGGGTGTACATGTCATCAGGTATGTGATAGTGGAATGTGAAGACCAGGACACCCAGCAGAGAGACCCAAAGACGCACGACATGTACCTGAACGTCATGAGGAGGTTCAGCCAGGCTTTGCTCAAGGTGCCTCCCCCCTCTGATATCATGATGTTCAACTGCACAAGATGTCCAGGCTGACTGCTGCTGGTTTGCATCATCTGCATGCTTGTCCTTCCGGCACAGGGAGATAAGAGCGTCCGTGTGATGCGGTCCCTCCTCGCCACCCAGCAGACCTTTGTGGACCGGCTGGTCCAGCTGATGAAGGCCGTTCAGAGGGAGAGTGGCAACCGTAGGAAGAAAGTAGGATCTAGCTTTTATTTTTAGCCCCACAGAATACGCCATGATCACAAGATATGACATTTACTCTATGGCACCCCATGTCTTTCAGACTGAGAGGCTACAGGCCCTTCTCGCTGACAACGAGAAGGTGAACCTATCAGAGATTGAGCCCATCCCGCTGCCCCTGGAGCCCCAAGTCCGGATCCGGGGCATTCTTCCCGACACAGCCACGCTCTTCAAGGTAAGACATCCTTTTTCACGCTCCTAGTCTTCTTCTTCCTCACTTTTCAGATTTCGCTGCAACATAAACGTCAAAGTTTTACAGGAAGTCAAAAAACTTGATGCATTATTGCAGTAAAATCGTAATTAAACTGAATACTTTCGTGCAGAGACCTTCACTGCACACAACGTCTGGCCGTGTAATATCCCACAGCGTCGTACAGTGCGTCGTGATACTCCACCTGTTTCAGAGCGCACTCATGCCGGCCAAGCTGATCTTCAAGACAGATGACGGGAGCTTCTACCCGGTCATCTTCAAGCATGGGGATGACCTACGGCAGGACCAGCTCATCCTGCAAATCATCTCACTTATGGACAAGGTTGGTGCTGATGGTCACAGCCTCCAGCCGCCAACCACTCTATGGGCTCCATGCTCCCTCTGCCGTGACTTTGGCTGTAGGGATTGCTCGTAGTGCTTATTTACATCTCTGTGCTTTTCAGCTGCTGAGGAAGGAAAACCTGGACCTGAAACTGACTCCATATAAAGTTCTGGCCACCAGCACCAAGCACGGTGAGACCTGAACATGTGTTCTAACAACAGGCTGTACCTGATCCGCTATATGTGTGTGCTAAGGGGACATTACGGGTTTAGGGATCTGTGCTCCTTTCCGGAAGGTCACCGATTCAGATCCTGTGGCCAGCAGAGTTCCACCATTAGACTCTTAGGCCCAGCTGCTCTGCAATCTGGGTGATCCTGCTCTTTGACACCCAATGCTCTGTCTCATAGGGAGCAAATTGGGATATGTGAAAGCCAGCAAATTCCAATGTACCTGGTACAAATGGCAAATCTTATGGGGTAGTTTGTCCTTAACCCCTCTGCTGCTCTCTGATCCTCACTTGGGACAGAAGCATCTAAATGAATTATATAAATGTCACATCCATAGAGGCCTTCCCCATTGTCAGAAAGGAGCATTGACCAGGCAGATCCCTCTGATGACCTGTCCGGTGTGTCATGTGATCTCTGATCGCTTACTACTTGTTCTCCTCCAGGCTTCATGCAGTTCATCCAGTCAGTGCCTGTGGCTGAAGTCCTGGCCACAGAAGGTAATATCCAGGTATGTATGCTGCTGGAAATAGCTATGATCAGAGTTTGCTCCCCAGCCATAGCAACAGCTAAGTATGCAGTTTGGACTCTGGGTGTCTCCACAGAGCTTCTTCAGGAAACACGCTCCCAGCGACAAGGGGCCCTACGGCATCAGCTCCGAGGTGATGGACACCTACGTCAAGAGCTGCGGTGAGCCTCCATCCCCAGCCGTGACCACCGGCTCATACGTTCCTTCCGCAGAAGTCCAGTATCACTCGACTTCCCGTTAGATGTCATTAAGATGGGTCTCGGTATCTGATCGTTGTGAAGTGAGCTGTAGTTCAGATTTGTGTGGGAGCCGCCATGACACACGGTAAACGGATCTCTCGTGAAATGCTGTTTCATTGCAGCGGGATACTGCGTGATCACCTACATCCTGGGAGTGGGAGACCGGCACCTGGACAATCTGCTCCTCACCAAAACAGGTGGATGTCCTACCTTTCATCTCAAGCAAACAAACTCTCAGATTAGCAGAATAAAAACCGGAACACTGTCTTTTCCCTGAGAAGCTGGATCAGCCTCATGACTCTCGCTGCCACACGCTGCTTCCCAGGAACCAGACAGTGTTCCGGTTTTTACACGCTCCCACTTGCTGCCACAGACCATCACATCTGGGATTTCAAATCTGAGAAAGCAGTAACATTTCAACCCAAGAATGAAAATACTGTGGTGGTGCAGTACTGTGTTTGTCGGAGCCCTATAATGACCCCCTTTTTCTGGGCCCCTCCTGCTGGGGTCGCTCTCAGGAAAGCTGTTCCACATCGACTTTGGCTACATCCTGGGCCGGGATCCGAAGCCCCTGCCTCCACCCATGAAGCTCAGCAAGGAAATGGTGGAGGGCATGGGGGGCATGCAGAGTGAGCAGTACCAGGAGTTCAGGAAGCAATGCTACACTGCCTTTCTGCACCTGCGCAGGTGAGTCTGCGCAGCATGGCCGCCAGCCCGGTCCCTTGCCGCCAAACATCTGCTGGATCTCTGTGGTTAAACCTCGAGACTAACAAAACCCCATAGATCCAACAGAAGTGTTGGACCGGGGACCAGGTCGATCGCTCAGGTACCTCAGTGTGTTCCCGAGTTTTCCTGGTTGGATTAACACTAGGCAGGGCTGAGCTCAAATACCGACCCGGCTCTCTCCCTACCTCCAGGTATTCAAACCTCATCCTGAACCTCTTCTCTCTCATGGTCGATGCCAACATTCCCGACATCGCTTTGGAACCAGACAAGACTGTTAAAAAGGTGAGAGGGGGTGCAGGTCAGACACCCAGGCCAATCGACCATGTGGCTGGGATAAGTTAACAGTGAGCTAAGGGGGGGAAAGTCACCTCGGGGCAATAGAGGGGAATTTATGGCCTTGTTGTCCATGTTTCCAGGGAGCGGAAGACTTCAAAGAAGGTGTTTATTTGTGATATTGACAGAGCAGTATTGTCAGTTTTCGCTTTGTGCGAATGACAGCTGCCCTGAGGCAGATTTAGAAAATCCCCTCCAAAGTGGGAAAACAAACCCAAGGGCGCTGGTGCTTCCCGGACCAAGACGGCGTCTAATGCGTTAGTGTGGGCTCTTTGCGCGGTGCCTTTCAGATCGGTGGCTTTAACGCCGCCCCGAGGGCCGGCAGCGGGTAGCTGAGCTTTAGGGAACTTCAGCTTTTTATCACAGATGCTGCTGGCTGTTTTCAGTTCTTAATTTCATTTTATGAGCAACAACTCAGTCATTTCTTGCAATGTGATCTGTTCAGTCAAAAGTTAATTGAAATTTAACCACCCCAAATTGCTGTTGATAATGTATTAGTTAAATATACAAGCGTTTATCAAGTCTTTCAGGGAAAGTAAGATTAAAAATCACTTCCTAATTTCAGTCATTTTTATGACCTCATCTCATGTAAATGTACTTGTATTAGCAACTGAGTTTTAAAGTTTCTGTTTCCCTGGAACACTTGATAAACATGAACATTCATAAGCGAAATAGAAAATAGTGAACTTTGCATCTGGATCAACTGGGGTAGCCTGCTTCCAGACTGTACAGATCAGTTCAGGGTACAAAGCCTCATCCATTCATAAACCCTTCTGTCCACAGGCAAATTAAGTGTAAATTAACGTCTAAATGGTTTAATGTATCTATTTTGACAAATTGCATATGCCTTTATACATGTATATGCCTGTTTACGTTCTCCTGTGATTTTTAATGAGCTCTACCCAAAGTTGGGTTGTCTTACTTGAATGAAACTGGCCTCAAGCTGTCACATAATTCCACGGCTGGTAATAATTTCCAAGAAGGGCCCTCTAGCAAGGCCCGGAAGGTCTGACTCACCAGCCGGCTTGCAGTTAAGCATGGGGGGGGGGGGCTCTGCCCACAGGTGCAGGACAAGTTCCGACTGGACCTGTCTGACGAGGAGGCCGTGCACTACATGCAAAGTCTGATCGACGAGAGTGTGGGGGCGCTGTTCGCCGCCGTGGTTGAGCAGATACACAAGTTTGCCCAGGTAAATGCGTGCGTACATATTCGATAGAATTTTCTGGCCAATTTCAGGTTTAAGAAATACGCTGTAACTATGGCGCCTTCACAGTCATTTACTCTTGGTGTGAACTGACCAGGTTTTTGCCTGCATTTCACTATCTCTCCTCCCGCAGTACTGGCGAAGGTGAGCCGACGCCCTCTGGGCCAGCAGACGGGAAGCACTGACTCCCCCATGGGGATGCCGAGGACAGCCACCAGGGCGGCGCCCAGGCGCCTCCCACCCCAGGCCACACGCTTGTATGCCAAGTGGGCACCAACCGCGAGCGTGACCGGACCCTCAAGATTTTACCATGACAGCAAGACTTTTATCTTACTTGTACATATTTACTGACCCAAGTTGAAATGTTTACTGACCTGTCATGGCCAAATAAAGAGATGGGAAATGGCACATCACGCTGGTGGGTTGTTGTGGGGATTTTGGTTAATGGGGTTTTCATTCACCAGTGGACATGGATCCTTTGGACATCTGCCGTCCATTCTGTCCCAGGCCGAGCAGCCACCAATTCTGTTATGGTTTCCAAACAAAATGGCCCTCAAGAGCCAGATGGAAAAGGTTGTGAGTTTCACACCCCTGTTCCCAGGAAGCCACCCCACCCACCAGGGGGTGCACCTGAAACCACTGGAGCAGTGAGTGAATTTCCTGTCAGTATGAGAGGCCAAGAACACCACTTCCTGTGACTCAAGAGCTAGGACACCCCCCCATCTGACATACAGGCCTGCCATGTGGTATAACAGGTGGAGAATCCCTGCTGTTGTACCCAGGCTGTTCTATAGTAGTATCAAGTCCCACTTGCCCCCCCTGGCCTGTTGAAGAAATAGGGAACTTAAAAACCAGCCTCTCTTTCAGACATCACTCATCTTTTCCGGCTCAATCCGGTTAGATCTGCCGGGTTGCCAAGTCACCCTGCCTGAAAAGCGAAACCCAGAGAAGGCCTTCCACTGGTAAACCACAGGGGTGCTTCAGAAAGAACACCTCCTGCATCAGAACCGACAGCCAGCTCCTTCGCGCTCACTCTGTTAAACCGCGTGCGGGGAGAGAGCGGCAGGCCCGCACTGCTCTTTAATAGCACTCAACAACATGAGAAACGACAAGCCCTCTTCGATTGCTCAGATATGTTCATGTGGATGTGAGGTAAACCCCCCACCATCAAATGTTATTCAGTTGCACAGCACATCTTCATTTTATCAATAGTCGTCAAGATGAGTCGATTTTACATTGGCTCTGGGTTTCCAATGGCTACTGGTGTTCTGCTCATCATGAGTTGCCATCCATCTGCCATTGAAATAGGCAAGGGCAGTTTCTGGGGTGGTCAAATGACCAAAGCATGCACCCCCACCACCAGAGTTAGCATCACATTGACCCGTGCGGGACAGAAGGCAGCTTTGGGACTGTGCAGCCAGGAGGAATTTTGTTTCTCAAAAAAAATGCAGGAGTCAGCAGTTTGGGTCCAAAGCTTGCTTTATTGACCATGTCAAGTTAATGTCCCCCCCCCAGCAGCCCGGCCCATTGAGTCATGACACGCCTGCGCCTTAGAGCACACGCAGAGTCATGGTGCACACCACAAGCACAAAGTTTCCATTTCCCCGCTCTGATGGAGCACGGTCCTTGTTCACACTTTCCCCAAAGACTCACTCAGTCATGTAGAAAAACAATACAGAATAATTTCTATATGGGGGGGATAGAAGGGCCAAGCACAGAATAATGACATGCTGAGGGCCGTGGGTGGAGGAACCTTGAGTAACCCCCCCCCACAAAACACAAGGCTGGGCAGTGGTGTGTGGTACATCTGAGTCAGCCTGCCAGCCCCTGGCCATGGCGCAGAGATGGGGCGGGGGGGGGGGATGCTGATCTGCAGTACATAATTACTGCTGTTACTGATCCGAAACAGGACAGGCAGCACCAGCAGATGCAGGCAGGCTGTATCAGACAGGCCCACCCACGTGACCTGGTCCACTTTGATTCCGATTCAGTTACCCCTATCTGTAAATAACAGACCCGCACATCAGTAAGCAGAGCGACAAAAGTCAGCTGCAGGTTCCATTTGGCCTGGTTCAGTGTGCTCTGCCAGGGGAGCAACTTCCTTTAACCCGGTTGGACCAGAGAAGTGGATCCAGTCTTGGAGAGCCCCAGGAGCCAGCCTCACTGAACAAAGGGGGATGTCCCAGGGACCCCCACTCCCTAAAGGGAGTTGGCGCGTTCCATCACAGGGTGGCACAGAGCCCACGGGCGATCCACATGGCCAACACAGCCCCCCCGCCTCCCAGTCCAGCGAGGGAATGCCGCTTGCCTCCCTGTCTTCCCATTCCTCCACAGCCAGGGAGTTGGGATGAAGGGGATTGTCAAAGTAACCGTATGGAAGGCTGAAGTCGTCCTCTGGGCCTTCCGCAGCTGCGGGTGGGACGGAGCTGGAATTGGACACCGACAGGGACAAGACAGACAGATGGTCTCCAGCACAGTCCTCTGGTAACACGGCCAGCTCCCGAGAGGAGAAATCCTGCAGAGAGTCCTGTGACAGCCAGGGACAGGGCACGGCGTGAGGAAGCGTCACAGACACACAGGAACACGCGATCACACACAGTCAGAGGCATACGCGATCAGAGAGATAATCATAGGCACGCAAAACTACAAACAGTCACAGGAACACGTGGATCACAGACAGTCAGAGGCATACGCTATCAGAGAGATAATCACAGGCATGCAAGATTACAGTCACAGGAACACATGATCACAGATACATTCACACAATCAGACAGTCAAATGCATACATGATCACAGGTACCCAATTACAGAAACGGTGTGTGACTCCACCAAACATGATAGCCATGATAACATGTCACGGTTAACTGGGCAGACAGGATCTTTTGGAATTGACACCCCCCCCCGTTAATGTGTTACTGAGTTTGTGTTCCGGGACGCTGTATCACACCAGAGGTCTGGGTAGGGGGGGCTCAGCCAACGGCCAGTATCTTTGGAAGAGGAAGAGTATGGTTGCGGAGATGAAGAGTATACTACAAGCCCCCAGAGCCAGCAGCAGGGGCTTCAGCACTACGGGGAGACAAGGGACACATGCGTGAAAACATGCTCAGAATCTCATTTCCCACTCACCCGTTCAGTCGGTCCAGAAACAGCCCCTTTAGTTTCGACTCTTTGAACATTATGGAGGGAGGTGGCTCACCTGTGACCCAGGGGGCCAGGGAGATGCAGCAGGGGGCAGTAGCGGCACTGCCCGTGAAGTTGGCCACGGCACAGTAGCTCCATCCCTCCTGCAGGTTCTCGAATTCACAGCTCACCAGCTCTCCCATAGCCTCCCGAGTACACATTTTCCATGAGGGCGGGGGGGAACAGACAGAGGACAAGGTCACTGGGGCACCGCAGAACACCAGAGGTTCAGGAAAAGAAGTGTGTGGAGGTTTGGACCAGAAGCTTGAAGGCTCAGCTCCCAGGAAGAGGCACGATTCTACCCTATGGTCTGGACTGAGCACCTGAAAATGACATAACATCATCAATGATATAACGATGCAAGAAGGGAGGAGACCAGCTAGGAAGATGGGGGCAGTCTTGGTACCTGGTGGTCAGAGGGCTGGTGCACCTTGTACACCATAATGGTGGTCTTGGGCCTCATCACCATGGCAACAGAGCAGGTCTTATTTCCCGGGCAGAGGGACCTGCTGAGAGAGGTGGGGAACCACACCTCCACCCTCAGCTGGCTTCCATTGAGAAATAGGGCCAGGTAGGGGGCGGTGAAGGCCACTGAGAAGAGAGCACACCATGATCGAGAGAAAAGGAATCACAGCTTGTGCCCCACCCCCCACCCCATCTTTGCAGCCATTTGGGTTTGGGTTTTATAGAAAAAAAAATGATAAAACCTAGGATCTGAGCTTGTTGGGTTTGTGTAAGACTGAGATTCCTCTTGCCGGGTTTTCAAAACATACAGGTTAATGACACTTTTGGGCTCATAATCTTTTTTGACTAGTTGTGACCTCAGGACTAAAATAATCTACAGTAGTTTCAGAGAAGCACACATTTGCTCTCCTGACCTGCAGCAGGAGGATGTCCAGAGAAGAAGAGGTGGAGCGCTTACTCTCAGAACTCAGATCCACCTTGCGCATCCACGTCCACATTGGATACTCCCTAGGTGCCGTCCTGTTCAGCCGGACGAAGTTGAACAGGGCTAAGTTGGAGAAGGCCTGCGAGAGGTCACAGCTGCGAGAGATCATGCCTGTGCACTGCAACACCTTCTTCCACTTGGGCTTTCTGAGGGACAATCAAAGGGCGGAGGACAAAATGATCAGATTCAAATGTTGAGCTGTTGTCATGTTAGGCAAAATGACTCAATCACCGTCACCCCAGGCGAAATCACAGACCCAACAAGCCAGCTGAACATCTCTCAGAGCCTGCAAAGATTTTATCCATCCATTTTCCATAACCACTTAGGCATTACAGGATGACAGTAAGCTTGGAGCCACAGGGACACCCTAACTGGATGTCAGTCCATCAGCGGGTATGAGCCCAAACTGGTACGTGATCTGAGCAGTCTTTTATTTTCTTATTTTGCTCCCAACACATTAGTGATATTACTTCACAGTCACATCAGTCTTAATGACAAGAGGGAGTTCTGAAAGCAATGGCTGATACGATGGTTAGATTAATAACTTTGATAAAGTATCACACTCAAAAGAAGGCTTCACTTTGCTTTAAAAAAAGTACTTCACACCGTGTCAAACGTGAGACACAAAGAGGATGAGCAGATTAATCACAAGTGACTCATTTACACGTTTGTTTCTGAGTTTCTGCAAACCACAGGTTCCCCGATTGGGTCCTGACTTCTCAACTCGCGAATCGCTCACTGAAATTTCTCCTTGACATTTACTGACCTTATGCCCGACCAGAACTAACCCGAATGGGCCTCTGGCCTGCAATTTGGCAAAAGGGGGTCTTCAGTACAGAGAGGTCTGTAAATGGACAGACATACAGGGCATATGACGGAGTTCTGGCACCCAAGATCCTTTTTGTTGCAGACTGACAAATGTCTTCAATCATATCAAACCAAGTCAGGAAATATTAGGTGTTCGATGCAGGCCAACCTACAAGGATATTCTTGTCCAAAAGAGAGCTCTGTTTATACCTGACCACAGCCTTGGTCACATGGTCTCACACACACACATACGAACACACTCACCCCTGCATGAGGGTCTCGACCGTGAAGGTGGTGTTGGGGGGCATCGGGGGGCATTCCCAGTGCAGGATGCTGCCCAAATCCAGAGTTTGGAGCGTCACATTACACGGGGGTAGGGACAAGCCTGGGTGTCACATACAGTCCCAAAATAATGAGCCTTCAAACATAGACCGGCACTTCACATCCACCTCATTCAGCTCCACTTCTAATCCAGTGTTTCCCAACCCAGTCCTCGGGGACCCACAGACGGTCCACATTTTTTGCTCCCTCCCAGCTTCTGGTAGGGAGCAAAAACGTGGACCGTCTGTGGGTCCCCAAGGACCGGTTTGGGAAATACTGCTCTAATCACATTTGTTCAGGATCTGCTAATACAAGTGTCACATTTACTAAAGCATCGCATTCTTTGATCAAGTTTGTTGAGCAAATAAAAACTTAAAATGTCCTTTTAGATTTAAGTTCACTGGTGTGGGCTGTAAACTATTACACAAATTATTACATTAAGAACAAGGTTAACAAACAGGTTATGTCATAAAACAAACTGAAGGAAATCGCCATCAAATGGCATTAAATTTATAGAGGACGGCTCAGTCAGGGCTAAGTAATTAAAAGTCTCTGTAGGACAAACCCAGCATGAATAGAATGGTTCAAGGCCAGCAAGATAGGTTCAAGTCACTTGAGCTGGGTAGATTAGCCTACCGTCAGTGCTAAAGCTAAGGGGGTATTCTTGCTCCAATGATGCTGGCCTTCACTACACCAATGGGTAAATCGAGAAAAAGGGAATCCCCCCCTGCTGAACCAAACAGCACTGTGAAAAGCAGAGGGACTACTCTCCCTCAAATGGTAGTATTTAGCTGTCAGTTATAGTCAATAATCATCCCCCTCCACCCATTCAGTTAATTCAGCAAATGCTGAAATAACGAACTTGGTAAACAATCTGAGGGAACTTCCCTGAGCAGGACGCAAGCAGTACAGGACAACCACCTACCTGGCGAGTACGTGACCCCATGGACAGACAGGACGAGGACGTGCAGGATAACTGACACGGCTCCAAGGATCACCATGACAACAACCTCTGCACCTACTAAGAATACGGAAGGACAGAGTTATGAAGAACTCACAATCAGTCATAACATTTGGGTGGCAATAAATCTAAAAGGATCTATGGTATACAACTGTTTATTTAAGAGGTGTGGTGAGCAAGTCTGGAGCCTAACGGCAAAAAGGCAAAGCAGGGGACTGTCCGTCACAGGCCACACAGACACGGTACTCGCTCATTCGCACCACCTGAGGAAACGAAGGGAAAGGGACACCACAGTCATGAGGACAAGAGAGAAGCTGTAAGGAAGAGCGACAGCAGATCAGAGAGGAAGGAAGGTGCAAAAAGAGAGAAAATGGAGGAAACAAAGCCTCGCAGAAATGCACAGCTGTGCCGAGCCTTTGATGGACAGCAACGCAGAAATGCCATGTATCTACGTACCTCCTTAGTCTGCACTGAGTGTACTGGGAGGCATCTGAACAATGCAAGCTCTTGGGGAAATTTGCATAACAGTAAGTGTGGGCTAATAACCAGCTGTGCTTCAGAACCCACTTATGTGATGCCCCGTACTGCCCCCTGGTGGATAGAAACAATCACGTGTTATACAGCTAGGTGATGAGTCATAATCGAGGTTTGTTAATAACCACTCACAAGCAGACACTTAACATTCAATAAATTTATTTGACATTTTCTTCACTAGGAATCTCAACACTTGGGTTAAAGCTGACAATTCAATTCCAATAATAATAATAATAATAATAATAATAATAAAATAATAATAAAATAAAAATAATACATTAAGTGCTTTGGGGGGGTGGAAGGGGGCCTGGGGGAGCCTAAGTCCCCAAACTGCTGGACACTTGCTTATTTGCTGGCTCAAAGGGAGAGGGTCTGGCTGTACAGAGGCAAGTTCTGTGGCAGTGGCCCGATGGTGTGGGACACCTAAGGGTACTGAGCTAAGGCCAGAGGAGCGGAAATCCATAGCCGTTGGGTTCATAGGAGGTTCCTCAGGTTCTCTGCCTTCTTGTGTTCTGAAGCTGAAGCACATCGAATTAAAATGGTAGTAAAGACCATCAGCCCCTAAAGAATATTCAGTCAGCTCCGTCCCCTCCATCCTTTCCATGTGGTGTCAGTCTTGAGCACACGGCTCATGCTTTTCACTCTGATCACAAACGGTCCCATTCAGTAGCCAACAGAGCTTCACAGGCAATCATGACCACTGCCACTGTCGGCATCACCAGCAGGGGGCAGACTTCCAGGACAGTGGAGCTCACAGGTTTGCATTTCTGCGATACAATCAGGACAGACGGGGGCGTTTCCAAGAAGGTCGCTCCTCGGTTTCAGGGAACGTGAGTTGTAATTCAGCTGCATGTCTATCGTGGACAGGCAGTCGGGACTGAACGATGGCACCCCCTCCCCCACTGGATGAGAAGTGAGTGACCTGTGCACAGGTCTGCAGAGGGTGCCCGAGAGGACGGCCAAGTCTTAAGCACCTTACTGCAGTCCACATACAAAAAAAACATTAAAGCATCCCTTCCAATGGTCAAACCCAGCACCTGACGTGCAGGTCAGCTTCCCATTTCCTGCTTCGTTTGCTCAGCAGAAGCGCTCAGTCACAGACAAATCACGATCCCTTCTGCACCAAAACCTACCCTTCCCAAACGAGAGACCAAACCCAACCAAAGACCTCAAACCGCCAACGAGGGGTGCTGGTACCGATGGCCTATGTGGACATCCCCCTCACACACGCGGGCCATGCATGTGCACAAACATACAAGTACACAAAGACATCTGCAGTAACGCAGGTTCTTGGATAAAAACAAATAAAAAAAAATAAGAAACTGGAAAGAGAAGCACCAGTTTATGGGTTAAAAAATCTAAAATTTTTCCCCAACATCTCAATAAAGATTATACCGCAGAATACTCAGAAAGCATGGTAAGAAATGTTATACCACTTTTATTTCACTAAATTAAAAATAACATCTTTTAATTATCAGATAAATATCACTTTTTCTCATTAGGTGGAGGCAGTCATCACCACATCCCAAGTTTTGCGCTATTCCAGTTGCATTAAAGAGTACTGGAGGGTGGTGGGGGTCCAGGTCTTCTCTGTGGAAGGAAATCATGCAATAAAGACAACATGCTCAAAATCTTCACATCCTCTTCCCCCTGCACATCCCTCTCCCAGACCAGGCCCAGGAAATACAAGCATCCATTCCCGGTGATTACATAAAACAGTATTTCAAAATATATTACACCTGATACACACGCTCACTCACACTCACACCCACACCCCCACACACACACACACACACACACACACCCACACACCACTCCTTCCAATGTGCTCCCCTTCTCCAGTTCATCAAAAAGCCTCCAGGGGGCATCACACTCTGATTTGCCATTTACTGATCTGGATAGCAATAATCATCATAATGCCAATACCAGCAATGACAGCAGTAGCGATAATCTGAACCATAACAAACAGGAGCCATTACAACAAAAAGGTGCACAGTATTTTCTTTTGATTTTTTTTTTTTTTTCCCTCTTCCTTTTTTTTTTTTTTTTTTTTTTTTTTTTTTTTCCCCAGGTGCTGTGAAAACTACTTCCACAGGCCATCCAGCAGGGGGGGCGATCTAAGTCTGAGCACCCGGGAGGGCCAACCCGGGCTCCGAGGACCCTGTGGAGGATGCAGGGCTTTTGGCGCTGTGGCCGAGCAGCCCCCTCGCCGCGTCACCATTCAAGTTCTTGTAGGGATGGTGGGGGTTCCGGGCTCGTGGAGGGGTACGCAGGCACACTGACGAGAAGCTCAGCCCTGCCAGGCAGCAGCCAGGACAGGAAATGACCTCATCTTGCTCTAGGCCACCACCTCCGGAGCTGGACAGCGGGAAGGGCGCCGTGCCCCCGGGCGGAGTGCGGTACCCATTACCGCCATAGCTCAGGGGTCGGCTCATGACCACGGTGCTGTTGTTGTTCTCCAGGTGGGGGAGGGGCGACAGTGACGAAGGGCTGTTGGAGATGGGGGGGCCCCAGCCATTCATTACCGGGGCGCTGGTGAGCGAGGGCTTCCCTACGATGGGGACCGGGCCATCAGGGGAGCTGGTGCAGTCCATGGGCTCCACAAGACACAAATTGTCTATGTCCCCATCCTCCTCCAGTCGGTCCAGGGAGGACATGTCCAGATCCAGGGGAAGGCCTGAGTCATCCACAGTGCGATTCAAACCCTCGCCAGCCTCGCCCTTCCCTTCCTGAGCCCTGCCTTCCTCCTCCTCGCTGTCTGTGTCCTGCAGCATCGCCATGCCATCTGGCCGGGCCTGGTGACCGAGGTTGGCGGCCAGCAGCGGGGCGCCCCTCAGCTCGGGGGTGCAGGGCAGCGACTGGCAGCGGCGATGTAAGCCCCGTGGCGGCTCTGCCTCAGTGGGGCTGCCGCAGGGCTCAGGGGGCGGCGGCAGGGTGAAGGTCAGTGAGATGACCGATTTGCTGGGCGTGTCAAAAAGCTTGATCTTGCCCCCATTCAGGTCCTGGCGCAGGGAGAAAGGGTTGACTCGAGCGGGCGTGCCCAAGGTGGGCGGCGCAGCAGGGGGCAGCATGTCTGACCGGCTCCGGGACAGACCCTGATCACCTGGAGCACAGAAGGACCGCCGCCGCTGAGGGCAGCTGGCAAGGGCTAAGAGAGAGAGAGAGAGACACACACACACACACAGCAAGTCAGAGAAAAGAAAAAGAAAGAAAAAAAAAAAAAAAAAACACACAGCAAGTCCCCAATGCCAATCCATACCCTAAAAACACTTTAAAAAGCACGAGGGGACAGAGGTCATGTGGAGGGGCGTCTAGGCACCAGTCAGGGCACCGATGTATTCTATAATGTCAACCTTAGACCCACAGAGGCTTCTGTCACCCTGCTTGGGAGTTATCATCTTGTTTCTTCTTTCCCTCCTTCTCATTTCCTGCACCATTTTGGACAGATGATGCAATAATGCATTGCCACACACTCTTGTCAAGATCTTTGGGGTGATTGTGTTGTGAAAAGCGCTACATAAAAATAAACCCAACTGAATAGGCGCACTGACCATGAGTCACAGGCTCCTCCTTCTCCACAAGCAGGATCTCTAGCTGTGCCACCAGCTTGGTGAAGGGAGGCCGCTGGACGGCACACATCTGGGGCGGGGGGGAGTGAGAGAATGTCAGGAGTGCAGGGGGGCATCAATGAGTACAGGCATCTCTCCGAACGTCTGAATGCATCTTACGTTGCAGCAGGAAAAGGCCAGGTCCAGGAAGGAAGGTAGACAGTCGCCCACCATGTTCCGGAAGGCCTCCACGTCCAGCCCAAAGTCCTGCG
The DNA here is from genome assembly GCA_011763525.2 of Mormyrus iriodes. NCBI lineage: Eukaryota > Metazoa > Chordata > Actinopteri > Osteoglossiformes > Mormyridae > Mormyrus > Mormyrus iriodes. Next base: position 15,756,941 of record JAAGVU020000015.1, on the reverse strand, counting down.
ACAGAGGCATGCAAATCAGGACACTCTGACCCCAGAGCAGGTGACAGGCTCCAGGCGCAGAGGGGTTACAATCAAGAAGATCAAACAAAGGAACCACCTCAAAACGTCCATGACATTTAAACACCATTTAAGTCTCTTCCAAAAGTATTATCCTCCTGTTACCAGCACAGAGATATGATTGGCCCCACACAGGAAATGCATTTTCTAAGAACCAGGTAGCTGCCTGCAGTAGGAACTGAATGAAAAGTCTGCAGGAGACCCAGTTAGTGCAAACAAAGTAGTGCCTGTGATTCACCAGTAGAGGGCACACCCTGTACCAACAGCTCAGACGAGGCACGCTCACATTGTACTGCAGCAATAAAAATGCTCGCTGACGCTGGACACCAGGAGGCACAGGGGTGGGGGGGGGGGGGCCCAGGTGACGTCAAGAAGCAGAAGGTACTAGTCTGCTCCCCCCCTCCCCACACACAGAGCTGGTTTCAGCTTTTCACCACCGGTTCATAAACATCGTTCGGTTTAATTTCCACATCCTTCCCCGGCCACCCGCCCCTAATCAGCGAGCAGTTTTCATCCGTGCCTTTGTGGAGAAGACTGACGTATTGGCGGTTTGGGGACGTGCGTGTGCAGTGTGCGAAGGTTGACTTGCTGATATGCTGTGCACACAGAGACAAAACGCACATGCACGCACACACCGCTTAGGAACTCCTAGAAATATTCAAATTTCTGCACGGGGTGATTCTCAAAATTCACCCAGAAAAAAAGCCATGAGACCCCCTCGCTACACACACACAGGCGGTTAAGACTGGTCACCCCCACAGAAAATCTCTCTGTTTATACTGTTACTCTGGAAGCAGTGTTATTGTAGACAGAGCAGGCAGCTGGATTGCAGCATGGCCTCACAGGGCCAGATGTGTTAACCACCTCAGTAAAGATCCTGCAAGTTAGGACCAGGGGAGAAATGAACACTGGTGTTAACTGTGAATGACTATGTTGGTTGGGGTTTTTTGCCAAATAGAATTAGGAACAGTTCCAAAAAGCATTACTTTTGACGTAAGCAAGATTAAAGTCCACATTAAAAGCACCCTGCCTAATTTCAGGAGAGCAAACACGGGGAATCCTGATAAAAATCGCTGCCTACGATAATGTTGGGAATAGGAAGAACCGCTGAAGGGATCAAAGGCTGTAGGTCACGCTGGGAATACTCATGTGGTAAGTACAGGCTGGAACAGAAGGGTGGAGGACCTGGAGGACGCTCAACACTGAGATAAGACCCCAGGTGGACTGTAGAATTAGTGAATCTGTTTCAGCAAATAGTTACTGCTGGTTAATTAAACACAATGGTACGCTCAAAGTCATGGTTCAATGGGAGAGTTATCAGTACGACAGCCTCCAACCCGCCCGATGAAAGCAAAACGGGCACCAAACCCATGGGAGATAACTACGCGCCCTCTTCTGGCACATTCCACTGCAGGGACGTCCGTGCCTGCATCAATACTGCTTACTTCATGTGACGCCTCCAGCGCCCACCCCAGGAAGCTGGCATACCTCGGTGCGGGGCAGGTAGTCTGGGTCAGCTTGTATCCGAGCGATGATCTCGCACAGGATGATGCCGAAAGCAAAGACATCCACCTGTGACGGGGTGGGGGGGGTCATATGATGAGGATCCATGACAACGGGGGCTGTCACCAGCTTTACAGGGTCAGAAAAAGACCATCAACAAGAACAAAGTGCAAACACTGATCGCAAGTTACAGAGATACAGGACAGCTCAGTGAGGCTCCACACCGGCACGAGTGAGGCCACCTAAACGGACGCCGCGCTAAGGGTGAGGCATCAGGGTGGGGCTGTGCGTTGCTGTACGCACTCATTTTCCTTATATACATCAAACAAAACCCACACTTCCTGTTTCCTGTTCCTGTCTTCTTGCCCACCTTTTCATCGTAGAGTTCACCTCTCAGCACCTCTGGGGCCATCCAGTAGGGGGAGCCCACCACAGCCAGGGGCTGCTTCTCCAAGCCGTCACTGGGAAGGGGGACGGAGAGACACACAGGACGGCTCAGTGCCGCACCACACGGGCACGATCGATGCCACTTAAACGGACGCCACGCTCCAGGTTGTGCGTTGCTGTACACGTCCTTTTCTCATGAATGGGAATGCCAATTGGACGAAGGTGGGGGACCTCACCCTGCAGGTACCATGTCACCCAAACACAGAATAACAGCGGGGGAAAGCACAAGGGCCTGTAAACACCATGTGAGGAAGTGAGAGGACAGTGCAGGCAGCACCTCTGGAATAGCTTCTCCTTATTTGGAGAGCTTTCGGAAACAACATCCCCCCCCCCAGCCCACTTCTCTGCAGCTGAGTACAGTGTGTGTGTGTGTGTGTGTGTGTGT
>JAAGVU020000015.1:15717026-15734955 GCA_011763525.2 Mormyrus iriodes | reverse complement strand
ACGCGGAGCAGCGCGGGTCTGGGGCAGTGGGGTGGCGGGGTGGGGGGGGGGGGGGGGGGGAGGCTCACCCAGCGTCTTTCTGCGCCTCTTGGCTTCTCTTCCGGCTCCCACCATGTCCAGCTCGGAGATATCTAACAACTGGAGATGTTGACACACCCCGTTTAGCACCTGTCAGGCTGACCATCGACACTTGGCCGTAACAGTGCAGTTTCACACACACTACTGAGGCTCATTCACATTCCCTGAGCATGAAACGTGGGAAACACGCTCACCTTGACCCCGCGCTCCTTGCGCAATGGAGTCCGCACGGGGGTGATGGGAGTCCTGTTACTGGGGGGACTGAACATGCTGGGGGCAGTGGGGCTCCGGAAGGGGGCTTTCGGGATGCCCTTGAGGGGAGCTTGGGGGGGGAGGGGGGCACAGGGAGGTGCACGTCAGGAAACAACTAGGAACCTCTCACAACACAGATAACCAGGTACATTTTCATAAGCAACAGACATTTTTGCGTTTCGTACTCAGACGTGTGGATTCTGACAGGCAGCTGGCAGCTTCACAATGCTCACACTATCAGGGGCCCTGCGTTTGATTCCAAAGAATGTCATTAGACACTAAATCAGCAGGGCAATTATCTGCTCTATAAAGTACAATTAAATTTTTTAATGAAAGTAAGCAAAAAAAACAAAAAAAAAAAACACTAAAACCTACAGGAGCTCGACACAGGCGGCACTAGACTCATCACAACACCAAAGAATCATGGGAAACTTAGAAAGAGCCAATGAGGCAGGGCCATGTAACCCCACCTTCTAGTGTAAATACCACGGCAGTAAAACATACAGGTACTGCTACAAAGATAAAAAAAATTGCAGACAGCAGAAATCTAAAGAGTACAAGAAGAATGTCACTGGACAACAGAGGGGCCAGATACTCCAGACAACAAAGAGCCCGTTCTTTCGGATACACTGGAAACCCTCTGGCAATTAACACAATCGGTCCATTTTTGGGTTCAGCTTCCCATTGAATGATATTTTAACTAGGGCAGAGAGCTCATGCAGGCAGGTCACATACACTACCAGAGTTACAGAGAGATGCCCCCACCCATGCATGTTTCAGGTGGTGAGTGGGTGGGGGGGGGACTCACTTGTGGTGTCGATCTTCTTCACCAGCCCCCGCCCCTTGGCGTGGAAAGGCACTCCGGCTGTCTTCTTCAGCTGCTGTGCGGTTTCCGTGGCTACCATGTTACAGGGAGGGGGGACAAAATGACCCAATGAGTCAAAGAGCAGCTCTAATGTCCCAAAACGCTACATGCACAAGCAGTCAGAAATGAGGGGCGGCAGAGGGTAACTTGAGAGATTGGCGTCTTTACATTTCTGTAGTAGCTCAGCCCTCAGGGTGGCACTCTTGGGCTTCCTCTTCAGCTGGAAATGCTTGATGGGAGGCGTGAGTGGCCCCACCAGGGTGGTCAGGGCATTCTTGTTCAGGTACTGACACTCCAGGGGCAGCAAGGCTGAAGCCTCGCACTCGTTCACTGAGTGGCAGAGGTGGGTGGGGTCAGCGGGGGAAGCAGCCAATATGCTCTCAGCACGATGCACACTGGAGCCTCACCAGCGGTCCTGACGCAACAAAGGCTCTGACAGCGTCCTGTCACAGAAGGGACTCACAACCGCCCCTCAGCTTCACCTTTGACCCCCATCCCCTACTTTATGGGAAACTCCTAAGAAAATTTAATTCATCCCACTTAACTGTACTCTTTAAAGATACCACAGGTACTGCCTAATGCTAATATCTGACACAAAGGGTGGTCTCATCTTAATTCTCATAAATTTATTCTCTTTAGCTAGCGGGTCCAGTCATGCACTCAACTGTAGAATATAACTGCAACCACCACGAGATTTATTTACTATAAATAAGTAGATAAAAATGGATAAAGATAGCCAATAGCTGAGGATTTATTCTATTGTAGGTAAAAATATCTGCTGGAGGGTAAAGTTGTCAAAAGGCTGATTCAGATCAAGCAAAGCCAGCATGTGTAGATTTAAATCCGAACAGCGGCATTAACCCACAGAAGCTGCCTGAACCATGAATGACATGGTGAGATCTTTCTGACATCATCACTGCCCTCCGTCACCCTCACCTTTCTCCCTCAGTTCCCCCAGGATGTCCTGCACATTGGGGTTCTGCTCCTCCAGGTCCAGGTTAAGGGAGCCCGTCTCAGGGAAAGACTTAAGGATATCGGCCACCATCAAGACCCACGGTTCGGAGTCTAGGGTGGCCAGCTGGATGATCTCATTGAGAGCCTCCTTCATCTGCCGACAAAGGGACACAAAGGGCAACAATCACCCCGTACATAATACAGGTCTATTAGGCACCGTCATTAAAGTCTCTAGACCTTCTCAGCCAACTACCAAGGGGCCGAAAGAGAGCGCAGTGAATAAAGGAAGGTATGTGAACTGAACACCGCCAGGAAAAATACCAGGATGTAGGGCTGGGCCATATACCCTAAAAATAATTTCACAATATTTTCTGAGATTTTCACAATTAATATTATTACATTGAAAAATTCATTTGTAGAAGACAGTAAACTATGGGTGGTTTTGAGTTTTTCTGATTATGATGGCCACATTGTTTTACAAATAGTAAAGGAACGTGTGACGGGTATAATGATAAACAACAGACACATACCTTGATGGAATTTGTTTAAAATAATGCATTATAACTATTAACCATTAAGTGTTGCAGCTATATCATAATACAATATTCAAATGAATGACAATATGAATGATCATAATCACGATACAATATTTGATCAATATATCGCCCAGCCCTACCAGGATGCATATTACATGTGTGTGTGTGTGTGTGTGTATATATATATATATATATATATAAATAATTAGAGCTGTTACGATTACTCGATTATTAAAAAGCATTAATTAAAAATTTCCTTCTCCATTAGAGAAGAAAAGGGAGTTGGTGCATAGCAGATGAAAAATAGCTAAAAATTAAGAGCTAAAACCATCAGTTGTGTGGATGCACTTAATTAAAAGTGAATGAAAGTGTGTCAGTGACAGCGTAACTTACATATCACCACAGCAAGGCTACAATGCAAATATCTCAAAGAACACATTCGGGTTTAACGGACACTCCTTTGTCAAAATAATCGCTACAAAGGTTAGCCCTGTCGCTTAGCTGCATCATTTTACATAATACAGTACATATAAATCATATATTTTTTTGCGAACATTTTGAGTAGGTTTGAATGTTTTTGCGATATTTAGGAGTTTTAAATTTATAGCCAAATACTATATAGCCAAATAGAACTTATGTATCAACAAAGTCGGTCAAATAAGTCGGTAGTATTGTAGTTACTAGTGCCAACAGACAAAGCGGTGCCGACCAATCACTTGCTTTTGCTCAATATCATCTCTATGAAGTACAAAATATTTCCATACAGTGGAAGATGAATGTCTTTTCGTCACCAGTGCGTGTTCATTTCTCTTTGCTCGTTTTGCAAGGATGAGAATGATGATTGTCTGGGCGAGTGCATGCAAGAGCGCTAAACGTTAGACTTATTTTTATAAGATATACTAGATAATCGTTACAATCAGGCCCGTTTCTAGACTGTATCAAATGTGGGGGCAAATAAGGGATAAGAGAGTTGGAGGGTCGCATCTTTGGCTTTAGTGGGGCATTGCCCCCCCCGTGCCCCTGCCTAGAACTGGCACTTGTTACAATTGCAAAGCTTGCCAAGTTTCATTTTCTATGACTGACCAAAAATGTTTTGTTCATGGTTTGAACCCAGCTGACTATTGCATTCTCTGCATTGTGACATCTCCATGCGCATGAAATGCCATGCGGATACTGACATAGCACATCCTGCAAGCCTGTCAGGGCGGCACAGTAGCGCAGCAGGTAGCGCTATTGGGAGTTTGTAGTTTGCGTGTTCACCAGTGTGGGTTTGGCGGCTCCGGTTTCCTTCCACTGTCCAGATACATGCAACTTAAAGAATTGGAGTGCCTCAACTGTCCGTATGTCCGCTTACTCCATAAACCAGCAGATAAATCTGTAGAATACTCAATTATTGACATAATCGAGAGTGACAGCACTAATACATACATACACCTGCATGTATGTAAAACAAGAAGGTGAATCAAAACATTCAGCCATACATTATAGTGCAATAAAAGTGGTATTTTTATATTCAAAATGATATTTATCTAGTAACTACCTTCCCTATTTACTACATCCAGCAACTAATACTGAGTTTAAAATCTCCATTCAGAGCTGTGAAGCTTGTACTGGCGTCACATTTAAAAACACAGAAACAGAATGTCGATATATATAATTCTAAACTAAAAGCCTGTTTCATCCACTTGTAGGTCTAAACAGTTAATTTAAAAAACTGACACCCAATTAAACGTCATATTCCCCGTACCATCATTTCAAGATTTTATTTTGATCGAAAGTTTTTAAAAATCCAAAACTACTTTTTACATACAAGGAAACAGCCATCTATTTAAGCAAATACTAGGCGAATTACTGGTGATATATGTATGTTTTGATCCCATCTCCAAGGCAGAGTAAGGAGAGGGCGGTCCCTCGGCGGGTCCATTTGGACATGTCAGCACATGGCACCCTGCTCGGATCGGGATCCTCCAATACCTTAAAGCAAGCCGATCCCAAAAACACCCGGACAGTCACGCTAACAGCCTAACCGTTTAAACATCGGCGATCGTCCTTAACCAACGTGGTCATCTCAACAATGCCCTCCACCCCTTACCAGGACCACAGACGAACCCGCTACTGATTCCGCCGCTGGACGCGCATGTAGGCGCAGGATCTGCACAATGCGCGCAAACATCGCGCAAAATGCTGCGGCTGCAGGCTGACAACTTAAGAAGCACAAGGTGGAACTCCGAGCCACGTCCAGAGTAGCTGCTAGGGAAACTCGGATACCGCCAGGTCCGGGATCCACGGAGTGACCCGCACCCGTACGCGGGCTGCACTGCGGCCACGCCCGCGGGATCGCCATCCGGCGTGGTGCAGACGGATCTCGGCGCACCGAGTCGGAGCGCGGCTCGCAGGGACCCACCTCGTCCACGGTGCGCCGCGGGAGATGCAGCATCCCAAGCAGGAGCTTGAGCTTCACCGGGGGGGACAAACTGGAAAAACACAGGCGTATGTTGTCGATCACGGACACGGTCAGCAGCGAGGCAATGCTGGAGGGCGCCCACAGCTCGTCTGTGGATCCCAACTTGTTATGCAGCCAGAGGCCGGTGTCGCTGTCCCTCATCGACGCCATCTTGGAAAAAGAAGTAAACGGTGTTCGGCATTTTAACAGGCTACCCTAACTAAACACGCTGCGGGCAGGGCCCCCATGATGCTCCGCTGGGCCCCCGCCGTACGGAAAGATGGCGCCGCACATAGTGCGACAGCCGCGCCGCATTCAGAGCGATCTCACTGCTTATGCAGCCTTTAGACTTCAATAAAACCTGCTGTCAGTGCAGCAGACGGCCATTTCGTCAGTCCAGAAAAACCCAAACTGTTCATAACACTGATAGCTGGAAAAATGACTATTCGCTTGTTTTGAATGCACTTAATTAATATTTTACCTAATACGTCACGCAGTTTTCTTCCCCTCTTGTTTTAAAATATAGCATAAACTATTTCGTATTTTCACTCCTAAACCAGACTGTTATTTGGAGTTTCTATAAATAGTGTTATCATACCCTTTTATGTAAGTATGTTTTTACATATACAATTTTACACGAATTTCCACATTTCTAGTACTATACGCCATGCGCCAGTGCCCATAGGACCCAAATGCGTCCGCTGTCTGTCGGCCACGTTTCGGCCAGAACCTACGGTGGGCGGTAAAGGACAGAAAACACCGAAGCGCTTTCCACACGCCAAAGCCGAGCCGCAGAAGGCAGTTATAGGCGGCGACTACTGGGGTTTTGTTCTCCATCAAAGGCAATTGGTAAATATACATAAATACATCTTTTCGAAAACTGTTATTATGCTTGATTAAATTGATAACGTTAGGAGCTCAGCTGTCGTTTCTGTGTCGAATACGTAATAATTTAAATGTAATTTTCAGCTGATTCTTTTGTCTGATTTCGTTGTTGATACTGATGAATGGAAAAAGGATGCTCCGATCGTGCACCTGCATTGCAGCTTGAATATTACTTTTCCTTCTGTAGTTTAGATTAGCGCGTATTTGCAGATTATTAGCATTTATTGCATGCGCGTTTATTTCATGCACGGTGTGCAGCTTTAGGCAGAGCGCTCCTAGTTAAGCGTGCCCCGGCCGCCTCTCCATTTTATTGCAGAGATTTTCGGTGCCAGCATGAGGACCAGAGGCTTCCTTCAGCCCGTCTGCGCTGCCGTGGCGCTGCTGATGACAGTCGAGCTGCTCTGTTTCAGGCTGACTGAGGCGAGCCAAGAAGCTGGGACTGTCATTCCGGCCGAGAGTAAGTCGTTTTAAGCGGAATACCGCCTTCGATGAAGCACGCTTTGATGCATGCCTAGTATTACGTTTGCCTTTGGTCCAGTTTGTCCTGAAAACAGAGATTCCCCGTATTAAGCACCATTCATTTTGCGTTGACTTGACTGACAAGTTAAAGGGAAACGATACCGATCAGTTAATTTAATTTAGAGATTAAATTGTGAATAGGTCTGATGCTGATTGCAACAGCGGAGAATAAGCATCAGAATACCAAGGGCTTTTGTAGGGGGCAGCGCCAAAAATTCAGTATACGATATAAAGCAAGTTATAAAGCAAAATCGTATTAAATTAAATATTCTTAAAATTTTGTGTTGTACACCTTCAAAATGACACATTGAAATGTACAGTTCACCCTAATTAACTAAATGTGTTTTCTGACACCATGCATGAATATGTAAACAATCATATGAAGCTTGTATTGCACCAATGAAAAATTCATGATATTTTCAGGAATATGGCTGTGTTAACCAGAAGCTACGCGAGCTACACGTGGATCCTCTGTCAGAAAGTTGATACACCTCTGTGCATTTCCTTGATTGATTTCCAGGAATTAATTTCCAAATATTTTAAATTTTTTAAATCAGAACATGCATGCTAAGTGTCTGACTGGGCCTCTGCCTGTCTTAGGCAGACCATGTGTGGACTGCCATGCCTTTGAATTTATGCAGAGGGCATTACAAGATCTGAGGAAGACGGCCTTCAACCTTGACTCAAGGGTAAGCTTTCCCAGAATGCATTGGCTGTGTTTCAAAGTAATGATTACAGTTTAGTGAAATGTTGTTATGGCACCAGACATATTAATCTACCCTACTAAAATAGGCAAATTCTCTTTGTCTCAGATCTATAATTGTATTGCCAGGGTTTTACTCCTGAGATTCAATTGTTTGGTTATGCTACTGTATCTTCTGAGTGAATTTCATTTCAGCCATATTGTGTTAATGGACCGTGACAGAAATCCAGCAAATTATATTTGGCCAAGAAGCTATAAAATAATTGCTGGATTAGTAGTTTGCTTTTCTTGCACTTCTATCAAACAATAATTATTCTGTATTTTTCTCAAACCTTTTATTCCAAAATCCTTTTACTAAATTATACATCTTTCTACCTTTTCTTGCGTATTCAAGCGGAGAAACTCAGTTGCACAGCTATTGGGATGCCAAGACTCTTTAAAAGCAGAGATTAAATTGAAGAGTGTTTTTTTTTCTTGTTCGTCCTAATGGTTAACACTGACCACTCCAGCCTAACATTCCAACCTATCACTCCAGCCTAACACTCCACCTCAACACCCATCCTCTTCGTTTCATTAATATGTGGGTATGCACGTTCGCTCACCCCAGTGGCAGTCAGTAGGAAGGGGAGTGTGGCAGGGGCTGGCATCCTGGGGACCCTGACCTTCACATACGCCCCCCCACCTCCCCAGGCCTCCTCTGTGTCGTGTCCGACTCGCCTCTGTGTGTTTTCCAGACGGAGAGCTTGGTCCTGCGGGCAGAAAGGAGAGCCCTGTGCGACTGCATGCCCACCAGCACCCTCAGCTGAGGAGATGAGGCCCATTCACCAGAGCCCCCCCATTCCCCCCCCCCAAAGTCGCCCAGTCCCAAACATATGTCCTTCCATGACCTCCTGTGCTGGAGATAGCCCCAAACCCTAATCATCAGCTACCTTCACATCAAAGTAAAGCTTAGACAGGCCTGTTAGTGTGTCTGTATTTGTTAAAGACCCCAAATGTTTTTTTAAAAAGCTCAAATATTAGCTGACTGTTCAAGAAATAAAGTATTTACACTGTAGGTATGCATTAAGAATAAAGTAGATTTGAGTTTTGGTTTGGGAAATTATTTCTAAATTATTAAATAGCTAGATTGTTTAAGGAATTAATATGGGGAAAAACAATGTGTAGTGATAAATTTAAAAGTAATTCTTTTTATTGCTTAATGTTGTACATTAACTTTGTACATTAGTATGAACTTTTAGCATATTGGTTTTTCACAGTGAGTTAGACTTGTGGTGTAAATCGCATTTTGTCAGACAAGGTGCTGTCATTTATAACCACATGCACAGGGGTCAGTTCTTTTGAGTCTTAAATACCTTAAGAGTAGGTCACGGAACGCCCCGTTCCTCTCAGAGCCACGGGGGTTTTCTGAGTGCCAATGGGGCTTCAGTCAGCATGTACCTGAAGCCCCCCCGCAGGCAGATGTTAGGGAGCCATCCTGCCCCATACCCACACCTTCACCTGGTCCCACCCGGACAGACAGAGGAGGACTGAAATGCACGTGGCCGCCAGGAGAGGCTGAGTGTTATCCACTAGTGATCTCGTCTCCTGTAACACCTGTTGACATTTTAAGTTGTCTACGTGTTCTGTGCTTGGGTAGAGGATGAGCTGTCACCATTAATAATCTTCCTGTTGGGATCTCCAGCATTAAAACAGTTTTCCCACCATGTGCCTGACAAGCTTGATCTTTGTTTATCACCTTTTTCTGTTTCATTCATACTTTGGAACATGCTCTTATACTGTTTTTTTGTAATTATTACTGCTATATTCACATTCAATACTCATACACTCAGTACGGGATGTATATATAATTGATACCTGTGTATTTTAGGTGAAAGTATTTTTGAGGAAGATGCTGGTGGTTCACATGTTCTCCCTGTATTGTGTGGGTTGGGATGGATTGGCATCCTGTCCTGACTGTACCCCAGCCTCTTGCCCTGTGCTGCTAGAGAAAGGCTTCAGCCACCCCCTCCCCCACTCCATGACAAGGAACATCTATTAAGGCTAATTAGATTCTTGTCCTTGCTGCACTGCCTGTATCGTGGGCAGGTGGAGGAGCTCTTGAGTAAAAATAGGCATGATTCACTGCTTTTAACAGAAACAGCCTCTGAGGGAATGGTCCACAAGTGCCAGTAATTAGGAATAAAGCAGAACTGCACATACAGAGGACAAGTTACTAGATGCTGTTAAGTACCTAGTCAATTTACTAATTGTTTCCTCCCAATCAACTCCTATAATAACTTAAAAAAAACAAGCTACATTTTTTGCCTTCAGCATAAATTTAGTATTTATCTTAATATCTTGAACTGTGTGTGCTGGGATATTGGGACGTTCTTCAAGAAGAATCTAGTCATGAACGTCTTTATTAGTGTTTATGTGGGCATTGTGCCCTTGGGAGCAGCATGATGGAACTCTGTTCGCAACATAGGGTTCGTAATATGGTGTCATTTTCCCTGATTGCAGAAGAGCTTCAGACCTAATGACTCACAGGATGGATGTCCATGCTGTCCCCCATATTGTGGGTTGAAGGCAGTTTACAAATGTCAGCTCTGTTATTAATCCCAGCCTGTGAAACTCACTCTGGACACAATGTTTTTGTTGGGTCTGAGTCACAGAGGTGCTGATTCAGTCCTGAGGTCATTTTTGACCCCATGTATTTGTAGTGTTTAACATCTATCCTCTTAAGGTTTTGTCTGTCTCTGTTGGTGAACTTTGGCCTTTAAGCACTGATACATGCTATCATGATTTTTCAGACTCTTCTCATTGATGTGTTACATAATTTTTGTGACATGCACCTGCAGGTTGGGCACTGACTGTTTGGCCTCTTTGGAGCTATGTTAGTTGCCTCATGTTGAAAACTGACATATCAGCTGATTTTCAGGCCTCATTAATAACCGACACACAAACTAATAACTAGCATTCAACCCAATATGACTCAGCTTTGTAGCCACATTTTTAACTGTGATTTTGTGAAGTCCTTCTCCATGTGGCGATTCTGTAATTTCATCCACACCCTTACTAGCGCAGTGACACACCGGCTTCTATATTCAGGAAACCTTACATAAATATCACAAAACACACTGTAATTTCCACATGCAGCTTTGGTTTGTCCAGAACCGCACTTTAAGTCTCATAAAAGTTTGCTTTTGCTGCAAACAATGTGTTCTATACATACTTTCCTGTAATTGGACCTCAAATGCATAGGCAGTGATCCCGATTAGAGCGCTGCTCTGCTAGTTTTCTCTATACAGTTTGACGGGTGCACTCAGACTGCTCGCTTGCATGTCCTGAAACCACGACATAGCCTATTCCCGCGTTCCCTGGCGACTGTCCACTTCACAACTCAACCACTAGGGGGCATACTAACACAGCGCATTTTGTTCATTGTGTCGCATTGATGCAGCACTTCAAGTGGCTTAAAATAATGCTCCGCAGAGCAGGGGATTTGGGAAATAAACAGAAAAGCAAAAAAATAAAAGCAGAAATAGAGATTCTATATGATGTATTGTCTCTGTCAACAAGGAAGCGATGTTACCATAAGGTCAACCCCTCTGCACCCCTAACTTGCAGATATTTTCACTTTCTGTGCATCGTCCTCACATCCCAGCCTTGGTGAGCCTGACATACCTGACCGCGTTTCCTCTACACGATGCATATTCCCTGTAGGACAGGGCCGGCTAGGCCCCGTGTCTCTCAGACATTGACAATGATGATTGTCCCACATTTCCTATCGTCTATAGTTGTGTGTTGCTCGTGAAGAGGTCAACAGAGCCAGCTGTTTTTGTAAATGGATCCCCCCTCCTTGCAACCCCCTCCCTTCCCAAATCCTCATCTGAGACAGTCGCTGTATTCCCGCTCTTTCAAGGCTCAGGCTGTTTTTTTCTGCTGAATCATGCCTTTGGGCCACAATTGCTATAATCACTAACAGAGTGGCCCACACCTCTGGGAATAGAGCGCTTTTTAAGAAAACCTTTTTATTGTATATTTTCTGACTATGAGAAAATGCCTTATGGTACTTGATTAAAATGGCTAGTGTTTGTAGGTGTGTGTGTGTGGGCATGTATACATTACATTGTGAGGACCAAATGTGATAAAAACCTGTTATTTTGACATTGTGGGGACATTTTTTTTGTATCCACAAGGTAAGACTCAGTTTTATACAAATCTATGCAATAAAGCAACTAAAAATGCCAAAGGGCTTGTATTTTGTTTGGTTACTTATGGTTAAGGTTAGGGCTGGGGTTAGGATATTGGTGATAGAAATGAATGGACAGTCCCTACAAATATATCAATACAAACATATATGTGCGTGTGTGTGTGTGTGTCATGGCTACACCAAAGGCCAAATTAGAAAGACGCTTGGTTCAGCATGTTCAGGGTAGTTAGATCAGCCGTATGCTGCAGTGTGTAGCCAACCAGGACCCTCACCAGAATGTGTGTGTCGATTACACAACACACACTAAGAGACAATTGATTAAGGTATTTGAATGACGTTGTTAGCCATGGGGGCCCTGTAAACATCCAGATGGTTATTTGGATGCTGTGTGAGGTCAATAAGCTCTCCTGGAGTATCAAAGATGCTAATGTTAGCTAACAGCATTTATTAATGACTGCTTGCCGGAGGAAGATCAGCCAATCGGCTCTGCGTATGCTTCCCTTGGCACTTCAGTGAATGATCGCATAGGCGATAAAGGACGTCCCCAGCTGCATTTTACTGGCCATCATACATCTGGCTCTTTCATCCGCACTTGTAATGCATTACATGTCAAATTACATCTTTAAGGAGAGAAATTCAGTTGACGCACTGTAACACACAAATCATGTGCTTTGAAACAGACCGGATTTCATGATGGCAGCAGGAAGGACAGCTGACTCATGGAGATTTAATACCAGTAGTCAAGAGGCTACATCATTCATCATAATAAATTTATATGTACACCACCTCCCCCATGTAAGCATCCTGGTGGAGTCCTCCTGTAAATGGGGGGTGGGAGCTAAATGAGCATTTTTCTGGAGTGGTGAGGTATTCAGGGCCCATTAACAATTAATATAGGTGATAATGAATTAAACATACCTAGGTATACATTTTGTATATTTTTGCAAGGACCTCAATGAATTACTCATTAGCATGTGAGCTATGAATAACCTGGCAGTCTGCAGCCGAAGCTGGAATGTTCACCAGCGATGCAGGGGGAAAATTGGAGAGAAAGCAATCGCTTTGCTAAGGCACCAGGAAGGACAGTGGGGGCCTGGCTGGGGTAGGACTTGGAGTGTATCAGCTAGGCCCTGTTCCTGTGGGTGAGTGAGCTGAGCAGGGCAGAGGACCAGGGCATGTCCCACTGCTGGGGGTCTCACCATATCTCTACAGGCAAGTATCTTTGGAGGTGACGCTGGGTGGGGGGTGGTATATCCCATATCATTTACAGTCCAGGGCACAACCAGGCTATCCTTCCCAGAACTCAGACCCACAGCGCTGGTCTCGGGTGCTCAGAGCTGGGTGTCGCACTGGGAGGCGGTGATGAGAGTATGAGCGCCTGCCGACTGGCAGCATATGCAAACTGATGGCAGAGAGTCTGAAACTGAACACACTCCCACAGAGAGCTAGGAAGTGCAGGCAGCCCCTCCCCCCACACAACTTCACACACACAAAGATCCAGCACACATACAATTAGTAACATTGACGCACATTCAGAACACATGCTGCCCTCTTTCTGTTTTAAGATAAATATACTGGCTTCGTCGGGATAACAGAGCAATTGCTCAGAGCGCCGGCGTAATGAGAAAATGCACATTCCATTAATTTTGACTGCAGCTGTACAATTTTACTTAGATTAGAAACAAAAGTGGTAAACAAGCTAAATAAAGATGCATAAATCACCCAGGCCTCCACGTCTAAAGTGACGCAAATATCCTCATAACAACCCCATTGTTAAATTAATAGTGTGTGTGTGTATATATAAACACACACACATGCACTACATATATATATATATATATATATATAGACACACACACACAGGCTTGGGGAGTAAAGGAATACAGGTAACTGCGTTACGTAGTTTGAATACGATAAATATGTAACTGTATTCCGATACAGTTATGGAGAAAATGAAATGTAATCAGATTACAATTAATTGAGTAAGAAATCAATACTACTTCTAGATTATATAATAAAAGCGAAGATTGGTGTTCTCATGCTTTTATTTCATGCTTTTTGACGTCTGGCCGTTATCTGCGTAAACTGCACCTCTCACGAGATGTGGTGACGTGACTCTTGTAATCAGTCCCTCCCACCATGGCCCAAGTCCCTCCCACCTGTGGCGTACGTCCCTCCCACCATGGCCTAAGTCCCTCCTACCGCGGCGTAAGTCCCTCCCACCATGGCATATGTCCCTCCCACCGCCCGCTGGCTCCAGGCTGCAGGCGTACCCTTCTAGATCACTCTGCTCTTTTTTTCTGATAATTTTTTTTACGACACTCCATTTGACGAGAGCTACGTTGCTATTCTAGTTTGATACCCGTCAAAAAATCCGTTTAGTTCGTGGAAATTTCGCTGTGATTTTGTTTTTAAGGAGGAGAGGAGGAATATCACGGTGCAATGCAAATTATGTCGCCCAGCCATGAGAATACCGGCAACATCAAAGAGCTCGGCGTCAAATTTAAAGAAACATTTAGAAACAAGAGTGTGAGACCAGCTGCCAAAATTAGCTACAGACATACAGGTATTGATAACGTCGGGTAGCTAGCTAAGTATTATGCGCTTTACACAAAGCTGGACAGGCACATAGGCTACCAACATTTCAATACTACTTGTACATATTATCACAGTAATATACCATACTTCAGATCAGTTTTATCTGTATAGGCCAAATCACATGAATTCAGTTTTATTGTAGAGCCCCAAATCACATGGCCAGCACATACTGTTCTTAAATCCTCATAACGGATAGGATGATTTCCTCATTGCTGTTATGATTATTAGACTAAACTGCATTCCGTTGTTCGAGTAGCGTTACTAGTTCTGTACTGTGTCTAGAGGGGAAAATGCCATGTGGAGTTATATTCAGTCTCTCGGTTTGTTCCCCTACAGCGTTCTATAATAATGTATATATAATTATTATTTTAACAGCACATGTTCTGTTACCTAATAAAAAGGTGAGTTTTTTGACAATTCCTTACTCTTGTCTTTAGTTAGCATTGATGTAATCCAAAAGTAACTGAAAGTAATTAATTACATTTTTTTGACACTTAGATTATGTTACAGATTACATTATTCCACAGGTTGTTATTAACTGCATTGGATTACGTTTTTAAAGTAACAAAATTATTCATACCCCTTGAAGTTGTGCAAATTTTTGAGAAAATGCAAGCTTCTATATCATTCCAAATGGTCCTGGTAATTACCACCATGTTCTAGAGAATTCAAATCAGCTATAAAATGAAAATAGCTGATGCAGTAGTTCTCTTGTCAGTTACTAGTAAACTGCACGTCATGACTAAAACCAAAGAGCTTAGTGAGGACCTCCAGTTGCGCATTGAGCATAATCACAATATGGGGAAAGGCTATATAGCCATATCCAAGTGTTTTCAAGTGCCAGTAGCCACAGTGTAAAGCCTAATCAAAAAGTACAAGGAGTTCTACACTGTGAAAAGTGTTAAAGGGCGTGGTAGAAAGCAAAAAGTGACAAGAATTGTAGTGTGAGAGACCAAGAAGAATCCAGGGATCACCACCAAGACCATCCTGACAAATCCTGAGCAATTCTGATACCAACATCACAAGGCAGTCACTCTATTGGACATTGCATAAGGCTGGTCTCCATTAATGCTGACCGAGGAGGCCTCCACTTCTCCAAGACAGGCACACAAAGCTTGCCTAGCTTTTGCAAAAGCTCACCTGGACAAAGAAGAAAGCTTTTGGTCATCAATTCTGTGGTCAGATGAGATGAAAATGGAATTGTTTGGACAAAGGGACGTAGCTTTCATTTGGTGAAAAAACAGAGACGCATTCAACCCCAAGAACACCATCCCCACAGTCAGGCCTGGTGGTGGGAATGTAATGTTTTGGGGGTGTTTTTCAGTCAATGGGCCAGGCAACCTTGTCAGGGTAAATGGCATCATGAAGAAAGAAGACTACATTGACATTCTGGAGCAAAACATCAGGCAGTCTCCTGGAAAACGTGGCCTTGGGCAGCATTGGATCTCCCAACAAGACAATGATCCAAAACATACAGCCAGAGTGGTCCAGGAATGGTTACCATAAAACAATATCAACATTTTGGAGTGACACAGCTAGAGATCAGACCTGAATTCCATCGAGAATCTGTAGAGGGAACTGAAGATCAGAGTGATGGCAAGGGAGCTGTCCAACCTCAAAGACCTGGAGATCTTTGCAAAACAGAAGTGCTACAAAATCCCAGTGGAGACATGCAAAAAGCTTGTTAGCAATTATAAGAACCATTTGATTGCAGTGATGGCAAATAAAGGCTTTGCCATTGATTATTGAGAAAGGGTATGAATAATTTTGGATGTGTTTTTTTCTATAAAAATATTAAATAAACATCGAAATTGTTAATTTTTTTATTTATATCTCTAGCACAATGTCTGACCATCTTTTGTCAGATGTTTATGCCATTTCCAGCCAGAAAAAAACTATTGGTGAAAAAAAAATCAATATTTAGTATGGACATAAATAATTTTGGCCATAACTGTGTGTGTGTGTGTGTGTGTGTGTGTGTGTAGCTGAGTGTGTGGGGGTTTAACTCCAAAGATCTATGAAATCTTGGGCATTCTTAACGATGACCAGATTCTTTTAGGACAACATAAGCTCTAGTGTTTGTCATTGTCAAGCTTTTGTCAGTGTTACCAACTGAAGTACCATATTGGAGTGGTCTCTGTGAGCTGAATGGTCTTAATTATGCCCCATCTCCATAATGGTGGCCTGTGTGCCAGATTCTGAATGGCTACCTCAGATGTTACTTGGATTCCAAGGAATCTGAATTGTCCTTCACAATCCCTGAAGTCCAGCTTGTCAAGTCCAACACTAGACATGTTGGCCTCCTGTAAAGACCTCCCTGAGGTGCTGAAAGACCTTAGTTATTGTTGTAGTTGATCAATTACACGTATAAAGTTGTTCTTTTGGACTCACCAACATTTATTTTTTTTATGGGACAAAAATAGCAGATCATTAATACATTCATAAATGGGATTCTGGACAAACACTAGAGCTTATGTTGTCCTAAAAGAATCTGGTCATCGTTAAGAATGCCCAAGATTTCATAGATCTTTGGAGTTAAACCCCCAACCTTGAAGGTGTGAAGCAACAGTGTTACCAACTGAAGTACCATATTGGAGTGGTCTCTGTGAGCTGAATGGTCTTAATTATGCCCCATCTCCATAATGGTGGCCTGTGTGCCAGATTCTGAATGGCTACCTCAGATGTTACTTGGATTCCAAGGAATCTGAATTGTCCTTCACAATCCCTGAAGTCCAGCTTGTCAAGTCCAACACTCCCAGGAACCGAGAGGAAAGATGCAGAAGGAAGCTCTCTTGGACTTTCATCATCTTATGGTCTTCTTGATCCTCTGTCTCAGCGCCTTCTTAGAGGTGAGATATATAAAGGAAAGTTAATGTCAGCAAGAAAGAATAGCAAAGTCCTATATCAAAGACCTAAAACTAATAGAAAACAATTCATATATAACAAAACATACTGTCTCCTATCAGTTATGAGAATTCAAGTAAATTATAATACTGCACATTAATATGTTGTATAACTTACAAACCCAATTTCCAGAAATATTTTCTAAAATGCAATAAAAACAAGAATTGGTGATGTGTTAATTCATGTAAACCTTTATTTAACTGACAAGAGTACAAAGAAAATATTTTCAACAGTTGCACTGACCAACTTAATTGTATTTTGTAAATATACACAAAGTTAGAATTTGATGGCTACAACACATTCAACAAACGTTGGGACAGAGTTAAAATGAGATTGAAAAGTGCACAGAATATTCCAGTAACACCAGTTTGGAAGACTCCACGTTAAACAGGCTCCTTGGTAGCAGGTGAGGTATCATGATTGGGTATAAAAGTAGCATCCATCAAAGGGTCAGTCTTTGCAAGCAAGGATGGGTCATGGCTCAACCCCTTGTGCCAAAATTCCTGAGAGAAATGATCAATTCAAAAGGAACGTGTGCTATGGTCGGATGAGTCCACAGTTCAGCATGTTCTCTGAAAAAAACAGGTGTCCAGCTCTCCATGCTAAAGATGAAGCCGACCATCCAGATTCCCATCAGTGCAAGGTACAAAAGCCAGCATCTGTGCTGGTACTGGGGTGCATCAGTGCCCATGGCACGGGTGCTGCATGCATGTGAAGGTATCTTTGACTCTGAAGCGTTTATTAGGATTTCAGAGAGACATATGTTGCCATCAAGGCGATGTCCCTTCCCGGGACGTCCATGCTTATTTCAGCAGGACAATGCCAGACCACATTCTGCATGCGCTACAACAGCGTGGCTTCATGGACAAAGAGTGCATGTGCTTGACTGGTCTGCTGGCAGTGCAGATCAATCTCCTATTGGAAATGTACAGTACTGTGCAAAAGTCTTAGGCAGCCAAAGAAGATGATGTTTAAATGATCTTTATGTTGGTGTAAAACT
>JAAGVU020000015.1:15701498-15715512 GCA_011763525.2 Mormyrus iriodes | reverse complement strand
AATATACATTTACTACCCAGATAAATGGCTTTAAACATTTCTTTTCACTGCCTAAGACTTTTGCACAGTACTGTATGGTGCATCATGAAGAAGAGAATCAGACAACAGCGACCATGGACTGCTGAGCAGCTGAAGTCTTACATCAAGAATGAACAAAATTTCCAATTGCAAAATTACTACAGTTAGTATCGTTAGTTCTAAAACGATTAAAAAGTGTTATTAAAAGGAAAGGAAACACAATGGTAGATATCCCTCTGTCCCAACTTTTGTTGAGTGTGTTCCAGCCATCAAATTCTAGCTGCGTATATTTACAAAATACAATCAAGTTGGTCAGTGAACCTGTCGAAAATACTTTCTTTATTTTGTCAGTTAAATAAAGGTTCATGTGAAATAATGAATCACAGATTTTTGTTTTCATTGCATTTTAGAAAATATCCCAGCTTTTCTGGAAATGGGGTTTGTATATATTCAGTCCTTAATTATTGATACTTAATCACTGATATCGACCCTGTAATTTTCCGCCTGGAATTATTCATTTCATTCATAACTGTTTTTCAGTTTTGACAGTTGAATGAAGAGGCCACCTCAGTTTCGTAAGCGGATCTACATGCTGGGGACAT
The DNA here is from genome assembly GCA_011763525.2 of Mormyrus iriodes. Taxonomy (NCBI): domain Eukaryota; kingdom Metazoa; phylum Chordata; class Actinopteri; order Osteoglossiformes; family Mormyridae; genus Mormyrus; species Mormyrus iriodes. Next base: position 15,714,892 of record JAAGVU020000015.1, on the reverse strand, counting down.
TCAGTTGCTCATTAATATGATCTGCGGGGCTCAGACTGGGCCCCAGAAAAAGGTCCTTGTTATGAACGGGGGGGGGTCATTAGGGGGTTGGGGATCCATCTCCCAGTCAGTTCCTTCAAAGCAATCAGTCAACAGCTCCCATTACTATAAAAGGAGAGCCGGGGATGTGCAGGCGTACGTGTGCGTGATGCTATTGGAGGGGCCCATCCCCATTATGAGGCGCTGATCTGGCCTCGTTCCAATCACAGCCTGGACTAAGGGCAATGCTTAACGCAAAGGTGGGACGACCAGACCTGGCACTGAAAGAGCACAGAGAAAACAGTCCTTTTTATTAGATGTGCCCTAAAAAATGTAAGCACAACTGTATAAAAAGCGTGGCCTGAAATACGTGCCAGACGATTAAACTTCTGCTAAGCAGTCAAATGTGGGTGTTAAAATATTCAAACATCAATTTTATTACCAATCTAAGTGGATATACTAAAATGGCAATGACAGTTCTTTCCTGATATGAATGATGCAATAGTTATTTGTACAGACGAGGTCAGTCCCAAGCAGAATTTGTCTATGAGAATCAGGCCTTAGCCCAGACACCCCAACTCGCACCCGGCACTCACTCTGTGCTCTTTGCGAGTGACCAAGGGGAATGATGAGCACAAGCTCTTAACACTTTGTGCTCAGGCCTGAACACACATGCTCATCTGCAGCTTCTTAAGCATAGTCCTGTGCTGATTATGGTATAGTGACTGGTGCACATGCATCAAGACAGTGGAGATGGCACAGGACAACGCCATAGAGACCGGCACTTGGGGGTGTGAGATGCCTCAGGCTGGGGGAGGATTCCATGGTCAGGGAGGTGAGGACAGAAGAAAGAGTCCATGGTGGTGCCCGTCATCATTTTTCAGTCTACGCCAGGAGTAATGCTGATGGGGGGAGCAAGTGAAGGGTGAGGCAGAATGATGTGATGTGCTCTGGGGGACATTTTGGGGACAGCTGACACTGACAGCTAGAGTATATCCTACGGTGACCCCCGAAACAGCAGATGAAGAGCCCAGCCGGTCCCCTGCACTGCCTGGCTCAACATCTGAGTACCCATCCTCAGTATATCTCTTGGTATGACATCAGTATGTCAAAATATTATTTCTATATGGCATAGAAATGGTCCCAACCCACATCATGTTGTTGGCTCAAAAATGGAAACAATAACAAAGAAAATAAAGTTTGGGTTTTTTTTTAGTTTAAAATTCCGTTACTTTTGTGCAGCAGTTTACTGGGATGTGGAATATACTTGGTCCAATTCTGCTAAGACTGCTGGAATGATCCCGTTCAATCCGTCGCTAAAGGGGGAGTGGCTCATCGACTACTCTGGCACCATCTTTGCTTGCAGTCGCGCCGCCGTCAAAGCGCGCTGCGCATGCCCGTTGGCACCTCCCGTCTGCTTGGCTAGCCGCAGGTGCCGATGGATGTGAAATAAAAAAGGAAAATCGTCTCCAGACGCCTCTTAATATTTGAAACACCAAAATGCATTACACATCTCATGCAACCGTCACAAAAATACATATATGTAGCCCATATGCTTCAATTTTGTGGTTGCTTCATTTTGTGTATTTTCAGTCAGTATCGTCAACTTTTTCCCTTTTGCATTTTTCTAAGAAGGGGGAGGGGTTTAGTGAAGAAAGGGAGGTGTGTGAGTACGTGTGTGCGCGGGGGGGGGGTGGTGGGGAGCCAGTCTAAACTAGTTCTTCCCTAAGGGATTCCGACGGGAAAGCGTTTTCTAAGCGCTTAATTTTTTGGTATCGAAATGCAAGCTTATCAAACTATTAATGGATCGTTATTCACAAAAGTTGTATTTTAATAAAATGAAAGGAGTATTTAATATATCACTTGAGAGAAATGCTGGGCTGGAAGCTATAATATTTGCATTCTCATTCCCATGGTCTTAATAACGCGTGCCACTAATAAAATCTAGAAACTCTGCACACATGCGCGCACGGCATTAGCAGGAATTCCGCTACAGTAAATAGCGGTGAAGTTAAATGAACACTGGGGAACTGGCTTTTGGTTAAGCGTGTGCGCCAACACGCATAGCGGGAAAGGTTATTAAAAACTGAAACGGGACCACTGCAGTGCACCAAACCTGTCACTCAGTGATGCCGGGTGGGAAAAATCTAACGAGACATATTTAAATAAGAGACGGACGCATTAATCCTCCCGGCGTTTCGCTGTTTTTACTTTACACACCGTTCAACGGGGCATCATATCACAGCACACCACTGTACATCATACATACACGAGGTGCAGTCAGTAATTACCAAGGCGCTGCGTATTTGCGGGTCGACGTAAGGGGCATTTGTGTTAGATCGCCCCGAAAACGAGCTTCACCGTGTAGGTGCGTGGCGAATGCGTTTGAGATGAACGCCCACGCACTTTACACGTACATATAAACGTACAAGTCTGCGGCACACTGCAAAAATGTGCGGTTTTTAAAAAGCGAAGCGACAAGGTGCTGCTCGCCCTGCCCGTCTCCTCCTACCGGCATCACGTGGCGCACCGGCACAGCCAATCTGTAAAATGTGCAGACCACCATGGCCCCAGAACCTGAATTTGTCTACTATACAGCATTATAAGTACTGCTTAAAATGCACCGCTTTCTCCCGGTCGTGAGAGAGCTCAGGGTTGCAGCAGTGCATTCGCCGTTTTCTTTTAGTAAATATATTAAAAGATCCATCGAAAAAAAATCTTTAATTTTTTCATTCCCGTTTCAAGTATAGCCGAGGCCAGTTGCATGCATTGTTCGTCTCCAAAAATGGTTTGCGAGACAAAAATTGTAGCCGATGAACATGACACCATACCTGGGACCAAAAAAGATTCAGTTATTCTTTCCTCTTCTCAAATATGGACTTCTTCATCGCCATCCCCAAGTACAGTAGAGGGGAAAGATGTGAGAAGTGATACAGTATTCATCCGTGAATTTCAGCGGTCGGACCATGTGGAGGTCCGTCGCATCTTCTGTGAAGGGATAATGGAGCGAATCCCCAATACAGCATTTCGGGGGCTTAAGCATCAAACTCAAACGCAATTCCTGTATGCTTTTCTGACACGTAAGTAGCATGCTCATATACTGGCCAATGAACGATGATATATATTTATGGAAAACCGTTCGTTTTAGTTCCGGCAGATATATATTTTAACTGCGAATATAGAATGGTTTTGCATTTGTATTCGAAATATTAATTTTGGATATTTACTTTGGGCGAAGGCAGGGTTAGTTAAATGCTTTGGAGCGTACAGAAAAAATAATACACACGACGACTTTTCTGTATTGTTAATAAATTGTATATCTTGATATGTCTAGTTCGTCACGTTTTCTTAAGGTACCGGCATGCGACTGCCTAGCATTAAACGGCCACACAAAGGCATGGCGAATGCATGCTTGCATGCCTGACTGTCGGTGGGAAAGCGGCCGAGCCAGTGTTATGTGTTCAGTGTGCGTGTACGACGCCGGGCGGACGCATGAATGAATGAATGAATGTGGGATCTGCCCACAGTCTGCGCGCGCACTGTCATCACGAGCTCACAGAGCCGGTCCGCGCGCGCACGCGGGGCTCCCCAATGCAGCGACATTAAAGATTACGCATGATTACCGTGTTTACACTCAGTGCACGGCAGTAGGCGATTTAATTTTCAAGTTGACTGTCCATAACTGTCAGATACGTTTAAACTTATATGTTTGCACTAATGATTGTGGTTGTTGATGTAGGTAGCGCCCTGCTTTGCAATTAGCAGTAAAGGAAATGATTTCATCTTTCATTGACTGAACAGAAAACAATATCACAACATGCCACGTTCTCTATATAAATGTACGTCCGACCGCTCAAAATGAAAACAATGTATACGCCAGGCGTATGTCTGTAACGTGGTAAGTGATGGGGAAGCGCAACTATCCGAACACTTCGGTTTATTGCAATTTACGTATTTTTGTTTTTGAATAAAAATGTGTATGTACGCACATACTGCAGGCCAATCAGAAATAAAGCCGCATGCTCACAGTAAACATGCCACATCGTGGTGCAGTGGAGTGACGGCATACTGCATGGCCCCAGCCATGGGGGAAGCACAAGACATGCAGCGATGCGCAGCCTGCCTGTGCCGGTCTCTCCGCACAAGCGCCCCCATGTGACAACGTGTGGAAAATATAACCCCAATGTGAGCTTCTAAAAGGCGTGAGTCTGTGATTACGTATGTGCATACAACCACATTTCTATGCCTAAATTTAATTAGAATTTAAACAGCAACATCGGTTTATCTCAGACAACTTTGTCTTTTTGAAATGTGTTATTCCATTTATTTCCTAATACGGAGCATATAGTATTTCTGTGGAATTAATGAATATGTGTTTCTATAAGTATTGTTTTACATTTTGAATGTATTTGTGTGCACTCTGGGTCAATTCCGTCAATCAACATATAATTCTCTTTTCTGACAGGTGTCGTTTATTTTTCTTCCTTATCTCCATAGTAATGTGCTTTCTTGTGACCAAATCCTTCACGCTGACCTGCTGCGTGCCGTTCATTCTATTGGGCGCGCGGTATTACTTCAGTAGGAAAGTTATCCTCACCTATCTCGATTGCGTACTTCACACGGACATGGCTGACATCGAAGAATATTACATAAAACCCACAGGTAAGAAGCTCAAGTTTCCCAATTAGGTAAAAATAAACAACTGACAGAACAAGTTTTGTTAATTTTTTTGTTTGATATAAATGTTTAGGTTATGATACTTAGATACATTAAGAAGCTGTTTATGTTCATTCAGTGATATGTTGTTTAATATCCTTTCTTGTTAATTTTGTATTCACAAGTGGATTAAGTATGAACTGTATTCACATATTCACACATAGGATCACCGTGACAGGACGAAACTGTGTGTTTTGTACAATCATCCGAATATGCAAACTCACTGTGACATCAGACAGGCAATGTAATGAGCCACGCTGTCCTCAGCTTTCATTGGCCGTCTGACCTGTCCGTCATTTGGGCCCCACAGCTGATTCGCTGCAGCAGCACACACATCGTCACCATCACACGTCAGTTATCAGAGACAAACATAACAAGTAAGAACATCTGATAAGGAAAAGGACTTGATAGGAGCAAGATGATGACCCTGCCATATCATTAGGTGGTGTGCTCAGTGGCTGGGTCAGTGCTGCATTAGGGACACAGTAGAGTTACAGTGTCAGTCAGCTGTGCAATAAAGAGCTCCCATCAAACAGGCTGAACACCCTTCACCACCACATGGTTAGGGAGAGGATTCTGCCAAAAGTCCAGGTGACATGTGCAGGCGTGTGCAGGGCCAGGTATCCCGAACAGGCATGATGACTGCAGTCCCCACTGTGCGGAGAAATGGTCCTTGGCTCAGCAACAGGCTGCCCCTTGGCCCTGAGACAAGTGTGTGTAATACATAAATAAATAGTATATATGAATAGGCACAAAAGATTGGGTGTGTGTTTGTGTGTGATTATATAAATACATGATATGTAGATAAATAAAGACAGGAGCTTGGGGAAACTGTGTAAATGTATAAATCAATACAGAAGGTACTTTGGAGTGCATGTGGTGTGAATGGACAGTAGCGCAGTGAGCGCGTGCATGCAGAGGCTCCTTTGGGACACTTCTGCTCACGGTCGCATTTTTGACGCCTGAAGCCTGAAGACATCTTCTCAGGAAGATGCTTTCTGTGCAGTAATGCCAGTCAGCGTGAGACTGTGTCAGGCTGGTGTCAGCGCTGTACTTCGCTGCATTGGAGCTGGGAGCTCTGGGCTCAGATCTGAAATATAAGCAGCTTAATCCTCACTCTTCACTTTCCGGCCCTGGGCCACCCAGGGTGTCGCTAGTGGCCGGATTAGCGGGAGATACCGGGTACCGTAATCAATACCTGGCCTGACGGTCCGAAAGGTGCATCCGAGTAGCTCTCTTCTCATGTTTAAATCCTGCTGGAAGTGCTCCCACCAGCTGACACGGAAGAGCTTTCACTTGGCACTAATGGCAGTTGTGGTTACGGCTGTATGTACAGTATGCTGCCATTATTTATAGAGAAAGACAGACTGTAGGACAGACGCCTCTTTGAAACGGTGAGCTAGAGAGAAGCCGGCCGACACTAACAGAGAAGCAGCACTGTAGCTGTAAATGCAGGGCGGACCTCACGGACGTGTGACGCCAGCCACAGGCCGGAGCGGCGTGTATCTGCCATGTTGTTTCCCCCTGATGCGCCGTGGCGATAAGTGCGTGCGTCACTGAGAATCTCCCTCCCTCTCATGACACTGACAGGTGGGCGACGCAAAGGGCCAACACTGGGAAATCCAGAATCACCCAGGGAGGCCCTTAGAAACTGTGTGGGGGAGGGGGGACAACATGCCGAAATACTGTTTCCAGAAAGATGTTTCTCATTTTTTCCCTCCAGCAGTGAAATCTAATACCCCACACAAGTGAGGCTGTTACATTGTTACATTACATTGTTATGTTATGACTGCCCTCAACTTTTCCTTACAAGAAACGCAACACCCACTTCAGCTCTAAAATCACACATTTAGTCACATTGTCAGGGAACCAAAGTGTAACTTAGTGATACATAGATTATATAATTGTTTCTTCCTCATTGCTTAATGACCAATAACTACCTTCTGCATAAATTAGTACATTCTGCGTCAATGACCTGACAGAAGTGTCTTCCTTAGTGCTGAGATCTTTATTGCTAGGGATAGTGATACATCTTGGGTATTTGTAACATTTCACTATTAGGAACTTATGTCCTTAAGGTCACTTTGGAGTAAACCTTTTCCGGACCTCCCCCTCCCCCCGCTGCCCCTGTACCTTAGCAGTGCTATCAGATATCCTCATCTGCACTGAGATGACGGGCATGAATATACCAGCCAGTTGGCCTATTGAATTCTAAGTTTCAGAATTCTTTTTTCATTTGGTTTGTGTGACGGGGGTGGGGGGGGTGAGTCAGAGGGGGGCAGTATAAATCGCCCAGGTCCTGAGAGTGGCATCTAATTGATGCAGAGATCTTTTTACTGCCGGCCAGCCAGATGTTTGGAAGCACTTCAAATGCAGCTACGGAAACAAAGTAGCGTTTGAGTGTCAAACTACCCCGACTGTGACGTTGGCACACGGCCCCAGGACATAGCTGACTGGTCACTGTTTGAAAGGCACAGCTAATGTATGCTACTTTGCAGTGGAGATGTACTCTGTAAGTGGATTAATCTCGCATAAATTGACTACATAACAAATTCACGTGGCCTCCACCTCAATAATCATGGGAAATGGATGATAATATTCACCTTTGCAATAGTGGATTTCAGACTGCAAGCATAAATCCAGAACTGAATGATTGATTAAACCCTACATGGTGCATGAGACTAATACCAAGTGACAGTGCTGTTACTGTGATAATCTGGGACCCCCCCACAAGACTCCCCTGTTTAGGGAAGGCTCTCTAGCAGGGGCTATGCTCTCTTGGCTCGATGAAGGTGTTCCTTCTGCATTGTCAACAGGCACTCCGGCTGGCTCTCTCATCGACCGTACTGCCATCTTCAGCTCCGCCGGCATCTAAGAGCCTGACGCACATGAGCAGAAATGCAGTTCCCCCCTTCCCCGCGGGCGCCGCGTCAACCTCCCCATGAATGTCTGCCCTGCCATTCAGTCTGTCTGGTGATTTAGCGATCTGTCTGAGGCAGTCCACTCAGAAGTCGGGGCACAGGGAGCTGGCTGTGAATCCAGGGAAGAAAAGACAACCCAACTCCGCCCACCCTCCCTGGCCTAGCCAGTCCTGCTGTGGGGATATAGCAGAAGTAGTAGGCTTTGGCATTATACCTGTGAGCTGCAGTAAGACATGAGCTTCGTAATGAGCCTCCATCTGATTCCACACAGGAGATTAACATGATCTTGCAGTGTGGGATTTGCACACAGTGGCTCCAGCAGCCGGGCAGCCCAGGCTTAGTGCCTCTTACACTCCGCTTGTACGACAACTTAGGAGCAGCTAGTGAGCACAGTGTCCACAATGAAGTGGCGTCAGTGGGCGCAGTGTCCACAATGAAGTGCCGTCAAGTTGATGGGTCGTTTTGCTTCGCTTTTACTGTCCTTATTAACAACTAAGATCAGTGAGCGAGCAAATGAGCCTGGCTTTTCATTCCCTGAAGGGTATCTGACATATCAACGTGGAGGTGCTTTCTCTGCAGCCATGTCGCTTCAGGCTGTAAACGCCACTCCTCCTGTGAGTGCCATTGGCCCCACCCATCCCCAGGAGGACTGAACGTGGATGCGTGTCCCGTAATCTCGCCATCGTCTAACCGGCACCTCTCGTTCTCCAAATCTGACTCTTAACCAGCAGATCCCTCGTTCTTCCTCCAAGCCCCTGCCGTGTGGAGGTGCCGTGGGGGCCGTCTCTGCGCCCCTTCCTCGCCAACTTGTGGGAGGAGACACAAAGCGCCAGAGTTAAGGCTGGGTCTGTCCCCCCCGCACATCCCCCAAACTCTCCCTCCCTCTGTGTGAACGCCGAGGACGGTACGGTGCCTGCTGCTGCTTCTGCCCCCCCGGTCGCGGCCCAGAGTGCCTGCCTCCTTTCCTCCTGGACTCACTTGCCCACCCAGGTGAGCAGAAGGGAATGCTGGTCCTCACTCTCATGTCCGTGACGATCGTTCAGCGATTAATGCAGCCATGAGTCAAAGCAGCCAGGTCCCCGCAAGTCCTCCATAAGAACATTCTCCATGTTCGGTGCTTCTTGAAACGTGGCCGGTACCGCGTGCATTGACGTGAAAACAGAGAGGAAACGGGCTTTGCATAGTTAGCAGGAACGGGGACATCAAAGCCCCCCCCCCCCCCCCCCCGGGCTAGAAGCTCCACTGGTCCTCCTTTTGTTTCGGTGATTACCGAGCGGCTAAATATGTGGTCAGTAGAGAGCAAACTGAGCCCGTAGCTGGGCAGGCTTCACCAGGGGCACCAGGCCCCAGCCACCCCTTGGCACCATGTCTCTGTAGACAGATGGTAGGAGGCTGTCAGAGCCCTCAGTTGCCCATATGCCCGCCCTGCCCCCAGCCCCATGCGGTACCGGTGAGGGTTCACTGGCATCTTCCTGCTGCCCTAAAGTCACAATGTTCAAAGTACCACAGCTACGTGATAATGCATAATTAATGAGTAAGGTCACCATGGGCTTTGGGTTCTCGATCACAAGTAGATCGATTAACCTTGAATGGCCCCATGCAGTTGGACTTGGTATCTCCCAACCAGTTTGCTGAGTCTTCGTGTCGGCCATTACGTGTGAGGATGTAGCCCAGATTTCACCACCATGCAACATTTAAAATAACAGCACAGCACTTAACATTGAAATAGCAGCACAGACTGATATAACCGCAGCTAATATTACAAGGTAGTAAAAATCTGAGGAGGTGATAGCGGAGAGGATAGGCCAGGACTGGAGAGAATCTCCACTGGTAGTTCTAGGAGAAAGCCAGCTGGCTGGCCTCCCCCCCCTCAGATAGGCAAATATCAGTGACTACCTGTTGTGGGACAGAGAAGACAGGGTGGCCAATCAGTGGCGCTTAGCACGTCACATGGTGCTGTCTGCACCAATCAAGGCTGCAGGCCGTGCAGTTCAGGCTCAATCAGTGGTTGGATCTGAAGTCAGGGGCTGCATCCTTCAAAGGACGTGGTTGAACAGAAAACGTCAAATGGGACGGTCTGGCCTAAGAATAATTTCCAATTTGCATCACCAGCTGTTCATGAAGCACCGCTCCCATCGCCTAGCAGTGAATCTTGGGATAAGTTTGGCTGGGAAGGATCCATCGGATGCATGCTTTGTGACTTGAAAAAAGAAGGACGCATTTCTAGACCACATTTGTGGGGACCTTCAAAATGGGATAGCCTTGTCGCACCGTTGTGATGCATTCAGTCTTCGAATATAGCCTTACAAGAATACAATCCCTAAACTCGGACACAGCCATTGTCCACTTCAGGTGCTGTTAGCAACCAGAAGGCTACCAGGTTCATGGTGGATTATTTAGAATCTGTAGTGTGTGGCCTGTTCCCAAGGAACAAGGCATGTACACAAAGGCAAACAGGCCAGTGTGCTTGTTTTTCAGTAAGAGTTTGCTCTAGTTCTGCATTATTTTTGAGTTAGCTAATTAACATGAGAATCAGAATTGTTTGGGTTTTTTAACGTCATGCTGAGGATGCTGTGCTAACAGGTATCAGGTCTGGTTGAAGGGCTGGTTTCTCTGCTAGGATGTTGTGCGATCTTCCCACACGGGGAGAACCATGCTGGTCCCAGCACCAGTCCCTGTGGGACCCCGTATGTGATCAAAGACCACAGCTGTGGAGTACAGCTGTCAAACATAATGATGAGGATTATTTAAATCAGAGGAAAATCAAGGACGAGTCTGCATAGATATATTATCTTAGTATGTTTGCAGTTGGAATGCAGCTAAATTTCCAGGAATTGTTTGAAAGTAACTGGAGATTTTTGTCAGGCTTGTGGTTATAGTGGATCTGACAGCTCATTCTGAGTCAGGAACAAGGACTGATAGGAAGCACATGTTAATCATAAACTTGATTCCCAGAGAGTATTTAAGAAGGACTGGAGTCTAATGGACACGTATTACAATTTAAAAGGAATGTTTTCAGCCCATGTTCATCAGCTAGATAAAAGTTGCTGAAACACTCTTGTCATGGTTGTTAGTGATTATATTTTAGAGTTAGCAGCCATCTGATGAATGTCAGATGTAATCTTATCCATTTTACTATTAAAGGCTTCCATAAACTGATTAGTGTTAATAGTGGACACTGTAGGTGACAAACCTGCAGCCTTGTGAGTCGGTCAGCTTGGATAGGGCTTGAAAAAGTCAGTGCAGGGTAGATTTTCTACATGTGACTTTTGGTTCTAACTCCTGTTTCGCTAGTTCATCTCAGGTGATTTGGTCCCTGCAGCTTTACAAGATGACTTTTAAGAGCAAAGAGTGATGGCTCAAATAAAGGTTTCAAGCCTGTGGTGGAACACTTGCATAGAGTTCATGCCTCATTACTCTGCCGTGGCATGTCCCCAATTCTATATTCAGGCCACAATTCATCTCAGTGGCCCGTAGACTACTCAACCTGATCTTAAGTCCTCACATAATAGACGGTGCAGTATGGTCACTTGATTCTGGATGTCTCCATCTTCCTGGGAATTCAATTTTCAAAAGCCAATTTTGTGGCTACAAATCTGAAGCAATTTCTAAATTTGGCATAAAAGAATAAAATAAACTAAATGACAAAACTGTTTCAAGTACATCTGTGCTAACATTTCTGCGGTTTTCACAAGCAGGGGGATAAATTCATAATGACCTTAATGTAGACATGATCTGTTAATTAAAGGATTAAGAATGTAATAATTATTTAACAGATAATATTATATTAATTTGCTTTGGGGGTTATGAAATAAACATTTAGCAATCTCTCCTACATGTTTACGATTGCAGATGCACCTAAAACTAATTTGGTCCAGCACAGCTAGAAGGGGGGGCCTGATGCTGATGCACCGAGTTTAACGTGATTAGGGTGGTGTGATGCACTCGATCTGCATCCGGAATCGTGGGTAATTAATTAAGAGCCTCACCAGACGCTGAAGCTGCACACTCAGTGTTCCAGGCTAGCAGGTTTGCATAGCTGAGCATATGAAGACAATCTGGGTTAAGTACCGTGTTCAAGGGCACGATGGCAGTCCCCCTGGAATGTGAGACCGCATTCTCTCTATCAGCCCCTTCAGTGCATTCACAGCCCCAGTCTGGGCTGTAGCAGGGCGCAGGGCACAGTAGTTAGAAAATGGGTGGGTGCTTGGGTACTTTTTGCTTGGTTGGTCTGTGTGGATGGTTATGGATTTTTGTTTTGTTGTAGTTTTTGTTACAGATAACCTATAATATCATGCTACTTTGAGGTTACATGACACTAAGAGGCCTGTATAGCATGCAGACACCCATACTGTTCTACAAGCATCTCAGGAAGTTGAGAGTGACAGTGTCACTGAGATGAGGGTCGTAGCGTGCAGCTGTAAGCGGGAGCAGGCACTCTTGCTGAGGGATCCCTTACAGCTCAGCCATCGCTTCTGTTATCGTTTGTGTCTTGGTGTCATTGTTCCCTCCATGTGTGACCTTTTACGTTGCTTCTGTGGTTGTGGTCTGGCCAGTCATGTCGTCCTGATAAACCCTCCTGTAAGCACAGATGATCTGTGTTCATTTGTGTCAATTTGAGAAACGGAGGCAGGGAGTTCATGTGTCGCCTCACGTCAGGTGGGGCGGTCATGACCTGCTCCACACGTTTCTCATTGTACCAGAGCCCTCTGGGCTTCAGACGTAGCCAGTGGGTGATCCTGCTCTCTGAGGACCGGGAGTATATCTTCAGATAGAAGCTGTAGGCCTGTAGCAAAGGGCAATTGGACCTTATGATACAAAACCAGAGGAGTGTGCATCTACTGATCATAAGCACCTCCATGACCTAATATGGAGTCATAATGTAAATTCTAGTGTAAGAATTACGATATGCACGATGACGACAAAACGTTTCTTAGCCAGATGGGACAAATGAAGTAGGGACTGCACCCACAGAGCATACAGAGGAGCTTCTTAGGCTCGGTGCTGCTCCTGACAACACTGACTTCTCCCCCCCACCTCCCCACAGGCTCCAGCTTCTGGGTGGCCGTGCTGGATGGCAGCGTGGTGGGAATGGTGGCGGCGCAGGGCCGGGAGGAGGACAACGCGGTGGAGCTGCGTCGCATGTCGGTGGACTCACGCTTCCGAGGGAAGGGCATCGCCAAGTCGCTGGGCCGCCGCGTGCTGGAGTTTGCCGTGCACAACAACTACTCGGCTGTGGTGCTGGGCACGACCGCCGTCAAGCCAGCGGCCCACAAGCTGTACGAGTCGCTGGGTTTCCGGCATGCCGGCGAGAGCGAGGAGCACACGCTGCCCGGCATGAGCCACTCGCTGCTGGAGAGGATGTTCTTCCAGATCCGCTACCATCGCTACCGGCTGCAGCTGCGTGAGGAGTAGATCTTCAGCCAGCGAGCTGAGGCCTGCCCCTTCCACTGCGCCTCATCATTATACTACTACTAGTACTACTACTACCAGTCATACTAAGTAACCAGCATTTTATTGATTTTCCTTTTTGTTTGACTTCCTCAGATTTAATTTTCTTTTTACCAGTTCTTTTTTGTTTACACACCTACAGAAACTGTTCCATCGTTCTTACCTTTCCCCTAACCTCTCCATCCTGAGCAACATGTGAGATAGCCTGAGATTATTTTTTCTTGGAGCCAACCCCCCCCCCCCCCTTTCCCCCCCCTCCCCCCCCCACCCCCCCCCCCCCTATTGCCC
>JAAGVU020000015.1:15673751-15697343 GCA_011763525.2 Mormyrus iriodes | reverse complement strand
GCTTTGGTCCATGAATGAAAGATGCTGGAGAACGGATGAGTCTCTGGACACAGAGACCAGCAAACATACTGAGGGTATGCACACGCAGACCCACAGGCCACCAGGGGGTGCTCACCGGAGCCGGCCGTCTTGGGCCGCCGCTCCCCCGGGGATAACTTTGGTGATGAAGATGCTGGGGTCTTCGCCGATGTGGGGGTTGTCTGTACCGCCGGCGATGCTGAAGCCCAGGCCCGAATTGCCCTGTCAACCACCAGGCAGACGGACGGTGAGGCTAATGCAACAGTATGTGAACCATCAAAGCTCCTAACATTACCGTCCAAGACTGGTCTGGGATCAGTTTTGCTGTAGAACCAGCATACCTGACAATCCACCATGTCAGTGCGTTTGAGCTTAAAAGCCCATCTAATGCAACTGCCTCAGAAACAAAAAAAATAGAATAAAAAATGGACCCTGTTGTTTATCCCAATTCTTATCCCATTGGATGAAAGAGCTTCTCGTTAAAGCGGCTACAGGGCCTCGCCAAAAGGTGGCCTGGTCTGCTTCTTAAACAGACCCTTCCCCCAAAAACTCAACAAAGCCTCAATCGACCGCAAGGCTTATGCTTGGCGATAAGCTCACGAATCAAAGATGGGATTACAGCGGGGGTTAAACGAAACACGACTGCCCTGAAAAAAGTCTTCCTGCTACTGTCAGCCTTAAACTTCAGCTTAGATCGGAGTCATACTCGGGCCCGTAATACAAACATGTCAAGTCAGACGCCGAAACGGCGGTATGTAGGACATTCGCGGATGACTCATTGAAAACGGGTTAGATATCTAGTGTCCTGTGCAGCAGCTCAGCGACGTTTTAAACCTGCCAGACTGCAGACTACAGTCCTTCCGTGCTTTTCAGCGTATTCAATAGGCCTCAGAAGTGACCTGATGCCTCCATGCCTAATTCAGGAGGCCGCACAGAGCTCAAAGGGGACTGCTGAACTCACGGCGTGCATCCATTACCGAAATCTTTCCTAAACGGAAAGTACTGCCTTAATAATGGATGTCACGACTACGTGCATTAAATCAGGTTCAAAGGAGTCTGAACTCTTAAGCCTACAGTCAAGTTTAATTTCTCCACTTCAAAGGGGGGGATCTATTGATTAACACAGTGCATATTGTTAGATTGTTTTACTATACACTGACGATCTAAGGATAATTCACTTTATGCAGCCATTTCTTCCACCTCCATTTTAATTTGCCATTATTAAAACCCATAGCCATACATCTCACAAAAGCAGGGCTGGCAGCAATCTGGACAACACTCTCCCACGCAAATTTTCGGAGGATGCGGCAAAATTTCCCATTATACTGACAGAGCAGGGAAAAAAAAAAACAAGAAGCTCTTGGGAACGCTGCTACATGATGTTCCATCCCTGTTCAGGCACTTTTACAGGTGAAATATTCTGGCGAACCAAATTATGTCACATCTGACACACACAATAAAATCTGTCTCCTTGCAAGGATTGTGAGTATTTGGATTGCATGCCACTCACTTACCCGTTCAAGCGTGATTTCTTCATATTCATAATCAGCTTCTGTTCCATTGACCTGAGGAAGTAGAGGAATGAGAAATAAGAAAGCAGGACGTGGCTGATGCTGCACCTGCCTAGCTACCTTAAACACTGCAGCTGTGAGTGCAGATGTTTCACTAACGCACCATGTCAGAGTGCTCTCACATTAGTTCTAGGGTGTTTGAGTCCCTGTTGTAAATGGACCTGAACTAAACCCTGCCTTAGCCAGCCTTCTACAGACTCACAGAAACCACACTGAACTGTCAAGCCCAGAACGCGAGGTCCAGAACTCTCTGAGAGCGTCCCATTCCTCATCAGGAGAAAAAGCTGACAGGTGTCCATGATGCAGAAGACACAGACCTCTGCTTTCTGATCAGATTTAGCCAGGTCTCCGACAAACAGAAAAACGGAGGGATCCTTACACGTAAAGTCCAACAGCATCCAACCCGGAGAGAGCAGGGGCACCAAGCAGCTCAAGTGTACAGCGGTTCCCTCATTGTCAAGCACTAAAGTGATGATAAAGATGAGGGCAGTCTCCTTCAGCTACCCCGGTCACGACAGCAGCGGAGGAACACTAATCCCCCACATTCTCTTGTGGCTTCCATGTTAAGCCGGTTTTATCACTGTCTCCCTTGCCCAGTAGGGCAGCGATGTAGTTTCCAGTACGGAGGCAAAATGATCCATGAACCACCGGCTCTCCATAGTGGCCAGAAAAAAGAAACCAGAGCAGGGTGCTTACAGCTTGGGACTAAGGCTCCCTGATTTCCCAGTTCTACAGAGCCATCAGTTATGGGTGTCATCTTCGTTACAGAATACTGATGAGTTTCTGGGGGTAACCACAGTGGCATCAATAGTTCCCAATACACATAAAGTATGCATTCTAGATTAAATCTACTGATACAATACAGATTATACTAGAATAACAAACAGATTCTCTGGTACTCAGCATTTTTCTACAGTCTAAGCAGAGCCTTACAGGACAGAAATGCACATTCCATCTCCAAAATATACAAGAGATATGACATCCAAAGCATTTTCACTTGAACCGCACGTCAGAAACTGAAGGCCTTAGGAATCAGAGTGCATGTAGATGATCACTAATGAGCTTAACTCACAAAGTACTGCGGTGCGTCACCTACGGGCGAGGTCACGCTAAACAACGCATACCAGGAGACCTGGGCCCTCACACACCCAGGAAATGGCCCTGCTGTATCCTGTCCCTGCTACATGGCTGCCCAACAGGCTCAGCCCAACCAGTCTGGATAGCTCTTTACTTCAGCACCAAGGATAGTGCAATCAAAGCGGCTAACCCCGTCTTCTGCCAGACTCATGTGCAAATGCACTATTGGAGAGGCCTTTACGGGTTCATGCATCACGCATCTCACACACACACACACACACACACACACCTTACATTTAAAACAAGGAGAACAAAGGCAGCGCTCTCAGAAAAACACAGACAGATAAACTTAATTTAAGGTACTTCCAGCTAATTAAAAATGAGGGCATGCGACTATTATACACTGTTACACATTACATGCATATATCAAATACTACACTATAATATATTTAATAAACAATATAACAATCCTTCGAAAAACGTATAAAAACACTAATACTAAACCTACTACAAGTCATCTAATCTATACTAAGGATGTATGATACGCAAAAACTGAAAACTAAACCTAAAGATGCACTACTAATTGTAGCCATATTACGTCAATACATACTGCAGTGCACTGTGGCAAAACGAGGCATCGAAATGCTTAAAACGCTCCGAGAATCTGACCGTCATCACAGAGGCGCCGGGCGAAACACACGTGGCATGTAAACACTTACGTATGACGGCGAGTCCAGGCTGTCAGTGTTCACCAGAACAGGTGGAGGATTGGCCTGGAAAGAAAAGCACAGATACTTCCATCAGCATCCTTCCGGCACACGGGATCCCGTACAGACGGAGAGCAGACAGCATGCTCCAGAAATGCCAGTCTGCTGAGAGGCAGTATTGACATATACCGTGCATGTCTGAGAACAAACATGCAGGCATGCATTACAGGTCAAGGTGGAGGACGACTCACACATATGTGGCATCTTATACTGCAGAAAATGCAATGCTGTAGCATAAAGGCTATTAAGTCTCCAAACTAAATGAATTATTTCAGGTTTCCCTGTCGACTGCTCGCCTCTGCTGCAAAGAATTCAGACCCGCAGCCAAAGCAAGCTGGTTACTGTCCGGCCGTGATCTCTAACTGCATCAAAACAGCTGTCAAATGGGAGGATTAAAAAAAAAAAAAAAAAACAGAAATGAACAGAAAAAAGGAAAAAAGGACCTGTGATGTGGGTGAAGAGATGACAGGGGTCTTGGCTGGGATGGGCGATATAGGGATCAC
The DNA here is from genome assembly GCA_011763525.2 of Mormyrus iriodes. Lineage (NCBI taxonomy): Eukaryota > Metazoa > Chordata > Actinopteri > Osteoglossiformes > Mormyridae > Mormyrus > Mormyrus iriodes. The sequence goes on along the minus strand of JAAGVU020000015.1, from coordinate 15,693,407 downwards.
AGGGATTATGGGAGCAGAGGGAGGAACAGCATCTGTCTCCTGGACAACAGCATGGGTCAAAGGTCAGAACACAACACAAAACACTGAAACACAGATGGTGGTGAAGAAATGGTAACAGGGGAAGAGGATATGGTCGGCTGTGAGGGCATCAGTGCGGCCAGATGCTTTGTGTTCACATAAATGGGTAGGATTGGGCAATCTGCTGATAACCATGGGAAGGGCTGAGAGAAATTGGACAAAAGAACTCAATCATTTGGGTTAAAATTCATACTGACCTTCAAAATAATAAGACCAATACTCATTTTTGCTCCTTTGATGGAAAGCAAACTGTCTTCTGAGTGATTCGTTTACAGCAACCGAATAACACCTAACTGTAGTTACATTTCTGCATGTCAGTGTGTCAGAGCACTTCCATGCAGGGTGTGTCTGCGGGGTGTCAGGTGCCATGTGAGCGTGCACGGCATGGGGACAGCAGAAGCTGGGACACCACGGCCACCCTGGACAAGGAACAGCAGCTCCCTGCAGAGCACTGGGGTCCGTCACCCCACAGCAAATGCAAGCAACATAATTCAGACAGAACGGTTGCAGCGAGAGTCGTGAATGTTTGAGTCACTGGCACACGGTGGCTTGGGCCTTAAGAAGACCATAGCAAGCAGGGAATCAGTTTAAAGACAGATTTTAGAGGAAGCAAAAATTCCATTTTAGCTAAGGTGGGGTTTGTGCACTAAATTCCAGAAATATATTTGTACACTTTTACAAAATTCTAAGTTTTTAGGTAGAGCACAGCTGTCTTTTTGGGAAGTACTCTAACTCCATTCACAGTTCAAATCACAAGTCATTTGCCATACAAACGAAGAGCAATCAAAACAGGCTGGCTAAGGCAGGGCAGCATTTGTACAGAACCCAGGCAAGAGGGTGTTTTAAGGCTTCTTTGTACATTAAATGCTCACTGGGAATTTGAACAATGGCTAAGAGAAGAGCTGTATTGTTCAAAGTGCACATGTCCTGGGATGGGATCTGGAGCCTCCAGGCTTTCAGAGCACTTATCTGGCGGGGGGGGGGCTACCACAGAGACACTAATAGCAGAGTCTATAACCCTGTCCAACATGTCGCACGTCACATTTGGCGGGGCGGGGGGCCTAATTATTGTTCCATTGCACCTCCATTAGTCATGCTACCAGTGGCTCACTCCATCTTGGAATCTAATGCTAACTAATTGTATGCACTTGCATGGAATGAAAACAGCAGAAACCACTAAAACAAAACCAGATCAATGCCAATAGATCAGAAAACCTCACAATTCTGATTAGCCTATAGGAACTACAGTACTTTTATATACACGTGCCATCTCCCAATGGTGATATCATTGCCTCCCCCTAAGCCATTCACACACATTTACTCAACACAACCATGAATGATAAAGAGCAGCACCCCGGCCCAACATGCTCAAAGACACCAAAGGAACCAGCCGAAAAGTGCAAGAAGGGCACCACACTCATTTCTTAACAAAAGAGCTCCATGTCTCTTGAGCACAAAACACTTCATTCTGATCAAAAAAAAAAATCTTTGTGTGTGTTCTGCCTGAAATCCTGTGCACAAAACAGAAGAACCAGTCTCAATACTACAGTCCAGAACACTAGAGAGAACTCCAAAACCATCTACAAAAAAAGATATATACAAAAAACATATAACCAAAAAATATGAGGCCAATAGCTGTCAGTATGGAATACTGTTTTCTTAAGCACCCAACATGAAGGACAATCCAGGTTGTCACCATAAAATGTATCGTACCTCATCAACAGGGAGGGGAGCCCACAAGCCGCTGAACCTCCAGTGGCCCGTTAATGGTACTCTGGTCATGCTTTCGGCGGGGGTCTTTCGTAGACTGTCCCGCAGGCTAATGAAGTGTGCCTTGCTCCTGGAGAAGGCGGTGTAGGCACATGTGCTATACCAACTGCGGGAGCTCCGGAGCAACCCCACACCCGCCGACAGAGGTGGCTCGGTGGGCCTCCTAGCAGAGCTGGCCAAACCGGACTGGCTCCCTTTGGCTTCACAGCGGTATATGGGGTTTGGCAGGAAGGTGGTCATTTCATGCAAGTCAGCAGGAGGGCCGTGGGCTGCCCTTTCTGCTGCCCAACCACAGACTAATCCTCCTCCGTCTCCTCTGGACAGGAGCACTCACACACTCTCTCTCTCTCACCCCTCAGCACCCCAGATGTCTTGACAATAATCTCTAATAAGCACTGTGTGACACAACAGGACACAGTCCTTTCCTAAGCATGACTAATCAATGGGCTGCTCCAACTTCCACGTAGATAGATGAGCAGTATATTGCGCAGTACTTCAGTAGAACCCCCAACCACGATTTACTGCTGTGGGAGGTGGACCCTTAAGGTGATGACCCTTCCCTTGACTGGGCACGATGAATAAAAAGAACCTTGTTTAGCCAGCAGGATGGCAGTGTGGGCAATCCCGCAGCACAAAGGCCTTCCAGACTTGAATGACTCTTCATGGAGCTGAACAATCTGTGATACATCCACACCAGCTGCTACATCTGCTCCATCTGCTCTGTCACAGGAGGCTAGGGGAGCACAATCCAATGGAACCCAACACTGTGGAGAGCACAAAAGCATTGCAGGGCGAGGAACGTCCAAAAAATGGTTTTAAACAACAGATAGATATGAAGTTTAAAAATGTGAACTTTTCATGCTTATCTTCTCAAAATCTCAATCTGAATTCCAATACACAAATGAAACACCCGCAACAAAAATACACGATATATCCAACCATCTACTCTACGCAATAAAATGGTTCCTATAGTCACAAATCAGTTTCTTTTGCCTGCTTTCAGGAATCTTGCCGCATCTTTGCATCCTTCTTTCATATGTGTACCATTCAATTTTGAACTAGCTCTGGAAGGGGAACAGGACTGCCTGGTGAAGAAAGCCAGGTGTTCCCCAGATCACAGATCGTGTTCTTGTAGCTATTTCAGGGTTGCTTCCTCAGTTCTACTGTGCCCAATGTTTTCCAATGAACTCAGAATTTATAATTTTCATAATGGTTATTTTGTGCATCTTCCCCCAACCAGAAGTGCTAACTGCACGTTACAGGTCGGAACATTTCTAGGTTGGCTCAGCCGTTTAAAAACATGGTTTCTTCCTGAAAATTCTATTTTAGCGCATATAGCGCAAAACCTTTGGAATTATGTCCGTGCTGGACTGTCACATTACCACTGCTCACAGAGATTTCTCCATAGACGAGCTGTGCGATTTACAGTGGACGCCAAACCCAACGAATGGGAACGTTCAATGGCTTCCCTTAGGCCCTGTGCTTCCCTCTTTAAATTGCAGGACGCTGGATCACACTAATGTGTAAGGGCAGGACCAGGTGCCTTATCCTGAAAATAGAAGGCAACTTTGTTCTTACAACTGGTGTTCAGTTATTTTACACCCACGATTGTACCCACACACTTTAACACATGTACTGATGCTTTCCTACCCATTTTATTTTGCTACATTTACATTAAATTTATTTACTTAGTAAACACTTTTATCCAAAGTGACAAGTGAGGATCAGAGAGCATGATCAGTCAGGGCCCTGGAGCACCTAGGATTACGGGCCGTACTCAAGAGCCCACAAGCGATATGACTACTCTGTCAGCCATGGGATATAAACTCACAACATCCCGTACATGGTCACAGATTCATAACTCACTGAGAGAATCACTGCCTCAATTAAATGACATTTCGTATTTCTTCAATATAGTGGTTTTTCTCAACAGCACGCTGACAGTCGCAAAGTTATGCAAAGCAAGAACAGCTATATCTTTGTCAGTTGTGAATTCAAAACAGTTTTGTTTTTGCCTTCCATTTAAATTTTATTTCTGACAATGGCACTAGATTCCATTATTCCTCTAAAGAAATCAAATAATCAATTTGCTGTTGCTTGGGAACGACAGAATGTTGGCGCATGTGGAAAAAGTTCTGAATCTTTCCAAGATTCCGTGTCTGCATGTCATTGTCACTTCTATGTTACACCGTCAAAGTGATTTACTTGGTCGTGTGAGAAGCAAATCATCATTGCTGAACCGTCACAGTATTCATTTCACACGTTAAGACCAATTCGGTACAACTAGCCTGGAAAATTCTACATTTTCAAATAATAATATATAATATAAAAGCATGGGGGGCATAGCCCGCAACTTGCAAGAACTAACCCAGCAATAGTGATGGTCGTCACAATGTATCAAATTGCATTTGACAGTTAATCATTTTTTTGCTGAATGTCTCAATGAGGACAAATTACACTCATTTTCACCTTAAGTAAAATGTGTGACTATCATACCCAGTGTCCTCAGAGTGTTATTAGTGCAGTCAGTAGCCCATGCCTATATTGGTTATATAAAAGCTGAAAATTCCACTATTTGCAATTTATATTTCTGTAAGGTCCTGCCTCATACATGTCTGTTAGTAAAAACAACATTGAAACATGTCTGAATTGAAACATGTTTGATCTGAATATAGCTCAAAATATGATGTAAGAAACTTGATAAGTATATCTGCTGCGGTGGCAGGCTTGTTTAACAGACACTGCCACCTGCAGGCTGTCTGCGAGTACTGTTTTTCCAGTTTTGTCTGCTGGTCAGATAATCAACAAACTGTCCACCAAGTCACCACATCCCCAACATAAAAAAAGAATAACACTGATATAATACCCTTCAGATGTGACTTATGAGTGATGTACCAGTCAGAGACAGCTTGGATATCTATGGCAGATCATACATAAAAAGGTTGTTATCAGGTTTTACAGCAAAGCCTGTAACGCCACCAGAAATTAGAAGGTCAATCATCGGGTACTTTCTGGCACACTTAAGTTTCCATAAGTATTCTCACTAGCATATAAATGCCATATCCTGTTTGTATGACACCCGACATACTTCCCAAAGGCTAAAAACGGATACAGCGGCAGAGGGGGCAGGCTGCACCTGACACCCCTCGCTGTGGCCATACAGTCACCAGCAAGGCTGCTAGGTTAGCTGACAAGCAGCCCTTCAGAACATCTTTGCAAAATCGTTTCAGGTACGTCAGGGTCACATCACCTTGAATGAAATCTGCTCCTGACCTGGTCACCAAAAGGATGAGGATGATGGGGGTGAAGATGTGGTCCTTCTGGTGGTAATGAGCCTGTGATAATTGCACTCCACCACAGGTGTTGGAGACTGGTGCCTGCTCGACAGTGTTACAGCATGCACACATGCACTGTTGGTACTGTACACACTGGCTGTTTAACCAGAACCTCTTCCTCTTGGAATTTGAGGAGTATGAGAAGCTGGGCCAGAACTTGGTGGTATTGTGTTGTTGAGAAGAACAAGAGCATTAGGAAGAGCGTCCTGAGTCTCCTTTCTGTGACGATGGCCATCATGTTCTTCACTGAGACGACTGCATGTATATAGCTGTATCCAGTGCTTATGTTTAGTTGAGAAGCTCTTTTATCGCTGATGATTTTTTCCATGTGGCTTTAATGCGACGTTTCCTGGTCAGTCCCTGTCGCAGCCTCCAGGGGGGTAGGTGGAGAGGGATGAGGAAACACAAGACCGGATCGCCTCCTGCGTTTTGTGGCCAAAGACTCGTCCGTCTGCAGCTGCCGAGGACACAGAGTGGGCTTGTGGCACAGCCGTTTTTTCCTCCTGTGTTTTGCTGCCTTCGCTGATGACGCAGTGTGACCTGCACGTATATGAGCACCACACGCTGTACAGAGAAACGTGTTCTTTTAGCATTATGGAGAGTTATCATTTGCCAAAAGTCTTGTTTTATAGGTTGTGCATGTTTTACTAATGCTTATATTTAAAAGGATTTCTTTGGAAGTTCACCCCACTCCAAATGCCGTCTTACCTAGCAATAAAAAGAAACCACGAAGTACTAAGTACAACCTTTGGGTCAAGTGCATAAATGCTGCAAGGATGTTATATCCCATTAACTGTACTTATCCAGGGCTGATGTGGTCACTATGCTGCTGAACTACTGCATGGCAACGTTACCGCCAACAGGTGGGGCTCTTAAAGGGAGGTACCACTGTCCCAGTGCTATTTTTATTCAATTCACAGACTAGACTGCATTTAATCATTACAGTTCATAGAGCTCTACTGCCGTGCGGGGGGGAGGGGAGAGTTGAGGGTTCAAATCCTATCAGTCTTGTGACAATAATGAGGAATGCCAGGTCGTCTCTAAAAGCTATCAGGTCCAGCTTGGCTTGTCAGATGGACTTCTCCCAGATCACTGACCGTTTCACCAATCACAACTGCAGACAGACTTTAACAAACATGCTGCAGAACTTACAGGTCCAAAACTTGGAAGATTTACACTTAAAACGCGTTCAAATTTAAGTTAACATTTTAATATGTGTAAATTGTAAAGTGTATTTTAATGTAAATAGCATCAAGGACATTTTATCCTTTTGTAGCAGGACCTGTAGAACAATTTAAGGGTAAAAAATTACTTTACACACCTACAGTGAAATGAATCATCTTGAGAGCTGGGTGAAACACGCAGTGTAAGTACAGGGAGGATGAGCTTTTAGAGAGGTCGGTCTCCTCAGTGGGAGGCCCCGCAGCCTGGCGTGTGAGTGATGCAGCAAGGCAGTGTGTTGCTGGGGGCGGCGGCTGAGGAACCCGTTATCGCTGCAGCTCCAGTGCCAGCTGCGCTTGTCTGTCTGTAAGGTAACAAACCCATGTGGAGCGGCTAGACAACGTGCTGTGGTACAGGTAGGCTGGCGGGTTGACCGTGGCGGTGGTGGGGACACACACACGCTAGGCCCAGTCAGCTGCGGTCCAGATGGTCTGCCGGGAAACACTGGTTGGGTTCTGCGGTTTGGGTTCATTAATGTCCATTTGACTGCTTACGAAATCCTGGTTTTCTCATTTCTTTTTGTATGCATAAAAGGAAACATTGTAAAGATGTAAAGAAAAGTTTTCCTGCATTATGAGAGAAATGGATGTACATAATGTATCAATAAACTGAGAAAAAAAGCCGAGAGAGGCTGGCTGTGTGAGCGTTACTGAGAAACATCCCCGGGGAGACGGCTGCAGGCCGCAGATGGGGGACACCTGTGCTCCCATTAGTGTACGGATGGATGGCATGGCGAGGGGCCTTGTCTCCCAATCGTCAAGGGGGCGAGGAGCCTCATCTCCAAATCGGGAAGGGGGCGAGGGGCCTCGTCTCCAAATCGAGAAGGGGGCGAGGGGCCCCATCTCCCAGTTGGGAGGGGGGCTGCAGTAGGGTGTGGGCAGTAGCAGTGAACATACGCAGCTCACACACAAAAAAAACCCACACTGGAATAAACTCAGACACTGCCTTGCTGCGTCACTCACACGCCAGGCTGCGGGGCCTCCCACTGAGGAGACCGACCTCTCTAAAAGCTCACATTGGTGTGAGCCAATATATGTAAAGAATGCCCTGACATTTTAATAACTGCCTACTGGACTGCTCCAAATGCCACCACGCTCAGGGGGCTTCCATATGCTCCCAATCTTCGCCCTGACAGTGGGCTATCTGTGCTTCTTGATATAGTTTACCGAGTTTCCCATGAGAGCTGAAGTACTGGCATGTTGAGGACACGCTAAGCCTCACGGAGCTCAAAGGCACAGGAAGGCAGGGATCCCACAGATGCACTGCAGGGCCGACGCCTACTTTAGCGATAGGCCTTTGCTGGCTGCCTCCAAAGTTGGTCACGGGTGCTGTGAGTATGTGTGACGTGTCCCTGAGTGTGTGTGTGCATACGCTGAGCAAGCTCAAAGGACCGAAGGCAATATGCCCGTGGGAGTATGAGTGGGAGGGCAGTGCGTGTCTGCGAGCGGACAGTAACAACGCTGCCAAATCAACCAATCAGGGGCTGTCGATGAGTGCAAGATGAATTGGCCATTCTGCAGCAAAGACAACTATCCATGCTGTATTTATCCATTTACAGCATATAAACACTTCAAAGTACAAATTCAGAAAAAATAAGGTGAACATTACAAAGCATCAACAGCATTAACATCAGCAGTTACTGACCACTACTGTCTTAACATTTTCAGGAACATTTTCATGAGAATATGTTAGAATCGGAGACATTCTGTCAAACTTCAGCTGATGCTTGTATCATGACCTCAAAACTCAGGAACCTGAAGAAATCTGAAACTGACCTGTCATCTGGTCTAATCTGGTCTCAAAGGTGGAGACAAAATGAAAGAAATGAAGAACGAATTAAAAACGGGGGGGAAGGGAACCAGAGAGATCCAGTTTGGAGCTCCTGTTGTTGCCCCTGGTTACAGACAGCTGGAGAACGGGAAGCAGAAGGAGCAGCTGCCTGGTTGCCTAGCGATGGTGATCCAGATGGAGGCTCATGGAGCTGGGCAGAGAGGCGCGGCAGGGAGCTGCAGCTCTGACATGACACCCCACGACTTGCCGCTGGACATGGCCACCTTTAGAGGTACCTGGGGAAGAATAACAGGGGCCTGATAAGCCTCTTATTCCTGCCATAGGTGGCCCTTTGCAGGGTAGCGCTACCCCCTTACATGCTAACTGGTCAGTTCAACACTCAGCGAAGACAGGAATGTGATCATAACCATCTCCAGGGCCAACACTGCCAGACAGTGTGTATGATGACTCATTCATTACAGGCATGTTGAAGAGGGGCTGTGGTAGGTGAGCAGTCACCAGCATAGTGCTGTCCTAATCAATAAGCACACCTACCTTAAGATGAATGCCCAGACTTTCGATGTGCTGCAGCGATTCCATGGTGGTCTTCACCAGTACTAGTGCATATATAGAGAAGACACACTAAGGAGAGCTCTAGGGATCAACACAGACCATGCAGGCCTTCACCCAGGGTCCGGGATAGTGGGTCACTTCACCTGCAAAGTCCATCAGCTGAGAGTCCTCCACCTCGAAGAGCAGCTCATCGTGAATCTGGGCAATCAACCTAGCGTGCCAGAGGACATGGACTTGGTCATGATGCGGTTTGTGAGGTCATGTGAGGTCACCATACTACCACGTCAGCTTTTTGTGGCTTGGCCCAGCCTCCCAGCCTCTAGGCACAGCAGGCATGTGGCTCGCTTGAGCTACCAGAGGACACATGGCTTTCCTCACTCAGGCTGTTACCTGCAGGGCTGGGCCATGTCAATCAGCTGTCACACTCCAAACGCAGCAGGACTGGCCCTGCTGACATCCATGGCTGGTCGCCTCTGTTCTAAAAACATTTATTAATGTCACCTTCCCCTGACATTTCTGTGGCCTCTGGCTACGCTGCATCCACATCTCAGAAAGCTGATTAACTGAGCATCAAACACCCCCCACCCCTGGTCACGTGACCATGCCAACATCACAGGGTCCAATCTCAGTGTCTTCTTGCTGACTGTCCCCATAGTAATGATGATCTTGTTAGCACTGGGAGGCTGTCACTAACGGCAAGGTGCCGGTGGGAAGACCAGTTAGGGCAAAGATAAATCCTGACTTTCCTGTCATGCTCTGCACTTTAGCTTTGCCTTGTTAAGGTAGATGTGAGAGCCACACAAGGCAGAGCACATCGAACAATGGGGAAAGCAGCTTCCTGTACAGCCGGTAACATAAGGTCCCTGTGATACAAGGTACCCATGGCCACAATAGGCCATCCAGACCTGCTGAGCTCCTCGGAGGCTAGGACCTTGGGCTCCAAATTCTGTAAGCAATTCGCCTTTGCCTGGGTTGTTTGGTTCATTCCTGTAACCAATTTACAACGTGCCAGGTCTCAGGCGGGGGAAGTGATCCCAGCGTCTCACTGCGAAGCGTGCCATTCTGCACACAAAATGTTGCTGAAAGACGATCTCCCGGCCTCGTGTTAACAATCGCAATGTGCAACACATCAGCAGCGGCCGCACGGAAATAATGGCTGCACTGCGTGACTGAGAACCCATCAGACGGGTGGGAGACGACCAGGTCTACATGTTCCTGCGTCCCTGTGAGGCCCGTGGAGTCATTACCGCGGCTTTCACGCCTTAAAGCGGCGAGAGATGAGAGCTGCTTAACTCAATTACGCTGACTTGGACTAAACCCGACCGTGCTGAGATGCAGACGGCTAGTGTTAGAGCAGGATACTGTGGCCCCTGGAGACGGCGATGAGCAGAAATATGTGGGGATAAGGAAAGAGGAAAGAGAGGGGGAGACAGCAGACAAAATGCATGCTGACAGCATCAGTGACGGGGGCCTCGTAGTGTGCGTGAGGATGAAGGGGGGTGTTCTGGTAAACAGAGACACAGACAGCCTCAGCTGCTCAGGCCTCAGAGCAGCATACGAAGGCCGCCCAGCCTCACCTGTGTCTGCCTGCTCTTTGAGGAGCTTCTGGGTTAACACTCCAAGGCTCTACCATATTTTTTTTGCACTGACCCTTCACCTTGGTTTGTATTTGACGTTATTTACATTTTTACTGAATCTCCTCTGCTTTGAAAAGGTCTTCTGAACCCAGGCGTTCGTACTTAGTTTAATCTCTAAAGGACACACTTTCTGCTGGCCTGAGGCTAGTGCTGGAGCCAGTATCTGTGAGGCCCAGCCTCAACCTCTGCAGTGTGGAGAAAGGGCAGTGTGTAAGGAAGCTGTTACTATGCAGAGACGGGACAGAGACAGCACTCTGTCTTCATGTGCTATGATAAATTATATTAGTTACACGATTGCTTTTACAGAAACGCATCTGTGACCCTTTGGTCAGACTGGTCGCCGAAACACTGCCGGATTATGGGCTAGCAACAATCAAGATGGGGGGCTGACTCTAAAAGCGCCACTGATGAGCGCTCCCCTTGCAGCCAGACAGACATACCTGTGACAACCTCACTATTCTTTAACAGCATGATAAGGGGAAAGAGAGGGAAAGGAGGGAGGACAGAGGGAAAAGGAGGGAGGAATACGAGAGAAAAGGAGAGTTATGGTCCCCTAGGTGGACAAGAGGTGCAGGAGACGAGGTGAGGGAGAGAGATCCCAGAAAAGAGGCTGGAGATACGGCATTTGCTCAGTGTACCACAAGCAGACTTAAATAAATGCTGTTTATTAGCTCTATTTCAATAATGCATTCACAACCCTGCTACCCTGGAGTATAATTAGCAGGCAGCATGACACTGGGGGGGGGAGGGGGACGGGCTTGTGCATGCGTGTGTGTGAGTATGTGTGTGTGTGTGTGTCATGCTTACAGTACGTGCCTCTGAGAATAGGACTGTGTGCTGTTTCAGCCCACAAAGCAAACAGGCAAGTGTGGGGCACCAAGGCCAGCGGAGGCAGCCAGGGCCGTTCAATGAGCATTAGAACGAGGGACACGGGCGACGAGCGCAGCAGGCTGACAGACACACAATCCACACGACAGCCTCAAGGGCTGTGGGCTTACACAGGCCCCCCACATATAAGGACTTAAAGTGGAGGGCAGTGTGTCCCAATAAACCTACCATTAAGTTCACCTTCATCAATTTAGCATGTCAGATTTTTTTAGACGAGCAAAAATAGCTCATTTCACTCTACAAATAGCTTCTCCTCAATACTGCTATTCAGCTAAAGAGCCCGTGTCCATTCAACATTCAAATCGATCTTATGTTTTCAAGAATGTTTTATTGATGCAAAAAGCTGCCAAGACACCAAGCTGGGGGGCCTCATTTTACAAAAAGCACCTTATACTTATGTGACAGAGCCATGTCAGCCAATCAATGGTCCCACCTTGGCGGGGGAGGCAGTAGGAAGAGAAAGGAGGGGAAGGAGGAGATGAAGAACAAGGAGGACATCAGTCTGACCTGGCTGTCAGTCCTGGGGAGAAGGAGAGCTGTGAGTGGAGGCGGATCATGGCCATCTTACAGAGGTCAGCGGCGGAGCCTGCAGACACAGTGACCATGTGATCAGGAGTGAGACAGATAGCTTGGCCGCCCAAGGCGGCAGGAGGCCAATGGGCTGCTGCTACCTTGGACCACAAAGTTGACGGCCTGTCTCTCTGCCTGCTTCCGCAGAGCGCAGTCTGGGGACTGAATGTGGGGCAAAACACGCTGCCGACCCATCAGAGACAAAACATAACCTAGAAAGAAGGGAAAAAGCTTTTCAATCCAAGAGCAGGAAACAGAGAAATGGAGACACGCAGATACATTAGAGAAACCTTTACTTGGAAAACCCCCTGTTTTTATCACTAGGCCAGGAAGTCTACTTAAACTTCAACAATCATTTGAAATTTCTTCTTAGTGAAGTATCTTAACCAATGGAACAGAGACTCTTGCAATCCATGAAATTCATGTTCGCTTTCTTGTTTTCTTTTCACTTTGGTTTAGCCTTAAACAGGAAGAAAATAAATATCTGTTTTCTTATTGGGCTGCTCGGCACCCTGGCAACACCGCGCAGAACAAGCCTACCCACAATCCCACTCTCCACCTCCCCTAAACAGCAACATATGGCACTTCAGTTGGGAGGAGTCTCCATCTTCCCCAGAACTTTTTTTTAGCATCCCCTGAATACTGGCAGAGAGGAATATAAAGGATGAAAGATGAAGGTGGAGGACAAAGGGAGATGGTGGAGGGAGAGGGCTGCAGTGAGCGTGTGACACAACTGGGAAGGTGGTGGTGATGGGGGGGTGGGTCAGCAGGCTGGAGCCACAGACAGTCGCTCTGCTATGGTGCTCTCTGACTAACACCCTGCTGTCATCTCCCGTCACACCGGAGAGCTGAGGCCTGTTCTGTCACCGTTGTGTTTCACTGCATTTCCGAATAACACACTTGGGCAGGCAGTCCCGCAGGCTGCTTCTGACCCCTCCACAGGATGGGGGCAGGGCTGGCCACAGTCTGGTGCCACCAGAGGCATGGTGTGCACATCACAGAAAGCTCCAGACTCCCAAGACACAGCCACCAACATCCTTTCGTTTTCGCTCCCTTTCATATCCAGCAGCTCCAGGGAAAGTGATGGGAACATCCGGCCTTGCTCTCAGAAATCCTGGAGAAAGGATCTCACGCAGATGCTGGAGAGAGGATAGCCGCTGGCAGTGCTGTGACCGTCCTGATGCCAGTAAGGAGGCAAATCGGGGCATGCACAGATCCTCACTGACCACCCCAGATTGCAGCTCTGATTCAAGTCCCACGCTGTGACTCGGAGTCCCCGCTGTGACTCGGAGTCCCCGCTGTGACTGCTTCATTGCATGTAAACGGGGACCGGCCGGTGCAGTATCTCTGTGACAGATCTGAAGCTCTAATGGATACTTTCTGGAAGAGGTGCAGCAATAGAAGGGGAAAGCACTGTGCACAGGATCCTAACTGATTACAGATAAACCTTCAGGGCTGCCAAAGCATACCCGGGGGAGACAGAACCAAAGATGCATATCCTACTCCCTGTCCCAATCAGAAACATTTCGCACGGCCTACACTCTGATACTTTCCAGAAAAATACCCCATCCAAATTCCAGAAAACACCCAGTCCTGTTGCATGACCAGAGGAGGGTCACATTATCAGCTCAATATGTATTTCCCTTCTGTAACAATGTGCAAACAGGCAAGACTAAGTAGAGCGGAGGGGAACTCCATGTAGGGTCGTGTCCTTATAATGCTATTCCTTTTTTTCAGGTCCCTATTTTTTGCTGTTTACATTATTGTTTTAATTTATTATGATCATAAGACAACAACATTGCAAACTTTTGACCAGCCAACTGGACCCTTTCAAGGACTAAGAGAGAGAGGCGGGAACAGAAGGAATGGAGGGGAGACAGAAGGATGGAGATGCAGAAGGATGGAGAGATAGTGACACCACTCTGCTTTATTTCTGGTGAAATAAGGAAAGTAAAACCTGAACACACAAGCCAGTGGGTTGTAGATGCCCACCTTGGTTCTGACACTGTTGGACCGTCACCTGGATGAAGCGCTGTACCTCCTTGTATGCCTGTGAGAAGCTGTCCATGAAGCTTGCTGCCTGCTTCGCGTTCAGGCCCAGGATCCTCGAGAGACGCCCCCTGCCTGAATAGGGTCCAAGCACAGAGGCAGCTTCAGTCAGTTAAGCTGTGAACAGACCTGACTTCTCCTCACAGTCAGCTGCTAACGAGCCTCATCCGGCCAGACAGCTCCTGGAAGACTCCCGGCTCCCAACCCGCTGGGTCTCCCACGCTCTACTCCCACTCTCTAAGCCCTGCAGAGGTGGCAGAGGTGGCTCTAAGCCTACACGACACCCTCCCACGTCACCCACAAGGGACCTCAACGAAAGGCATCTTCCACCATACTCAGTGCACTTTGGTTTCTATGGGATGTGGAGCTGGCACACACAGGAACATGGGCACCATCATCACAACACAGACACAAGTCGCCTGAGGATGACTGTTACAGCGGTTATAATAAGTTCATGTAGAAATGCTTACTTCCTGTCTGAATATTCCATCAACAGTCAAACCCAGAGTGCCTCTCGGGCTTCCATGATGCTCAAAGAGTTTCGATAGTCCCACTTATCAAGTTTACTGGTCACACTTCTGTTCCCTTCCATACCACATGTGAGGGATTCGGAGGGGTCCTCGCTGAAAGGCTGTCCGGCCATGGTGCCTCTCTGTCCCTGCTGACCACAGACTGGCTGGCATCCTTTTTAACTGTTCCAGTTTCATTGCTCAGCCTCTACACTAACCCGGGAGGAGCTGTGAGCAGTGTCTGTCCTGCCATTGGCCCCCTGAAGCACACGCTTCACCATGGGCAGCAGCAACACACAGCTGTAAACAGCCTCGAGGTGCAGCGAGCAGGCGAAAGGTTAATCTCGGCAAAGGCTGTGAGTTTTCAGGTGACCCCGGATGCGCCTCCCAGCTTGCGCGAGAGCCCCCCCCACCCACCCCCCACCCAGTCCTGTGACGACAGGCAGCACGCCGCAGCCCTGATCTGCTCAAATCGCAATCCGCATTATTCCACTCCCGCGCTGTGCCGTCACATCAGTTGGCGGTAACTCAATTTCCCCCGTGGGCCACAGCCACCGCTATATAGGTGCAGGCAACGGACTCCTTCAGGGAGTCGCTAAAGGGTTATTAAAAGCAGACAGCCCAAAAGCGGCGCCGCACCACGGCCCTCTCAAATTCTCCCTACGTCATTTATTATGTAAGGTACGGCTTGGACCTGGTGGGTGGGACTGTCATGGCTACCAGCAGCCTTACAGCCTGCAACCCAGACAGTATGAAAAACACTTATTGGACCAGGCTTCTGGATGCCTGCGATGCGGCACGAAGGCCATTGGGGGAGGGGGCTTAACGAGTGGCAGGCTGATGAGTGTGGACACTGACAGCTCAGAGCATGCTTGGGATGAAGACAAAATGTGTGGTCTAAGCAGTCAAACACAGCTGGATCATGGCAGTCCTAACAGGAAAATCGTTCATTCAGCAGAGGTGGAAAGTTCAGGTCCAGAAAGCAAACATCCACACCAAGATTTTGTTTCAACCAATCAGTTGAATCTAAAGAGTCAGAGTAATAGAGTACGCAACTGGTTGGTTGGAACAAAACATTGGTCTGGATTTTTACTTTCTTGACCTGAACTTTCCACCTCTGATATTAAGGCTATATTTGGGCCCCCATCTGCCTGGAAGCCTGTGGTCACGACACTCGAGCTCTGCAGCCGTCTCCAATAGCAACGCCAATAAAGAGTTCCGTGTAGCGCTGCTGTGAGGCTCCCAGCTTCGCCATGCTAACTGGGTCACAGCAGGAAGACGTCTGAGCACTCTGAGACACGGACATGCTGAATGCGAGACGAGGGGCGCGAGGAGGCCCCGCACAGACCGGGTCCCCACAGAGGCTGGCCGGCTCTTAGTGAGGCAGGGGGAGTGGGGGCTGCAGCTGTGTTAAAGCACCAGCGGCCTCACTGCTGCAGGAAAAGTCTGAATACAGGCTAATCGCTTGTAGAAATTAACGTCTTCCTCAAGCCTGTCTGGCACATTATGAATGCCTTGAGGAATTTATGACACAAAGGAGATGTTGAAGCAGTGCTTCTCAATGCAATCTTTGGACATCCCCAGACAGTTCATGTTTTTCCATCCTCCCAGGTCCATGCCAGATAGTCCAAAAACGTGGACTGTCCAGGGGTCCCCAAGGACGGGGTTGAAAAACACTGTGTTAAAGAATTTTATTGGCCTATTACACAATCCCAAATAAACAGGGCTTCCGCATATAAGGAGATAGGGCCTCACCTGCTCCGTAGACCACGGAGTAGACAACGCGTTTGGCCTGTTCCCTATGCTGAGGGCTCACTTGGGCCACAGGTACCCCATTCCTATGTGCAGGGAGAGAGGGGGGGGGAGAGACGGCACACAGGGACCACCTAGCTGCAGTCAGCAGATGGAAACAGTACGATTACAGTACAACCTCGGACTAACGAGCTGAGGCAGCATTTACAGCACAGCTGTCCGCATAACAAGGTGTTGATTTCCCATAGATTATGCCAATATCTATGGAGTCAGAGTTACTCAGCAATTAAGAGGACTCTCCACGAGTCACGGCTCCTCCTTTGCCCTGAAATGGGCGGCTCCCAGCCACCATCTACACGAAAGGTGATTTTGGTAGGATTCCGCCAAAGATGTGATGGTTACACATAACACAACCATTCTGTCCTTCACGACAAACATTCAATGATTTTATGAAACTCTGCCCGTCACGTGAGCCGTGCCGTTGGCTTGCTGCCACTTTTCCGGAGCTCTGTGTCTTTGGTTAGGCTGCTCCTCTTGGTTTTCCTAAGCAGCGACAGAACCGGGTGGAGCACACGACCGCCCCCCCCAATGTCCATCCCTGACACCAACGCTGAGCTAATAGTAACATAATGGCGCCGCTCCCAGCTCCGCCGGCGTCCTGTCTTGATGTAACCATGTATCAGCCTATGACTTACTCCTGGGGCCTGCGCCTCATGAGTTGCCCAGTGCATGTGACATGGGTCATGTTCACAGGGTGATGTCGAGTCCTCGTCTGGTTTCTGCTCAGGGAGGTACAGGACAGCACAGACGTATGGGCCAGTTCTTGGAGGGGTTCCTGAAACACCCCCAGGACCAACAGACGGTTTTGGGCTCCAATCTCAGCCCGCCATCATTCAGATCAGATCCAGCCCCCCTGCCCGCTCCAAGGGCCGCAGCAAACAGACAGCAAAGCTGGAGCGGGGGATTTTAACTGTCCTTGCCGTCTCTGCTGCTAATTTGATTTGTGCCATGTGTCCCTGACTGTCTGGCCAGCGCCGAGCGATGCTGATTCGATGCGAGGGCGTTGGGGGGAGGTAGGCCACCCGGCTGCAGAAGCGTGTAAGCGCAGCCCTGAAGCACAGAGGCAAACGGGTGAACGCGCCAGTTTATTGAGCACAGAAAGGGGGACCTTGCGCGGCGGCCTTGGACATCTATAGCAGGTCCATGACAGATGTAACCAGTTTGCTTCGCTGCATACCTTCATAAAAAGACCAGGGAATCTGTTTCCTGCTAGCAAGTTTGCTACATGTCATTGATATCTCGACCAAGAAACAAGCCAGTACAACATGAGAAGGAAGCCAGAAAACCAGCCGCTGTGTCACACACAAGCACTGAGAGCGTCCTCTGTATACTTCCACTACAGCCTCAGAGCACCGCAGCAACAGCTACCGTCACATAAACAAAAATGTGGAGCTCATCAGATGTGGGACTCGGACGCACAGGTGAAAGCGACAGCTGAAGCGGCCTCTAAAATCTTATGAGAGCGCAAGCGTTCTGGGGAGAGCGAGAGCTGAGCCAGATAGCAGCAGGGCCAACCCCCCCAGAGGGGGTCCATCTGTAATAGGAGGGTGATATGCTGCCCCAAAATAAAGAACGCCCGTCCCTGATTCTGCGGCCGGGCATGTAGAGGGCACCTTTCCTCCCGGCAGAGGAGAGGGAGCCCAAGCTGTGTCTCATACATCACATCCTGCTGGCTGCCATCACCCCACAGACGATCCATCCATCCTTAATTAAAGTGCCTCTTGTTTCCAGCCTCACACACACACACACACACACACAAACACAAACACACAAACACAAACACACAAACACACACACACACACACATTACAGCCTCTTCAAGAAACACCAAACCCTCCTGCTGCATTCGCGTGTTCCTGGCTCCCGTCCGCACAGCTGCTTAGGTGCGATTTCCCGCCACCTCCAGTCTCTGCCCCCCCTCCACTTCCTGGTGTAGGCCCAGACACACCTCCGGCACAGACATCCATATCGATCCCACTGGTCCGAAACGTTTGTGGGGAAGCCCCCCCCCACCCCATGTAATCAGTGTGTCTGTGTTGGGGGGTGCCAATGCTCTGGAGCCAGAGGCAGCCTGCCGGCTCCAGGCAAAGACCCAAACAAGACGTGGCAGGCCGGCTCGGTGACTGCATCGACATGGCGAGTGACGGTAGTGAAAACAGTGACCACAAAGGGAGGCGGATAGTGAGCAGGCAGTGGTGCGAGGTTGTTATAAAGCTCAGCAACGGGCTGGGACTGAGGCGGCCAGTGTGAAGGCCAGAGGAGTCTAATTACCGCTGCGCTCACAGACCCTCGCCAGCGAAGTCGTCCATAGCGTCGATGCAGAGCTGAGTGCAGGGTGCGGCTGGGAACCTGAGCAGGGCCTGCCAGTAAACTCCATCTCCACAGAGACAAAAATGCTGCCCAGTATATACCGGTCCAACCTGGGGATTCGGACATTTTTGTGGCTATGGGCCTCTTAGTCTGTGGGCAGTATCTGTGTGACTGTGGCCTTCAGCTCACCTTCAGTAAGTTCAAAAACGAGGACAAGAAAAACAACCACGGGTCCAACCGCGCCTGCAGCTCAGACAGCTTCTCACGCTGACTCGCGTGCGCCCAAGACAAACAGTGGGACGCTGTAACATCATAACCATGTGTCTGTTTTCACAACCCAGGCAGAAGGAGTGGAGGGTGCATGTGAGCTCAGACGGACGGGATTTTACAGATGTGCACATACACACAAACAGCCAGTATGGCTGGCGCCACCTGCTGGACACTGCTGAAGGCCAGATTGTAAGCAAATAGCACAAGCTCCTTCTTCAACACTGCAGCTGAAATCATTTCAAGGACCAGGACACCATGGAAATGAGAACCCCCACATGACATCGAACCCACATGCTGCTGTTTTCCACAGACAAGTGACCGACAGGTGACTGTCCTCATATGGGTAATCCCCGGGTTGTGGGACAGAGGAGCTGGTACGCACACAGTGGTGGCCATGATGGTGGTCGGCATGGCAACCCCGCCTGTAAAATACGCTGCAATCTCAGCTGACACTGTAACAAATCACCAGCATCCGATATCTCTGCATTCCTCATTCTTTTGCCACAAAAGAGGCAAAGAAACTGTAGTCGTCAGCCACTTCAGCCCCCGGATCACAGTGAAGAAGCCCTGAACTAGCAGTATGGGTCAGGCCTGCTGCGCAGCCGCACGGGACCGAGACAGAGAGACCGAGCCACAGAACCCCCAGTGCCTCCCCGAGCTCGGCGCCCTTGGTAAGCACATGGTCTCATGGCGATAGACCCCACCCTGAAGGGCGTTATAGAGCAAATAGTCCCGGGGGGGATCTGCCTGTGAAGCCAGCCGCTTAGACAGACACGTACTATAGCCGGTATCCCATAGACACAGAGCTGCAGAGGGTGCAGCTTCTATCAAATGGTGGGGGTGGGGGGGGGGGGGGGGGGGGGG
>JAAGVU020000015.1:15635337-15665554 GCA_011763525.2 Mormyrus iriodes | reverse complement strand
ATTTCATCAGTGTTGCTCCATATCTGCATGACCGAAGCCCTGCACTCCCCTCTTGCTGCGGTCACCGTGGAGAGAGAGAGAGAGAGAGAGAGAGAGAGAGAGAGAGAGAGAGAGAGAGAGAGAGCGCGTCGACCTGAATCTGCCGCAGAATGCAGGCTCATTACTCTGAGGCGGGGGCCACTGGGGCCTGTGCACAGCTAATGATCTGCGACCCCTCCTCTAACTAGCGGAGGGTCTGGGTGAGAGCCAGAGGGAGGGGAGAGGGGACAAAGAAAGAAAGAGAGAGAGAGACAGTGAGAGAGAGAGTGAGAGAATGAGATAGATTAGCACTGTCTGGAGTGGTGATTAATGGCGCTAGAGTTCGCAGGTTGAGATGAACAGGAAAACAGCAGGCTTCCTGTGGCTGGCCTATGGATAGCAATGCTGGCTGTGAAAGCAGCACAGGTAGCCCACCACCGCTCTGGTTTCCATGGCAGCTGTGTGCAGGGACCAGCCGTCAGCATTAAGCAGTTCTGCAAACACTGAGGTCTCCGCATGAGGAGTCCCCCACAAAGGCACCACTTGTGCTCATCACCAGTGACACAAAGCTGATGACAGAGGGCTGGAGGGTCGGGGGCCGTTGGCCGCGGCCGAACACTAGCTGCTAAGCTGTCTGAGCCTGAGGGATTCGGGCGCCATGCGCCTCGCAGGACAGGCGGCCTGGCGGCAAGCCGCAGGTTCAGGGTGCCACTCAGTGAGAAACAGGTGACTCACTCTCATCAGACACTTCTGACGGTGGCCAAGAACGCAGAAGCGCCAAAGTTTCCCTCAGGGTGATGCATGCGGACAGGGAGCCCCGGTGGCCGGACATACACCCACAGACAGTGTCAGGGCTCCTCCGGCTAGTGTGGCCGCAGGGCGACGTTGGACCCCAATCATAACGCCAGCAGCTTTCCTACCCATCATATCCAGGGTCACAGTGAACCTATTCCAGGATGCACTGGGCACCAGGCAGGGGACGCCCTGGATGGGGTGCCAAGCTATTAAAGGGCACACACACGTTAATGGCCATTGAGAGTCACAAAAATACACATAACCACATATCCTTAGACTGTAGGGTGAAACGGGAGCTCCCAGAGAAAAGAGGGTGAACCTTCAGACTCCACTCACATGGAACATGGGCAGGATTTTAAAGCCCATCTCCGGAGGCATAAAGGTACAGTGCTGCCCACTGAGCCACTGCCCCCCCCCCCTCCCCAGCACAAGGTGTGGCTCTAAATGAATGATTTCATTTTGTATGTCACAACACAGACTCACAGAGAACAGGGATCCGCTCTGTTCCCGCTGGAGAAAATGACTTAAGTGGCAGGCGTGTGTGCATGTGACGTGGCAGCATAGCAAGCAGAACCAGAACCAAGACCAGAACCAGAACCAAGACAGGTGAGGACAGCATGCACCAGCAGCACAGAAGACATTTAAAAACAGAGCAACACTCTGGTCAGGTGAACAGCTTTATGTGATGACGGCTGCGATACGTACAGGTCGGCCAATCGATAGCAATCTATCTTGACTGTAAAAGCACCCCCCACCCCCGCAGGAGACCACAGCCTTGGCTTCAGAGCCCTAGGTCTGAACCCCATCATCACAGCCAACACTGCCCCCACATGGCCATCCAGAGAAAAACGTCCTGCAGCAAAAACCAGAAGGTTCCAGAAATAGACAGACGCACAACGTCCCCAAACGCCACATGCATTCGCCCACTGAGCGCCCCCCTCAGGTTACAGACAATCCAACACCGAAGGAACAGCGTGCCGCAGGTCGTACAAGTTCAGGCCACTTCAATGCCAGGGGGACAGCCCTCAGAGAAAGCAGAGCGCCAGCGTGCATCTCTGGCACCGGCCGCAAAGAGCTCTGATCTGTCCTGCCGCGTAGAGGATGTTTTGGGGGGAGAGAAGGGCCAAGGGTCTCATGGGGGTCTCTGGTGGGGGCTGCCAAGGGCTGTGCTGACTCAGCCACAGAGGAAAAGCCTGAAGTTGCTCTTCAGGGAAGACGTTGCCTGACTAATGCTGTATAACACTGTACAATAGGGTAAGGGTGAAACAGCACACACATCACAATTACTGCCATATAATAGCAGGAATCAGACGTGACTAGCAATTACAGCATAGTTAGGGTTATTTATATTCGTACCCTCTGAATATATTTCATTAGCCTGCCTAAAGCTGGACACCTGTCCAAAGACAATGTCACAGTGTCCTGGCCGGGCCTGTCACTAATCCTCAGAGCGGCTGTGCAGCCACTGCCCCCCTGCCCCTCTGTGACTGCAGCTCAGCCAGAGATCTGTGCCCCCACCCCCCCATCCTTGTACCTTGACACACCGAGGACAGTCCTGACAGGTCGCCACATGGCGCTGCCCTCTCGCAGCACCCCCTGCTGGCTAGCATGTGACGACAAGTGTCACATCACAATTAACTCCATTTACTGGACTCAAACTCAACAATAAAAACACGGATATAGAAAAAGTGGCTGACTTATAGCTAAAATTCTGCTTCGAGGAAGTAATGCTGAGAGTAAAGCACCTGAGTGTATACCACCAGACCTCGCAGGGTGGAGCCTTTGAGGGAAGCAGGGTGACAAGGCCATACCCCCCCCCCCCCTTTACATGATGTGCTTCCTAATAGCTCGTCAGACCCGTCAGCGCAAACAGGCAGTACGTACAGTGGGGCTCTCATCACATAACGGGCCTGCTTACTGAGGCATCTGGAGATGGGCATCATTAGAGGGTAGACTGCGCCCAGAGAGGAAGCTGTGTAAAAATGAATCGAAACTGCGGATACGTGACCCCTGTGTGGAGCGGATTCCCCCAGGGGGCAGCGGAGTGCTCTTTGCTGGAGCTGGGCCAGCTTATTACCACACACAGCATGGCACGCATGCGGGGGAGGCATTCATTATCACCCACTGCGGGGGGCTGCGAGGCAGTAGGGGGGTCCGGAGGCACCCCAGTGAAGTTGAAGGACCAAAGGGTCGGGCAGGAGGCGGGCAAATCCGAACATGAGGGGTAAGGAAAACACAGTGTGCCGTTTTTGTGGAGTGTGACAGTCGCATAGCACTTAAGTAATGTGGGGCCTGGGGTTTTGCTGCCTCCTGCTGGCTGGGTGGGGGAATGACGGGCGCTGTCCCCCCTCGCCTTCTGCGACAGCTCACGAGGCAACAGATATGCCGGACAATTGGACCAGCCACCAGTGGCAGGGTGGTCTCATGCCCTCTGGGGATGGGAGTACAGGAAGCAGGAAGGGCCTCGAGAGAGGGAGAGGCCTCTAGATTGAGACACCACCGGTTTATGGGAATGTAGCATGAAAAGCCCAGGGTCACAGGAAGAGACTAGAGAGAGAAAGCAACATGCCCATTCGGAGAAAGATCACAGGGCATGGATGGAAGGACAGCGTCAGGGCACACAAGGCACTGTCACACACACATGTAACAAGTTACATCGGGCAAAGAAAAACCAAGGCAGAGCGGCGCGCCGGTGTAACACGAGTGCGAGGTGGGGTGGGGCAGCAGGACGCGACGGAGGGAACAGGCGGCTGGCTGCTTGTCCCGGGGAGACGGGCGCCGGGCAGGTGCGGCTCAGACACGCTAAATAAAACAGCATCCTGCAGCACATATCAAATATTCAGCAAGGGACACAGATTCTCTATGAA
This sequence comes from Mormyrus iriodes, assembly GCA_011763525.2. Classification (NCBI taxonomy): domain Eukaryota; kingdom Metazoa; phylum Chordata; class Actinopteri; order Osteoglossiformes; family Mormyridae; genus Mormyrus; species Mormyrus iriodes. Next base: position 15,661,874 of record JAAGVU020000015.1, on the reverse strand, counting down.
GCTTTCGGCATTAGGAAGATCGTCTGAAGGCATCTCTTAGTGAGGGAGGGAGACAGAATCTAAGAGAACGAAAGAGACAGAGTGAGGGAGGGAAGGAGAGAGGGAGGTAGAATCACCATGATGCTGCCCGTTGCAGTGACGCGCTGACAGGGAGCCTCCGCGAGACACAAAGGGCGCGTTGGGACACGCGCCCCGCGAGCATGATTAGCACTTTTCAGCATTTTGCAGGATGAGAGAAGCTGGCGGGGGGGACTCTGCGGCGTTTAGGGAGTATCCTGCACGCTGGGGATACACTCATGTTACGGGGGTGGGGCAGGCTGCAGGAATGACGGTGCCTCAGGACAGATAGGGCCAAAAACAGAGGGAGTAAAGAACAGAGCCACTTATAGTACGTCCATTCGCTCATGACGGGTGAGGAGGCGAAAACCTTCTCCTGACAGTGCGGCCTGGTCACTGCGAGAGCCCCCCCCATATGCACAATCCATGGTGTAAGGGGCCAGATACTGCTGCCCAGTTGTCAGACCCCCCCGGACGGTGTAGCTGATGAAACTGTGCACCGCCTTATGGGCAGAGGCTGGAACAGCGCCTGGGATGTGGCTGTGCCGGCTCCCGGCCTCAGTGAGTGCTGTGCTGCACCTGTCAGTGTTTCACACACATTAATGGCGAAAACCAGAAGGATGGAGTCGAAACCTCACTGCCTGTGGTTTCTTCTCCACCCGTGATGTAATGAGCCTCAATCGGACATTGCACACAGAAAGCTGCATATTTGGCCCAAGGCGTGTAGCAGCCAGAAAAGGGAGTTTGATCTCAACTGCTTGCTTCAGATTCCCCGACCAGAGCATCTCCCCAAGTGGGTGGCCGCTTCATCCGAGAGGTGAGCCTTTGACAGACTGAACACAGTTCTGACAGAGTGAGCATGAAGAGAAGAAAAGATACCCCCAGCCCGTAAATCCCGGCAGGCTCTCTCGCTCTTTCAGCTGTGCACTGCTGGGCCTCCATAATTACAGGCTGGGTGCAGAAGGCAGCCGCAGAGCACTTCCTTTAATGCTGCCACTCACAGTGCATCACAGATGTAACACCCTCTGTGTGTGAGAATGCGTGCAAAACTGCAAGTTCATGTACGAGAAAGCGTGCCTGTTTTATATATGTGCGTGAAGGACCGTGGGCGTGTGCTGGAGAGAGAGGAACCTATTGCGAGAGAGATCAGCCCCCCTACTGGAAGCACCCCCCTCCTGCCCTACCCACCCCCGCTGGAACAAACCGGATTAGACTGGACCAAAGCAGGCCTTTCCGGATACTGAGACAGCCTCTGTCTCTCTGGCACAGACAGAGACTGCATGATATCCCTCCGCTGTCTGGGTGGGGGGTCTCTCCACGCAGCACACTGCCCCCCGGCCCACAGGAACAGCTGGCCCCAGCCAGAGTTGACCAGCTTTCTCCTAAGACCCATCTGTGCCCCGGAGCATCACATGCAAACAGGGCCACAGGGATGCAGGAAGACATCAGCTCCCCCATCCGACCAGCAGGACACAATAAACAGACAGAGCTCCTGCAGTGGAACTCCGATTGAATAGAGACACTGAACAGCCGTACATGTCACTTTAACAGTGGCTGAGTAGCGCTGAGGTGCTACTCTTAAATGTCAGGCTGCTGGACCCTGGCACGATGGGATATTGATCAGGAGAGAGATTGGGGGGGCATCCTTACCAGCTGCTAACCATGTGGGCAAATAAGGTACCCTCCCCCGGGCTGGTTTCACAGGGCATCATACCCACAGTGCGGCAGTCCTACCTCTCAGCCAAAACACACTGCAGCGCAGCACCCAGAGTCAGCTGCACACAGGGCAGCTTAGAGAATACATGCAGGGGCCCTTTCATTATAGCACACAGTCTCTTCTCTGATCTGCAGCAACGAAAGGCCAAAAAACAAATAAAATACTCTCAGCATTACTTCCTCAAAGCAGAATTTTTGCTGTACGTCAGCCACCTTTTCTACATCATCAGTCACATTGGTCTCTAAAAGACTCTGAGAGACAAATGATGGTACCCAGCGGCAGGGGAAGTTGATTTGCTTGCGGGGGACATATGAGGCACTACTGCTGCCATCAGGCCAACACAAGCCCCCCAGATCACCGCTTAGGGGTCCTGCAGCAAACCCTAGTGACTTGCGGTATGACAGAGGGGTACGGTCATCATGCGAACTGTAAATGCAGTCACTGAGACGAGGAGTGTGGTATTCCTCAGAGTGGGAGCTGGGATCCGACAGGCAGCAAGAGCCTGGTGATGGGAGCTACACACACATAGCCAATGACTCACTGGAGTCACTGCAGGAAACAGAAGTGGGACTCCCCACACAGCAGCTCATATCCTCCTTGGCTGGCTCTCCATGCCCCTCTGACCCTGTTCAGCTCTTCTCCAGGCAATACATAGTGCAGGCTGTGGCTTGGAGTGGCTTCCTACGCCTGCTCACTGGTAAGCAGAGCCAGCAATGCCACATCCAACTAACATGGGACAGCCACTGGTAGGGCCCTAATCGTCCACTCTGGATGAGGGAAAACACTGCGCATAGCAACGACAAACACGACAAACAGGGAGTGTGTTGCCAAAAGAGGCACCATCCATAAGGGCTCCATCCTAATCAGTGAACACACACTGCTCAACGCCAACAGTGCAGATACTTAACTCCAGGTTAATGGGGTTTAATGTCAGCCCCAAATATACCCATGTAAAGCACTGGCACAGCCACCAGGGGAAATAGTACCATCTTCACCATCATGGTGAAAAAGTGGCTGACTGATGGGATTCTTTTCATAAAGAGACAAGCACAGGCACACCCCTACTGAAAGGTAAATGCTCAGGGTGCTTGAATATAGACCTCACTGTACCAGTTACACCCGCTAATTAGCAACGGCCCAATGGGAATGGAGGTGGCAGACAGGAACACAACCGGGGAGCACACTGAGCACCATCAGTATCAGCAAGTGGGCGGCAGAGGGCCTGGCTCACAAGCATGCTCATCATCGACAAAAGGGCGGCATCGGGCCTGACTCTCAAGCATGCTCATCATCGACAAAAGGGTGGCAGAGGGCCTGACTCTCAAGCATGCTCATCATCGACAAAAGGGTGGCAGAGGGCCTGGCTCTCAAGCATGCTCATCATCGACAAAAGGGCGGCATCGGGCCTGACTCTCAAGCATGCTCATCATCGACAAAAGGGTGGCAGAGGGCCTGACTCTCAAGCATGCTCATCATCGACAAAAGGGTGGCAGAGGGCCTGGCTCTCAAGCATGCTCATCATCGACAAAAGGGCGGCATCGGGCCTGACTCTCAAGCATGCTCATCATCGACAAAAGGGTGGCAGAGGGCTTAGCTCTCAAGCATGCTCATCATCGACAAAAGGGTGGCAGAGGGCCTGGCTCACAAGCATGCTCATCATCAACAAAAGGGTGGCAGAGGGCCTGGCTCTCAAGCATGCTCATCATCGACAAAAGGGTGGCAGAGGGCCTGACTCTCAAGCATGCTCATCATCGACAAAAGGGCAGCAGAGGGCTTAGCTCTCAAGCATGCTCATAATCGACAAGAAGGCAGCAGTGGGCCTGGCTCACAAGCACACTCCCCATCAGCAAGAGGGCGGCAGAGAGCCTGGCTCACAAGCACACTCACCATCAGCCAGAGGCCGGCAGAGAGCCTGGCTCACAAGCTCTCTCATCAACAAGAGGGCAGCGGTGGGCCTGGCTCACAAGCATACACACCATCAGTGAGACGGCCACAGACAGCCTGGCTCACAAGCATACACACCATCAGCGAGAGGACGGCAGAGGGCCTGGCTCACAAGCACACTCACCATCAGCAAGAGCGCAGCAAAGGGCCTGACTCACAAGCACGTTTATCATCAGCAAGAGGGCTGCAGAGGGCCTGACTCACAAGCAGACTCACCATCAGACACCACCAGACAGTGAGCTCCAGTAGTGAGACTGCGAGGGTCTGCTGACCCCTTCACTGTGAGGCACAGATGACCCAAAGAGGGGGAGCGGGAGAAGCACACAGTAAAAGGTATAAGAAGACCATGGAGGGGAAAGGGTGTCTGGCACAGGGCACAGCAGGACTCACAGGGCGCTTCGCTGACAGCCTCCCGCTCACTGTGCTTGTCTGGTTCCATGTGCAGGAGACAGACATCTGAGGGGGAAGATCAGCCACATATATGTCAGCCATAGCAAGATGCTCCAAACCGAACTGGCCTCCGTAAATTACCAGCGAACAGTGAGAGGACTGCAGTCACATGATACTGTCATTGAGCATTAGCAAACGATACGTCTGAAAGAACGTCTTTGCCTGTAAAAGTGACGACTTAACTGCACCCGTGACATTCATAGGTCCCCCCACATTAGAGCTCAGATACACGCCTCAAGAATTAAAAGAACCAATCTGACTGAACACATCAGGCCTAAATCCTAAATCAGCAAGATGTTCAATTTGTTGGCCACAATAAAGACGTTCTCCCTGTTTATCAACGACACAAGTTCGGAATCATAAACGTGTTCAGGAGGATTACAGAAAAAAGGGCACATCTATCAGGTACCAAGCACATCCCTGCCACCTAGTGTTTGGTTTAAGGAACAATCAGTAGAAAAAATAAAAAGCCGTGCTAGGACTAGATTAATGTGGGCGTGTCCCGTCCCCAGCAGCAGCGTGTGAGACTCAGACCCAGTAACATCAGGGCCAGGGGCACAATTAAAACAATCGAGTCAAAAGGCCCTCACAGGTGCCAAGACAAAGTCCTGGCTGGTTCTCATCAGTCTATAACTCATGCCCACTAAATAGTGAGTTTATATGCAGCAACTAAAAAGCCACCAGGTCGGTCTAAGAGCCGCTACTTAACAGCATGAAGACGGTGTTCTATATGCTGTTTCATGCTGCAACTTACCTTGTTCATGCAGGACAGAATCCCATCAACAAAGGTGGACTTCACCTTGTGAACCTGAGAGCAGAAATAGTGTTGACGGGCCTCTGGTTACTGACTACAACCATTCGCTTCTTCAAAGAGTGTGTCAGAGCCTTCCTAATAGCCATTTTAACACCCCGCATTGTGTGAATGACCCAATATATTATTATGCAAAGTAGCAATGGTGGCGCTGATGAGATTTGAATGCATCGCGCCACAAACACAATATCTGAGGGGAACGACGTGAATCAGTATGAATCAGACAGGAAGAGAACAGTAAGTCACTCTATTGTGCTGCTTTTAAATGGGCAAACACAAGTCTCTGTTCCTGTCACAGGGGAAAGGTCACCGGGGTAATGAGTCCCCCCAGAGGTCGACTGCGCCCCAAGCCCGTGCGGCTGTGAGGGGCCACCTGTGGGAGCTTACCCGCCTGTATTCCAGAATGATCTTGGGCAAAGGGTGCAGGTCTTGCAGCTGTAGTAGCTAAAGGAGAAGAGGAGCCATAGGAAGAAGAGAATGAGTCAGTGGGTAGGAGGGGAATTCTTTTCAGGACCACGGACAGCCCCTGATGCAGAGATTATCATGATACGAGTACACCAGCCACATGCCGGGGGCTGTTGATGAGACTTACTGCTCCACAGACCTACAGACAGAAACAGTTACACACACACATACACACATACACAAAGACACAGACAAAGAGAGAAACGCTCATAGCCACACAGACAGACAGACACACCGGCACACACACAGAGCCCGTATCGCAGGGCTCTGCAGTCTCATTCACACACAGTAAGTTTATCTCCAAGCAGCCTTCCTGTGTGTGTGTGTCACACATCACAAATCTCACATGTACTTCCTGCCTGACACTGTCAACAGGCGGCTCTTAAGGTGGCTCAGATGTCTGCGAGCGGCGCCTTAGCACATGCGTCACATCTCAGTCGCCAGAGCGACGCATGGGCTAATGCTCTGTTTGGGTGGCAGGGAGCCTGGCACCGCACCCCTACAAGTGGGAGACAGGGCATGTGCTAATGGGGGGAGCAGAGGTACTGAAAGAGCCGGATGTAGTGTCTGTTGATGACACTTGAGAATGAGCCGGCATGCAGACTCCGACACAGCAGCAAGACGAATTCAGAAGCCTGCCTTTATAAAGGAGGCTGGTATTGACTAACTGTCTGCTGAGGGCTGTTAGAGAAGGGCTGTTATTGCCACTCCAAGCCCAGGGTGTTAGGAGTTCCAGGGTGTTTATGTGGCTCCCTCTGTTTGGTGACTGTGGGGGGACTCACCACAGACTCCGACGTGGACTGCTGCTGTGTGAGGCCTGTCCGGGGCAGCTTCCCAGCCTCACAGCGCTCCTGCAGCTGCAGCTTCTCAAACAAAACCTGCGTGCAAGATGGGCGGCAGCCACAGTCAGCCAGCCCGCAGGCAGAGTCTGCTGACACCGGAGAGAGGGTCAAACCTGGCGAAGCTGCACGCTGCTGGACACTAGGAAGCGCTGCCCCGAAGCCTGGTGGGCATCCTGCTCCAGCTGTTTCAGTCTCTCCTGGATACAAGACACACAGAAATGGGCAGGTGGGACAGTTAGGGGAGGAGATATAACCTTGAGAGTGAGACACACAGAAATAGACAGGTGGGAGGGTTAGGGGAGGAGGTGCCACCCTGAGAGTGAGACACACAGAAATAGGTGGGAGGGTTAGGGGACGAGGTGCTGCCCTGAGAGTGAGACACACAGAAATAGGCAAGCGGGGGGGTTAAAGGAGGAGGTGCTGCCCTGAGAGTGAGACACGCACACATAGGCAGGCAGGAGGATTAGGGGAGGAGGTGCCGCCCTGAGAGTGAGACACACAGAAATAGGCAGGCGGGAGGGTTAAGGGAGGAGGTGCCGCCCTGAGAGTGAGACACACAGAAATAGGCAAGCGGGGGGTTAAGGGAGGAGGTGCTGCCCTGAGAGTGAAATACACAGACATAGGCAGGCGGGAGGGTTAAGGGAGGAGGTGCCGCCCTGAGAGTGAGACACACAGAAATAGGCAAGCGGGGGATTAAAGGAGGAGGTGCCGCCCCGAGAGTGAAATACACAGACATAGGCAAGTGGGGGGGTTAAGGGAGGAGGTGCTGCCCTGAGAGTGAGACACACAGACATATGCAAGTGGGGGGGGGGTTAAGGCAGGAGGTGCTGCCCTGAGAGTGAGACACACAGACATAGGCAGGCAGGAGGGTTAAGGGAGGAGGTGCTGCTCTGAGAGTGAGACACACAGAAATAGGCAGGCGGGAGGGTTAAAGGAGGAGGCGCAACCCTAAGAGAGCCTGAGGTACACACACATCCAGACTCAGGCAGGTGATAAACAGTGACATGTTAGGTGTAATATATTTAATTCATTTGTTAGTATCAAATTCCATGTTTGAAAGCTGACCTAGGGGAAAATGATCAAAGCACAAAAATGTATTCAGCCCCAAAACGATGAGTCAATTATTGCCTGCTATGTTCACCACTATGTATTATTCATGCTGTAATCATTCATGCAGGTAACAACCTGGGTTGGCTGCCACAGGCTTTACAGCCGAGGTGGGCAGCTGGGGGCCACGATAACGCACCAAGCTCATCGTGTTCTTTTATGCCACCCTGAGATCATGACCTGGGGAAGCATCTGCAACTTCAGGAAGAAAGGCGGGTGGCTCAATGGTGCGAGTCCACTGCTGCTTGGTCCTTCAGAGCAGGACTTTATCTGCAGCCTGGCTTTTGTTAGAGGGGAACATTTGAATCTGTAACTGGTGGGCTGGACAAATATAGCACAAAACAGTGTTTAAACTCCATCTAGGTGTGAGCTTGACTAGATATGACATATGGACAATCTGAAGATGTACCAGAACAGACACCATCTATACCCCCACCTGATGCTGCACACACACAGGTGCATAGGTTAGGGTGAACACAAGCTCACATGAACAGCCCCCCCCCAACCCGACAAGCTTCACCCGACCCAAGCTGAGGCTGGGGTCGGTCCATCATGACTTCACAGCTACAGTGCAGTGGTGTTATAGGACAGGTTTTAAGACCTCAAATCCATGAAGTACAGCTGAATGGATTTTTTTTTTGTGGGGGGGGAATTATCAAAATGCTTTTCAGGAGACGTTAAGCAGCACAGGGCATGTTTGACATCCCTCTGCGATGGCTTCAGTTCAGGGAAAGTGGCAGGCCAATGACTGGCCTATAGCTAAGGAACACATGGTCAATAGGCAGGACCATTTACTCACTCAGCTAAAATCCCCATGTAGGCCTCACAAAGAAACCATGTATTCAGCAAGCAGCTATTCTAAAGGAACAACAGCACTGCTCTGTGAATGGCTGAAACCACCGATAGCGGTCGCAGCATCCAAATCCTGTCCGTACACTGGCACCAAGGTATGTGTCATTATTAAAGCCAGAAAAACCTGACTCTGTAAGCACCTAGAGCCCCGACGGAAGATACAGCTCAGGATCAGGATGAAGGTCAGCCAGGTTTTGCTGTCTGCTGATGCTGAAAATATCCTGAGCGTCTGGACCCAAGAAAATCAGTATCTTGCATTTTGACCCCCATCATAGTGCCGAGACTGGCTTTGCTGGGAATGCAGATGTACTGTGGGTGTGTGTCAGTGTATTTGGGTATCTGTGGTGCTATTAGGCTTTTGGCATTGTAGCATGCACGCGCGCATACACATACACACGCACACGCACACACACACACACACACACACACACACACGGGCCTCCACTGTGCCATCCCATGCTAAAGACCCAAGAAGAGGCAGCTTGGTACAGAAGACATGACTGTGGGATTATCCCTTTTCAAAAGGTCCTGCTGCAGAGGCAGAAATAACTCAAGGCTGCATTGTGACATGCCAGCTCTGCGCTAAATAGAGCGGCGCCCTCCTCATCCCAGCACAGTCAGCCAACCAGCCTTGAGCTTAACGGGGTTGGAGATCCACACTCCCAGAAGAAAGCAAGACAGAAACAGCTTTTCCGTTCTTCTGCTGGGCTGCCTTTGATCACACAGCTAGGCTGACCTTCAGATGCTCTCTGAGAGGGCCGGCAGGCACACAAGATGGAAACCACGGCGCTTACAGCGGGGGGGGGGATCCTGCTAAACACAGCGAAGCAGCTAATCCGGCGAGGGGGCTGACAACACTTCGGGTGTCGGCAGAGCTGTAGGAGGAAGTGGCTGAGCTGCGAGGGTTGTTTCCGTTCATGGACACCCCCTCCGGGTCTCCACCAGGTACAGCAGGACAAATAGATACTGTACATGTCATTATGTCGGCACATAGCACCAGAGAGAAATCCACCTACACATATTAATAACAGGCCATAAACGAACGTCTGCACTCCTACCAGGCTGAAACAACAGAGATAAGTGACCTCATTGCGAAATATGCTCCTAATCTCTGTTTTCTAGTAACCTTTGTAAAGTACATAGCGCAATAAAAGAAACTGTAAACAGAGCTCCTGAACAGGCAATGTCATGGACGGCTATTACCCCCAGCATCTCAGAGGTCCTCTTCAAAGCATCCCTGTCCACATGGATCCTGTGACTTTCCATTGCTGTGCAGAACACAACAAGCTTCAGACACTACAGATCAAGATGTCCTCAAGCTTGCTGTGATACCAGACCTCCAATGGCCAGCTCTTGTTCTGTCTGCCTGTGACCCGACACTCAGCTATCACTCCTCAGATGCTGGGCCTACGCAGTGCATTCATGTCTTATTAGCTGAGTCTAGCTGGGTTACATGGATGGACAGATACAAGTCCACCAACCTTTACAAAGCACCCTGGGCCCGACTCTAGGCGTGAGGTGTTCTGTGGTCTTATGGCACTCATTATAGTGGTCATCTGCATTTTCTTTTACACTGACTAGTGCTTGGCGCATCTTAGTGGCTGTTTGCCTTTACTAAAAGACATAACAGAGCAGCCCTCCCCCTCCTCTCACCTGCCAACACCGGGATCATACTGAGCTCCAGGCTGGAGAAGAGCTCTCCTAGCCCACGGGTCTGTGGAGGGGAAGCATGGTGGAGGGAAGGCTTAGCTTACACGTCAAGATAGTGCCATCCCACAATGTGGAGCTCGGAATCTTGGAAAGGACACGGGAACAGTGTTTGACCGGAGTGGCTCACCTGTAAGCTGGAGTAGAGGTGCATCATCAGGCTGTACAGCAGAGACAGTTCGGCGATGACGCTGGACAGCTGAGAGAGGGATAGACGGGGTGAGCTGCTTGTATGCTCATTGCTGGCTGGACTGACACAGAACTGGGCCTACCTTTCCCAGTGGAAGGCGGAGCCCCAGGGCGGCACCGTGTTTGGTTATGAGGGCCGGGAAGTTGGAGGCAGAGTCGGCGGGGTCCAACAGCCAGGCCGCGATCTGAGGGTCCAGCAGGCAGCAGCGGGACACTTGGGCACAGAGGGGGACAGTCAATGCACTCGTGCTCTCTGTCTGCTCCTGGAGGATTTAACACTATGCTGCCAAAAAGGATGGGTGGATACTGTGCAGGACAGTAGGCTAACGTTTTATCATCAACAGGCCTTATGGTGCTGAGTAAGATGGCCTCTCTATGCTAGGTGCCTCTGTGACCTAGGCCAGCCCCCCCAGCCTGCCTTGCTTCCAGCTCAGAAGCCCCCCGCAGTTCTGCAGGGCAATGCGGAGCAGCTCCTTAGCCTTGTAGCACACAGCCTGCTGGGCCCCCGTCACCAGCTGCAGAACCAGGTTCCTGAGGCACACACAACCGAGTCACAACCACAGCTTACTGCCTATTGTTGTTTCAAATAAGATGACAATAAACCACCCCTGATCACCAAGGGCTCCCTCTTCCAGACCTGGCAAAGAGACCCATGTCCCGGTCTGTCTGCTGCTGGTGCAACCTCAGGTAGATGAGGTCATCTCCCTCACCAGGGCCATGGTCAGGCATCGCCATAGCCAGCTCCCACTTTAACAGAACCAGGATCCCAGAGACAGGAGGGCAGGACTTCTGTAGGGGAAACACAACAGGCTTCAGGTTAATCATCTTGGTATCTGTGCTTTCCATGTCCATTAAATGACCAAAGGACCGAACCGCCTGCTTTCATTGTCACTCTGCCCAGAACAGACAGTTGAGGTACTCCACTTACGGGCTCTGGGTCCAGTTGGGTGGTGCCATCCTGGTACACCAGAGTTAGGGCCAGTGCTGGCACCTGGCTGACCTCCTGCAGGAGCTGGGCGCGCTCCTCCTCACTCAGCCGGCAGATATCGCGGACCCTGGAGTCAGTGGTCAAGAACAGCGGTGGTCTCTCTGTCTCTCTGCTGGGAGCTCCTCCTGCCGAGCCGTGGGCCTCCCGGCTGCCTTCATACTGCACATCGAGCCCTGGTTTAGGGGCACCTCCATCTCTCAGTCCCTGGGCAGCTGCCGCAAGATGTGGCGACCCCTGGCGTTTGTCCGGTGCTCCTTCAGTCCGGCGGACAGCCTGACCCTCTCTCCTCACACGAAGGACTCCACAGTCCAGAGAAGCATCTTGTGACATCTGTCTTTCTAGCCGGTGAGCTGTCTGGGAGGGTGGGGGTGCCCACCTCACGGTTTTCTTAGGGGTTGGAGGGACACACTTCCTCTTCAGAAAGCCATGGTGAATCACAGCGTTCCGGCTGTTCTGCTGAGGTGGGGGGCTGACCGGTGAAGACAGGAAGGTGGTGAGGGGGCCGAGGAGGGGCCTGTATCCCGCTCCACAGGCAGCCAGACTCTCATCCATTTTGCACACCTGCCCTTCACTGCTGCCTCTACTGACCTGCACGGTAGACAGATGAGGCGCAGGATCAATTTGTCAGGGTGACACTGCTAGAAGGAATGGCTTCTACGTTCTGTCAGTGATACTACATAAGTTTCCAAATTCAGAACGTATATATTTCCCCAAGGCCCAATTTGAGGGAAATGACAGGGTACTGGGTGGAGAAAAGGCATTAGACTAAACCATTAGCATCAGCATTCATTCAGAGCAAAAAGAACAAGATTAAACCACATTCAGACTTGACTAAATAATCCCTCCGATTCCTCACAAATTAAGATAAGTTTTGCATTTTCATTCAAATTCACGTTAACAGCAAATGCAACAGCAAGCACGGCAGCTACGGAAGATGTCATATATTCTCTATAAGCAGAAATATGTGACAGCCTCTTTATTTTGTCCTCCAAAAACGAGAACGGGCATCACTTTAGTTACTCTTCGCTGATGACTGAATGCCTCAGGCAAGACACTAGACCTTTATGGATCAAAAGATCAGCAGAAGCCTTTAGCAAAGGTGAAGGAGGAGACATTTATATAATCTCAGCCCACCGCACAGGGTAAGTAGCGTCTTGTGTCTCAGTCTCATTCTGGCCACAGACAACAAGGAGGTTATCTGAGGTAGGCGTCCCCCAAGGTTATTTTGGTGAGTTTACTTCAGCTGTCGTTACTGAACCTCAAAGGCAACTTAAGCTCAAAGGAAATCTCAGAAGGGAAAACAGAATGACGGTGTGCTTATAGTCCTTTCATATGAGACTGCAGCAAACCCTACACTTCCTTATCTGCAGACATCCAGACATTCAGACTCAAAGGACTTCAGTGCGGAAGGAGCGCTGTGTGCACTTCCACAGATTCCTGAGTGTTTATCAGTCATCCAGACCAAGACGCACATCGACTGACTATAGTCACGACCCTCCATACAAATACAACCCTACACAAAGAGTATGTAACATCACACTTAATCCCACAAACAAGGCATTCTTGTGAGAAATCAAACATTTATACTTAATAATTTTCTAAAATACCAATTTTTTTTTCTGATTTGGTTTGATATGCTTGTTACAAAGACTGTTCAGTTACCAAGCTAAACAGAGATCCAGAAAAGGAAAAAAAAAAAAAAAAAAAGACCTGTCTTGTAAAGAGATGCAGAGGTAAGCCCAAAGTAGGGCAGAGGATGGGGGCACAAGAACAGCAGCAGAAATGCTCTTGTTCTACCATAGTTCTCCTTCTTATTACAGCACCACCAAATCAGTGTAAATCATAGAATCACAGATTAACATCAGGCCGCTGTCAAACGCTTCATCAAATACTCCAACAAATTTATCTGCAACAAGTAGAGCTGATTAATATCCTTAGTGATTAAGAATATTTTAACAGTTCAATACCAGTTAAACATGTTGCAGCTAAATGGTAGAGAGCCAGCAAGCATATGAATCTGCCCCAGACGTTTCTAGATTCTCAGGGCACACACGCACGCTGTCCTTACCACGCACTAAGGAATTCACTTTCATTATACCATTTTCAGATCCTAAAAAGAGGAAACTCATTTTGGCTTACTCTGTGACACAGCACAGATTTCTAAAGATGTAACATCATACTTCTAGACAGCCTAATGAACGCAGGCTCGCAGTCTTCCAACGGCAAAGAGCAAAAATAAGAGCGATAAAAACAGACATCTATTTTTAACTCTAGCCTTTACAAGCACATGATGAGCCGAAGGAGGTGACTTCCTTCTGAATGTGCCTCTGTCCCTATGGGTCCTTTGACTGAGTAACTAATTCTGCCTTTTTGCTTGACAGATGTATCTGCAAAGACTCTTTATAAGACACTCCGATTATTTAAATTAGATATTCAAACTCCAAATAAAATAAACAAAAAGTGCTACAGTTAAATATCATGTATTATGTTTCAACACAAATTCCTGTAGTTGATTGTTCCTGCATGTCAATCTTGACAGAAATGAGACTGAGATGAAACCTTTGTTAAAACAGGAGCTGCTACAGTTGGAGCATATTGGCCCAGACAGACAAACAGCCCTCCTACACAATCTGAGGCCTTCTCCTCAGTTTGAACACTGACTAACATATGTGCGAAGAGCATAACCGTGAGCTCCAAACTTCGGACAGATTACCAATGGCACCTGGCTGTTCAAGGGGCTTGTGCTATGTTGACATCAGGCCTTTTAGCCAATCATTTGGTTCAGCAGCATCAGATTTCTTACACGCAAACTGTAACACATCACCCACTCACCAAAATGGGTTAGCAGGTATGGCATTCAGGCAAACGGGGACACTACCCAAAAACGCTTTGCTTTGTTTCTAACCACTTCCTCTTGGTGGGGGGTGGCACTTGCATAGATCTTATTTGATGTCATGCACTGTAAATTGCCATAGGCCTGCATAGGGCATCTCACAATGAAAGTGGCCCCAGCTGGAGCTGCAGGTCTAGTTCAGTTACTCCACTGCAAACAGTGCGTTTCCTATGTGGAGCAGACTGGTGTCCCTGGGTGTGTGTGGGGAGGAGGCATGTGGGGGTCCACGCCGCTCCATTCTCAGCTGCATCTGAGATGCGCCCTGATAGGAAACGGTGAGTCTACTGCAGTGAAGAAATGAGCTCTCCACGGTTATTAGTAACAAAACCGAATCCCCCACAGACAGAGAAGCTTCCACTCCGCAGCCCATATTGCTCAGGCTGTCAAGTTTTTTTATTTGTCTGTAACAGTAGAGCCCCACAACAAGCGACCTTGTTCGGAAAGTGGGGCACGTTCACGTAACACCCGGGCAATTGCAGCATCCTGGCTTTCTGCGGGTTCTGACTCCACAGGGGATCTCAACCTGCACGCCGCTTCCTATCGGGCGTGACGCTCTCAGTTGCAGGCTTGTTTGGAGGGAAATCGGCCTGTTCTAGGAACCCTGGCTGGGACTCCGTAACTAGAGCAGCAGATCTCTTACCGTATGCAGATAGTTCTTCAGAAGACAATTGGCTGGTTTGCATGTTATGATTATTAAAGCTCCAGCCGTTCCAGTTCTGCATCTTCTCAGCCCTGAATGTGGCACCTCAGAGGGGAGTTACGCTAACCAGTGACTGCCCCCCGTAAAAGGCTTTGGTTCAGCTTTACACAGGACCTTCACCCGCATCTGCTCAAGCTGGGCTTCTCTCCACATGCCTCCACACTGCAATGGAATTAAAACCCTGCTTTGCCTGATAACTGCAAACGTGCACATGGGTGCAATTTTGACACCAAGAAGGCCACCTGGGGCAACAGTTTTTAGGACCACCGCTGGGGACTGCTGACATTAGGCCAAGCGAGCTGCTGTTCAGAGATTAAATGCTTTTATTAACCACTGCTGTTTATGCAGCCTATATTGAGGTGTCCAGCATCATCACACATGGTTCAGGGTTAAGTGGCCCTGTGTTTCTGGTTAATACCTCAGCTCTGAACTGGGGGGTGCAGAGCTGCTTAGAAAGTAGAGACTCGTTCCTGCGATACAGGTCCAGGTCCCGCTGACACACTGCCGGGGACACTGGGGACACAGAGGAGAGGCAGAAGAGAGTGCAGACCGCCAGAGAGCATTTACAGAGCTATCAATTCAACAGAACAAACAGTTTGTACCAGAGTCTCCCAGACAGAGCTGACGGCCTCGCCACCCTGCCGCAGAGCCCCCCCCGCGCGCCCCCCCCCGGGGTGATGATGAGAGCTGAGGCAGGCTGACACCCCTGCCCCCAAACACTCGACCAGTCGCCCGGGTCGCTGGATCTGCAGCAGGCTAGCTACCTTCAGGGCCCTGAGAGACCTCCCTAACACTGGGAGCTCCATCCCTCTCAGGTTGTCAGCCTTATATAACAGCCTGCACTGAGGGGGTCACCTCGACAACCATCCCAGAGAAACCTTAGCAGTTACTAGACATCAGACATTGTCTACAGTGTTCTGCTACTGTTATGTAACACACATAAGTACTAATCACACACTCAACCTAACCAACATTTTCTAATATCTAAGATAGTACTTGGGGAGTCTCAATTTTTTTTATCCGTCCTTAAATTAGAAACCATTAAGATCCCTAATAATGCAATAACTCTGAACACTGAAATCTTAAAGAACATTAAGTGCAAAGCAGACTCCTCAAAAAAATTAAAGTGTACAGCCATAATATATCCTTTTAATACGGTACTTAAATTTGACCTCAAAGCCCTATTTGAACATAACATTCCCCTAAATGGATGTTTTTTCATCTTTCCCAAGTTAAATGTGAATTTCTGTCTGTTTATGTATTTATACACATCTAGCCACCACAGGACAGCCATGGGGCTAAATTAAACAAGACAGCCACTGATTTATGCTGCCTGACCTGAAATTTATCTTTTGCTCTATCGCCACCTTGTGGCTAATTCAAGAGAACCAGCAGAACAGACATGTAGACATGCAGAGAAGGCTATGCATTCCTCCTGGAAAACCCCCAGACGCTTGGCCCTCAACGTAACACCTTGCATTTTGGATTGAGGTAGACAGAGGGTGCTGGAATGGCACTGAAACACAGGACACTCCCATCATTCATTGCTGTTTCCCTCCTGCCCGACAGTGAGTACACTTCCATCTGACCGGCTACGGAGACCAGGGACATGAGCAGACACCTTTAAATGTCACAGAGCGAGCAGATCATACTCCCAACATGGCTCTCTCTCTTAGCCACTGGGCTGTTACCAGGCAGGACAGGATGTGAAGGAGAAGTAGAAACCTGACTGGCTGACAGCTCGTCTCGTGAGCGACTCCGATTGGCTGACGGCTTCCTTCCTACGATACGATGACACTGCTCTTTCCTCAGAAGCCTGTGCATCAGTGAAGGCTGAAACAGGGAAGTGCCAGAGAAACAGGCACAAGAACAGGATCAGATCATGATGCATTCTTAGGAATATATCGGCCACGCATATATCGGCAGACGGTGCCATTTCTGTAAAAGATCACATCAATCTATCCTGGACCCAGAAGCCTCAGGGTTTCAATGCTCCTTATTGATCAGCTGTGAGCAGAGATGTACAGCTACCCAAATGGGCCATATCCCCTAAAGTCCCTGCAATGATGTGAAGGGGCTGGCTGAACTCCCAGCATGCCATTCAGCTTACCTACGCTTCTCTCATCTTCCTCCTGCACTGCTGAAGCCCCCTGCACTACTACATCCTTCTTGTTGAATCTATTCTGGTCACAGAGCCCTGACACACACTCTGAATCAGCCTCCAGTCCCCCTCCATCATGGGTCCTGACCCGCATCATACTGTCAGAATCCATTCCTCCATCACAGATGGTGTCGACCCCCTGGTTTTTGGTGCCAGACCGCTCTGCTTGGCGGACCAGGGCCCACTGCGAAGACAGCACAGGTTTCTCCATGGCCATCTTCTGTCCACTGGGGACCACACATCTCAGGGACCATACCCTCTCTTCCAACGGTCCCTGAGCCCAGTGATTGCCCCATTCCGTCTCCAATCCTGGCATCTCACTTCTCAGAAGACCCAGTTCCACTGGCTGGGAACACTGGGTGGCAAATATGGGCCGTCCCTGTCCACCCCTGAAGTAATACATTTCTTCATTCTACAGAACTCTGCTCAAATTGCAAAGATAAATTATGACTTAGCACATGTGTTGTCACGCACCCTAAAGCCTGACACTCACCAGGTCTCACTGGGCTCGGGCAGGCATGGTCCAGAGGGGGGCAGCAGAGAGCTCCCTGTCGCTGCAGTTGGATCTTGCATCATCTCATGGCCCCTAGGTTGAGACGTCACCCACAAACTGTAGAACACTGCTCTACCACAATTGCACAAACTCCTATATGTACAGTGCAGGTAAAAAAACAGGACCTGCTGACCAATGGGGAACCAGCCCTAGCGGCTCGGCCACTGAGCGTCTGAGACCGCACTCTCCTATGCCTTCCCGTGCCATTCACGTTCACCTGCTCACTGAGGGCCCACTTACCGAAGCTCCTGCACCCTGCCCTGCCTTGCTTCCTCCCTGACTTCATTCCATGGCTCCTGCCTCATTCTTGCTGCCAAAAATGGAAATAAACCTTCTAACTGTATAGTTGCCGCAATCCTCAATGCTATCACAGAAGACATGAAAAGCAGTTGCTCTATACCAGGTACAGCCAGCAGCCCCTTCAGAAAAGCATGACATTATTCAAACTTAACAGTCCCTAGTATGTCACTGCAGTCCAACAGGATAATTAGTCTCATGTTATCTTAATGTGACAACAATAACCAAGAATGGTGCCTCTAGTTATCCTAGTGTAGCAAAAACACTGCCATGAGCCAAATGTAACAGCCTATGGTGTCCTGGTGGGATATGGTGGTAAAATCCCAGCATGGTCACTAAGCTTGGACGGCAGCATGACAACCATGGGCAGCCACTGAGAACAGTGACAGGGACACTCACACAACTGCCTCTCAGCTGCTCCAGCTCTGTACTGAGCCCGCAGGGCAGACAGGATCTTCTGCGCAGGCGCAGACAGAGCCCCACTGCAAGGCTCCATCAGGACCCCTGAGTGCCTCCCCTGATCTGGAAGGGGTCCGGGCAGGTATGCAGTCAGCCCTGAGTCTGTCTGGCCAGTGAGGGATGAAGACACCCATGGCGAGCTTTAAATCAACTACCGATGCCAGAGTCATGTGTTGACAGCTACCCTCCGTTCCAGTCACAGCATGGGTTAAAGACAGCTAGCACAAATGTACAGCCTGGTGTCGCCTATCCCCCTCTTTATAAAATTGTGCTGAAAACATTACATGTGTTACAATAAAACAAAGATACACCCACATGTATAATTATAATTTAACAAACTAAATGGTAAAATACACGCACAACCACGGAAAAAATAAATAAAATACTGACACCACAGCACATTAAAGCAGACTGTAACTGAATGTTACAAAGCATGTTTAAGTATAAATCGACATGCACAGCACACGCAAATTAAACACAATCACATTAATAATGAGGACACACTTCACAATTTATTTTTGATTGAAGCCCTGTTACTAGCAAGAATAAAACAAAGGCATACAACCAAACGAAGAACTAGCAGGAATCGAAACCCATCAAAGCTCCCCCTAAAACTCAGACTACGGTTAACATTACAGCTTAATGAATGAACAACCAAAAGCAGGGTTAACCATGCAAAGAAGGCAGTTTCTGGATGTGTAAGGCACATCCTTCCGCACAAGGTGAATAAAATAGCCTGGAGGCAAACAAATTCTGAAGGCTCCTGCCTTCAAAAACAGCTCAGCGGTGATCAGCGAGGAAGTCACATGTTCACAGATACACTGGGAGCACCTTGGCTGATGTCAAACAGCCAAGTGAACAAAATGTCTGTGCATTTCTCTGTCAAAGGCTACTTCCCAAATGAAATCTCTGCAATCTCACACGCAGAGCAAACTGGGTTATCACGCCATGATTTCTAGGAACGGCTCCCGGACCGGACCACACGACTCTCTAGCTCCTCTACGATCCTCCTCAGCTGCTTGGGGTCCAAATGGAAGGCGGCGTAGAGGTCCCGCTCGCTCCGCAGGATGGAGCTGCGCTCCAGCTGGTCCTGCTTGCTCCGGATGTCCACTAGAATCTCTTTCATAAGCTTGTTGAGGCTGTTGAGCTGCGACTCCAGCTGCTGCAGCCCCTCCTTCAGCTCCTGCAGGTAATAAAAAAATCCTGCTTCAATATCAAGCAGACTATTTTATCCAGCCATCCTAACTGGGGGAATAATCAAGGGTACTTGTCTGTTCTAATGAGCTGGTGCAATGCCCTATATAGCAACTTTCCAACACACTACATCAAAACAGCCCATTCCAACAAAGCTAGAGGTACCAAGTAGGTTGCAGTAACAACGCTTTTGCTCAGACTGCAATCTGCTGCTCTTTACCACATACAGGTCTTGGTCTTGTACAGTTCAGAGTGACAACAGCTTTGCAAAACCACAGATAAGAACCATACGCGTATATCACATCTCTATCAAATTACTTTAAGAACACTGTTCAACAGTCCATGGACAACTAATGTGAAGAGTTGAGTGGCAGGGAAAAATAATAATAAAAAAAAAAAAAAAAAAGTCCACAAGGACCTTCATGGTTTTAAATGAGAGGAATGCTGTGCTGTGTGAAGGCAGGAGAGGGAGTGAATAAGAGAGCTGCGCAGGACACCATCACCAAGGGCACCGGGGGCTTCGCCCTAAAGGCCATCATGCATAAAAACACCAGTGGCTGGAATGCAAGAATGAACAGGATGCGAGAGTACACCATCACCGAGGGGCATCTATCAAATGCCACGCAATGTTGTTCCTGCATGATTCACTCAACACCAGTTGGCGGAAAATTTTCAGTCTTAATTGGGTTTTGGGCAGCAGATTTCCCTCACTGACATCAGATACAAAAGGATTCATGCAGCATCTGAAATGCGCATTCTGTGCCTGTGCATTAAACTCTCATGCTAGATGGTGCAGCTCAACCCAACCGAACCAAACCTGTGCCACCACCCAGTCTTCATAATGTGGATGATAGGAACCTCTGGACTCTACCTGGCATCACGGATGAGGAAACATTTTGAGAGCAGGTCGGGAGTGGTAGGGGCGAGGGAACATACCTGTGCATTGGGGCAGAGCTCCTGGGTGGCTGTGGCACATACCTGCGGCATCAGCACTGGCTGCTGCAGCCGGCAGTACGTGGCCCCACGGAGCATGTCACAGTCACCCTCCAGACGGGCAGCACCCAAGGCCTGCTCACGCACAGCAGCGGCCAAAGCCTCCTGGGCCGAGCACAGGGCCTCCTGAAGGTGCAGCGCCGCCTGTGCCAGCCCCTCATAGGTATGAAAGGGCTGGTCCTGTTCAGGCCCCCCATCGGCCTCCAGGGCCCTGTAGAGCCTGGGACCAAAGCAAAAGAGCCCATCAAAAGCAGGGCTAAGTATAACAGCAGGGAAATCCAATACCACTATGAAAGCTAAAATGCAGGGAATAAGGCCTCACAAGCACCAGCTTATGGAACTACACAATAATTACAAAAAAATAGAATCGGCACATAGTACTGACAGCAATACAGTATGTCTATGCCATTCGTTGGTCTGCATTACCCACTTCATGCGGACTAACACCCTCCTTAAGCAGTAACAGTGTTTCTAAACCCAGTCCTTCAGGAACCAAGACAGTCCACATTTCAGCTCCCAGCCAATCAAGAACACTGAATACCAGGTACAGGTGTGTTGGGAGCCAGAAGGGAGTAAAAGCATGGACTGCTAAAGGTCCTTGAGGACTGGGTTAACATTTCAGAGTCTAGATAAAGAGCTATATAAGCATATAAAGTGGCTGGGAAGGGCTTGGCCAGCCCGGTACCTGCTGAAGGCAGCGTCCTTGGCGGTGATAATGGAGCACGACCTGGGTGCAAGGCCGAGTTCGGGCTGTGCGTAGACCTGGAGGCGCTGGGCCGAGGCAGCATGCGCTCCCTCCAGCCTCCAGGCCACCTCTCCCAGCTGCTGGCACAGCTGCCGCTCTTGGCGCAGCTCTAGCTCATGGGCCAGCTGCAGCAGCTCTAGGGAGGCCTTCTGCCGCAGAAGGACGCCACACAGCCCATCCTGCCGCGATGTGTAGTAGTCCTGGCGTGCCACCTGTAGGTCGAAATCCCCACGCACCACGGGAACTTTGAGCAGCATGGCGCTTGCTCTCAGGGCCTGCGGTACGCGGCTGTGGGTCAGGGCCTCCAGCTCGGCCTCCAGGGACCCTAGCTGCAGTTTGAGCTCTGCATCACAGGCCCGGAGGGCATCCATGGAGGCCTGCGTCTGAGTCGAGAGGACAGCAGAGGAAAGAGCAGGATATCAGGACTCAAATAAAGGAAGAGACAGATCTCCATATGCAACACAGAATCATAAAAAAACTCACCTGTCAACGCTTTTATTCAACCACACAAGCACTTATTTATAAATTTATTTATACATTCATTCCAGAGTTGTACCTCATTAAATATGCAGCTTTCTGACACCTATATGACCTTGCCGTCCCGTCCCGTCCCAGTAGCCTTACCTGTACTTTGTCACACAGACGCTCAGTGACCCACTGCAGGCTGACGTTGACTGCATGCTCCTCGGCACGGCTCTGGAGAAGCCTGTGCTGTGCCACCATGTAAGCCCACTGCAATCGCGTCATCTCTATGCGGTGGGCCTCCATGGCGCTTCTGTCCTCCTCTCCTGAGCAGCTGCTGAGGTCCAGCAGCTGGAAGTTCTCGGCATTCGAGGCCTCCACCATATCGAAAATCCCCGGGAAGAATTGCTTTCGTGCAAGGAGGGCCAGGGTTTTAGTGTTGGCCTCCTCCTGCTGAAGGTACGGCTCCAGGGAGAGCTGGGAGAGGAAAACCGAGGGCCTGGGGGCTAGGGAGACAGGGGGCCCAGCGCTGTCCCCCAAGTCAATGCAAAGGAAGGCAGCCAGCCTCTTCACCTCCTGCGAGAGCGCCTGCAGTGCTGAGTTGGTCTCTGCATTTTCAGCACCCAGGGTGGCGACAGTGTCCTTCAGCCTATGAGAGCTCTCCTCCTGCCGGCCAGCCAGGCGCAGGGTGGCATCCGTACGCAAGGCAGCAAGGACCTGCAGCTTGCGGTGCCGCCTCAGCTTCAGCTTCTTCTCCTGCTGTAGGGCCTGAAGCTCTTCTTCAAGCTGGGCCACATCCGCCTCCTCCAGCCAAGATGTCAGGCTGCCAGGGTCCCGAGATGGGGCCGTCTGGCATGCCTTCAAGGCCTCAGCCAGTGCCGCCTCATCCAGAATGGGCTTCCCCGCCTCACACAGTGCCTGGAACACCCGCACCTCATCTGGGGAGAGCACGTGGCTCGACGTGACACTGCCACAGAAGAAACGCAGGAACTGCCGGAGCTCCGGAACTTCGAAGAGCCAGTCGAAGTCCTCACCCTTGAGGGCTGCAGCGCCAGGATAACCCAGACGCGTGACGGCCTCCACAAACTGAGCCCCGTCAAGCATGTCAGAGCTTCCAGAACGGAGAAACAGTACTGGTCCAATTCATACAGATCTTACTAAAAAGTACACAGGTGTCTGACAGTCCAACAAATGTTATAGAATTAAAATAATAAGCCACAACGGAAGGGGAAATAAAAAAGGGAGAAATAAAAGTCAGAATAAAAGGGCACCTCTGTAAAAAGAAATAAAGATATGGAAAATTAAATCTTTTCCTCTGCATGCAAAGGACGTCGGAGAATCAAGTTAATTGCCCGTTTACGGCAGCAGTATAAACACTTAGGAAACATGTAGCACAGTACATATCCACGCCCTTGAAATCTAATTTAGAACGCATATTTTAAGTTATATTTTAATGTACATTTGTTATTTTTAAAAGATGTCCGCACAGAATAGACCTTTCGCAGCGAGTAACAAGACCTCCACCACGTGATCCGGTTACAGACGATCTGATTGGCTGTTCCTAAATGGCGCGCAATGTCAAAAAAGTGCGTACACTACAAAGCCCCTTTACCTCAGATATACGGCGAACATATGTACATACATATATTTATACACATATAATTTCATGCCCTATAAGTATTATATCCCACACGAATATCGGACCTCTTCCCTGTACCCCCAATTTTGCCTGTTTTCACAAATTATTTGCTATTAAAGTGCAAAGTGCTAACCGCGAACAGCAACTACAACATGATTCATGGTGACTGCTTACTTCTTACAGTTTTTCGGTGACAACATTTTTGTCTGAAATTACAAAACGTTTAATTTTATATTCGTATGTATTACGGGTGCCTCCTTACCGTTAATCTTCCATAGAAGATAAAGCTCCTGAAAAAAGCCCGCCGGTGAGCTTGGCTCCCTGAACCGAACGTAACAACTTCAGCGCTCCAGCCGACGTCTCGCTGTGACATCATATAGTCGCGACGACGACACCCCTGCTGCTCTCACGCTTACTGGTGGTGGGTATTAACTATTCCGTTTCTGACAAGTTTGTCAAATATTGTACTATTAGTCACTTGGAAACCAAAAATATTTGTAATATTTTTTTACATTGATTCTCGACCGCGGAAAACTGCATATCTTTCCTTTTAACTGTTAAGCAACTACGACCCCCAACATTAACCACGATCAGGAACCGCAGACAGAAATAAATTTCGGGTAAAGATTCGGCCCCGACAACCCTATCGATAGGTCCCTTTTGGTAGATTTTGCCAACTGGAGATGGGAGCAAATTATGAGGGGGTGTTCGAATCCGTAATTTTACTACCCGACTACGTGCCTGACCACTACTGATGATATTCTGTAATTTTAACTGCACACTAGGCAAGTAGTCAGGAGTAGCAGCCTTACGAAAACGACTACAAGCAAGATAAAAGGAACTATTATTATTCTGAATGTTTCTTGATGAATAATTATATCTGCTATAAGATATGTGACCACTAGAGGGGGCTGCGCCGCCCAATTTGCTAAGATGCGCCAAACCCTGAATAGCCCTCTGTCTTGCTTATCTTATTAATACTACGTCATTTACAAATGTGTATTTCTAATCAATTCCCCTTTAAATGTTGCAATACATATGATAGTATAAAATTTAAACTAAAGAAATTTTAAAAAAATCACAAATGAGAAATGTCTAGGAATGTTTAGGTATTTTTGTAAGTTTTGTTGCAAGAACAAATCCATCCGTCCATCCATTTTCTATACCCATTTGTTCCATGCAGGGTTGTGAAAATATTTGATTTTCTGTTTGGGCCTGAACAAAGAGAGCTATGATAAAAGCAGGCCAAATCATTTGCATATTTTCCTGTTCTCTGATTTCATTAAACCTTTTTATTCTATGTTTTTGTAATGGGCTTACATCTCATCCAGGGGGCCCTCTGCCTTGCATGCTTTCTCTGATAGTCCTCAAGCTCAGCACAGCCATGCACTAGGTTAGTGGAATGGAAAGTGGATGGGTGAATCTTCTGTTTCTCCCTTTTATTCAGGGGCTCAAATCACAGTGGGCGCCTTGTGAGAACATGGGGGTAACTGCAGTGTGACCTGTTGCTGTAGGACCCAGCCTGCAATGTCTTGATTCCATTCACCTGAGCCTGACCTGAAGCTACAAATCTGTTGTACAATGGGACTTTAGTTTACTCATGTGTGGGACACTAGAGGAAACAGTGCTATATGCTGATTACAGAGCAATAATTCTGGGGCTGATTATGTATAGTCTGATAATATAAATGTTATTCTGTCTTCCTTGTGGGCATTTTACTCTTCGTTGTCTTTAACTTGCAAAATGCATGCAATGTAAACAACAATCAACGTCTCATAAAATGTGTGGGAGGGTCAAGCAGCAGGAAACATCATCAAACCACAGTGACCATTTTTTGTTATCACTTGCAAATAATACAAGCATTATAAAGGAGCTTTCCAGTAAAATTTCATCATGTAGCGAAAACTAAAATGATTCACTGACATAAAGAATAGACAGTTCTTTCCTTATGTCTTATTGTATGATGTTGCAAAATTCAACTAATTCCTATCAGCTGCATTTCTAATACATGCTTTTGTTACACCTGAAAGCAATACAATATTTTTAGACCTTGATTTGAATTTCATTAGGCTGTGATCATAGCATCGTTTCCATGGCAAACAGCCGGCTGCTTCAGGCATATGAGAAAAATCTCTTGGTGTCCTCCAATCACATGCCAGGTGCGGTAGATCAAGGAGCAAGGACGTTGTCAATGGATCTCCTGCCACAACAGGCAAAACATATGTTTAGAGGTACAAAAAGGGGCTTTTGGAAGAACACAAGCAAACATCCACAGTAAATCCACAGTATTTAATTATACCAGTACCTGTTTGGCACTATATGTACACAATCAGAAAAAAGTATCAATCTATACCTTTGACGGTACAATTACTTGTCACTGGGGCTGTACCCTCAAAGGTCTGCCAATTATACCCTAGCTGTAGGTAATTTAAGGTACAGAAAATGACTCTGAGGAACATTTTTGTACCGTTCGGGGTACATTCACGTTGTTTGTACCTTGGGAAACAAAACTGTGTCAGTGCTGCACCCTATTTTCTGACGTTCTTGCTGCTGTAAGCGCTAGAATTTCCCAAGATCAGTTAATTGTATCTTAATCTTAACTTTGGTATACATGGAGGACATTTTAACTTAAGTTGTGTACTACCACCAGGCTTGGGGAGTAACGGAGTACAAGTAACTGCGTTACGTGATATGGATACAAAAAATAAGCAACAGTATTCTGTAACAGTTATCGAGAAAATGAAATGTAATCATATTTCAGTTACTTTTGTAATATATTCAGGATTACTTCTAGATTATAATATAATAAATTTGAAAATGAAGATTTTCTTATTCTTTTATAATCAATGTGAAGCTGACGTCAGGCCGTTTTCTGCATAATCTGCACCCCTGACGAGATGTGCTGATGTGCCTCTTGTAATCAGTTCCTCCCACATGCGGCGTACGTCCTTCCCACCGCCGCTGGCTCCAGGCTGCAGGCGTACCCTTCTTGATCACTCTGTTCTTTTCTTCTGATAATTATTTTTTTACGACGCTCCATTTGACGAGGGCTACGTTGCTATTCCAGGTTGATACCCATCAAAAAATCCGTTTAGTTCGTGGAAATTTCGCTGTGATTTTGTTTTTAAGGAGTAGAGGGGAAATATCACGGTGCAATGAAAATTATGTCGCCCAGCCATGAGAATACCGGCAACATCAAAGAGATGTTGATTCAGAATTAAAAATTCAATATAATATTAGAACATATGCAAATTAAGAGTAACACAATAAAAACTAGTAAGAATTTCTTCTGTTTTCCAAAAAGTCACTGAT
>JAAGVU020000015.1:15624724-15635237 GCA_011763525.2 Mormyrus iriodes | reverse complement strand
ATAAGGGGGTGATTTTAGCAGAGGTTTTGAAATGACTAAGCTAACACACTTTGACAGGCATAATAGCATAGTTTTACTCCAACATAAAGATCATTTAAACATCATCTTCTTTGGCTGCCTAAGACTTTTGCACAGTACTGTATAATTATTATTTTAACAACACATGTTCTGTTGCCTAATAAAAAGATAATCTTTTTGACAATTCTTTACTCTTGTCTTTAGTTAGCATTGATGTAATCCAAAAGTAACTAAAATTAATGTATTATAATTATTATTATACTTAATTAGTATAATTACTAATTAATTATATTACATTTTTTGAGACACTTAGATTATGTTACCGATTTCATTTTTCCACAGGTTACTAGTAACTGTACTGGATTACATTTTTAAAGTAATCAAATCCTGACTGCCACTAATACAGATTTGCACTAAACGATTTTCTTTATATTAAGTAAACGTTTTGATTCTTACATTGAAAATAAGACGACAACATGTGACCAGTTTCAAAGACCGTGGGGCAAAGGGAACTTTCCTATCTGTTGCTTAGTAAATGCAAAAATGAGCGCGATAGGCTATCAGTTTGAGAGGGAAGAAACAGCCACAAATGCAGTGATGTCTGTGCTTCGTCAAACCAAAAAGCAGTCATGACGTGTTATCCATACCTCACTGATCCCACTAGTGTCTCTAAGAGGCCTCAGACTGATGGAAACCTGAGCTGATCTACTGAAGTCGTAGGGAAATAAAGATTATGTTTGGCGTATGCTACGGAAGGGGAGTAAGGGTGGAGACCATTAAAGTGTATAAATAGGCTTTTTAAATATTGTTATTTTCAAGTATTGGCTTAATGAAAAGTTAAATGGACAAATCCACACAACACTCGTGTAGAGTCCCTTGAAATACATAACATAATTTACACCTGTTACATATTATACGGCGCAGTCCCGTATTAGAAGGGACGGGTGGCCGCCCTAGACGTCAGCTGTAAACTCAAAACTATCAAGTTACAACGTTAGTTTTTAAATAATCGCTATTTTCACCGTTTATTATTAAACAACTATACAACATTAATATAAAACTTTGCAGCATTTTTGAGGGGGTTGTTTTGGTTTTCATAGTATCAAATGATGTTTTTGAAATACAAAATATCAATGGGTAGATACCCCCCTCATACACACACACATTGAACGGACAGGGCCGTAGCCAGGTATGAGTTCAGACGCAGGTAATTTTTTAAGAGCTAAAAATAAAATTAAAAGCTGAATATTCACCTGAATAAAAAATAGGTTACTAAGGTGTCACATAAATAATTACTTTTAAAAAACAAACGGCTTATTAAGGGGACGGTATCAGTAATGTGACTAACGAGACTCACCCCCGAGTCCCGGACCCCACTGTTTTGCAAACCCTGGCTACGTCCCTGGGAACAGGCGAATAGCGTGGTCAGGCTACCCAATCGGCTCTCTTCTTTGGCACATTAAAGTTATATGACCATTGGATAGTGAAACTATAATCGACTGAAACCCCCGCCTGTTCACGATGTGTTTAGTCATTGTGACTCACTGGATTAACCCATTATAAATGTAAAGGGACCGCAGTAAAGTAATACCGACTGTATTTTATGACCGCACTGTATATAGCCTATTAATAGGCCTATGTGTGTCTCTCTCGAGCAGATAACTATAAATGTGAGAATTGCACAGCAGGTTGCACTCAAGTTTGACCAATAGTGTGAAGTTTGTACTGTACATACGCTTTCGTTGCGCAGCATACTATTGCAGCATAAAGACATGGTTCCGTATAATTAAGATGTGTAGCTTAGATACAGAAGGTTTTTGTTTAGGTTCAAAACATTGCGTCAGGGTGTGATTTTGTGTAAAAGAGCGTATGCCTATGGCGTTGCGCTGGCATCCCGTCCAGGGTGCCCCCTGCCCCGTGCTTCCGGGAATAGATTCCAGATCCACCAGAGCTCTGTCCTGGATAAGGTGCTGTGGACGGTGAATAATATAACCTGCAGTATGTCGCGTACTATAGCTAGATGAGCTTACGCGTATCCAGTTAAAGGCGCATGTACCGTATTTGCAGGCGAAGTCCCTCCCTAGACGCGGACTCCGCTGCGCGTTTGACGGACGGGGGCGGGACTCGCTGGTGTGCGCTATAAACGGGAGCTGGAAGATGCGCACCCCCGCCTTCCGAACTTCATACAGGAGCGACGGCTTCTCGGGGTGCAGTCCGCTTTTAAAATGATCATCGTTATTGAAAATCAGGTAAGGAACAGAGAATAATCCACAATAACTCGAAGATATAGCGAACTAGATGCAGATGCGTGTTTTATGTCTTAAAGACTTACCCGTGTTACGAATGAGATACATACATCACTTCTAACTTTATTATATATATGTATATATACACACACACACGCACAGACACACACACACACACGAACGAGATACATACATTAATAATAACTTTGTTATGTATAATTAATTTTAATTTTTTGATGAAATACCCGTTACAGACCAAAACCACTCATTACCATCGTTATTCTGTGCTTTGTAAGGAGCATATAGTATGTATTTTTCTGTTACACAAAATGTGACCACATACCAAAGCGAGAGTGTGGTCCCTTTAAACATTTCGTGACGGATGTGGGTCAGTTTCGATTCAAAAAGTTTGGGATAAAAGCAAAAGTTGGGAAACGGAAAAAGTTTCTGATTCGGACATCGGGGAACACGTAATAATTTGTGTTAATCGTAAATTTTGACCCAGACTTTAAAATGGGATAATGTATCGTTTTATTCGAGCAGTTATCAGGGAGCCGAGGACGGGGAAATGCGGCATATAACTGGGGCGGTACTTTTAACACGTCAGAAGGCTGTCCGGAATCTGGTGGTTCCTGTGCTGTCATGTTAGTTGACACGCATCGCCCCATAATCACTGATATAAAGTAGTAAAACTATATTAATAAGAACTGTACAAGCATTATATGCAAGGCGCAGTACGGAGTTTGGGTCCCCACATTGCTTCCTCTGCGGAGTTCCCGTTATCTTCGTATTTAATAGGGAAATAGACATCTGACGAGTCTTACAGAAGTGTGGGGATGTCTGGCGGCTGAACTATCGACTCAACTTTGGGAAGGTGTATAGGTGTAGGGTCGGTACTCTTAGTGACAGCCAGAGAGGCTCCAGGGAGTGAAACTGGCCCTTTAAACGGGGCAGTTCCCTTCGAATCGGTCTGATTAAATGCGCATTGACATTCGTCACTGAGATGTAATTTGTTTGCTTTTCTTTTCAGGGTGTGTCCCTGCGCTTTCACTAAAAGCTTTCAGCCGGCTATCCGGCGGGACTGAGGCAGTTGTAATCTAGCGCAGACGTCTTGTTTACTTTGAGCTTTCATGTTACCTTGTTGAGATTTTCCTCGTATTTTGTTATTAAGATTCATTTGTGCCGCCTCTCTCTTTCCAGGAAGCCTTTGACAAGGCACTCCGAGATGCAGGTGACAAACTTGTGGTTGTGGACTTTACTGCAGTTTGGTGTGGCCCGTGTCAAAGCATTGCCCCATTCTATAAAGTGAGCATTGCTACCAATCTTTTATCTTACATTACACACTATGTGTACAACTTTGTATATGTGATGCTTCCAGATAATCCTTCGTGTGCTGGCGGGCGGGGCTGGGGGGAATGCTTCTTCAAACCAAATCTGCATAATGCTTAAATGCATGGAAGGATTGCCTTCGGCTCTGTTGTTTGCCGTTGCTTGGCAACCATTGGGGAAGCCTCTTCCACCCCAGACTCGTGATGTCTGTAAAAAGATGACCTCTAGCAGGCGACCTATTCCTGGCTCTGCTGGATATCTGAAATTTTCTTTTTACAGAAGTATAGGTTGCATAATTGGGAATGGAGGGCAGTTCCCAGCCTCTCTGATTACCCAAAGTTATTGGGTAATTTATGGTAGCAGTATTTTTTCAGTCATGATTGCAAAAAAGTCCCAGTCACAGCACTGATGTGTAGCATCTCTGAAATGAGGAACGTGGCCATATTGTATGTGATTAACAGATGACGGACCTGTCCAGTGCTGGCTGAGCTCTCTGGAAAGGTAGAGCAGGGCTGATCTTTCCTGTTACTGTTTTTTATCACCAGTCTCTCTCCGAAAATCCAGACAACACACAGGTTGTGTTTCTGAAGGTGGATGTGGACGACGCCCAGGTAAGTAGAGCTCGTTGGTTGTTTGCCATATACAGATCTTTGTTTCCTCATTATCTGTGTGTTGGGGGGGTGCATGCCTGTATTCTCTTCTTCTTGATGCATTTTACCTTTGCTGTGGGACTTTCTTCGTGTGAATTGTTTAGGCTGGGTTCCACATTAGGTGGTCAGCTTCAGGTTTCGCAGTAGGTCATTGGTCAATTTCTGGCTAGCTGAGTACGGCGTGTCGTGTAGGTTCTGCTTAGCAATACACGATGGAGGACCGCTATAAACTAGGTTGCTTTTCATTGCAGGATGTGGCCAGCTTTTGTGACATCAGTTGCATGCCCACTTTCCACTTCTATAAGAATGGAAAGAAGGTAATTTCTGCCTTTTTAAAATTTTGTTTATTAGTTCACTTGAACGTGAATCCCTTTTAGCAAAAATTCCTCTTTTCTTGATATGTGGAGATCCACCTTTCCTCAGCAAAACACTGGTAGTAGAATGTAACCTGCCCACACTTAAACTGAATTCTCCTCCCATTCTGGAAATTCCATTTATAGGCTTAATGTTTAACTGTAGCTGAATATGGCCCCTTCTCTCTCAGTCCCAGCCTTGTCCTCTCCACACTCCTCTGTTCTAGATTGACGAGTTTTCTGGGTGTAACCAGGCCAAACTGGAGGAGAAGCTGAACAATCATAAATGAAGCCTTCGCATCTGCTCAGGCGTCTGTAGCGAACATAAGCACTGTATAACCCTCAGCTTTCTCCATCTCCGTGACTTTTTATTGCTGGTTCCTGGTGTTTCCGTTGTTTGAATGGACACGTGTACGCCATCCATTCTGTGGGTAATGTACACTTATTTTTCAAACAGCATTAGATCCACCAGGCTTATAGCGAAATTTCGTTGCTTCAGGTTCTTTGATAATTAGACTTTTTACTCCCATGCATAGTAAGAAAACTGCTTGCTTTTAACTTTTTTTTAAGTATCTTGCAATGTTTTTTTTTTTTTTTACTGATACTAATAAACTAACATTGACTCAGACTGCCTATATATCACTGTGTATTCATTTGCGATCCTTTCAGAAGGGGCTGTTGGTTATTAAGCCGCATGTTGCAGTCTTTCTGCTTGTGAGTGACTAACGGCATCCCCCTGTTTAGCATACCGTTTCGGGGAAGCAGCGGGGTCTGGTTCTCGGGGTCGCCCTCTGTTGGTCCATTTGCGACATGGGATGAAGCAGGAATGAGAGAAACCATAATACTGTAGGGATATATGATAAGGTATCAGAGTGCTGGGTAAAGTACAGAAGGAAAAAGCTTCCAGGTCACAGTGTGTAATTGGGTATATCCCTGTTTTTAATAAATCACCCATTATGAAGATGAGTCAAAATAATACTTATACATCCAGTAGACGGCAATTAAGAAATGAAAGTCCAAAGTAATGAAAAATTAATATAAACACTTCTTTGCGAGATTTGTACTAATTAACGACCTGAACATACTGCCAGATTAATTTTTCATGGTTTAATAAAAACGTGAGAATTGTTTACACATATACATCGCACAATCACATCTGTTTTTACACATAGTAAAAGCATATAGCAGCATACAATTAATACTGTTGGTTTCTATATGAAAAAATACAGCTTTTATTTTACAAAAAAAGTATTTTAAAAAAGGAAACTGACGGTTTACATTATGAAATCATGTTCCACACGTCCCTCGGCGGGAATACAATGTTATGTTGAGTAGTGACTCCATCTTAAAAATTAAATCCTGATTTTCTTTTCCTGAAAGAGGAAAGAAAGATTAATAGCAAAGATTAAATGTAAAGTACTGTACGGCAGTCTTAGGCCATCAAAGAGAATGTTTAATTCTAAGTTTTCTGGGTAGTAAGTGTATATTTGCTAAAAAAAACACAATTTAACTTTTGAGTATATGTAAACTGTAACAGAATAAAAGCTAACATGCGTGTCTTCCTCACCACAGGGGCACCTCAGCCATTCCATGTGTTTGTTAAATTTCACCACCTGTTCAGTTAATTAACTTATTAAAATAAGTCAATGAATTATTGATTAGCCAATCAAGGCATGCTAGTGGTTGAGTCAGAAAATACATGTATTGGATGGTTACTGAAATGATTTTGAAATGGTTAAGTTGACAGTCTTTCACAGACATAAAATCATAGTTTTACTCAGATATGAAGATCATATTCATTCTAAGACTTTTGTACAGTGCTGGACATCAGATCTTTTTCAACAGGCACCGGTTTCTTTATTTACATCCCTGAGTGAATGAAGGTAAAGTGAATATACTGGGACAATTTAATTGTTAAAAATATATTAGTCCTGTTTTTCTCTAGAAAAGGATTGATTCAGATTGCTAATACTAGTACAGTCTGGCTCACACGAATGGCTAAGTGGTTAGAACTTTTTTTAATCCATCCATTCATCCACTCATCCATCCATGCATCCATCCATCCATCCATCCGTCTTCCAGTCACTAATCCTGGATAGGGTTGCTGGGAAGTATCTTTAATGTTATTTTAAAACTGTTGCCTGAACTACAGAAACAAGCATTTATTCTTACTGTACACTGTGAATGATCCGTCTAAGTAACATAATGTAATATGCATGAATCACAAAACATGTAAGTGAAAGTAGATTTATGGCTTGTGTTGCTTAAAGGGCTTGTAATAGCTGTTTTCCTAAATGAACAGCTTGCCAGCCGCAGACCCCAAGAAGCACAGTTAGTGGATTAAATCAGCGTCTCTGTCTGGCAGCACTCACCCAAGTGCTATGTGCCATATGATGCATGCATTATTCATACTTTAAATGTATGAATACAAAGACAGCGAATCAGGTACACATACACACTCCTGAAGGGTTGTGTGTGAGAGCCCCCCCCGGTGGCGGCAGCGATCACCCACTTACCTGGAGCAGTCATGCCCGCTCCACCCCAAAGTGCAGTGACACCGATTAGGCCTGATGCATCTCCCGCCATTCAAACATGGCGATGAACACACGGCTGGGGGGGGAGGGGGGAGAAGTCACATGACTTTCAGAAGGAAATTTAAAAAATGCAATATCTACTCCACACTCATCTGACAACACACTGGACCACAGCAAGAACCTGATAACATTTAACTTCATCAGCATTCTTTGTGGGCAGAACAACACTGATATAGCTATAAGCAAATATCTGCGCTAGATACGGCTTACAGAAATGATGCAGTCACAAAAAGATATCGGATTCTGAGGCATACGTCTTGGAATTTAGCACACACTGGGAGATAATGCAGGTAGATCATTCCCAATGAAATACTTTAATCCCTTTCACAGCACTGCTGTAGTAACAGTAATACGGGATTTGTTCTGGCCACAGGGTACTCTATTAACTCTTCAAGTCATCGGATGAAGGTCTGTGAATCGAAAAAGTTTGCCAACCTCAAGCAGCGGCCTCACTTCCTTAATTTTATTCAAAAGTTTCACATTCCTATTTTTTAAAGATTTCCATTGCAGAGGATGTGGGAAGTTTAGATGTCCTCTTGGAGGGTTGGGGAGCTCACCGCTGTGGCAGCGCGTGCCAGTCCACCCTGCGGGGCACTCACACTGGTAAGGGGCCATGCAACGCCCCCCATTGAGGCATGGCAGGATGCAGATGGCTAGGGAAGAGGGATGGCAGGTTAAGAACGTGGAGACTCGCACGGAAAAGTGACAAGCATTCGCACGCTTTCAAACGTTATGTGTCATTTTAGGTGAGCAAATTAATCATGAATGAAATGGTTGATGGAAATCAGAGGCGATCAGTCTGTAAGTAAATAAACAAAGCAGTGAACGGATGAGTTAGCAGCCGCGTGGAAAAATGAGTGAGTTGGCTAGTAATGAAGAGAGTAGGCAGCAAAGTGGCAGAGTAGCTAAGTGAATGTGAATGTGTGATTGAGTAAGTTAGTGGCATTGTGAGTGAATGAGTGAGTGTGAGTGTGTCAGTGACTAAGTAAATGAGTGTGTGAATGAGTGTGTGTGTTAGTGAGTGAATGACAGTGAAAGAGTGAGCGAGTGAGTATGAAGGTGTCAGTGACTGAATGAGTAAATGACTGAGTATGTGAATGTGTGACTGATAGAGTGTGTTAGTGAGTGTCAATGTATGAATGAGTGTGAGTGTGTGCATGAGTGAATCAGTCAGTGAGTGTGAGTGTGTGAATCAGTGAGTAAGTGAGTAAGTGAGTGAGCACTCATGCTCCTTGCACAGCCATCCTCTGGAGTTGAATGAGAGAATCAGTCAGTGAGTAAGTGAGTGAGTGAGTAAGTGAGTGAGTACTCACGCTCCTCGCACAGCCGGCCCATCCAGCCCTCGGGGCAGGAGCAAATGTTGGGCCTCTGGCACAGGCCTCCATTCTGGCAGGGAAGCCAGCAGACGGCTGGAGTAGGCAAACACAGTGGTGTGCTTTTCACCAGGAAATTTAAGCACCGCCGTCCCCAGGGCCCTGAGTTACTCTGGTGTTTAGCACCTGTGACCTCCTCACTTTCCATCAATATCAAAAACAAGCCATGCACTGTCCATGCATCCACATGCCTCACGACCATGCTATACACTGAGTCTCCCAGCATGCTTTTGGCCTGGATACCAGCATGAGAATCTAGGAAACCCTGGTGGCTATGTGGTTGGGGGGTCAGGATGTTCAGTGCAAAATATTGGAAAAATTCTGCATGGCAACATAACCAACACTTCAAATGCTGACTGTCATCTTTGATGTTCTGGGTATGACCTGGAACCATCAGGAATCAGGGATTCCCTTTGCACTTTTGTTAAGCGCCAGGTTCTGCATGACTCCAGTTCTGGTGCCAGTGCTGGGAGTGCGGCTGGTGAACGACAAGGCAGGCCAGCAAGGCGCTCTACCTCTGCACGTGGGAGCGGGTGTCCAGGTCCCATTCTCCAGGCACCTGCTCCTGCTGGCACCCTCCATGGCATACCCCCTGAAGCAGGAGTACAGGGCCATGTCTCCGTACTGGAAGACGGCCCCCCGCACCATGCCATTGCTCACGTGGCGGGGGGGGCCACAGGAGACCCCTGCACGCAAGCAAGGGAGAGGCTGTCTGAGTCAAGCCGGACCACCAGCAGCATCACCCCACCCTGCCTAGTACTTAGTGTTCTACACATGTTCCTCAATCAGGAATTCGGTAATCCATGGCTTTGGCCTATCTACATGTATTACTTTGTACAGTATATCTTTAATCCATGACTCTGAGTGGTTTCATTCTTTTTTTAGTGTTTCTGTGATTTCATAAAAGCAGAACACCCTATATTTAACATGGGGTAACTGAGTGGACAGAATAGCTTATTGGAGATCAGGTCTTGCAGGGACATGAACACAGTAGCAAACACGAGCACACAGGAAACACACCTAGTTGCATGTACTTCCACACGCATGCACATACATGTGGATCTGCAAACAGGATCCATGTTTAAAGCCAGTTACAGCAGAACAGAGGTGGAAAGTTCATGTGCAGAAAGTAAAAATCCAGAGCAAGATTCTGTTTCAATCAACCAGCTGAGTATAAAGAGTCAAAGTCAGAGAGTACTCAAATAGTTGGTTGAAACAAAATCTTGGTCTGGATTTGTACTTTCTGGACCTGAACTTCCCACCTCTGCAGTGGAGACAGGGTGGCCTTATGTGGCCTTGGTTAGGATTAGACACAAGTGCAAACACAACAGACCATACGATCAGACTCACTGATGTTTCCTGGAAAAACAAGGGCAACCAAAGTCACCAAAACACCAAAGTCACACCGACCATGCAAAAGGGAAGAGAAAAAAGAGGAAGGTGTACCGGGTCTTACTGACCTCACAGCGCCACCCCAAGGACGAGTAAAACATAGTAAACCTCTTTCTAATCAAAACAGCAATGTGTGATTCATCCCCCTAATTTAAATGAGACCCTGATCCCTACTGAAAGTGCTGAGGGATTCATAGAATCCCCGAGTGACTGGGCACATCTGGCCTACAAGGCCTACAAGCCACACTCTTTGTTGGTCAATAACAATTCTCATTCAGTAAAGCAATATCTCTGATCAAATACACACACATAGATGTATTTGAGCAGAGGTCTGTCTTTAATGAACATAAACTTCAGAAGTGAGATGCTTGCAGAGATTTATTGGACATCAGTCTCCTTGCAGGAAATGCATGGCTGTCACGCTGTTTTATGCTTGCCTGCTCTCGGCCCAGCATCCACCACCCCCCCCACCCCCCCCCCCCCCCCCCGCCCGCCTCACCCAGACGCCCCACCATAACAGCCCCCCACACACACACAGTAGGCAAGAGCCGCACCCGC
>JAAGVU020000015.1:15611890-15624256 GCA_011763525.2 Mormyrus iriodes | reverse complement strand
CCCCGGCCCCCAAATGTGATACACCACAGGCACAGAACTACCATACACTACCAATACAACATAGCAGGCATGCAGAGGTCCCTCTCATCAGTATTACCCATGAACAGCATATCCCCCCCCCCCAATAAAGGCTACTCACTCTCACACACAGCCCCAGTGGGGGCCCACATCTGGTCACTCCCACAGGTGACGGTGACAGCACCCTGGCTGTGGTGGCCCTTCGGACAGCTGACCAGCACCATCTCCCCCACAAAGAAGACCCTCCCGGAGGTGTTAGCACTCGGGTCAAGCAGGCCGGGGGGTGGGGGGCAGGGCTTTGCTGCGGGGGCAGGGGAATCGGGGGTCACACGGCCGTGTAGCAGCATCTGTCATGATCGCATCAGGGTGTAGGCACCTTGTGGTACCATCACCATGAACGTCCCGGACGAGTCCTTTTGAATACTGCAGCTGAAACCACCACGACCCTCTGCCTTATCGGAGAAGATGGTTCGAGGTCTGTGATGTGTGAAATACGACCGAAATAAACAGTATTTTTTTAAAAAAGGTGTCTCCTTCAGATGCTGGTTGTTGTCATTTTTAGGATGAAATGTCTCTTTTTGTTTTTAAGACCTGCACAAATCCATGTGTAAAGAGCATACGCTTTGCACATGTGAAGGCGCTAATCCAGTACAGGGTCATAGGGGGCCTGGATTGTATCCCAGTAAGCCGAGGGGACAAGGCAGAGGGACTCCCAGGAAAGCAGAGTGTACACACACACACACACACACACACACGTTTCTGGGGACTCTCCATTCATTTCTATGGGAAAAACCCTAATCCCAACAATGACGACCTTAACCCCTACCCAGCCCTAACCTTAACCATAAGTAATCAAACAAAATATTGGACTTTTGGCATTTTTAGTGATTTGATTGCAGTCAGATTTTTATAAAATTGAGGTTTTCCTTGTGGGGATTGAAAAAATGGTCCACAAAATGTCAAAATATCAGGTTTTTATCACATTGTGGGGACATTTTGTGGTACAGTCCATTCCACGAAGGTGGCGCTTGCAAATTGACCACAGATTTTCAATAGGGTTTAAATCCAGAGAGTTTCCAGGCCAGCGATATACCTGGATTTTCTTCCTGTTGATGAAATTCCTCCCCATTTTGGACATACGGCACAGGATCATGCTGCAAGATGCCTGACCCGTCAGGACATGTAACAATGATGAAATTCCCTACATATGATGATGTAACCCCAACTCATTGAAAAAGTGTCTAATGAAGGCATATTGTTGGTTTTCCAGAATGAAAGAAATGACACTGTAAAAAAATACTTTAAATAATTTGCACAAGGGTGTACAATA
This sequence comes from Mormyrus iriodes, assembly GCA_011763525.2. Taxonomy (NCBI): domain Eukaryota; kingdom Metazoa; phylum Chordata; class Actinopteri; order Osteoglossiformes; family Mormyridae; genus Mormyrus; species Mormyrus iriodes. The sequence continues at coordinate 15,622,908 of JAAGVU020000015.1, read as the reverse complement.
CTTTTGACATGTTTAGATTTTTGATTGCAGTCAAGAAATTTTTTATAAAATTGAGTTTCTCCTTGTGGGGACCAAAAAAGGTTCCCACAATGTCAAAATGACAGGTTTCTATCATATTGTGGAGTCATTTGGTCCCCACAACGTAACACATTCAAGACCACATACACGTACTCACACACACACATCCCTAGCAACCAATGGGATTCTTTATAGGGGACATACGTGTGCACGCGGGGAACGGGGAATCCCACGAGCCATTGGCCAGGCAGAGGAGCAGGGGCTCCCCCTGGAGGGTGTACCCCTTGTCACACTGGAACTCAATGCTGCGCCCAGTGGTGAAGTTGTGCACCAGCAGCCTCCCATGAAGCAGTTCTGTGGGATCCTGGCAGCCCACAGCAGCTGTAACAAGCAGAGGGAGACTCTGGTGGCTCTCTACACAGATGGGTACTTTATTAGGCGTAGCTGCTTGCTAATGCAAACAGCCTGTTACTGCAAGAATCTGGTTCAGTGACTGTTTGGTTAGATATCATAACAGCTAAGTCGAGTTATCTAGGGGATTTTAAACATAATGTGACTGTAGGTGCCAGAGATGGTGGATCCAATATTTCAGAATCAGCCACCCTCCTGAAATTTTGATGAACTACAGTGTGTTTACAGAGAATGGTGTGATGAATAAAAAAAATGCCCAGTCAGGAGGAGGTCTGTGGGTGAAAACATGGTGTTAATGAGAGGGGTCAAAGGAGAACGGCCAGGCTTGGTAAAGCTAACAGGAAGGCCGCCTGCAAAAATAACAGCTCAGCACAACAATGGTGGACAGAAAGAGATCTATGAATGCACCACTTGTCAACCCTTAAGGGAGTTCTGGAGACAAAAGGGGTCCTACTTGGTACTATAAAAGCGTATCAAATAAAAAAGGCAGCTGAGTGCCCGTTTAGAGGGAGATATTACACATAAATCACAATTTGACACTGAGTGTGGAATTGCACATTACATACCCTCACACTTTGGTATTGGTAGGCTCCACTTTCCATTGGACAGGCAGGTGAGGTTCTGTGGGCCAACCAGATGCAGCCCTGAGTTGCACACATAACTCACATCGCTCTGGTATGTTTCACCGGAGGCCATGGCAATTGCACCCTCCACCTTTGGTGGGGGTCCACAGGAAACGGCTTGTGAAAAAAACAAACAGGAGAACAACTTTATCATACTTTACCATGATTAAAATACCTCGCAATAAGCGAGAAGTGCGGTGGTGAGTGTCTGACAGTCTCATTGCCATACGGACACATATGTATAGTCACAATCACATACACATAAGCTAGCACATGCTAACACATACACACAGGTACTCATAGAAGTGTAGAAGAAGTAACTAGTATAGATGTGTGTCTTACCCGCACACACGGGACGCACACCGCTCCACGACCCGTCGCTCTGGCATGTCTGAAAGGCCTCACCCTGCAGGGCATGAAGGTGCATAACATCCCCCTGTGACTTACTGACCATATGGGGCACATGCTCATTTGTTCCAAGAAAGCTAATTCTGGGAAGAGCATGGGGATTGAGGGAAGAGGTAGAAAGTTCGGGTCCAGGAAGTACATATCCAGACCATGCTTTTCTTTCAACCAATCAGCTGAGTCATTTGTGCCTGTGACTCTTTATACTCAACAGGCTGGTTGAAACAAAACCTTGGTCTGGATTTGCGCTTTCTGGACCTGAACTTTCCACCTCTGTCTGTGGGTTGGTGCTGAAGTATGGGAGTCATTCTTTTCCTGTAGGCCTTGTCTAGAAAGAAATCGCGTCTGACCAAGACATCACCGTCATAAAGACCAAAGACCTCAGGCTTACATGAGCCCAGCTACAGTCTAATCCTAGATTAATGCTACTCTATGGCTCAGCAGGTTAGGCCACTAGGCCTTTAACTGAAAGGTCCCTGACCCTGAGCAAGGCCCCTAAGCCCCAACTGTTCCAGGAACTCTGACCTGTTTTCTGTAGTATGTTACTTTGGATAAAAATGTCTGCTCTTTAACAAAATGTTAATACCCCGTACCTGTATTCTGAAGCCAGGCAGACACTTGTAGTTGACAGTGTCCCCATAGCTGAAGCTGTCACCGATAATGTGGCTGTTCTGAGGGCGGGGAGGTTCTCCACAGCTGACCGGCTCACACAACCTCATGGAAAATTCCGGAGACCACCGGCCACCATGCTGCATTGAACAACAACCAGCCATCGGTGATGATCAGTTGACTTTCTGTGACCGTTTGACATGGAGGCCTGAAGTTAAAAAAAATTCTCACGTGCCTGACATTCGGAAGTCCCGGGCCCCTCAAGGCGAAAGCCTTCCTCGCAGGACAGGGTGACTGTGCTCCCGACCGGGGTGAGGTCCTCGCCCAGGATGAGAACGCGCGTCAAGTTAAGGGGCAGGACGCAGGGTGCTGGCGTGCAGCGTATGCTGCTCGGGGACCAGGAGCCATCACTCAGGCAGCTCAGGGTGTCTCCCGCGCTGCTGAGCTCATAGCCTTTCTGGCACCTGCAGAAAGAACCGGAGCATTTCATTACCAGGATTACTGTACATTTTCCATTTTAAAATTTCTCGACTGTATAAAGCAGGGGTCAATACCATGGCAAATTGTAACAAAAACTCTGATCAAAATGCAATTTTTATCACAGACATGGTATTTAAAAACACAGCCAATATAGTTTTTTTTACCACAGATGCATACAAGTCTGGACAGGGTCACATTTGTCCAAGGACATGTGTACAGACAGGCTGACGATCCCAGGTACCAAGGGGTCGGCACCAGCGCTTTCCTAAGATGCTGCTGCCCAGCATGTGCCTAACAACTCATGTTCGAGCAACTTAACACATACTTTGCATTTTGCTTTCTGTTCACATCTGAGATCCTTAACCAACCAGTCCCAATATTGGGGATGCTGAGCAGGTGAAAACTTCCATTTCTCCATTGTGAACATTATAAATTACAAGGTAGTCTGCATCGGTTTTTCTTGCTGGAGATTTATCAGGCGTGCCCCCCACACACCCACCCCCAGTCCTTCGTGTGGGACATTACTCTTTAACATGTGCCCTGTGCACATTCTGGGGCTGACAACCAGCTGACATCTGTGATTTCATCAAAAATATTAATAACTAAATTCAGATGTTTTGTTTAGAATACATAGTAGGCTAATATGTCACATTAGTCTGGAAATACAGAAAGATTTACATATTTTATTTCCTTTTTCCGTACTTATCCAGACTTAAAAAACACCTAAATCAAATTGCACACATTTCCATACTTCACAGGAGTCCTGAATTACAGATACACACTGAAAATGTGACAACTTTTTAAATCTGTTTGATAACTTAAAGACTAGATTTAATTTTTTATATCTTCACCTAGTCTAGATTAGAGAGTTACTTGATAATTAATCACACTATGTCAGAGGTGAGGCCCAGAATCCACTCCTCACTGTATTGGCCGAGCTGTGCAGCTGAAATGCATTTCACTCAGCTGCCAACAGGTGTCACTGTAGAATAATGAGGAGGAACCCAGCCAACCAAAATGAAGGAATAGGCTGGTCTGTCTAGCTACAGACAGCAAATGTGGGAATCTTAATGCCACTGGAGGGGACCCGAAACACATTTTTGGACATAACTGCATTACCTACTGTATTTGTCATGCTACCTGACAACCTTGAGTTAGCATTGGACTATTGAAGTGAATTAGCTGTGTTCTTTTCCAGTTAGTGGGCTAGCCATTCCCTACTAGAGTTGAGGCTCTCACCTTACCTGTACTGCACTTGGCTCCCAAAGGTGAACTTGTGTCCGATGACCTCTGCATTTGGAATGGTAGGTGGTGGCCCACACAACACTGGTAAACAAGAGAAGGTAGGCTTGCTCCACCCGCTAGTCCCGGTGCAGGTGACGGGGGTGTAGTGGGCCATCTGGTACCCAGGCATGCACCTGTAGGTTACCATGTCCGGGTAGGTGGCGCTGCTCCCCTGCAGAACAGCGTTGAGCACTGTGGGCGGTGGGGCAGAACATCTTCCTCTAGTGCAGACTGGCACACCTGGGCTCCAAACCCTGCCCCTCTCGCAGGTGGCATTGGCAGGGCCCAGCAGCCTGTAACCAGCATCACAGATGAACCTGACCTGGTCCCCACAGTTGTGCTCCTGGCCCAACACTGCTCCAAACTTCAGAACAGGAGGCTCGCACATGCAGGGCTGGCACCGGGGCATGGCACCTACCCAGGTCCCTTTAGCTGAGCACTGCAGGAAGGGGTTGCCCACAGCTTCGTACCCCGGAAAGCACACAATTTCCACCACATCTCCAAAATTAAAGCTGGATCCATTGAAGAAGCCATGGCTGATGTCCTCAGGAGGATCACATGACACAATCATGCACCTAGGAGGCGGGGCATCCCATAATCCATTTCCCTGGCACAAAAGCACAGGTTTCCCTATCAGGGTGTAGCCCTCATCGCAAGTGTAATACACTTTGCCATTGAACCCAAAGTCAGACCCAAGCAGATGGGTGTTTGGGCCAACCGGTGGTCTCCCGCAAAACGCTGGCAGACACTGGGGACTTGCATGGCTCCAGCTACCATCAGCTAAACAAACGCTGTTAGGTGTTCCCTGCAGGACAAACCCGGGTTTGCAGCTGAACACCAGCTGTTTATTAAAAGTGTACTCGGTTCCTTCCACCGTGACGTTGTCTGACACTGACAGGGGGCCGCATGACATGGGGACACATTGGGGGGTCTCACTGCTCCAGCGTCCATCCGGCTGGCAAGTGCTGCTTTTGCTACCCAGCAGGACAAACCCCGGTAGGCAACTATAGTGGACGACACTGGGATACAGGAAAGAGTCACCTTGGACAGAACCATCAGCAACTTCCCCGGGGTGTCCACATGAGACTGGACTGCAGCTCGGGGCGCTGTCGCTCCAGCGCCGGCCTGAGATGCACTGCCGGATGGTCTGACCCACCAGCTCGTAGCCCTTGTCGCAGCTATACTGGACCAAACCACCCAGAGCCACATCAGTGATGGTTACGGAGCCATGTTCTGGGGTCTCCGGAGGCTCACACTCAGCTGGGAGGCAGACAGGGGCTGTCCCGTTCCACGCTCCATCCTCCTTACACATGAGCTTAGACACCCCAACCAGCTCATACCCTGGCTGGCAGCGGTACTCCACCGTCATGCCATGCAGAAAGCTGGTTTCAGCCTGGGATATGGACCCAGCTAAGCTGTAATCAGTTCCTCCGTGGTTGGCGGAGGAATCCGCGACTTTGACGAACTCCCCAAAGTCGATGTGCGGGGGCAGGCCGCAGTCTGTCAGCACACACGAGGGGGTCGGGCTGGACCAGCCAGACTCCTCACAGGTCAGGTAGTTCTGTCCCTCGAGCTGGAATCCTGGGAAGCAGCTGTAGAAGATGGTAACGCCAAACTTGTGCTCGCGACCTTCCAGGAAGCCATTGGGGATGGGCTTGGGTGGCGTGCAGTAGATCTGCACACACACAGGAATCTCCTTGTCCCACTCACCTGTCTCTAAGCAGCTCAATGTCTCAGGGCCCTCTAGCTGAAAGCCCCTGTTGCACGTGTAGGTGATGGCATGGCCGAACTGGAGCTGGGAGTACGAGACCATGCCATTGGCGATCTCCTTGGGTGGGCCGCACTCCACAGGCCTGCAGAGAGGTGTGGCACCCATCCAGAGGCCATCCGGGCCACACAGCACTGTGGAATTCCCCTCGAGGTTGTACCCAGGCTTACAGCTGTATATTGCTGGGCTCAGATACATGAGGCCTTGAACATCCACGATACCGTTGAGGATTTCAGATGGCTGTGGGCACTCAACTGGGCTGCAGTCTGGCAGCGGCTCGCTCCATTGACCATCCGCTTGGCACCGCACCGAGGTCTCCTTCCTCAGCGTGAAGCCATCCACGCAGGAGTAAGCCACGACACTCCCGTAGCCTGTGGCTGTGGATAAGGGGTCCCCATAAGACACCTTGGGGGGTGGTCCACAAAAAACCTGCGTGCAGATGGGGAAGGTGTCGTTCCACTCCTGCGTCTGAGTGCAGCGGAGGACCTGGGCCCCATGAAGGACGTAGCCATCCTCGCAGAAAAGCTGGATGGTGTGTGAATCAGAGTCGAGGCTCTTCAGGACCAGGTGGTTCTCCTCCAGGGGAGGCTCTGGGCACTGGACTGGCTTGCACTGAGGAGTCCGGCCCTTATCCCATTTGACGTCTTTCAGACAGGTCCAGATGGCATCTCCGATCAGCTCGTAGCCCTCATCACAGATGTACTCCACCTTGCTCCCCACCTCGAAGGCCGTGGCCTTGTACCTCCCGTGGGGGACGTCTGGAGGGTCCTCGCAGGTGAGTGGGACGCAGGATGGCTTGGTAGACCATTGCCTGTTAGCCTGGCACGTGATGTCCGGACTGCCCCTCAGCTCGTACCCGGCGTTACAGGCGTATGTCACTCTGCTGTTGAACACGAAGCGGCTTTTAGTCTGTGGACCACAAGACATCGTAATTAACGATAAAGCGACCAGACAGAGGCACTTAATCCCAACGCCTAGGAAATGTACCACTGCTTGATATCTTCCTGAGATCCAGGGGAAAAAGGTTTTTTAATATTAGTCAAAATATTGATATAACAGGAACAGAAAGTTGGCAAGGTCACACCCCTACACGTGATGTCATCTTTAAAGCCGTAACTGTAATTAAAGGAACAATAGGGCTTAATAGAGTGGCATGTGTAGCATGAGATATGAGCAAAACCATAACAGTAGACAAAAAATTGTCTGCTAAATTGATAAAATGATTGGCTACCTTGATGTAGCCCTTTGTCAGAAGAGGGGGGTCAGAACAGGACACGGGCTGGCAGGAGGGCAGAGCCCCGCTCCACTCGCCATTCGCTTGGCAGCTTCTCCTTTTTTCCCCATGGATCATGAAGCCCTTGTCGCAGCTGTACGCCACCATGGCCCCGAAGCTATAGTTGGTCCCACTGACGTACCCTTGGGCGATGGACTCAGGTTTCGAGCAACGCACGGGCACACAGCCAATGTCGGAGGGGGAGGGCACCCACTCCCCTCCCAGCATGCACCTCAGCGTGGCTGTGGTGTTGAGTGTGAAGCCCTCCTCGCATTTGTAGCTGACCTCCGTGTTGCTGCTGTACTTGTTGGGCCGGCTGGTGGAGACTGAGTCCAGGATGGCATGGGGCAGGTCCGGCGGGCGCTGGCAGAAGTTAGCGATGCAGATGGGTGTCTCGCGGCCCTCGGGGGGAACCCACTGGCCCTGGGCGTTGCAGCGGACCTCGGAGTTGTTGCCAGTGGTGTAGCCGTCCTTGCAGAAGTATATAGCTGTGTCTCCAAAGAGCTGATGGCCAGACTGTTGGTATAGGGCGTGGTCCACATGGGGAGGGGGCCCGCAGGAACGGGGCACACACTGGGCAGAGCTCTGGTTCCACTGGCCGGTAGGCAGGCACTCGAGGGTTTGTGGGCCCAGCAGCGTGTATCTGTGTGTTTATGAGCATTAGGTTATCAGGACAGCGGGAGGTCACCTGACTGTAAGGTAATATCGTATAGAGCAGTGTCCTTACCCTTCATCACAGGTGTAATGCACCTGATTCCCCAGGGTAAAGTTGTTGCCTATGGTTGTGGCGTTCAGCAGCGTGGGCGGCTTCCCGCAGTCCACCTCAGCGCACCGTGGTACCAGCATACTCCACTCTCCGGAATCTTCGCAGGACACGTCTGCAGAACCCTGCAGTCTTGAGACCAACTTCCAGTTACACAGAATCACAGCTGCCTGTCTCTTCATAGGCCAGGCACACATCTAACGCATCACATGCTAGATATCCATCTAGCTCCTCCGAGGTCTATCAGGTCATACAGTCACCAAAGTTTTTATGCTACCCATTCATTCATCAGTTTTTACTTCGCTCACCAAATTAAGGGCCTCAGAGGGACTGTCACAGTGACATCAGCCACAACACGTTAGAAAGGGTAACTTGTGATGGTCCTCTTACCTGTACCCCTCCGCACAGGTGTAGGTGACAGTGGATTGATATGTTCTCTTGGTGCCCGTGACAATTCCATGTTCGACATGTGGGGGCTCTTTGCAGATCACCAGTTCACAGGCAGGGGGCGATCCACTCCATTTCAGGCTAGCCAAGCATTCGATCTCTGCTGGGCCCCGTGAGAAAAACCCTTTCTTGCAGCTGGAAAATGTCACAGGGCCAACATCATCAGGAATAATGGGACATGCATGGTACTCAGTTGTACTTGATTGTCGTTGAAAGGGAAAATCCAACAGTGCTTTTTTGTAGTTATTAAATTACAAAAGTACACTGGGTTTATTACATTAGACACCCTGGGTTAGCAAATGACAATTTTATTTTATATTTAAACAGACTTTCAGTCATTACTCTGATGTGAAGTAACTCAACACAACCCAATATATTCAAATCAAACACACTGCCATAATGTTGTGCATATTTAATGGCACAGCATTTCATTAAAAGACACCCTGATAATGTTCTGTTCTTTTTAAAGTCCCAGGACATTGTGACACACTTTCTTGAGATGCCTGACATGATACCTGAAAGTCACCTTGCTTCCGAAAGTGAAGTTGTTCCCCTTGATGACGGAATTATCCGGAACAGGAGGCTTTCTGCAGGACAGGGCTGGAGGAGGGATGGTGATGCAGATATTACTCAGGCACGCTCGTTCACAATGTGGCGCTCTGCGTTAGCCCCTTGAGTGCATGGAGTGGAACAAACCACAGTCCGTTTCTTGTTTTAGATTAAATCAATATTTGCTCCCCTTGTATCAAAGGGAAACCCCACCCACTCTGGACAGACTATGTATTACTCCTAATGAGATTATTGCACTGGACACCCAAAGCAGAACCCTTCTGTCCATGAAAGGTATGCCCCGCCTTCTCGGCAATGCTGAGTTCCCCATTAGTCCACTGTATTTGGTCAGTTTGGTTACCTTTGCAGTAGGGAAAGATGCCATCCCACTCTCCAGTCTCTGTGCACCACATGTGGGACGAACCAATCAGCTCATAGCCCTCCTCACAGGTAAACACCACCTCGCTGCCCATGATGAATTTGCTCCCGTCCCGGTGACCGAACTCTGGATAGCCAGGGTTCCTGCATTTGACTGGTTCTGATTTGATTAATGACAGAGAATGAACAAGACAGACAGTACAACATCACAGCACGTCACTCTCATGATCATGATGGCGTCCTCTCAATAAAAATAAAAATGAAACTAAACTTGCATAGAAATAAGTAGACCGGTTGTCAAAGATGCTTCATTAGCTCGTAGTTACTGATGGCCTAACCCTAAGCGTAAGCCTAACCCTAACCCCAGCCTGCTCTGGGCTTGTGGGTTACCTGTGCAGTTCTTGCCATCGCCACTGTAGGGGGGCACACAGGTGCAAGTGTACGAGCCGTCCGTGTTGTGGCAGGTGGCGTGCTTGTCACAATCGGATCCTAGTGCACACTCGTTTACATCTGCACCAGACAGGGGCGATGGGATCACAATGGGGGCGGGAGGGGAGTTAGAAGAGCCAGTTAAACGTCCAATCATATACACGTAGATAATAATGTGCAAACTGTCAGTAAGCCTAAGTATGTGCAGACTATTGTAAGATGGTGTTACAGCGTAAGCACTAATTTACTGCGGATGATTCAGATCAGGTAAGACCTCCCCACCTAGGCATGCCGGAGGGTTGCCAGTCCAGGTCCCATTGTTAGCACACAGCATTTTGGGGTCCCCTAGCAGGTAGAAACCGGAACTGCAGCGGTAGGTTACAGCGCCGCCGGCATGAAAATCGTCCCCGGTGTACAGGCCATGTTCCAGGTCTGGTGGGGGCCCACAGTCCACCCCTGTAAAATTTCAACAGTGTCAGCATCCCCTGGGGCACTGGTGTAAGTGTGGGGGGCAGGAGGGGGTTAATGCTCAACAAAAAAATACACAGAGCGTATATGACACATTAATCTTGGAAAAAATGTGGAAAACTGAGCCTCTCGATTTGCCTGAAGTCGAACTGCACAACAACAGCACAAAGTGCTTTGCCGATTGGATGGGATCCAATTGGCACGCACCACTGCATTGTGGGTTAACAGGTTAATAGCACTCATCCCGTACTGTAAACACTTATACTGGATTTTTTGGCAATCCCAATCTGCACTCTGTCTAACAGCACTGTAATAGTCCTTATTCATCAGCGCACACACACATCAGAGCCAGGTTCTGGACTCCTTCAGTACTGCGGTAGACTTTCTGGTAGTTTTCCTCAAAAATGAGTCACCAAGGCGAGTCCATTTTGAGGTGCTGTTCACCTTCAGGAACATGGATGCAGGTTATCCCCATTCCCAAGACCTCCCTCTTCCCACGCTCCCAGGCTGTAGCCGTGCTTACTCTCACACTGTGGAAGAGGGTGATTCCACGCGCCCCTGTTGTGGCACCACAGCTCCGACTCCCCCACCAGGTAGAAGCCGGGATCGCAGGAGACCTGCACCTGGGAGCCTGGGCTGGCCATCGGCCTTGAGGCACGAAGGTGAGCGATGGCATTCTCCAGCAGGGGACAATCTGATACCAAAATAAACAAAAATATTTTGGGGTTTGCAGTTTTGTCAAATCATCTAATTTTACCTAGCAAATGATAATAAAACCTTCTTTAACTTAGATGCTTTAACTATAAGCACATACCAGTGATAAATTTAGGATGCCTACATAGCCCACATAGTTACAAACACATAATCATAAAGAAGTATGATACAGTATGAGTATAAGCATATCTGTAGTGTGATACAGTATGAGTGAGTATAAGTGTATCTGTAGCGTGATACAGTATGAGTGAGTATAAGTGTATCTGTAGCGTGATACAGTATGAGTGAGTATAAGTGTATCTATAGCGTGATACAATATGACTGAGTATAAGCGTATCTGTAGCGTGATACAGTATGAGTGAGTATAAGCGTATCTGTAGCGTGATACAGTATGAGTGA
>JAAGVU020000015.1:15570269-15603654 GCA_011763525.2 Mormyrus iriodes | reverse complement strand
GCAAATAACAGTTAGAGACTAACACACATCCTTTCACTCAGCACAGAGAAAAACACACATCCTCTCCAACAGCACAGAGTCTAACACACATCCTTTCCAACAGCACAGAGTCTAACACACATCCTTCCCATTAACACATATCATTTAGCAGAGACTAGCTCACCACACATCCTGTCTTTAAGCACAGAACCAGGCCGGCAAAACAGTGAGGCTTTTTGGCTCTCCAGGGACTTGGGGTCAGCCATGATCATTTCCGAGTCCACGCGGAAGGTAGACAGCGGCTGTTTGCTGAGCGTCCTCTTCAACCTATTGGTCAGCTGCTCCAGGGTGCGGAGAAGGCGCTTCTGATTGGCTGCCTCCACCGAGTTGTTCCTCCAGGCGGGCAGTGGGATGGTCGCTGGAGGGACACAGATCCATCTACTAGGGGGTTTCAGTTGTCAGGTGGCAGGGGGGCCGTGAGGATCTCAGAGGGTACCTACATCATGTTGCTTAATAATAACCCTCAAATACAGAAATATCTATCCTCAAAGAGTAGAATGGAAATGCTGAAAAGGCTCAGAAAACCTTAAGAGCCAGGTTCTGGTACTTCTGGGTGAAAGCGCTGCACCGTACCTGTGATGTTGAAGAAGATCTGGATTTTCTGGTCCCTGGTGGGTCCAGTGAGCTTGCGGTGTCGCTTAGCCCTCAAGAGAGCACTCTTCTGTGAGCTGGCAGCATCATCCTGCTGGTAAGGGCTGGGCTTGCGATCAGTGACGAAGCCCACGTCAAGATATGAATAATCCTGCCTGTCCTGGGGCCCCCAATTACCAGCCCATCCGCCCGGCCCTGGAACATGAGTGCATGGAGCTGAACGCCACAGGGGAAGCTTCCGCCATTCACAAGCTCCAGGACAATCACCTCAATTAGCACAGTGGGTTGTTAGCGAGCTAATGAATGACCCTTAAACATCAAACCTTTCATCTGTTCAACTTCACAACATTGTCAAAAAAATATCCCAATTATCCCAAGCATTCTGCGTGACGGCCTCTGAGAATAATGGATTTCAGAGAGTACTCAGGTTTAATAATGGGCTTCAAAGGCCCAGCACAGCACACAATTAGAGTATGTTTAAAAGGTTTAGTTAATCTGGCTCCCAGAAGCAAAGAAAGGCAGACACTAGGGTCTAGTCTTACCGATGGCAAATCCGTTCTCATAATCATAGTTGTACTCCAGGCACTGGCCCTGTGACATCATTTCGAGCTTGCAGGAGATATCATCCACGTTGCAGAAGGTAGGTACCTGCAGCAACACACCAGGAACCACCCAATTACACAAACACATGAAGATCTGATGTTCTGCAGAGGAGAATAACATGCACATATTTCTCTCAAAGCTCAACCCCTGTATGGTTTGAGCTGTTTGCTGTGAAATGAAAACACAGGAGTCAGTCCACTGATCACGTCCCCCCATGGTCCACGCAAGGTGTCCGCCAAGGTCACCATGACCCTGAGGGTCCACTCACCATGTCCCCTAGTGCTCCGCTGAACTCCTTGCTAAAGGCCTTCAGCAGGCTTGGGTCATCACATCGGGATGCTTTGAACAGCATCTCGAAGGGTTTGAAACCGTTGTTGGCAATCCGGTTCACTGTTGAAGGAGGAGTTCAGGGCTACATTAAAGACGTTCTTAATAAGCAACCACACACAGCTACGCACGCCAAGATGCATATGGCAAGATCTTCAGCGCATGGCTACCACTCACGCGAGCAGTCGGGCTGGTTGGGCGTGTAGGCCGGCTCCCAGAGTCCATTGTGCGCACAGAAGTAGCTCTTCACCCGCTGGTGACTGAAGCTGTAACCATCCTTGCAGTGGAGCGTGCAGTTGACACCATTGTCTTCCTCCGTGCAAGAGAACTCCCCATTGACGGGCTGGAATGGCTGCTCGCACGTGGACCCTGGGTGGGAAACATGTACTGGTTTTACTGGGAATCTCAGATCTCAGGACTCGGAGTGTTGGGTGTGGGAAAAGGGCTGAAATTATGCAGAATGGGCATTTGGATGACATGAAACTTGTTCTATGTTTACATTCCTACACCCTAAAACAAGCCACCCCACCACCCATCCCCTGGGGAAACACACCCTGGACATTGATGTACAGGTCGCATGTGCGGTTGTTTCCGGAAGGGTCCGTGGCCATGTAGCGCACCACCGTCTCGCCCGTGGGGAACACTGAGCCGGGGCTGTGCGTGCTGGAGATGCTCAGCGCTGCGCCTGAAAGAGCCAGGAAAGGGCCTTGTTACGCACTGAGCCTGGCCCATGTCAGCACAGAGTCTGAGGTAGGAGTCACCAGCTGTACCGCTCTCGTGGAAGGGAACCCGTTCCGAGCCCTTAATGAGAGGAAATCGGGTTTGGGTTCCGGTCTCTGAAGACAACTAGATGGTGTCAGACGATCAGCCCTGTGCCCCCCCCCCCCCCAATCTAATCCCTACTCCTACCACATGCCCCAATCTCTACAATCTCAAGCCCCCCTTACATGCTCTCCCCAGGGTCTGAAACTGCTCTTTCCTTTGCTATCACTAGGGGGCACTGCTTCAGTTTTGAGGCGATCTGTCTCAGAATTAAATCAGTTCCAGATCTTCACCCAAGCAATGCCTGTCCAAGGTTTGAGTTAACGAGAAAGTGTCTGCGGTGGACCCGTCCCAAAACCATACGTACTCCCCACTTGGGGAATACAAGAACATGAGCTCCATTAAGGATAAACAGGGATATGCAGAAACACAATACAAAGGGCAGCGAGTTCAAATGCCAGAGACAAACACACTGGAGTAATATTATCTATACAAATAGCTCTGAGAAAATGGAAATAGCTTTAGTTGGTAATAACTGCAGATATTCCTGAAGATGGCAGTATAGATGATTGTCACGTATGACGGCATGATTCACGTCAGCAGGCCACAGTGCTGTTAATAAACTCAGACATGTTGATATATGAAAATTGGTAGTTTGTTCTCTACGCGACACTATAATCATATCTGGGCCGTGCAGTGTAATTGCTGCCTTCTGGCCATTTTAAACATAGATTGAGCGCGGACGTTGGCCTGGCTGTGCGGCAAAGCAAGATTCCTGAGTGCCATGCAAACGTCTGGCAGACGACGGCCTCCTGTCCTTCAGTTTCCGAAACATAATAGATCACTGGGCGCAGCCCCGGAAAGCAAAAAGGGAGGGAAACGTTTCTGTAATGTTTACACAACACGCCGCACGTCTTGTTTTATTTAAGGCCCGTCCACATAAACACCAAGATGTTCTCCCAGATTAGGGATGCGCTTTTTGGACACTACCGACGTCAGTGTGGCTTGGTGTTGTTTAACCACGGTACGAGCTCCCAGGGTGGGACCGGCGGATGACATAAGGCTGATTAGGGTTTGGCGGGGTGCTCTGGTACTGCCGTCCTGTCCATCAGCACGCAGAGAGCTCCTCCAATGTCAAAGATATTTCACCAATGTTCTCAAGAACTTGTTTATCCACCATAGTTAACTGACTAAGTAGCTGAATTAAAGGTAAAATACAATATCACACATTTGATGGCTGCCTCCAGTGTCCTAAACGCTGAGCTGGATTCTTTTGGTTCTTCTCGGAAACACAGCTCTCTGAGATTCTTTACGTACGGCCCAAAACGGATGACCTCGGCCCTCGTGGGGCGACTACCTGAGTTGTCGGAAAACTGAGGCACCTCCCACACGACGACAAGCTGCTTCTCCGCGGTGTGGAAGGGGGGTGGGGATCTGCACCTGTCAATCATCGGTGGCTCCATATCTAGGAAGACAAATTCACTGGTGTTAAAAGCTGCAGGCTCCACATCATGGAGGGGGGCAGGGTTTACAAAATAACAGAAACACCTAACAATATATTAATATCTGAACAGTGTCAAACCTTCTTGGACATGTCCTGAGCTGTGTGATGGGCTACTGGACCAATCTTCAAGAAGAAAAGCCCCCAGGTCTTTGAGGTATGGAGGAACTGGATATCCACTTCATACACTGTGCTCCAGAACCACTGATTTACAGCTGACACACATACTGCTAACTGGCATTCAGCTTGACATGGCTCCCGATCATAGCCGTGCTTGTCACTGTGATTTAGTGAGTGCTGACAAGCCTAGAAAGGCACCCACCCATGACCGTGACGCTGAAGGAGCAGTTGGCCTGGTTTCCAGAACGGTCCGTGGCCGTGTAGGTTACCCACTCTTCTCCGATGGGGAACATCTGAGGCTGGGTTAAGATGGGCATGACCTGAACTGTCACCTGGGGGGGTTAGGGGTCCAGAGAGAAAGAGTCAGGAAGCTGCTGCAGGTCCACAGAGGAAAATAATGATTACAAAGGTGCCATTAACCATGGAAATAAAACCCCTGCACTCCTCACACGAAGAAAGATCAGGAAAGAGAAGGCAGGATGGCCGGGCTGACATGACTTGGCAGCAGGTGTCCTGTGCTTAAAGTGCCTTACATGGGAGCATTTATGATTTACAGCTCTGTCACACCAGCCTGAAACCAACTGTCTCTGCATACTCAACATCTGCCAGCAGGAATATCAGCCAAATTCCAGAAAGGCCAAACCTAGATCCTCTCTGCCACAGCTAACCCAAACCAAACCAGCTGTGAAGCACTTCCCTCATTCTACTGCTGACCCAAACCAAACCATCGCCACATCACACCCTTCATCCTAAAGCCAACCCAAACCATCTACCACTTTCCCTTCCCACACCAACCCAAAGGTCTCCTCTGAACTTCTACCAACCTACCGAAAGGCGAGTAGCAGATCCTTCCCAGGCCCCTGCCCCCTTGGTTCTGGGACTCACCTCTTCCCTAGAGTTGTCTTGGACTCTCGGACTGGCCCAGCTGACATTGGCTAAGGCTCGGCGTTCTGTCGTCTCCACCACGACATCCGGGGGACACGTGATCTGGGGTGGCTCCAGGTCTGGGGGCAGGAAGAGAAACACAGCCACCCGGATGGGGGGCTCTGACAAAAGCAGGGAAAGATAACAAGAGCCATGCACTATGGCTGACTGACTGCCCTGGCTCAGGTGCTCCCTCTGCTCATGGGGTCAGTACAGTGCATCTGAGTACACACCTGTCCTACTTCCAAAACTGAACACGGGGACCTGCATTATGGCCATGAGTTGCTCGGCATCCTGCTAAGGTTTCAGGATGATGCGAAGTTCACCACCATTGTTAGGACTCCCGGGGGTGGGAGGGTTGATGTGCTCATTTTAGCAAAAGACTGAAACACCAGGAATCCCCTGTTTTCAGAGTATTGCAAATCCATGCAAGGCATACCTCCCACTGGCCCTTGGTATTGCCGTTAAGATGTGGGGCAAATTAATAATTAAAAATACACATGGCATGTCTTCAAACTGACACCCCCATCGCGCCGGTATCCTCAGCACATACTTGCAAACCCATGGGTGTAACTGAGGTTTGTGGAGGAATCGGGTAAAGATCCTCTAGGGGGCGTGAGAGACAAATGATCGCATGGTACCAGCTGCACACATTACCCCAGGGGCTGTTAACCTTCTCACACTGGGCATTGGCTGCTGTACAGCATCTTATATAGAATATAGGTCCCTGTGTGACCTGCGATGGACTGGCATCCAGTCCTGGCTCTACCCCTGCCTCATGCCCTGTGCTGCCTGGGATAGGCTCCAGCACCCCCCACCCCAGCCCCCCAGCCCTGCCGAGGATAAGCTGTTACAAGATGAATGGCTGTATATTTGTCAATGTCATATGCAGAAGTACAGGCAGGGGAGTAAATTACTTTCCCTTCTGAAAGAGAACACAGCCTCCCCCATAACGCTGCATGAAGTGTCGGGACAGTCTGCTGGTGTTGAGTGGAGAGATATAACAGCAGGACACCGCCCCCTTCCGAAAAGCCCGTCTCCATCAAACAGAGCAGCGTAGTTGAACCGCCAGTGCAGAAGCTGTGTCTCCATTTTCCGGACATCATGGAATGGGAGCTATGGAGGGGTTCTTTGTTCATTCCATTCATTCATCACTGAAATAGGGTCAGGGCAGACAGATGCACTTGGCAGGTACCCTACTGCCCCACCCCACTGGCCCCACCTACAGATTATGTGAGAATGTAAATGCTCAGAGCAGAGTGATGGCCAGCTGGGTATGGCTACAGTGTGCTCAACCGTAAACCAATCCGGTCCTCGTGGACTCACATCCAGGCCATGTTTTTTCTCCCTGCCAGACAGCCCACATTTTTGCTCCCAGTTGGGAGGGAGCAAAAGCGTGGACTGTCTGTGGGTCCCCGACAACCAGATTGGGAAACACTGATCTAAAGCAAGAAGACGCATTGCTGTTGTAGCTTAGTGTGAATTATCCTGAACTGTTTTTGGAAAACAGGCATTTGAGTAAAAGACCCCAGTTCTGAAATATATAAGCAATGAATGGGAAAGAATGTTAAGATCATTTTCTGATGCTCTGAATGGAGACCCCCTGGGGTGTTATTTTACATTTGTTTTTATCAATAAGCCACTTTAACTCCAAAAAGAAATGTAGTTGAAATCTAGCTCTCTTCATGGGATAAAGTGTGCATAAAGCATGTATAAAGGTTTACACTGACAACAATGTAAAATCTGACTGTGAAACACTATCAGAGGCTGTGTGCTCGAGTACAGGACGCACATGTCCATTACCTGCACAGGTCACTTTGTCTACGCTGGAGGTCCAGTCACCGGACTGAAGGCATCGCACCATAGGGTCACCCTTGATGCCATAACCTTGACGACAGGCCAGCCGGCACACAGTACCGGGCTTTGCTTCCCTCTCCGCACAGGTAGGAGGCAACAGCTGAGCATTTTCCAGTGTCACCAATGGAGGACAGTGAATCTCTGTAAGGGGGGAGGTGAGACACTCTGGTGAGAATCCAAAAGAAACATTCTAGTGCATGTTCATCTCCTTTTAGGGTGGCAAAGAAACACAAGAGGTTGGAGAGGGAATATTTACACAGAGCTAACAGAACAAAATACTGTCATCTTCAGAAAGCATGTTCCCTGCATGTATACATATGACCTTTTAGTGAAATACTGCAGATCACTGGTTAAAACACAAGTCTGCAGATGTCTTAGTCCTTAGTTCTTGGAGCATTTGAAATATTTCCTACTGCTGGCTGTGAACCCTGGAAGGACTCTGGAGCAGTGTTTCCCAGTCTGGTTCACGGGGTCCCACAAACTCACCTATCAGGAGCTAGGAGGGAGCAAAAACATATAGCGGCCGTGGGTCCCCCAGGACCCGGATTGAGAAACACTGCTCTGGAGTAACGGGACTGCAGATGTGTTATGTGCTGATGTTATGGAGGATCTGGGAGTGTTAGAAACCCAGCGTTGCAGGTCGGGCCGCAGAGAGAAGACTGCAGGCTGCCCGTGCACATGCAGGCGTTCTCAGGAGCAGCTCACATGTCGGTGGAGGGGAGCTGATTCAGGCCGGTAAAGGCTAATGAGAGCCTTCCTCAGTGGCTGCAGACATCTGCGCGTCTTAAATAGAACGCTCTGAGTAATGTGAGGCTGTACAGAGGCGGCCAGAGGCTTGTGGGTAAATGCTCCACTGCCCTTTCCTCTCTGCCACCATGTCTGTGTGAATCTGTGTGTTTGCATGGGAGACTACAGATGTCTGAGATTTTCTTTTCTTGCTACTAGAGGGAGCCACATCTTGTGCTGTGCCTCTGTTTGTGTGGGTGAGTGTCTGTACATGTGTTCAGGTGTGTGACCATGATGTTTTTCTACATAATATGGGGAGGGGGTAGCTCAGTAGGTGCTTGCGATGGGAAGGTTGCCGGTTTAAATCCCAAAATGAAAGTGATTTTACCATTGGGCCCTTGACAAAGGCCCTTAACCCCCTATTCCTCCTGGGACTGTCTGACTTTGCTTTAACAAGAAGATGTGTGTCACTTTAGATAAATGTAACCAGCAGCCTGAAACTGCAGTATGTTTTAATGCTGACTGGTGTCCCCTGTTAACGGCCTGGGTTTTTGGGGGGAAACCTATTATTGATTATCATAGGCTGTGTGAAAGGCTATGCCCACCGTAAGGTTGTCAGTCGTTATGATGTCTCTGATTTTAATATTATCTATCAGCATTTTTGGCCAGATGGCCAGGCCATCTTTTCTTCTCTAACCAGGAGGATTTATAAACTTTGCAGTCTGTATTTTTGTGTAGTAAATGTTCATGCGATGGACAGCAGACCCCCCCACAAGTGAGGGCGGGGCCCTGAAGCAGGCTTACCCACACACCGAGGGTGGGGCCCGCTCCACCGGGAGTTGGCCTGACATATCAGCCTGGCAGCGCCCTCCAGCTGGTAGCCATCGGCGCAGTGCACTGTGCATGTCGACCTGTAGGGGGCGCTGCCCTGCGAGCAGTTGAGGTGTCCGTGCAGAGGGGGCTGGAGGGCCGGACACTTGCGTGCTGTGGGCGGGCGCGCGAAGACAGAGCAGGGAAACGACACAAGACAGAAATTACTGACGGAATGACGCACAGAAATCCCATCGCAATGCCAAGGCAGCAGCTTCGGTGAGTATCCCGGAATAACCTTGGATCCCAGCCACTATGCTGGTTCTGCTGCTTTTAATGGGAATTTTCTTCTATTTTGCTACATGACAGAATCACAGTCACGCTCAGCAGGTCAGGTGCTAGTAAATAGGTTCAGCAAATACTGTAATCTAGTTATATTCCTTTTCACTGTGATCATTAGTTGACCTAACTAACTTGGCTGTAACGAAGTGCCCTATTAACCTATTGAATGATATTTTTCCTACATATATGAGTATGAAATAATACGTATCATGCACTGGTCATTTGTCTTCTTTAGGGAGAAATAGCCTTCTTCAGGATAAACTGGACCTCGCTTGACTCCTCACAGCTGGAAGCACGGTCTCCAGCCAGAGACAGGCAGGTCAGTGGAATGGCGATTGCTGGCTAAGACACCGAAATGCTCTGGGCTGATTTCACACTCAGCTGGGCTTTTTGCTCCATAAAAGATGTGTTTGGGAAAAAAAGGAAAGCCGATAGTGAGGAGGAATGGGGAAGTGGGAGAGGCTCTCTGCTGGTGACTGGGAAAGAGCAGGCCTATAATTAAAGGCAAAATGAGGCTGAGATAGGCACATACATGGCAGACGGGATCTGCTGCACGAGGCCTCCCGAAATGGGGGGGAGAGGGGGCAGAGAGCCGGAGCAGGTGCCCGAGAGAGCCTGGGGGTGTGAGGGTGAGGGTTTATGACTGAGGCAGTGTGTTTGTGAAAGTGTGTGTGTGTACATGTGAGGGTGTGTGTGTGTGCATTATGGTGTGTGTGTGTGTGTGTATGTTTGTGAGGGTGCGTGTGAGAGTGTGTGCGTGTGTACATGTGAGGGTGTGTGTGTGGGTGAAGATGTGTATGTATGTGAGGGCGTGTGTGTGTGCGTGCATTAGGGTGTGTGTGCACGTGTGACATGTGAGGGTGTGTGTCGGTGTTTGTGTGTGAGCATGTGAGGGTGTGTATGTATGAGAGAAAGGGAAAAAACAGCAGGAGAGGTGAACAAAGGAAGGGGGTAGGGCAAATGGAGAGGGAGGGGGCAAAAGGGGCAGATTTGATAAAAACGGTGTGGTTAAAGAAAGAAGGGTGGATAGAGGGTGGAGAAATGAGAGAGAGATTGAGAGACGCAGTATGTGTGCGGGGCAGCGCTGGGGTACGGCCTGGCCCTTGCCGGCAGCTGGCACACGGCCCTGGGGCCCATAGGCCATGTTTACTCCTCATCCGACATAATACCATCTGAAAGCAATCCTCGAACCCAGGCCAGGTGGTGGGGGGAGAGGCATGCTTGGGCTTTACGAGCACTTTTATAACGACGCGTGAGGGGGGGAACACGACAGGGCACTGTAGCCAGCAAATGTTTACCTTTGTATTTAGCGTTTGGGAGAACGGCCGGGCGCAGCGCTTTGAAGGGTCTCCCATTGTATCACAATAAAAGCCCCATAAATGCCACATGTCTGGCACGGCCCGCGCCGCCATCCTGGGCTCTGACGGGCCCCGATCCCGCATCTCACCCGTGCAGCTGGGCTCTGAGCCGGACCACTGGCCATCGGGCTGGCACAGGCGGATGCCGCTGCCCAGCAGGCTGAAGCCGACTCTGCAGCGCACCCCGCAGGCAGCATCGAAGTGGTTGTTGCAGATGTTCTGGATAAAGTGGCCATTCGCTGGGGGAAGGAGCGGCGGACAGCGGACCACTGGGGGGGTGGAGGGGGTGGGGGGGCTGAGATACAGGCAAAAGCGAAAGGCACACACACACACACACACAAACACCCACATGCACACACACACACACGCACATGAACACACACACACACGCACGCACACACACATGCACACACACACATACAGAGACACACACATGCAAACACACCAAAGAGCATGCAAACACATGCATACACATATGTGAACGTGTCACAAACACTCACAATGACACACACATACACACAAATGACCCACAAACACATGCACAAAACAGACACACACAGACGCAGACACAAGCACACACACATGCTGTCAAACATTCTGGCAGGTGTCTCTGCAGGGACAGACACTTCAAACAAATTGACAAACTAACGCACCCTAACAGTGGAGCTGTGCATTAAGGCAGAAAATTGCCGGCTGTTAAAACAGTTTACCCCCCCCACCCCCCACGGAATATAATGACCTGCCATGTACGCCGCACACATTCTATGTACTCTCTGCTCCACTGAGCCTCAGATAATTACACCATTGCTCCACTGGGCTGGTCCTCACTGACATTTTACACATCCAGTCCAAAAACGACTCAGGATTAATCAAGTTCGTGTCCGCAGGCCCATCGGAGCAGCAACCTGTAAAATGTGGTCGCCCACCCGAGCGTGTACATGTGTGCTCGTCTGAGAGTTCCCTGTGTGAGTGTGTTTTTATGTCCTTTGGGGGGGGGATTAGTCAGTCAGCATGTAGGTGTATATATTCACACACATACCCTCACAGGTGCTGTTTACTGCGCTGTAGCCCATCTCACAGATACAGTCGGCCGAGGAGGTGCTTCCGGGCTTGGAGGTGTGGTGCTGATCTGGACAGGGAAGGCAGGTGCTGAGCCCCCCAGGGATCCTCTCCGGTTTGTACGTGCCAGGTGGACAGGCTGGTCAAAAAGACAGACAGACAATGTAACCAATCACCAACCAAGGAGCAGGCCAATTCTGCTCAACAAGTAAATGAAACAGAATCAGCTAATCACTGATCAAGCAGCAGCCTGGACCAGTCAGTGAAATAGAATCAGCCTATCACTGATCAAAGAATAGGCTGAACCGGTCAGTTAAACAGGATCAGCCAATCACTGATGAAGGAGTATGCTGAACCTATCAGTTAAAAAGAATCAGCCAATCACTGATCAAAGAGCAGGCCAGAAGATCAGTTGACAGACATTTTCTTCTATTATTGCTGAATCAAATAGACTGTGGACTAACAAACACGTTCACACACAGTCGTGCCAGCACAGGCAGCACACAGCACTAAAGTACACATGTGACTCCCGTCCTCTGAGTGTCAGGGCGGTGTGTGAAGGCTGTCTGCACACACCTACTCTCACGTAAGACAACCGTGTGTTCATCATGAAGGAACCTGCACACCAAACTCGCTCTTGCTCAGATAGGGTACAGCAGGCACACGACGCGGCTGCCTCTGGACTTGACGACGCACGCCCCACGTTTCCCATGAGGCTGATATTAACCACGAGAAAATTCCCTGTGGTGGTAAATGATTAAGTCATTAAGAACGACATGTTTTGCCATAAAATGCAAGAGCTGATTGGATGAAAGCAGTCCAAAGATCCCCAAGCATTTAGTCCATCTCACAGTGATGCCTTTTCCCTCCTTAAAGCCTTCAAGAGTTCCAGAGTTTGATCTAGCTAATTAACACTCATGATTTCATGCATTTCACAACCTGCTAAGATTGCAATATTTTCGGCCTTCATAGAGATGAGCTTTTGCCAAAGATACACTGGCTGTATTCCAAGATAAACTCATTTCATAGCAGGTCAGTCAAGAGCAGTTACCCATCCATAAAGAGGTTACATATTAAAACAGCCCTTTGCTCATATTTCAAAAGAACAACTGTATTTATTTTCATTTTCCAGTGTCAATATCCAAAGTTAGCACCTTCAGCTGGGTAATGAAAGCAATCTAATGTGAATAATTTGTCCGTTTCGAAATTATTTAATAAGTGTTTTTGAAAGTAAATATCAGCGAGAAGCTAGCAGAAGCCATAACAACCTCATTTTCAAGTTTACAGCAAGCCTTTTGCCTTACGTGAATAATATTTCACTTGTGTTATAACAGTGGAAATACTGTATAAAATGTAATTTTAATTCCAGGAAACATTTATGTTTTAGGGTTTGAGTTGGCCTTGCTGTACAGCTCCTCTGTTATGGTGGTGAAGTCCTTGCGCAGGTAATTCACACTGGCCTTTAGGCAGTTAAACACGCCATCCACAGTGTAAGGACACATGGCATGTTAAATATGAGGGGGGTCAATTAAATTCAATTAAAGCCCTGTTAGGGCAAGTCCTGCTGCTTTTTTGTTCAAGTTGGACATGTGAGTCGCTACTGAATCTGTTTCTGGATCCGGTTTCTCAGGCATTACTGGTGCATTCAGCCTTCTGGAAACCTCCCTCCAGGACTCTGACCGAAGAGCCGTCACATGGCACGGGAGGGAAGGGCGGAGCTCAGCTCCGACACGGAGTTATAGCTGTAACGTTAGTCAGCCCTGATAATCTTCACGCATCGCCTTAATTCTTAACCGAAGTTGAAGTGACTCTTCAAAAGGTATTTAACTGAAGTGAACTGGCCTCTGTACTAATAGGGTGAATGAAGACAATCCCTGTTACGGTGATCCAAAGGGGAAACGGTGCTGCCATACGTACAGCCGTGGCCTTAAGGTAAACTTTCCGGAACATTAGACTAATCCCTTAAACATTTATGGTACCAGATGCTGCGTTTCCTGGATGGAGTACATGGGACGAGATTACGGTTCATTGGCCTGCCCGTCTCTGAGTTCCAAGCTGAGTCATAACTGATTCACAACCAGCTGGTCAAGAACACAGTACATTTTCTGTGCCATAAAATGAACAAAAAGAGGGCATTTTCTTTTCTTTATAAAGTAGTTTCTCTGCAGGATATACAACTTAATTGCAATCCCACCCCCCAAGCACATACACACACCCAGACAGTAACTCTCTCCCCCAAAACCAAAGAAATCTGGTCCAAAGACTCCAAAACGAGAATGAAGAATGAGTGAAAAGCAAAGCATGCATGCTGTGAGGCTAACTGACCCGCCTGCGAGTTGCATACCTGAGGCGTAATGAGCTTCACGCCTCCCAGAAAGGAAGGGGAGACGATTAAAGCACCCTGACGTCTATGACCCCACACCACTGTGAGGGATTATAACACACATCTCCGTGCTGGGGGGTTGAGGCACAGCTCAGTGTTTTTCCTGGGCCTATTTGCCACTGTGGCGAAGTCACTGATGGCATACGTCTGCCAGTGCAGGGACCAGGGGAACAGAGTGAGAGGGGACAGGGTGGCGCCCCCCACTGCCACCAGTGAGTTATTTTGGTAAAAATATGGCCACAAAATGACCACAGAAATGGAAATAGCCACTAAGTAAGGGTTAATGCACAGTAAGCTGTGCGTTATAGGTTTTTAAACACACAGCTACAGAGTTTATGAACTGCCCAATATGCTTTTGTTACTTTTACATTGTTTTATGTCTGGAATTTTAAGTAGCTTTACTCAGAAGTAAAGATTGTAATAGCAAATTGATTTACTGCGGTATATCGAATTAATCAACACTCTTCAGACCAATAACGTTTCAGAATTCAGCAGTGCTGTGGTGTTACTGTAAATACTCCTGGTTTTGACACCCAGGATCACATGGAGAGTGTGACATCATCAGGTCAAATTCAGGGGACCCGTCTGTAGGGTCCTGACCCAAAGGCAACAGAAGCATATGGCTGGTTGTAGCCACCCCCCCCCCCCCCCGACAAACAGACCTGGGTGGAACTCGGCTTGTCCTGCTGCCACTTTCCATCTAAATCCGCTGCCATCAGCCACACTCAGTGCAGGGATTAACGCTACAAACACTTTCCTTGAGTGAAGCCAATTCCAGGGCTGGAGGAGGAGACATGGACTGCTGACTGTGTCACTCTGCTCCGATCATGATTCCCACAGCCGAGGGCTCCCAACAAAAGGCCGACACCTTCAGAGTCCTGTGAAAACCAGAGGAGGTGCACTGTCCACAGCACCACATGTATACCTCCTAACATGTAGGGTATCCCAGAGGAGACACACTGTCCACAGCCCCACTTCTACACCTCCTTTCATGTGGGGTATCCCAGAGGAGGTACACTGTCCACAGCCCCACATCCCCACATGCACACCTCCTAACATGTAGGGTATCCCAGAGGAGACGCACTGTCCACAGCCCCACATCTACACCTCCTTTCATGTGGGGCATCCCATCCCATTTACAATAATCAAAAAAACATCAGTGGTTGGCTGCCGTTTGGCCAACCTTGGAGTGGGACAGACTCATGATTGGGTAGGAATGAACATCTTGCTCGCCCTCCCCCCATTAGTTCATGAGCAGATTTCAGCTCTCACCCCCAGCGCAAGGTGAGGCTTCTTACAAACCACAGAGGAAATCCCAAGGCAGGATTTCTTTCACACAGACCCTAGAGCGGTGTGATGTAGGTCAAAATTGAGATCTTGGTTTCACTGGTGCCACCTAAATATTAAGTTGGTTCTCTCAAAGATCTAGGTATCTTACTCAGCAGACACAGGGATAATCTTGGTGGAAGACCAGACACAAATGCTGTCTTGTATACACATCTCATAGTTTTGGCATTCAGCTAAAGAGACACAGGGATCCATGTGCAGGCAATATGAAGCAGTAACATTAGAGGATCAGATGCACGGTTCTCGTTTTGTTCCTGGCTGTCTCACTGCCGCTTCCCTCTGGAATGTGCCGTGCAAGCAGCCCAGCCGCCAACGTCAGGCAGAGCAGCCGGGGGAAGCCGCCGTCCTCAGAGAGGACGCTCTCATTCACGCGCCCATGTCCAGTGGAACGGTTCCGCACATCTGCTCAAAGACAAAGGCATGTTTTCCATTTTTAAGCCGCGGGAACACTACGCCTGGCTTACTCCCTAACTCTTGTTTTTCGCCTGTACTTTGAAATCCTGAATTCATGACCGTCCATTCTTGTGATCCGAAAGCTTTGACCGTGTTCTTTATTTTACTGTTCATTGTATTGATTTTCAGCAGATTATAGTGTTTAGGACAACCTGCTTTGATGAACTATTCAGGTGGAGAACTTTCCTTTCCAGTTTTCTTGATAAAGGGTTACCTGATTCTAAAATGTTTGTCAGCCTGTATCCTTAGGTGACATTACAATGCAAATGATTCTGCAGGGCGTAGGGATGTAACTTGGGCCGCAGCAATTGTTTGGCCTACTTTCCAAGGGTTACTGGGACATGTACAGATATACACACAAAGTGTGTCATGTGACCTTGTAAAAACAGGACCAGCAGACTCATTCCCTGTAAAGTACTTAACACACAACGCCCACTAATTGATGTAAGCGAGTATACAGACTAAAAAACTGACACTGGAGCAGACAGAGAGAGCCAGGCAAGATATAAAACTGCATGTGGGGAGAATAAATTAAAACTGTGCAAGAAACCCATGTACCTCTGAAAAAAATCAAAAAAAGGATTTGCCCTTAGAATACCACCTCTTTTAACAAAAAACATGCTGTCAAATAGCAAAAATTTACATAACATATATCTATATAAAAATATCACAAACGACCAAGTACTACATGTATTTTTGTAGGAGAGTCATGGCATAAAAACGTCTAAAGGGTGAATAAGCTGTAGAGCTTTTTTCCAGTTGTTATAACACAACAAAAAATGAGATCCAACTTTGACCGACATTCCCCCCACTGAGGTGATTCCCAGTGTCACTGGGCCAAAAGTTCCCACTGTAAGATTACAGGAAGGATGGAGCAGTGTCCCTCCATCACTGTGGAAACAAACTGACCAGACACCATGACATATACTGGAATGCAGCAACTACCCCCATAACCCCATTCCCAAATGCATCTTGCTGGAATGCTGAACCGTGAATCAAAAAGCAAGGTCCAGGTGGGGAGAGAGAGAAAGAGAGAGAGAGAGAGAGAGAGAGAGATAGCCAACAATTGCGTCGAAACAGATGAAAGACTGTTTACTGTGTTTTTTCAAAACTCCCCAAATCCCTCACAAGTCTCAGAAAAATGGCTAAGAAATTCCGCAGCCGATGCATCACCAGAGTCCGCTTTCCCGACCTGGAAACGAAGCTGCAGCTCAGTGGGAAAGCAGCTGCCGGGCGAGGCGGAATGTGCCGGGGCCCCCGCCCTGGTCCACGGGACCACTCAGCCAGGACATTTACTCGTGGCTCGGCTGTGGCATCCAGGCCCCTGACAGGATCTTGGCCAGACCTGCTGATTACGCTCCTCTCGGCTATAAACAATACTGTTCCAAAGGAGCAAAATGTGTATTATTATATATGCAAAAGTAATCCCAGGGAAAAATGCTACAATTTTCTACTTTGAACAGAGGACTTAAAAGCCAGAATTGACCTGTAGTGTCATAACTTACTTCTCCACACCAAGTCCATCAATGCCCAGAGCAGTCCTGGAATGCTCCTCCTAGCTGGAGGTCTTAGAAAGCCGATTAAGCATTCACTGCTGTTGACAGGTCAGTAACCCAGTGCTCCCAGGTCCCTGCCATCTTTCAGTAAAAAGGCCAAAGAAACCAGAAGCTGGTTGCCCATTCCCTGGAGAGCCCCCACCCCCGCTTCCGGTCGGAGATGCCTGTGGATCTGGGTGGGTTTCTGCTCAGCTGAGATCTCTGGCCTGTGACTGCCATCACACTGCTGATGGGGGGGCACCAGGCAGTGGGATGTGGGGAAGGGCAGACGAACTCCCCCCACACAAACTGACCATCAGCTAGCCAAACCCCAGCCCCAGTGTAGGGTCCCACGTCACCCCTCACATTACCCAGCATCCCTTGGTGCAGAGTGGTTCCTGCACAAATCTGAGCAACAGATTTAGTGCTATTTGAAATCCGTGACAGGTTTTTAAATTATTCCTTGACCTCATTCCTTCCACTCTACAAGTTAATCAACATTCTTTCAACAGATATTAGCAAGAATGAGCACAAAGAATCTATGACAGAAATTTCATGAGGGAAAAGTGAGGTCATGGACTAACCGCCCCAGTGAGGACGCTGGTGACCTCTCCCGCTGAAGACACAGGCTGACCCCTTCTGTAAGAACATGCCCACCCGGCTGAGGCAACAGCAATAGATTTAAAAATGGGCATAGCTCATGTGGATAACAGCCACTTAATGCCACACCGTAAAGCGAGTCTATTTTTATGGTCCATGTGAGTTGAAAGGGAGCCGCAGTGACTGTAATGGGATGGGGCGTTAATATGGCTGCGAAGTCTTGCTTTAGCTCTGGAAAAAAAGGTCACAGGATGTGTTTTATGGCCAGACTTTGGATGGGGGGGATAGGGGGGTCTATTTAAACCTTAAGTTTACAACTCCATGCACTACTGTAAATAGATTGTCCGTTTACACCCACATAAAATAAAAACTTTTTGTGGGACTGAGGCCCTGACTCTTTAAAACCTCCAATGAATTCTGCTCAGCAGAACATTGATGATGCTCAGTGAGGGAGCGACTGGGGGTGTTCAAGAGTCTGATGATGTCAATCCACCCAGAACCCACAGCCTAAGTTCAAACGAGTGAGATAAGGCCCACGTGACTTCTCACTTGCGGACTTTGCGTTCCATCGTTCTGGAATTTTCTCTGAAAGCAAGAATCCTCTCTGAGATAAGACCACGATAAATAAACTGATACATTTGTTAAAGTGCTTCCCATTTCAAAGACCCTCTTACACATCCAAGAGGACCATGTCAGGAAACACTGGCAAGTGTAAGACCCCTGCCAAAGAGCAAAGGCTGAAAGTCAGCATTGGGACACCGAGCCCAGCGCCTCCTTGGGACCAGGCCAGACATCCTAGGGACATCGAGCCTGCGGCCTCCTGTGGATCAAGCCGGATATCCTGGGTACACCAAACCCGGGGCCTCCTGGGGACCCGGCTGGACATCCTGGGGACACCGAGCCCGGGGCCTCCTGGGGACCAGGCTGGACATTCTGTGAACACTGAGCACGGGGCCTCCTGGGGACCAGGCTAGACATTCTGGGAACACTGAGCCTGGGGCCTCCTGGGGACCGGGCCAGACATTCTGGGGACACCGAGCCTGGGGCCTCCTGGGGACCGGGACAGACATTCTGGGAACACCGAGCCTGGGGCCTCCTGGGGACCGGGCCAGATATTCTGGGGACACCAAGCCAGGGGCCTCCTGGGAACCAGGCCGGACATTCTGAGAACACTAAGCCCGGGGCCTCCTGGGGTCCAGGCTGGACATTCTGTGAACACTGAGCCCGGGGCCTCCTCGGGACCAGGCTGGACATTCTGGGAACACCGAGCCGGGGGCCTCCTGGGGACCGGGCCAGACATTCTGGGGTCACCGAGCCAGGGGCCTCCTGGGGACCAGGCCGGACATTCTGGGAACACCAAGCCTAGGGCCTCCTGGGGACCGAGCCAGATATTCTGGGGACACCAAGCCAGGGGCCTCCTGGGGACCAGGCCGGAAATTCTGGGAACACCGAGCCTGTGGCCTCCTGGGGACCGGGCCAGACATTCTGGCAACACCAAGCCTGGGGCTTCCTGGGGACCGGGCCAGACATTCTGGGGACACCGAGCCAGGAGCCTCCTGGGGATCGGGCTGGACATCCTGGGCACACCAAGCCAGGGGCCTCCTGGGGACTGGGCCAGTCATCCTGGGGACATGGAGCTCTGGGAGTCCTGGGGACCAGGCCGGACATCTTAGGGAACATTTCCGGCAGAGACAAGCAGAAAGTATATCCATTGTGCTGCAGTGACCACATATCAATTGCACACCATAACAAGGCAAAGAGCCATGTGTTTGCATGTGATCTGGTGCCAAATGTCCATAATGCTGGTTCCTTAAGGAGCCACTTACCCTAAGAGTCATTCATTAAAAGTTATCACTGCAACGCATGACAAGTGATTGATCTGCACAACATATGTATAAATACGATTAATAATAATCTACCTTTGACCCTAACCCAAAGGAAACACATCTTTATCACTCTAAATAAACAGCGCTGGGGCTGTTATTGTTTACATGAACTCGGACAGAGTGAATGCACTACAGCTGCAGGGTTTACAGGAAAGAATGGGTCTTTAACAAAATCCCATTTTTCATCGTCAGCCTTGCCACCTTTCTGCTGCTTTTGCGGTGAAGCTTTTTGATGTCCTGTGTTTATATTGCCTCTTTGGTGTCCTGCTCTGTTTTCTCTGTCATGTTCATTCTGCCTGCACACCAACAGACTCACCTCCAGCTTCCCCCACAGATTTCCCATGACTCTGTCGCTCGTACACTGTAACTATGCAGTGCTCTAAACATGTAGCTGTACCCAGAGATGCAGCGGGGGCATGGATATCCGGGCAGATTCAGGGGGCCCAGCATTTTACAGGGGCTTTTGGGCACAAAATGAAAATGGCAACCTATATG
Source organism: Mormyrus iriodes (assembly GCA_011763525.2). Lineage (NCBI taxonomy): Eukaryota > Metazoa > Chordata > Actinopteri > Osteoglossiformes > Mormyridae > Mormyrus > Mormyrus iriodes. The sequence goes on along the minus strand of JAAGVU020000015.1, from coordinate 15,583,936 downwards.
GGGGGCCCAAGGTACCAATTAGGGCACCCAGAATTTCTAGCTATGCCACTGGCTTTAGCAGACACGGGTCAGCATATTCTGACACTGAAAGACATCAGTCCCTGATGTCTTAATACTGAAAAAACATGATGTCAAATTCAAGAGACACAAGGTCCACTCCTTGCTCTATGCAGGTCATTTAGTGCCATTTGGGGGGGGGGGGTAACCTTTGGATGCCGAACCACCAGAGCTGAAGCACAGGACGCTGTAGCTTATCTGGGTGACGTGCACATCAAGCCGAGTGCAAATCCACCATGAACCATTCAGAAATGCGTTTAATGTCTCCCGATGCACCAACAAATGGCGGCCCTGGCATGGGGACGGGGAGGAAACGCGGTTCAGCGACCCCCCTGGGTCAGGGCGCGTGTGCTGGGCCGGATCTGGGAGACTCGGGGCCGCCTCGGTCGGCTGGGGCTGCTGTCAAATGTAGGAGAGTGATCACCATCTTTGTTGTTGTTGTGAAGGAGGAAGAGGGCTCAGTGTACTCCACTTCTGAGCAGCCTGCCTGGGGGGGTCACCCAAGGGCCCATATTAATAAATGAGGGTCAGGGTTCAGACGTAGCCCTTGTCAGCGCTGTCCTGGCTGCAGTGTCACTCTGTCCGGCTACTCCGAGATTCACCGGCATTTCCCAGATTCCCCCCACCACATCTGACACGGTCACCGGGTTCACATCCGTTTTCCAAGGCTAGCCGTAGGGATCCCAGCATTCCTGACACGAGCAAATATTTACAGCATGCACGTTGGAGTCATAAACACTGCCCCTCTCCGCGCGGGGCGTCCTAAGATTCTGCGCCCGACTGCGGTTACCCCTCATCCTCTGACGGGCCCCGTGCCACGAGGGGCCCCCAAGCTTTGAGACGCAGGGTGAGCGGCAGGGACACCAGTGAATCGGGCGACTCGGAGCAGAAATAAACACAGCTGCTGATACAGTGCAGGACTTCTCCCCTTCCCTTTTTTTCGATAGCGGACAGACAAACAAAAGCCGCTCCGTCACTGAGGGCCTGTCTTACTCTCTGACGTCCTGCTGCCCTGATAGAAAGCGGCGGTGTCGCCGCACTTCACTCACTTCCTGTGTCACTCCGTCCTTATTCGCATGTGTCCCAACGTGGCTGAGAAAGTGGAGGAAGCTGGGGAAATCAGCCGAGCCCGTGATAAAGGTATGGAACAGAAGGAATTTTGAAGAACAGGCGAAGGTTCTGAATGAACAAGCATTTTTCAAAACATCCATCTATCCATCTTTCAACCGCTTATCCAATACTGGGTCACAGGGAGCCTATTCCAGGAAACAGAGGGCAGGGGACTCCTTGGATGGGATGCAGACCTAAACACACACATGAGCTCAACCTAACAACATGTTTTGGGATGTGGGAGGGACCAAGAGTACCTAGTGGAAACCCACGCAAACACAGGAAGAGCACACACACTCCAGGAGCACTCGAACCCCCAGCCCAGAGGTGTGAGCATACAGCACTACACAATGAGCCAACATGCCATCCAATTCATTAATCACCATTTTGTATATTTCCATAGATTTGTGCTGATCTATTTTCTTTAGACAAGTCCTGTACAAGGCTTCCCAAATGGAAAGCCATTCTGGAAGCATACAGACATTCACCTCGCACAAACCCTGCATTCCTCCTTCTTCCACATTGCAGGCAGTTTTGGCTTTTGATTTAGGAAAACTATCCAGCAGAGGGAGGCTCACCTTCAGAAGACGTGCATAAAGCAACCCATCCTCCCCAGGACCGAGCTTGGTTTTGTACAGTGACACCCCAAGATTCAGCATGTCCATATATAGGCGCTCTGTACTGTAAGCCTGTCAGGACAAATGCTCATGGCATATATCGAATTGGCGTGGCCTTAACAGACCATGGGAGCATCGCCGTGCACCGTCCTGCTTTTTATTATGGCGCTACACTCCATCATCCCGCCTAGTCCTGGCTTGGGATGTCAGAAGAGTTACGAGAAGTTTGGCAAGCTCTCGCTGATGATCAGAGCAGATGCAGCTCACTCTTTCATGTTATTCTCAGGATCTGCGTCGCCACCTCGCTACGGGGTACGATCCTCCATGATGCGGCACAGTGGGAGTGTACCGGGGGGGTGGGGGGGGGCACTTGTTTGCTCATTTATTACAGAGGGCAGAGATTTCCCCCCGGCTGAAAACCCGAGGAAGAGGTGATGCGGTTCAAACGGCTCAAACCCTGCGCCAAGCACCATCGCTCCAGAGGTGAATCTGTCAAAGACTGTAAAATCGAGCCTTGTCATATCTGACTACACCATTGGCTGAGAAAATAAGATGCTCACAGCATGTTAGACGTACCCTCAAGCCACTCGGAAAGGATGGTGGTAGTCACTTAACCACACCCATCTGATCTCAATTAATGGACCTGCATGTAATACAGTTTTGATGCCAAACCGCAGTTTTTTTTCCATTAGAATGTGCTTTTCAGTCCACTTTGCCTGACATATACAAGGCGGGATGATGATCTAATGGATCTGGATCATTCTCTCCTTGTGTAAAGAGGGACAGAGGATAAGGGATCATAGAAAATGCAGCTGAAAAGTACCCAGCATCTTAAACTTAGGCAAACTTCTGGATTTTCTTTTTAATCAAAATACATGATGCAAGATGTTTCCGCAGACTTCACACCTGCTCTGCTAATCCGGTGTTATTGTGCAAACTCTACTCTCAAACTAAGACGCACCAGCGACTCCCGACAGCCATATTTTGGATATCATGCTGTCACCCAGACACTATGGATTACCCTCGTTAGGTGGGATGAAACTGGCTTTCACTGGGTAAAAAAAAGAATGAAAAGTCAGGACTGATTCACCTCTGGCTCCTCTGGTGCCCATGTGGTCACCCACGTCACAGAGCTGAAATGCCATCATCAATCGGTGCACGGCGGATTATTTAAGCAGCTGTTCAGTCTGTTCCTCCCCCTACATTTTTGCTCCCCAATAATCACAGCCTCCCCTTCACTGTTGGATACATTGATTGAATGCTTGGCAGGCTCACTCCTCACTTTAACATATCTGCACGTTCCTCTCACTTTCATTCTACAGAACAGCTATAACACACTCAACCACACTCTAGGATTTGTTGGCTGTAACCTGCTAAAAGCTCACTTTGAAATTGCTTTCCCAAAAAACCTGTGCTATGCTAAATGTTATAGATGGTTTCAATGACCTGAATATGGTGCCAGGATGTACACTGGAGGCTCTTGCTGTATTCCAAGGAGTATAAGGACATGCCAGAAGCTCGACGTGATGCTCAGGCAATAGACACATGACTGATGATGCCCAGGACTGATATTTTGTGTTTGTACACTAACTGGTCACCTCCAGCAAAGAGACATAACCCGTAAGTGTGGCAGACACTCTGCATGGGATCACATTGGAGCAGATGGATTAAGAACTCATGACCACCTGTAACTTTGCCCATATGCATTCCTTACTAAACCAAGGTTCAAAGAAACAGGCACTTTTGTAAGTGGTTAGGCGGATACAGACTACCTGTGTTTACAGTCAATGTCTCCTCAGAAAAATGAACCTGCAAAAACCCCTATCACTATGCTTAGACCAGCTGTTAAACATGGTTTTTGTTTAAATCTAATAGCCTTGTTTAATTTACTTGTGGTTTAACTGGTATGTACTACAGGCTTTTTTCTCATACTGTATATACTTTAATAGCTATATTCCTCTGTTCCTACGCTCCAGTCACCATACAAGCTACAAGGTCCCACCTTGGACTTGAACAAATGAGTTTTTTTGGCATTTACCCAGAAGCCTTTGTTCCCAGGCCCTTTCTTTCCACAGCCGACATGCAGATGCGATTCGGAAGGTTCCAAGCAGCTGAACCCCCCTGCGTCCTGCCCCACGCCGCCCTCCGCCCGGGGCCCTCAGTGGTACGCACCAAAGCACTCGTGCTGCAGACCCTTGCCGTAGTAGCCCTTGTTGCAGATGCAGTCGTACTGGCCCGTGTGGGTGCCACACAGGCAGCTGGCCATGGCATCGCAACAGTCCCCGGCGGACTTGCACAGCGAGGAGCAGTGGCCGCGCTCTTCCTGGATGTAGCTCCCCGTGGGGAGGTCTGGCATGAGGGAGGGAAGGAACACGCGTGGGTCAGGAGGTAACCAGCCCATGGTGAACATCTCCCCAAAGGGAGAGAGCACAGGACTTTTACAGTGCAGATGTTGACACGCATGGCGCCATCTGGGAGACACTCTCTCGCCAGACTCGTGGCTTTTTATGAGAAATGTATATGCGCTCAGAAGGAATGTTCCCCTTGTGCAACATTCTTTCATTAGATTCTCATGCATCTGACATATGCTAAGTAAAATGCGCTAATTGGCTTGCTGAAATGTGCTAACAGCTAAATGAACTGTGCTAAGTGGCTGATTCAAATGTGCTAACTGCTAAATGAAATGTGTGAACTGCTACGTGAAATGTGCTGACTGCTAACTGGACTGTGCTAACTGCTAACTGAATTGCGCTAACTGCTAAATGAATCGCGCTAATTGCTAAATGTGCTTACTGCTAAATGAAACGTGCTAGCTGGCCAAATTAAATTGGATTACTCTAGATAAACTTTATTGATCCCAGAGGGAATTTCTTGTGCAGGCAGTAGTAAGTATATAGATCATAGACAAACATACATTTAGTGCATTTAAGACAAACAAAACAGGTGCAAAGACAATATGCATAGTGCAAACATGTGCTAAAAAGGTGCCCGATGAGCTGATTTAAATATGTTAACTGCTCAAAAATATGCTAAGCTCTAAATAAATATTTGCTAACTGCTAGTTTTAAATAAAAATTGCTAACTGCTAAATGAAAAATGCTAACTGGCTGATATAAATGTATTAACATCGGACATCCCACCTTAGGCATATTGATTTCAGGGAGGCAGATGAGGGACAACCGTGGCGGTAATGACCTTAAATCAAATTATTTTTGTTCAAAAATCTCCCCTCCCTCTTCCACTTGCAAACATTATTGGGAAATATCAGAATTATTTTGCTTTTTAAAAGGCCATCAAAATACAGTATTCTGCAGTATAATGTCTGGATGGTATGACGGTATTAAAAATTAAATATCACTCAAGCATACTGCTGGCCGGGGTTGCAGCAGTAAAACCTCTTGCCGGCTATTTTTACCACCGCTGAATAGCAGAATAACAAATTTCTGGACATTGTGCAACATTTGTGAGTATCAGGGAGCTGCTGTCAATTTGCAGGAGACTTCTGGAAATTCTGGGAGAGGTGGGGTGTCTCTAACACTGAGCAGCTGAAACACTCATTCTTTACACTCAAATTCATTTTGATAATAGCATTAGCATGACTATTCCCGTGAGCTCTAGGTATAACAGCTGGTCTACAGGTGGCTGTTTCTGCGAACTCGAGCCCAGAGCTCACCTTCATGGAGGGCATGCCGGGCGAGGGCCTCGAACTCGGCGAAGGTGTGCACCAGGTAGCAGTGCTCCTCCTTGGGGTGCGAGGCCATGTCATTGAGCTCGCGGATGTTCCCCTGCCAGATGCCGAAAGTGAAGATCTCCACGCCTTGATCACGGAGCGAGGCCGCAACAGGCCTTGGGTCGCCACCATTGGAGTAGCCATCCGTGATGAGGAAGATCACCCGCGATGCATTGTGCCGTGAATGACGCAGTATTTGCTGTAGATGGAAATTAAGGCTTCATTGTACATTTACATTTACAACTATTTAGTAGATACTTTTGTTCAAAGAGGCAAGTAACACATAACAAACCCATGTGCTATGAGTTGCTAGACTGAGCTTCCAATGAACACCCAGGTACGACTGACTATAAGCAGTATCAGAGCCAGAGCTACACAACATCTTCTAACAAAGCAGAAATCTAACAAGACTATTCAAGGACTGAAAGTGCAACATCAAGAACAATCAGGGACCGTAAAGAGACATCAGGGTAGTAGAGGGATTCAGGGAACAGATGGATCTTGAAGTGTTTCTTGAAGGTGAAAAGGAAGTTTGATGACCAGACGTAGTTTGGCAGCTCATTCCACCATCGGACTTTGCCAATCACTTTCCGCTAATGACTTTGTCCGCAGGACCCGCCCCTCTCTCACCAGCCCACATGCGTGTCAAAAGGCTATTATACTGGGTCAGGATATAGTGGGAAGCATGTTGTAGGCCAAGATGCCAGAACCCGTCTCACAGCACAGCCGAGGCAAACTGCTCGTCAACACAAACCTAAATACTGAGTCAGAGACCGCAGCAGGAATCGCTGGGAAGTGGCTGGCGGATTTCGAGTGCTCCGTGGCCGTTACAGAACGAGCAGGAAGTACGAGACGCAGAAGAACAGCAAAGGGCCGGATGTGAACGCTCCTTTCATACAAACCGCTGGAAACCATTTTCAGAAACAAGCTGAATTGTATGCCGATCTGGGACCAACTCGAAATGTGACCAAAGTAGCTACGGCTTCTTCTTAATTAGAGCAGGCGCTTCACGAACATTTTTTCCGTAGTAATGTGGCTGTATCTTTTACGGCTGAGTCGTTTTGGTGGTTCCATTTTATTCCTTGCTTCTGAGTCACCGCCTGATTGGTCCCTCTGCCCTGTTTCTAAGCCCAGAATGCTTGACATTTACACGTCTTTGGAGAGAAGGTGCTGTTTATGCACCTGCAGCATTGCAGCAGAACTAAACAATAACCCGCCCCATATCCACACGACCTGTCAAGGGCAGGGCTGTGGCGGGCAAAGGAGTAGCAGTATCACATATGGCAGCTCTGTGCCAAAGATGTGGCCAAGGGACACACTCTCTCCGTTAAATAGAGAGCAGGACAACCTCTGAAGCTCATTATCGAACAAAGGATGAGGGTGAAAAGCCTGGAGACAGCTGTGTAATTAAAACCGGAGTTTCGGGGCAGAGATCCTCCCGGAACGGGGACAAGCTTGGCAAATATGAAGCCGCTCAGATTAAGAAGAGCTCAAGGAGAGAGGGATGGAGTGCAGAGAGAGGAGAAAAGGAGGGGGTAACTCTGCTCTTCATTGTTTAATTGGCCAGACTTCAAGCGTGCCTGCGGGGAGGGAGTAATTACAGGCATGCAGCGGCGATGGGCCCCTGGGGGCCTTCAAAGCGGCCTGCCGCTGGTTCCCATCACCCCGGGGCCACGCCCAGGCTGCTGATAGCTGAGAAAAGGCGGGCCTCGTCTATGGTAACCCGCTAATATAAAACGTGACCCTCCGCCTCGCCAGCCGCCACCACAGTGATGTCAGCACGGCCTGCGGTTTCTGTCCTTTGTGCCACGAGAGGCTGATTTTACTTTTTTTCAAAGGGGCAGCATTTGTTTGCTCTGCATTTCAGCATACTGCAGACAAGGCCCAGGCGCCCCCCCATGCTCCACCCTTAATGGGGGGCTTTGACATTAGGCAGAGACTCCTTGTCTCTTTGTCTATCAAAGTGCTGGACTAGCAGAGTGAGACCCCAAGTGGCTGGGGGTGTGACAGACAGCCATGGAGTCTGGGACAGATGCCTCGCCAGGGTTTACCTTGTTAGCCCTCCCGACAGCAGACATTCGTCTTTTTAATAGACCGCAGAGAGGGCGGAAGGTCGATTATACATCTTAGATTCAAGACTGAAGTTAATTTGGAAAAAGCACTATAAAGCACTAAAATGAACACCAGCATTAATCTGTGTGTCACTGGTTCAGTTGGACTGTAGAATATAGGCAGCCCTGCACAGGCCAGTGAATAAATTACACCTGCAGTCATGTGACCTGCGGCTGCAGTAATTAGCAAGGCGGCACATATTTATGAGGGAAAAAGGCAGTAACGAAGAGCAAGGGTTATAAAACCCAGGGCCAGACCCACTTTTGGCTCTGACATCTCACAGCCTGAGTAACTGGAGAAGGATCACACTTACATTTGGGCGGAAGGAGCCAAACATCACCAACATCGGGGGCTACGTCAGTGACACAGGAGCTTCAGTGATCCGAAGGATGTCAATGTTCAGAAAGTCTGCTATTATTAGTCATTAGGACCCAAATTCAGGACCCCCCACATCTCCTACCCCCAGGTGGTTTATCAGAATGCCCAAGACTCCAAAGCATTACGATACTGATGGTGTCGGGACCTTTTTTTGGTCAGGCAGTACTAGGGCAGCCCATAGCCTCCTGCAGCTACGGAAGGGTAACACTGCATGTTTGTTGCTCATCAATGTGTACCCAGTGCAGGTCAGTAACCGTGCTGAATTTCCCCCAGTAACCATCTGAACTTTATATTGTTTGCATTGCAACAAAAATATAGTGATTCCTTGCTGAGGGACTGCCCATGTTTGGTTACTGCTTCTTAGAAGGAGTTTATTTTCTCCCTAAACCTTTTTAATGAGACTGACAGTATAAATGTTTATGACATACCTTTCTGCTTGTGCTTCTCTGTCTGTAACACAACTGGTTAAAGTAACTGCAGGTCTGTAGCGGTGAAGTAGTTATGGATGAGTGGATGGATGGATGGACGGATCTATTTACTCACTCCATCCATGAGGCGAGACTACCAAAACATCACAGACCAGAGAAGAAGCATTCAACCCAGTACAGATACCACCACCATGCCTGGCGCCCTGGCGGACAAAGTGCAGGACTGATAATCACTCCCCAGGGTGAGACCGTGCATCGGTTCACTGTACCGTGAGCCTGTCTCAGTGGCAGTCAGGTGACCAGCCCTGCTCATAACCTCCCGGGTAATGATGGTGCCTGTTCCCCGCTCCCCGAGCTCGTTAGATGCGCCGTGCTGTACTCCTGCTCCCGGCCATCGGGTGTCTGACAGAAAACTGCACATTTAGGATTTTCATCCCACCAAATAGTTCTTTGCCTGCACCTATCCCGTCCTGTTCCATTACTTCACCCAACAAAAAGGAATATTTACTTATGAAAACACAGCAGCTTCCCTTCAAACTGCCTCTGTCAGCTAATTCTAATGGGTACGAATGAACATAACTAAATAATTAGGAAAACACTTCAAAATACTGCACATTAAGTTATAGGGTAAGAAAACAGAGGTAAATCTTGCAGATAGCTTTGGAAGGGACACTGCAATGTGAACACAGTGTGTTGCTGGCATATGGGTAATCGTAGTGCATTGCTAATCTGTCACCCAGAGCCACTATTCGATGGGGGTCACCGTCATGAGGGTGCACTGTCCTGCATGGGGGGGGTATTGTGCTGTCTGCACCGTGATACACTCATCAGATTTGCAGAACAATCTTCATACCTCATCTTAGTGGTTATATTACACTGTGGCTATGACTTTGACCCTCATTTAAAGCCCAGTCAGCACGGACGGTTGATCTCGTTCATCAGGACAACAGATGGACAGGACGCAATCTAGCTCCGGCCTACACCCCAGACCCCCCACCCCCCCCAATGCTGAGATCTTATCTCCTTACCCAAGGCTCGCTTACACTTTAATTGGCAGCTTCAGGGTGAAAACCAGCAGCGCCGGTGTGTGTCGGGCTCGCCTTCCTCATCTGGAACGGATTGAGGCCACCTGGCTGTCTCTCAAAGGCAGATCAATGGGCTGTACGCCTGCCCCCTGAGTGCTACAGGCAGGCACACACCCTTGCACCCCCCCACATACCCCGTTGCAGGTTTGCACTGTAATGCCGCTGAGGTCAGTCACCATCCCAATGAACTGTGGGCCTTTGATCCAAACTCACTATTGACTTTTGAAGATACAGAAAAACTATAAATATCGAATAATACCAGCTACACAAAGCATAACTGCACTCATTAAAAATGCGTGTTCTTAAATCATGCAGTCGCCTTTGAATTATATAATATCAGTAAATGCTTTCTCTCTTTTCTCCCCAGAGTTACTGAGGCTTTGCTTTGGCCTCGTTCCCCAGCCGTTTTATTGAGGCTCTAACAGCAAACCTCAGAGCTAATTGCTCCTGTGAAACAGGACTTGCACACGCAGGCTGCAGCATCCTGAGCAAATTATGGCAGAGGGGTGCAGACAGACGCTCCTCTAGATGGGCTTCTCTGCCACTTCTTCAAGTCCCCGATGCAGAAACACGGCTCACGGCCTGTGTGCGCGTCTCTCCGCCCGCCAGTGCGGCCTGCTCGCACGCCTGAGCTCCGCCCGCCAGCATGGCCCGCTCGCACGCCTGAGCTCCACCCGCCAGCGTGGCCCGCTTGCACGCCTGAACTCCGCCCGCCAGCGCGGCCCGCTCGCACGCCTGAGCTCCGCCGGACAGAGGGGCTAGCTGACGTTCATCTTGTCCCGCAGACGGAGGTGCAGGCGCAGGCTTTAGAGGGTCCCTCAGCATAAAGCCCCCCATGGGGGCTGCTGACAGCTGGCTCATTTTCCATCAGTACCCCCTCTTGCCTCGCTCCCCCACTAAGGCCCCCATTGTTCCACCTCTTTTCCCCACAAAAACATATATAACGACATGACCTCCATAAAGGTGAATGGGTGGCTGAAACCCCCCCAGAGGACAGTAGCTGCATGTAAGTGAATTCCGCACAGCGAATAATGCGGCAACTCCTTGGATTTTATAGGTCTCTGTATATCACCTTTCCAGGTCACCTTTTGGATGTGGTTTGCGGTGATGGCTGGTGCCTCACCTTTGACCTTTGACTTTTGACCTTGGTGTAGCAGTTGATGAGGCAGACAGCCAGGTAAAACCAGGCCGGCTCCCTCCCCGGATGGGCGTATAAATCGGCACAGAGGCCACTCTGAGGAGCCGGCGGCCAGAAAGAGTGATGGAATCGGCCGCCCCAGACGGTATGAGTCAGATGGCCGTCTCGAGTGTAAGGGAATCTCCATGGCACACGGCCCTGTCATACTAAGACTGCTAATGAGCCTGGGATGTGATCACAGTGGGGGGGCAGGGAGATGGGCACAGCCTGCTGCTTATCCATTATAGATTAATTCACTGCCACCCCCACCTTACATATGAAGAAAAATGTCACTGTTTTTGTTTATGGTTTCTGTGACACAATCTATGAGAAAAGCTGTGAGGGAATGCAGGGAATGATATGGAAAGCTGGGAAATCGCTGTGGAAAGGAAGGGAATGCTGTGCAAATGCAGGGAAAGGGGAAAGCTGGGAAAAGGTTTGGGAAACTTGAAAAAGCTGAAGAAAGCTGCAACAAGCCAGATAAAGCTTTGGAGAGCCAGGCAAAGCTGTGAAAAGCCGGGGAAAGCTGTAACAAGCAAGAGAAAGCTGTGGAAATACAGGGAACGCTGCATAAAGCCAGGGAAAGCTGTGGAAAGGGGGGGAATGCTGTAACAAGCAAGAGAAAGCTGTGGAAATACAGGGAACGCTGCATAAAGCCAGGGAAAGCTGTGGAAAGGGGGGGAATGCTGTGGAAAGCCTGGAAAAGCTGTGAGAAATATAAGAAGGAAGCTGTGAGGAAAAGTTTGGAAACTGTGACAGGACTAGAGCACAAAAAGAGCTTGCTGTGAAATCCAAAAATGTGTGAGGGTTTGACATGAAATATGGCTTAATGTCAGCTGAGGAATAAGACCAGAACTAATGCGGGCACGATCCTCTCTGCATGTCAGCCAGAGAGTGGCTAACCATACTAACCGTTTTCAACATTATTGTCCGCTGGGGACCGGACACAAACAGATAGATCAAAGTGAAACAGTTGTTTTAAACACGCTGAGTCTGTCTGTTTCACTGGGATGGCGACAGAATGCCCCATTTTGACACACAAACCAGCACTCCATAGTTTTAACTGCTGCTTCACTTTCTGTTTCTGTCCATGTGTGGAAATGCACTATGCTCTGGTCTCCTTAAAATTTATTCTGCCCCTGTCTTTTCAGGAAACGAGACGTGCAGTGAATGATCAGCTCAAGGTAGGATCTGCAGCCAGGGTAACTTACAGAACCCACCTAATGTGTTTCTGCCATTTCTTAACAGAGATTCCTATGAACACACATTCTTTGTGTGTTTGAATGAGTGCTTGTCTCAGCGGGTCTATAAGACTCACTTTAAACATCACATATCAGAAGTGTGCATTTTATTTAGAAAAAATCATCCCAAGGGAGCTAGAAAGCGAGAGACAGCCAGAAGTGTGTTCGTGAGACTCGGCGAGGGGGCCCCCTTTCCATTTTCTCCAGTCGTACATTCCCATGCAAGTAAGAACCTCCCCACGGTGCCCCGTGGCTCTGGACATCAGGCTGCAAACCCACCCAGTTCCAGTGAACGACCACAGCGGCATCAGAGAATGGTATTTTCCAGGACCTCATCCCACGGCCTTCATAAGGTCCAAACCCAGCACCGGAGTGGCCCTCCTTTGAAAGCCCTATTATTTATGTCCCCTCACCGGAAGGTTAGCAGTTGAAAACCCAGGGTCAGCAGACTGATTTCACCATTGGGCTCTCAAGCAGGGCTCTTCACCCCAATTACCCCAGGGACTGTCTGACCCTGTTTTCTCAAAAAAAAGTATTTTTCTTTGAATAAAAGTATCCACTTATTAAGTAGATGTGAAAATGTTTCGGTAAGAGGTCACTACTGCAGTAACTGCTGGCTGTGTGGAAGAAGTTGTGAAAACCAGAAAACCTCAACCAGAGAACCCCAGAGGGTTAGGGTTTCCTAACCAGATTCCCCGAATCCCTGGGCCTTGACTACAGACAGATTTGAGTACAGCTGTACCCAGTCTGTGACTTTCGACGGCGCAGAGATCTTAACGAAATGACATTCTATGTCCGCGGTCTGAGTGCAGGATTTCCCATCTATTTTTAATCTGGAAAACACAGCAGGCTGAGGCGGAACTGGGCTGAGGTCTGACTTCACACGTTACTTGCTGAACCTGAGCCCAAATACCAAAATGGCGCCACCGGAAAGTTCCAGCAGGGCCCGAAGGTAGGAGCCTGAATGGGGCGGCTCCCACTGAAATCCATCCGGATGTATGTGTGTGATCCATCCACGTTCTCCTGCTTTTATTCTCATACTGAGACTTTCCTTTATTACATTTGGACGCAATTCCATCGTCTCATTCATAAATCACCATCATCAATCAGCACATTAAAACAGAGATCTGCCTGGGGGGCACTGAAAGCTGGCTTCATCCCCAAAACAGAACCCAAATCTACTGTTACAGTGCCCTCCCCATGGACAACCAGAAGCCACTCTGTGTTTACACTCTCGACTATGGTTTCTGTACTGATAACTCTGCACAAACACAATACATAATACCGTATGTTACCAAATATACGGACCATGACATACTACGTTAAACTTAAGAGCAATGGGTCGACATCCCATCCAGGGTGTCCCCTGCCTTGTGATCCCTGGGGTAGACTCCAGGCTCACTGTGACTTTGTACTGAATAAGCGCTTGGAAGATGGATGGATGGATGCTACACCTAATACTGTATGTGTCTAAGCATTCTTGCACTGTGACTTCCTAGAGCAGTGTTTCCCAATCTGGTCCTCAGGGACCCACAGACAGCCCACATTTTTGCTCCCTCCCAGGGAGCTCGGAGGGAGCAGAAATGTGGACTACCTGGCAGGGAGCTTGGAAGGAGTAGAAATGTGGACTGCCTGGCAGGGAGCTTGGAAGGAGCAGAAATGTGGACTGCCTGGCAGGGAGCTTGGAAGGAGCAGAAATGTGGACTGCCTGGCAGGGAGCTTGGAAGGAGCA
>JAAGVU020000015.1:15502316-15560055 GCA_011763525.2 Mormyrus iriodes | reverse complement strand
GAGTGCCCTTCTAGTGGAGAGAATGTGATGAAGTGTCTTAATGAGTGCCCTTCTAGTGGAGAGAATGTGATGTAGTGCCTTAATGAGTGCCCTTCTAGGGGAGAGAATGTGATGAAGTGTCTTAATGAATGCCCTTCTAGTGGAGAGAATGTGATGTAGTGCCTTAATGAGTGTCCTTCTAGTGGAGAGAATGTGATGAAGTGTCTTAATGAGTGCCCTTCTAGGGGAGAGAATGTGATGTAGTGCCTTAATGAGTGCCCTTCTAGTGGAGAGAATGTGATGAAGTGTATTAATGAGTGCCCTTCTAGGGGAGAGAATGTGATGAAGTGTCTTAATGAGTGTCCCTCTAGGGGAGAGAATGTGATGAAGTGTCTTAATGAGTGGAGGGAGTGGAATGTATTGCCCAATAAGATGACCTTGCAATGGTCTAAATGGCTCCTATGGGTGCCCTTCCAGTGGAAAAGCAGGCTGTTATGAAGTGTCTCATTAAGTGTCCCAAAGGGTACCCATTCCAGTAGAGAAAATTAGATACAATAGTGTAAAGGGTACTCATAAGTGGTGAGAAAACATTTTTGTAGTGCCCAAATAGGTGCCGTCATGGTGTGTAAAATGTGATACAGTGCTTTATTGGGTGTTCATCCGTGTGTGAGAATGTGGGGAATTGTCCTAATATATACTCCTTCTTTCTTTTTAATGGACCTGAAGGGTAGGTTCCATTGCATTGGTTAGCTTTATTTTTCAATAAAAGTCAAAGTATCAAGTATTGCCATGGATGCCCCAATAAAGTTTCAAATTGTGAGGATGCATCCCAAGCGCTCTCAGCGGCCACGCCCCCCCCTCCCAGTCACAATCGGGCTGCTGCACCTTGTTTTAATTATTTACAACTGCATTGGATGAGTGAAGCTACATAACCGGTTTGAGTAGTCTGCTGACTGTGAGGAATTGCTGACTAATGTCAAATTACCAAGTGCTTCTCTGCCCTGCTTTTCCCCAAGTGTCTGAGCTTCCTTTTGTGTGGTTTCTTGTGAGTGTGCCTCCTGGTCCTCTGCCCGGTGAAAAGCAGCAGTGTTTGCCAGGCCAGTAGATCCCTAAGGCATTCTGGTGCAAGGCCATTCAGTGCTTTATAAGTTAATAGCAGAATCTTGTAATTAATTCGATACTTAACTGGAAGCCAGCATATAACAGGGATAATATGGTCATATTTTAAAGTTTTAAAATATGAACTCTAGTTGCTGCATTTTGCACTAGCTGAAGTTTATTTAAGGATTCAAATGGACACCCAACACACCCACACACACATATATATATATACATAACTGTGTATCATCAGCATAACAATGGAAACCAACACCATGATTTCTAATAATGTTACCAAGTGGTAGCATATATAAAGTGAGCAGTAGCACTGATCCCTGAGGGACACTATATTTGACTTGAAAGATTCATTATTCACATGTACAAACTGATAACGATCAGTTAAATAAGAGTGAAACCAAGAGAGAGCTGTCCTCTTAATGCCAACCACAGATTCTAGCCAGTCCATGAGAATATCATGGTCCACAGTTTCAAATGCTGCAGTTAGATCTAGTAATACCAACAAAGATTTACAGCCACAATTGGAAGCCATAAGCAAATCATTCATTACTTTTACTAGGGCTGCTTCTGTGCTATGGTTTGGTCTGAAGCCAGACTGATATAATTCATTTGCATTATTTTGCTGTAGGAAAGAAGACAGCTGATGGACAACAACTTTTTTCAGGATCTTTGAAATGAAAAGAAAATTTGAAATCTGTAATTTCCTTAATCACTAGGTTCAAGATTTGGTTTCCTGAGAACAGGTCTAATGACAGCTATAAAAAAAAAACTTGGAACATATCCAAGCCTAAGAGACGAGTTTAACAAGGTTAACAGGGTAGTGCTAATCAGTGGTGCAATCTCCTTGAGGAGTTTCGTAGGAAGTCTAGTAGAAGATTAGAAGCAGGAGGTAATTAAACTCAAAAGTTGTAACTGTTTTACCGGAACGAAAGATTTAAGGTTGTCATTATCAGTACGAATAGGACTAGCAGAAGGCAGGTAGCTGAATGTAGCTACAGACGTGCTCCAGATGGTCTGTTTAATCTTAGTTATAAAAAATGTAGCAAAGTCATAACTCCTAAGAGCTTGTAGGACTTACTGTAAAGTAACATTGTTTTTGTGGTTAACATTGAAGAATTCTGTGTTAGCCTAGACAGATTCAAACAGGAATTAGGATTGTTTTTATTCTCTTCTATTAATCTGGAGAGATACACAGATCTATCAGTCACTAGTCCTAACAGTCTATACTTGGAGAGGCTCTTTTTCCAGGCAGATCTGAAAACATCTAGTTTGGCTGAGCCCCAGCACTTGGCGGGATGATGTTACATTGTTTTTTATTCTGTGGAAAATGAAATATTAATCTGCTGGCCAGAATTAATAAGAATCATGAACATGTCACAGGTCATTTTAATAAAATATACTCAGTGACAAAAATAGTTAAGCACCCAGACAGAGTGGTGGAAATCAAATGAACCTGGACGTGGTGAAAGGTCATGTGACTGTACTGCAATGATTATAATATCAGATCAAACTGGCAACAGAGTTGGCAGTATGAGCACACCACTGGTCCCATGTCAGGAGGGTGTAGCACCCCCCCCCCCAGGACCTGGATACATGCAGCGATACGGTGCAGAAGGGAGTCGTATAGCTGTTGTATCTTCTCCTGTAGCAAGTCGGCCCACAGCTGTTGTAACTGGCTGTCGAGATCCTGCAGGTTGGCAGTATGTCTGAGTTGACGTCCAAGCTAATCCCACACATGTTCGAACAGGGAAAGATCGGGGGACCTGGCTGGTCACGGGAGAACCGCAACATGACACAGGCAGTCCATAGACACACATGCCGTGTGTGGATGGACGTTGTCTCGTTGAAATACTGTACCGGGTGCTGTCTCAGGAGGGGTAAGACATGCGGACGCAGGATGTCACTGACGTAGCACTGTGCTGTCAGGGTCCCCTAAATCACTACCAGAGATGACCTGAAGTCATACCCTATGGCTCCCCACATCATGATGCCAGGAGTAACGCCGGTGTGTCTCTCCACAACATTGGCAGGATCGGTCCTCTCCCCTCGGTGCTGCCATACGCGCACACAACGGTCATCCGTGGTAAAGCAGAACCAAGATTCATCGCTGAACATGGTACGATGTAACTCGTCATCAGTCCATGCCTACCAGTCACGGCACCACTCCAAATGCAGACGTCTCTGTGCTGGTGTTAATGGCAAGGTACGCATGGGACGGTAAACCCGTAGTCTGGCTAATGCCAGTCATCGAGACACGGTGTGGGATAACACGGGGTGTTGTAGAGAGTCCAATACCTGTGTCCGGATGGCAGGCGCAGATGTCATGGGGTTCTGTAATGCTTGGCACACAATACGACCATCCTCCCTTGGTGTGGTCTGTCTTGGTGACCGGAACCTTCATGACGTGTGTGAGTGCCTTCACATGCCCATTGGTTCCAACATTGGGGGACTGTGACATCTGCATGCCCCACATGCCAGGCAATTGCACAATACGACCACCCGGTCTCATGTAAACCCACAATGCGACCCCTGTCAAACTCCGTCAAGTGCTAGTAATGATGTCTAATGCGCCTAAAAGGCATCCTCTGTGTCTGGTGACTAGACTTGCCAGCTCCTTCCAAATCAAATCATTTACATACCCTTTGCTGGTCTGTACGTGTACCAAATTACATCCAAATCGGACCATTATTTCTGGGTGCTTAACTTCATTTGTTTTGATTGCAATCAATCCCCCAATAACTAACAACTAACAAAACGACTTATTTATCCCGCATTGTTTTGGTGTGGCAGCGTAGTCTCGTATGAAATTATGTACAAAGTTTAACCTGTGAGCTTTTTGTGTCTCTCATGCTTATTTAGCATAAAGGTCCCAGTTCCTGTTGTGTGGTGTGAAAGTTACACACCACAGAGGCCAGGAGCTACAAAAGTTTCCGGTCGAGACGGCCCAGAGACCAGGTTCCAGAGCTTCGCTGTTGAAGTGCCTAAAGTGACTTTTTGTGGGGCCCCAGAACCAACAAAGCTGCCCCTGCCAGTGACTGCATGTATCCAATCTCCCCTCCTTAGTGATTTTTGAGTGAGTTTTTTGTACCAATATCCTCATGTCAGAACGAGTGCCTGCCTCTCCCTTCACCCCCCAGGACAGACTCCCTGGCATTTTGACCTGGACTCTGATACTCATTTAGTGTTTTAGTTGCCAGTTCGCTCTGCATCTGGGTCCCCTGTTCCTGATTTGATTTGCAACAAAAATACTTATTTCCATTATTCTTGGTGATGAATAAATGTACGTCTATAAAAATTTAGATCTATTCCAGCCATTTAAGTTCTCAGTTTTAGCCACACCCCATTAGAATGTTCAGATGTCAAGAGGAACTAGTACAGTCAGAGCGGTAGCCCTGACATCCTACTAGTGTGTGAGATTGGGAATAAAGCAAATCAGTGTAATGCTGGCTAGCTGTGTCATATATTTTACCCTAGATGCGTAACTAAAGAGCCAACTAAACAGGTCATTTCCTGAGCAGATTCTACGCTAATTAGTGCAATCAAAGAAATCAATCAAAGGTCCAAAATAGTGCGTAAGGGAATATTTTTGGATAATTTTATATAATAGTATGTTGAATTTTTGAGTTTGGTGTGAGTAGTGTTTTGAAGACACTTTGGTTTAGACAGTTTGGTTAGCACTGGACTATCGTATGCTTACTGAATGCCAAGGAGAGGAGGGACAGTGGAGGATGTTGAAAAGGCAGCCTTGGATTTTATAATTTTATAATGTGTTGGAAGAAAATGTCATAATGCATCAAGGTGTTCCACTTGTCACAACGAGAGGGAGGAAGGACTTGCGAGCATTGTACTGGGGGGGAGAGAGCAGTAAGTCCCTTCTTTATTTTCTTGTCTACAGCCTTCATACAGCCCCCTCACTGGGGGCAACAAAAGCAGGAGATGATAATATGATCATTAAAGGCAAGTTATGAAGGTGTCCAACGGAGAAAAACCAAAACACAAGAACACCCCCGTCACACACACTCTGCATGTAGCGCTTATTGGACATGGTTTTACAATAAAGACATTTTGACCACAATATGTGCCTAGGTGGCCAGGCCTCTCCTCTGCCAAGTCTGCTTTGGCTTAGGCACACCTGTTTGGAAATGTCAAACAGTCACCCTCTGTTGTAGGTGTGACCAGATATCAGATCATTTATTGTAGCGGGGGGGACACAATCACACGGTCCAGATTAAATTGTATTTCAGAGTCCACCAGTTAAGCTCCCCTAGTACAGCTGGTAGGTGTACCTTTATGTGAGTGACAATTACACAGAAAAATTTAGGGGGTGGTGGGGGGGGTATATTTTTAAATGGGATGGTTTTTGTCATATTTTTCCCAGGGGCATGGCATCCACATGCATCCCATGACAGCTCGAGCACTGGGTGAGAAATGGAAGGTTACAGGTTTAAGGCCCTGCTTGTTTGAAGACTGTCTACAGTCTTCCATTGCTCCCTCTTACTGCGACACCCCAGATCTCCTCACATGGCCAAACCGTGAATGCATGTTGTATCGTCGTGTCTGTCCTTACTGCCAAAGTGCAAAACCTGCATCACCTTTTAGTTTCATCCTTTTGCCTTTGACCACATAGGCTCCGTCACTAAGCATAGCTCTCTCCACCAGACTGACAGAGTCAGACCGCGGTTGCCCTGCTCCAGCACACCTCTGGCTCTCACATCCCTTAGACCTGTGTTTCCCACCCATTAAGCCTTTTATTACATTGTGGATATGCCATTAACTGGAAATTTTACATACACATTTCTGGATAAGAGTCCAAAGTTATTTAATTTTTTTATTACATTGTATTTCTGAGCTTTGTCAGACTTTCAGGTGCATTGATCTGGACTGCTACATGTTCTCCCCCACACCTGTGGCAAATACCTGCCTCCCTTAGGGACTTGTTCTAGCCTGTAATGTACTGCCCATGTGTTCTTACACAGCAGAGACATTGTCAGCTGAGGAAGCACAGGTTAGTATCTGAGTACTCGCCACTGACGGCTGTGCTAATGAGATTTATGGGTTGAAAGGGGGTCAAGGGCGAGATGGAGATCAGGTTAGGCGTGTGTGTGCCTTATGATAGACTGGAATCCCACCCTGGGTGTACTGCTGGTATTATTATGGATATGTCAATATATTTATATATATCTTCATCTGTAAATGAGACTCTGCTGCCTTGAAATAAGGAAAGTAAGTCTTACGAGTGTATGATATATGCTGAATGGTATCCTGCCAAGAGGTTTGTCATTACTTTATATGGACAAAGGGTACATAGGCAAACAGCCTGATCACAGCTTGGGCTCGAGAGTGACGTGTCTCTCTATCATTGTGAAATAAAAACATAATTTTCAAATGAAATTTATCTTAGGAAGAAAAAACATTTCAACTACAGAACTTCCTCTGCCTGGACCGATTACAGCCAGAACAAAATGACTCTAAACAAAAAGTGCATCAGTTTCTTCCAAGACAAAAATATTTAATTTTCTCCTCTGGGAAATGGATTACAGAGAATAAGTATGTTTAAAACACACATCCAAAACCAAAACAATTTATCACTTAGCACATATTCGGGCAAAGAGTGCCATTTAGACACTCTAGCTCACCCCCCTGCATGGGGAAACGGGAGTGCATGGAGGAATCCCATACAACATGTGGAGAAGCTAAAGACTCCACACACTCTCAGGTGGGATTCAAATGACTACTACTGATGTCTATTCACCTAACCTCCATGTCACCCATGTTAATAGTAAGATTATTAGAAGTGCCAAGTGTTTGGAAAATAAAGTGTCAGAAGCACTTCTCTGGAACTGGACTCCATCCATTGTGGGCGGAACATTTCCTGGTGACTCAGTGGCACCCTTTAAAGGGAGCTGCCTGCCAAAGCCCGGCACATTCAAACAGGCTCCTGAGAAACGTGGAGAGAGGAGAAGCATCAGCACGCACACGTCTGCTCATCGAGTCTCCGGCAGATCATCATGAATGCCAGAATATCATCCGTCGTGCTGTTTATCTGCCTGTTCTGCACCATTTTTGCAGAAGGTACTTTATTATCTGCTCTAATATTTACATCAATCAGTACTTTAAGGAACAATTGCTGATTTATATATTTCTATAGGAGCTCCCAAGTGAGTTGGCGTTAAATTGTTAGCTTTGGATGAGTCCATTGTGAATCTCTAACTTATGACACAGGAAGCACCTCTCTTATCACACTCCTTATTCCTCTCCATACCACAGTGCAGAGCATCTCCTCGGCAACCTTGTACTGCCGCTGCATCAAAAACAGATCCATGGTGCAAGAGAAAAGAATCCGGAGCCTGGAAATTTTCCCACCTGGCCCACACTGCAGCCAGACGGAGATCATGTGAGTATGCCTGGGGTCACTGATGGCTTCAGTTACATCTGGGAGAAGTGGGGTTGGCATAGATTTTTGGAGGAGGATATTCTGTCACCTGATTCGTAGGAGCCTGATGGGTCTTTTTCTGACATGTGGGCCTGTTTCCTTCTCTCTCAGTGTGACTCTTGTGAACAAGCAGAAACTCTGCCTGAATCCAGAGGACCAGGATGTGAAGAGTTACCTTAAGAGGGTAACGCACAAGTAAGTGTGTTCTTTGGCTATCCTTACCTTCTGTGTGTTTGGTTGTGGACCTATACTCAAACTGGCCACCTCTGGTTCCTGAAAGATATTCACACCTGTCCTACTCTGCTTTTGTCTTGCAGAAAATGAACAACCTGGGAGGCCGGCTACTGGACATATTGTCCCCATTGACACAAAGCCCATGGCACTTACAACCCTTTCATAGCTGCATGTAACAACCATACTGTACATACTGCATGTATGTATTCCAGCTGGGCACTCCAAAGACTATATTGGTGGATTGCTGTGCCTAAACAACCCTTGATGGTTTTGTGTGTGTGTGTGCATGCACAGTCAGAGCACCCACTGCCCATCCCCCATGTGCCCTTGAAAGGACGCTCGCATCAACAAAACCCTGGTTTTTGGATGGTTGGCTGGTTACACAAAGTAAATGGATTTATTATATGTATGCCTGTTGAACAGATATAATGACATTGCATTATTTATTGTTATTTTATACTGATTTATATTTTCAAATTATGGCACTGCAATAATGTAATGCAGAATAAAATTTTTCTAATAATTATTGTTCGGGTTTGTTACTTTGTGGATCTGGAGCTGCTGGGAGAGATCCCTGTTCCCTTTCTGAGAACCTGGGCTCAGTTGGCTTCATTGGGAACCTTCTTCAGGTTATGCATTAGGATCCTATTCGCTATCACAGACACTTCCTGCCATGTGACCACCAGTGAAATGCTACACTTGTTGCACAGGCTAACCCTTAAAATAACCACAAAAGCAGGGAGGCTGGGTCCCCATCTCAGCAAGCAGGATATCAGGAGAAAGCTAATGTGAACAATGCGATTATTAGCAGCCAGGGAAATTGGCCCGGGACCCAGGGGCGGATCCAACAAGATGCAATGAGTGCAGCGTCAACTGCTGATGTTTTGTTGCAACAGCTGGCATAGGGTTGAAGGACTTTAACTTTGCTGAAAAACCTGTTTTCCCTGAACCACTGTGCTGAAGCATGTTTCCTGTGGTACAGTATTGTTGCACAATCCCATTTCTTCAGTGTTTACTTTCTTGCCTTCTTGTTTGCTTTTTGTGGCTACATTTGTGTCAGGCCAAGGCGGGATGACAGCTCACATAGCATCTCCTCTGGATGCAGAAACCATACAAATGGCTAATTTCATAGTTGTGGCTCAGTTTAGGTCTAATCCTTAAGAGCCAGCTGACATTCACCATTGTCAACATGCCCTTCCGGGTACAACAATGAAATTTGTTGAATGACGAAATCTGGAAACATCTGGTGGAGTCTTCACTTAAGCTGCATCCAGCTGTGTGCAGGCCACCTACCATAGAACAAAGTCCAATTCCATGGAAAAATAAGCAAAAAAAAAATGGGCCTGCGCAGAATGTCGCTCAAGGTCAGTGCTCCTGTTCTCGAGAACACAATGGAGCAATTCAGTTAGCAGATGTCAGCCTGCAGAGTTGGAGGATTCCTAGGAAGGTAACAGGAGAATAGAAAACCTATTTCTTTAAATTGTAAAAGCATTTATGCAGGTATAAAATTTCAAAAAATACTTAAAGAAAAGCTTAGAAAGTGATTTGACACAAATCTAGGCACTCAGTGTCTAGACATGTTACATACAATAAGACCACAGACATTTGATCAGTTTGAACGATATGTAACTAGATGCTGATTGAACATCAGCAATGAACTCCTCGGACAGCTCCGTCATCCCTCCCTCTCATCTAGTCCCTTCTCTTCCCACACCCCCAAATTTTACAATCTCTAGCTGCCCTAAACACTCTCCCTGCCGCTCCAAAAAATCTTTATCAAAAGCCCAGCTCTGTGTAATTTGCTTCAATGCAATCAGGTTCACCAGCTTGGCGTCTCTGGCTGCCGTTTTATTAAAGTTTCACGGTTGGGGGGTTTGGGAGGGGTGACAAACAGTATTGCAGTACAAGACAAGATACAGAAATGAGTAACAAAAAAGTAATAAAATGTGTGAAATATGACAAATGGAGCACAGTATAAAGGAATTAATAACCATAAAGTGCAGGTGGAATTTTAACGATGACAACATAATGCAATGGGGGGACAGATGACAGAAACTGTCTCTGAACCAGGTGAAGCCACCACTAAGTAACACTGCTTCAAATTTGGTGCAATTTCTCGCAAAATGTAATACTCCCCAGAACATTACCTATATGATGTTCCTGGGAAGTTCGCAAAAAATCCGTCAAATACTTTTAGAGTTACTGTGTTCACAAGCTCATTTGTCTCCTATAGCCGCAGTTTCCTTCATTTGCTGCCACCAAGTGCTTCTGCTTCAATTATGGGGCATTTTGTCTCAAAATGAAATCAGGTGCAGATCTTCATCAATATAATATTCTTCTGAAGCAGTAATAAGATTCATCAAATACTTTTTGAGTTATTATGTTCATAAGGTCAAATGTCTTCTTCAGTTACCTTTCCCTTGACTGCCACTAAGCGGTATTGCTTCTATTTTAGTGCAGTTTGTCTCAAACTTGATCAGTTCCAGATATTCACATATACAGTTTGCCTGGAAAGTATGAAAAAAAACAACAAATACTTTTTGAATATTCATGCTAATGGGATCAAATGTCTGCGATGACCATTATGATTGCTACAATCAGTCTGGAGAGCACATATAAACCAGAATTATTTGTATTCAGGTGCCCCATATAAAGTGCCGGGTCCCCTGAATTTGCCATGGTATCAATACCCCATCTGAGGAATACAATAAATCCAAATTCATATGTGTATGAAGAATATAGAGTGAAACTTGGGGTCAGAGGGCATAGTCAGGCTATTTATCTGGTGCTCCTGGGGCATTTTTGGGAGGGGTGTTAAAGGCCCCCCAGCAGAGATAAAACCATATTACTGAGGCTTGAACCTTGACCTTCTAAACACAGGCACACAAGCTTACCGCACAAAGTCACACACCACCACAGCACCCACGAAGGCAAGAGCAAAGCATGGTCCTTTGGCTGGCGCACACATGAAAGGAGTTTTGTAGGAAGTCCTTATGGCATTGAAAGAAACACCAGAAAGTAGAGTTATACAACCCAGCACTGGGCCAGAAGGAAGCACACGTGACCGTGCATTTGTCAAATGGGGGACGGACATGGGAAGATACATTTGTGAAGTATAGCAATCAGTAAATGTCTGCAGTGACACTCAGCTTCACTGGAACTGCCTGCCAAAACACGCCAGAGACAAACCGGAAAGCCAGAGGGGCCCTGTGCCAGCAGATGCTGGGGAACCGAGACCCAGAGTCCCCTTGGGCTTCACTGTGTTCCCCTGAGCGCACCCTTTGCTGCATCAGTAGGACCACCCAGACTGCTTTGGAGAGGATAGGGGCAGCATTGTGGCCCAATAGTGAGAGCCTTTGGTGAGAGCCCCTGCATTACCCGCAGCTGCAATGCACCGTGGGAAAATTCCAGCTACCATTCGTCACCTGACTGCTGACAGCATTAAACACAGATACAGTCAGTACTTTACACGCTTTGTGAATTTACTGAAAGAGCCTTTTAAGGACTACAGCACGAGAGGAGCTCAAACTAAAAAAAAAAACTCACAATACTGACATTAACCCAATATATACCCAGAGCGTCCCCTGCCTTGTGCCTTGTGTCTCCTGGGATAGGGTCCAGGGGGTGCATTACAGAAACTTCCTAACTTGTAGATCCTATCTGAACTGCATGGTAAACATAGTAATTAAGGTTAGGACATGATTTAAAAAAAAAGACATTGCAGATGAACAGTTCCTACGTTATTGTTCCTATTCTAACTTAAGACTGTAGACTAAGACTGTGTCAAAATGTATTACACCAGCTTCCTAACTTCCCAAAATGCTAAATAAGTTCTTCTATCTTTAGAATAACAGTTACACTAACTTTCACTGGCCACCACATAGCGTTAGTTATAACTAAACTTATTTAATCCGTATGGCTGCTCTTTTGTTGCTTTTATACAACCAAAAAAATGTATGGCGCCCTGCTCATAACATAACGATAAAAATTATATAGCGATGAAATGAGAACAGTGGTGTCGGTTGCTAGGTAACAGACATAAAAGTTGATAACTAATGTTGGACTGAGTATTTAGGATTCATAAAGTTAGTTAGTATTTGCTTCTATAATACCTTATTGGGGAAAATCCTATCTTATGGCACTTTTCCACTGGGATACAGAAACCAAGTTGCACCCGAGCCATACCATGAAGAGAGACTAGTTACAGCACTGTTCCAGTTCACTTCGGTTTTCCACTGCAGAAGGGTCGGCTCGGTAAAGGCGTGGCCAGGTTTGGAGAGCAACAGTGACATAAAACTGAAGAGACGCTTATTTACTGTTCACACAGTGTACATCAGGATTTGCTATGTGGTAATCTCCTAATTTTCTATCTTATCTGTATTAATCACCATGTTATGCAATCGTAAATTTGCGTTACAAATCCATTCAGTTTAGCCGATCTATAGTATTTTTCTAAGTAGGAGGTTTGAAATTCATGAGTTCTGAGTAATTGGGAATGCATTGCGGGAATACATTGCGATATGCGATACTACTAATAATGAATAATATATATAATATACGCTTCACACCTCTGGGACCTGGGTTTAAGTCTCCACCAGGGTTCCATGTGTGTGGAGTTTGCATGTTCTCCCCGTGTTGTCGTGGGGTTTCCACTGGGTATTTAGGTTTACCCCCACAGTCCAAAAACATGCTGAGGCTAATTGGAGTTACCAAATTGCCCGTAGGTGTGCATGTGTAACTGACTGCTGTGCGAGTGTGCCCTGCGATAGGTTGGTGCCCCTTCCTGGGCTGTTCTCTGTCTTGTGCCCGTAGCCTCCGGGATAGACTCCAGACCCCCTGAAACCCTGAACAGGACAAGCAGTTTCAGAAAATAGATGGATGATAGATACGCCTTTTCCTTCAAATAATCGATGACCAGAACACTGGTATCACAGTGCATTTCGACTAATCAGATGGTGGTGACACAAGCAGCTTGGTTTGGTCACCCTGTCAGCCCTGCTACGCAGGGCCATGTCAGTGCGGTTGCGGTTCAGGTACGGTTGACATATTTTACACTGGAAAACTGTCTTTTCACGATATGGCTTGGTTCTTAGTGGTAATGAAAAAACGCAATTATACTCTTCCTGTCTTAAGACCTAAGATGGGAAGTTTCTGTAATACAGCCCCAGGCCCCCTGTGCCCCTCTACTGAATGAGTGGTTATGGAGGAGGGATGGACAGTATGTCAGCCATTGATGAAGATGTATGGTTACATTCAATTATTTGGTGCTCCATACATGTAGTATCAAAAAGTCAAGGGAGTGTATAGTTCAGTTGGTTAGGACTAGGGGTGCTTCTTGAACCCAGTACTGTACTTTTGGTACAACAAGAAAGGTACAAAAGTACGGTACTTCTTGTGTGCGTTTTCCAATGGCGTAAAAACTGGTATTGGTGCTGAATGACATTATAATGCGAGGTGGGATATTTTGTACTGAATTCGAAAAATGCCTACAGTATTGTCAGGGTCAGTGCCTATCCATCCCCGCCTTCCCTTGTGCTTTTTGGCCAGCAGGTATCACTGGTCACCCTGCGCCCCCCCTTTGTCATGTAGCCTTAATCCCTAGCATGTTTTCTTGCTACCTGGGATGCCGTGCAGCCCAATGGGTTGAGCGTGCTGCTCAGAGGCTGAACCCTCTGGTCAGGTGATTGAGGCTGAACCCTCTGGTCAGGTGATTGAGGCTGACCAGAGACCAGCCTCACATGTTTTGTTTGGTTTTCTGTTTTCCCCAGTGTTTGTTATTACTTATCATTGCTTCCTTGTTTTGGTTTGGCCGGCCCTGTTTGATTTTGGTCTTACTTGTTTTTGGTCTTAGTCTTTCTTAGTGTAGTCAGCCCTCTGTGTTGTGCTCCGTAGTTTCTAGTGCTGTGCGGTTAATGTTTCCTAGTTTCTGTTTTTGTTAGAGTTCCCTAGTTCTGTACTCGTTTGTTGTAGCTAATTCCACCTGTTGTCCTGCTCCTTTGTTGATGGGTTGATGTTGTAATGGTACATACCTGCCCTTTGTTAGTCCTGGTTATCTATGTATTTAAGTGCTTGCCCTCTTTCTGCCACTTGTGGAGTCATTGCATGTGTTAGTTGTGGTAATGTTTGAGCTCTGACCCTGTTACGATGTGTTTGTTGCCTTGCTTGGTTTTCCCTATAGCCCTGCTCCTTGTGTTACCCGGAATCGCTACTGTGGTTATTTATGGTACCTTTTTTGTTGTTATTTTTCCCGTTTAGTTCTGACCCCTCGTGGTCCCTTTTATTTTCTGTTTTCCCTTTATGTGATCAGTTGTTTAATAAAACCCTTGATATCTTGGAGCCTCACCGTGGATCATCACCACCTCTCCTGCCTGTGCCATGCCCTGCCATAACAAGTATATTATAGGCCCGATCTCAGTCTAGCTGACTGGTGATGTAAGAATTGCACGTGCATAACACACATTCTCCAGCCCTATACTATACTATAGCCATATTTCGAATTCACTACAAAATACCCTGCCTTGTGTTGTGATGTCATTCAGCGCCAGTACTAGTCTTTATGCCAGTGGAAAACCAACACCTTGAAGTACTGTGCTGTTAGTACTTTTCTGAAGTAACTAAAAGTACAGTACCTAGTACAGTGGAAAAGTGCCCTAAGATCAGACTTTTTCATACTGCATGGACATAATAGTTTATAATTTGTGAGTCCGTTTTTTTTTTTCTTTTAATTAAACTACTCGTCTGTTTATTTTCACAATTCCTACTTCTATTATTATTCGCCCCTCAGTTTTCAGCTGCGCTTTTTGTGGGGCTGGGTGTGCCAGTGATTTCTCCCCTTGACAGATTTCTGCATTTTCTTTTAGGGTGCTGTTTCGGGGTATGGGGGAGAGGGGGCGTTGTGTTTTGTTCTATGTTAATACTTCTTCAATAACAATTTGATCACAAAAAAAAATGTGCCTATGATCAGAACGTTACTGGTCTGAATCCTGGCGCTGACAGAGTAATACTACTGTTGGGCCCCTGAGCAAGGCCCTTAACCCCCAGCTAACCCTGCACTGTGACACCAGGCTTGCTCTTGTCAGTTTATGTGTGCATATGCCACAAAAGGAGAGAAAGAGGGGCTATGTTAAAAGAAGCACTCCAAGGTATGTGTATAAGTGACAGCCTGTGGCGCCAGTTCGAGCCCGGCCTCTGCACATCTGTAGGTCCTTGAGCAAAACCCTTAACCCCCAGCTCCCAGAGTGCCGCAACAGGTAGCAGCCCTTTACAGCCAGCTTACTCTCACCTACAGAGAGCTAGTTGGGGGAGGCATAAAGAGGATTTACCCATGGGGATCAATAAAATAGCTGTTGATTTTATTATGTTTCACTGTAATATTTGAGCAAGGCCTAACCAAGGGGGCCACAGAAGAATGTACCCACACAATCTGGATATTTGCCAGATTTACCTGCCTCCTTCCCTGACTGAGTGTTGACTTTGTACTCGGCCTTTGTTAAAGTACCTGCGCTCAGCAGAGGTATGTCCATATTGCTCCCTGATGTGTTGAATGCATCAATGTAACAATGGGCATGGAAAGTTTGTGATAAATTACATGAAAAGGTCAGTGTTTCTTACATTTTTTTTCTTACAAAGTTTCTTCCAGGGAGCATTGAAATGACATTACAAATAATGTTTTTTAATTTCCATGGTCTTTCCCAGCGTTTCTTGTTATTTTTTTGCCATGTGATTATCAGTCATGAAATATTGATGCCCAACTTCCTGTTTCTGCTTTCAGTCTTACTTCAGCAGTGTTTTGAACATTTTTACAAAGGGCTGATTGTAAGCACAAAGCAATTCCCACAATGAGAACCATGACACACGTTCGTCTGAGCCCTTCCCTGGCCCACGGTGACAGGCAGCCAGGGGGGGTGTGCGGTTCTGAACCAGCCAACCTGCTCCGCACCCCCCCCTAGTGTGCGCTGTTTCTCGTGACGCGCAGATTGTGGGGCAAGCTCATGACTGTCCCCGCAAGATGTGGCATTTCAGGAGACACGCACAGGCAGAAACGCAGAGGCGCACAGAAACACAAGGAGAATAAGAGGCAGGTGAGCTCATATGTACATAAGCAAAAACAGGCCCGCACTGAAATTGGGACAAATGGTCGGCAAGTTCACAGATGTTTGAAAGGAAGAATATGGATGACATAAACACACAATACACACAAGCAAAAATATGCATGAAAAAATGTGCAGACATGCATAGGCTCATGGGTAAATGTAAAAACACCATCCATCTTTTTTATATACCCACTTGTCCTATTCAGGGTTGCAGGGGGTCCGGAGCCTATCCCGGAAGCTACAGGCGCAAAGCGGGGAACAACCCAAGGTGGGGTGCCAACCCTTCACAGGGCAAACTCACCATTCACACACACATTCCCACTTACGGACAATGTCACCCACCAAGTCACCCTGCCAGCCACACAACAAACAAAGTTCACGGTCACACAGAGTGACACACTGCAACACACAAACATCATACTGAAACAGATGCTACTGAGATTTTCTAAAATCCCACGGTGCCTGACAAGCACATGACCTGAGTTTGTGTGTATATATAAATGCCAAATGAGCGCCAGGGGCAGACCAGGAGGGGTGACAAAGCTGACAGTTGCGGAGCCCAGGACAACGTTTGTGACCTCAGGATGAACATGCTGCTGGTGCTGCTGGGCGCCACCGTCCTGCTTGTGCATGGTGAGCTTTCTCCTGCCGCTCATGAGGGGCCTCCTGTGCACCTTGTGGATCCTGCAGTCAATCGCATATCACAGCCGACCATCTTTATATTGACAATCTGACTGACATTAGGCGCTTGGTGATTTTTGTGTATATTCAGTTTTCACAAGGAATTCTTGTCATTATGCCCAAAAAAATGCACCATGGCCACTCAGTTTACAGAGAATTCTCCAGAAATGGTTTTTGTAATTATATAAAAGATTTCTGCACTATTAATGGGCTCACGTGAAACACTGTTAGGAGCAACTTTGTGATGATGCACTAGTAAGTCATCGCAAAATAATCAAAATGAAAAATATCACCAATCACAATCGTACTTGACTAATTCAGTCATACTTGTGTTTCAAGGTGTGGAACGGTTTATATTGTGTAATGTTTATGATTATGACTACTTTTATGTACAATATGCATTATCTTTTGGCTATGTTTCCATAAGGTTCAACGTGAGTTCCATAAGGTTTTTGACAAATGTATTCTTTGTAGTCAAATATGATTTATTCGTATTATACAGCTCTGGAAAAAATTAAGAGACCGCAGCAACATTTTTAGTTTAATTTATTTCTCAGTTTATGGGTATGATTCTGTGTAAAATATACATTATTTTGCAAACTGCAGCTTGTCTTTTCCCTGCTTCTCATTGGTGAAGGGCTTCTTCCTTGCTTTATGGGTCTTTCAGGGCTCCTAGGAGTCCTAGCAGTCCTACCTGTCCTAGCAGTGCACTTCACACCATTTAATGTTTCCCATTCCTTTAGAAAGTCACTTGGCATCATCCTCCAGTTTATGAGGCACTGCTGGATAAGCTGACAGTCATCTCTGGCATTAGACAGTCACTTCTGCCCTCTACCTGGCTGGTTTCTGGTCATTCCCAGTGTCTCCTGCTTCACCTTGTTCTTGTGTACTGCTGGCTTATAAACTATGAGCCTGGAAGCAGCCTGCCTCAGAGTGTAGCTGTCTGCCAGCAAAAACAGGATTAAACCAGGATTTAAAATGCTGATTTAAAAAAAAATATGGAGTAGTTTTCCAGAGCTGTATATTATTAATTAATTTTCACATGAAAAGAAAATTTGTGATAAAGAGTATTAAAATTTCCATCTCATGATGTCCCCTTGCCACTGTTCAACATATTCTCAATAACTACTGATGACTGTATATAGCACCAATTACATGTGGGCTTCCTCAAGGTTTATTTCTTGAACTTATTTACCATTCATACACTATATGGACAAAAGTAACTCTTAATCATTGAATTCAGGTGTTTCATTCAGACCCATTGCCACAGGTGTATAAAATCAAGCACCTAGTCATGCAGTCAGGTTTACAAACATTGGTGAAGGAATGGGTCATCTGTGTGGTACTCTCATAGGATGCCAAATTAGCAATAAGTCACGTAAAATTTCTTCCCTGCTAGACATTCCACGGTCAACTGTGAGCGGTATTATTGCAAAGTGGAAGCGTTTAGGAACAACAGAAACTCAGCCATGAAGTGGCAGACCATGTAAAGTAACAGGGAGGGGTCACCAATTGCTGAGGCACATAGTGTGTAAAAGTTCAATGCTCTGTTGACTCAATAGCTGCAGAGTTCTAAATTTACTCTGGCATTAACTCCAGCACAAAAACTGCACACTGGGAGCTTCACGGAATGGGCTTCCTTGGCCGAGCAGCTGCATGCAAACCTCACATCACCCAGCGCAAAGATGACAAGCATCAGATGGAGTGATGTAAAGCACACTGCCACTGCACTCTCAAGTAGTGGAAACATGTTCTGTGAAGTGAAGAATTCTACTTCTCTGTCTAGCAGACTGATGGATGAGTCTGGGTTTGGCAGTTGCCAGGAGAATGTTACCTGCCTTGACTGCATTATGCCAACTGTAAAATTCGGTGGAGGAGGGATAATGATATGGGGTTGTTTCAGGGGGTGGGCTTGGCCCCTTAGTTCCAGTAACAGGAACTCTTAATGCTTCAGCATACCAAGAAATTTTGGACAATTCTATGCTTCCAACTTTGTGGGAACAGTTTGGGGAAAGCCCCTTCCTGTTCCAACATGACTGCGCACCAGTGCACAAAGCAAGGTCTATAAAGACATGGATGGGTGAGTTTGGTGTGTTAGAACTTGACTGGCTCTTACAAAGCCCTGACTTCAACCACATCGAACACCTTTGTGCCTTCCCATCCAACATCAGTGCCTGACCTCACAAATGCTCTTCTGGATGAATGGGCAAAAATTCCCACAGACACATTCCATAATCTTGTGGAAAGCCTTCCCAGAAGAGTGGCAGCTGTTATATTCCATATTGATGCCTATGGATTTAAAATGGGATGTCATAAAAGTTCTTGTAGGTATAATGGCCAGGTGCCCCAATACTTTTGTCCACAGAGTGTATGTAACCAATGGGCTGGACCAGCGCAGTGCCACTGGATCTGAGGTTCTGGGAATGATTTTTATTACAATCTGTGTTTCAGCAACATTTAGAAAAGTTCAGCAGTCTGACTGTCCCAAGACAAATATGCAGGAAATGGATAGAATGGTTTGTGTCTTACTGCATTTTGAGTAATGCTACATTGTTTTTTTTTTCTTTTTTGTTGATTTAAAATGTTAGTAGTCGTCTCTTAATTATTGAGTGGCCAGCAGAAGACGCCCACAACATTTCAAAGCTCAAGTAGCAACACCATGATTTATGAAGCTTTTCTGTTAGCACTTAAGTCCAGGCTGAAAGTTTATTCTTTTCTCTGTCACAGCCTCTTGACTGTAGAGCAGGGCCAGTTTTCACTTTTACTTCTGCTTCAGAAACACATGGCCTGGGGATGGGCCACATCAGGGACTGCCTGTGCCAGAAACTTGAAACCAGAGTCATTCCAGCAAGGAGATTGAGGAGGGTGGAAATCCTTCCCAGGGGACCCCACTGTATCACCACAGAGGTCCTGTGAGTACTGGGCTTCTTTCAGCTTAGTCCCTCATTATTTCATTGCTATAGCTGTTGATTTATTATATTTTCAGCTTAGCTTTCATATTCCATTGATTTGTAAAATTAGGTTTTACAGAAGCACTTTCATTTAGTTTTATGTAAGCTAGTGGACAGATGGACAGCCCCTCCATTTAACTTTCCCACGTTATGAAACATATTCTGTTTGAACTTCTGACACCGGCATAGTTGCCCAAACTCAACGTCCATTCGATGCCTCTCTCCTTCCCCATTCTGAATTTGAAACAGTGGTCTTCTGTGTTTACATATCACCCCCCGTTTCTTAAAACCCGGCCCATAAAAAGCTGCTGCATGTATGTGGGTGTCTGTCCTGCCTTTTTCAGAGCTACCTTGACAGGAGGTGAGAAGGTCTGCTTGAATCCCAATGCCACATGGGTGAAGAGGGTCGTACAGAAGGTCTTGGAGAAGCAAAAACAGAAACGAACCTGGTAAAAAATCGATGCTAAACTGTCACTGGACATTTTCCACTTCGAACCTAAGCACCTCCCAGCTGCGGACATAAATGTAGGCGGGCAGGGCTGTATCTGGAATGTTCCTCAGTTAGACCCAAATTACCCAGCCGCTCCCCCCCCCCCCACAATTTCACCCCCACAGAGACCCTAAGATTAGAGATCAACGGAGAAATCATGGAGGTATGAGAGGTGTGGAAGGGGATGCTGTGGATGAGTAACCCAATGGACCCCCCCCAGAAACAAACACATGTCAGCTAATCACGCCTGAAGCAGCACGATACGTCTTTCATTTTAGTTACATTCCTGTTTGATACATTAACTAACGTGTTCACATTCTTTGTGCCATATACAGTACTGTGCAAAAGTCTTAGTGTTAATGTTTAAATGATCTTTTTGTCGGTGTAAAACTATGCTATTATGCCTGTCAAAGTGTGTCAGCGTGGCTTAAGTTACCTAATTACTTATTTAAGTGAGCTGGTGATGAAATTTTATACATTTGGAAAGGCTGGGGTGCCCCTGAGGAGAGGTTTGGGAACTGAAGTGGTGTTCATCTAGCCATCCAGCAAGATATCAGTCATTTTTTGGAGCGCAGAAGAAATTTTTACTGGTTTTTATTGTTACTCTAAATTTTCATATGTTCTAGTGTTAAATTGTGTTTTATGCTCTGACTAAGTGTGCACTAACTACCCAAATAAATTGCTGTAACCTGTGAAGAGGAATCACACTGTCTGAAAAGGAATTATTTATGTTTTGCAAAGTGTCTGAAACCTTAGCAAATTGTTACAATGTTTGCATGGAGAAAAGAAGCTACAAAATAGGTGTTTGTCTTTCAGTATTTTTCACTCACTTCTCCTACTTTGGGAAAGTCGCAGTGGTTATTGACTATAATAAATTCCTTAAACGTCGCCTCACTCGGGCATTATGATGTCTTGTCATAAAAAACGATGACAGGTTGGCAGGTGTTTTTTTGGCTTACAAACCCCAAGGCTCTGCATCTCACACCCCAAAAGTTCTGAGGTGACAGGATTTATGAGTGGAGACCCGGAAATTTTACAGCATGGGAAGACCTGTTAGAGCGTTAGTGATTTCTGGAATGCACGATCAGGGTCACCTCCCTCTCACGGCAACACTCCCTGAGTTTACGTACCTGAGTGAAATTCGCTCGGAAAATCTCTGATAGCATCTCTCCAAAGGGCACGACATCACACTTTTACTGTCATTTCAATTGATCTGATCTCATCTTTTCCATATCCGATGATCCTGCCGAAAGGGCACAGGCTGTTTATGACACTTTGGTGTGACGTGATGTGTCTCCTATAATGGTGTTAGACAGAGACTCCTCTCTGATAGTGGGATGTGGCCACCCAGTTTCACAAATTATTCATTAGTAATAACAATACTTCTTCTTCTTCTTCTGGGTGGCACAGTGGTACAGTGGTTGGCACCGTTGTCTCACACCTCTGGGACCTGGGTTTCAGCCTCTGCCATGGCTTCAGTGTGTGGAGTTTCCATGTTCTCCCCGTGTCATCATGGAATTTCCTCTGGGTACTCCGGTTTCCCACGACAGTCTAAAAACATGCTGAGGTTAACTACAGTGACCAAATTGCCCGTAAAGGTGAATGGAATGTGTGTGTGCCCTGTGATGGGTTGGCACCTCATCCTGGGTTGTTCCCTGCCTTGTGCCCATAGCCTCCGGGATAGGCTCCGGATCCCCTGAATAGGACAAGCGGTTACAGAAAAAGGATGGATAAAATATTCAGCCAGGATATAACCTGCAGTGAAATGAAAGGTAGTCAATTTACCACAATGAACATAATGAAAGCGATAAAGACATAAAAAGCAACAATCCAATAAATAAGGAACAGAAAGTTATACTGAGGCAAAACAACAGATGTGTAACAGTTCAAGTAAAATGCAAGGTGGGTAAATAAGGAGGGAATGTTAAACTACATCTGTTTCTGATTGTTAAGGATTATGGCAGGGGTCTAAAACTCCAGTCCTGGAGGGCCGGAGCCCCGTGTAGTTTAGACCTTTCCCTGTTTCACCATGAATGATTCAGCTCTAGAGCTGTGTGGTAATTAGCACGAAAAGGTGTGTTAAATGAGGGTAAACCAAAAACTGTGCAGGGCTCTGGCCCTCTAGGACTGGAGTTTGAGATCCCTGGATTATGGGATGAGTAACACTGGAAATGAAATGAAATACAAGTAATAGATGGATGAAGCAAGATGGAGGGATGAGTGGAGAAGGAGGCATGGAGTGAAGAAGGCAGGTTGAAGGGAAAGAGAAAGCTTAGGAGAACAAGAAGGTTCTAAGGTGAAATTTTAAGCCTGGGGTGGGGTGTATCTCAGAGAGAACGGAGTTAAACTGCAGAGTTCTGGACAATTTGAAGCGTGTGCAGGGATCCAGAGCTGACGCCAATCAGGAGTGAGTTAGAGAAATCGAGGCGGCTGGAAAGGAGGACGAGGGTGAGAGCTTCTGCGGTTGGTTGGGAGCGGCAGGCTGGGATGCGGATGATGTTATGCAGGTGGAATGTTTTTGCTGATTGATGAAACGTGACTGTCTAATGGGAGAGAAGGGTCCAGAACTTCACTGAGGTTGAAGAGATATGAACGGCTGTGCCACTACTGGCTCAAATGACCACCTATTAAAATGGCTGAAATAACAATCATGCATACATTATGGGAAAAGTATATTTCGTATTTTCAAAATGAGATGCCAGTCCATTGCAGGCCACATGTACACAATACATAAGAATCCTAATTGAATGTCTTTGGCCTGTAGAAGAAAATGCCCAAACAGAGAGAGCTTCGAAATGCCACAGAAACAGCAGAGGGGGACTGAAAGCCCCAATGCAGGAGGTGTGTGGCAACAGCGCGACTCACTGAAACTAATATAAATTTAATTACTCGAAAACAGTGTTTCCCAATCCGGTCCTCCCTACCAGCTGGGAGCAAAAATGTGGGCTGTCTGCAGGTCCCCGAGGCCCGGACTGGGAGACACTGCTCTAAGCAAACACGGTTCTTTGGGAGTGGCTGAATTAAACCTTTAAGAGAAAGTTTGCTGAAAAGCACAAAAGACATAAAAGCCAATGAACCTGAATTTTTAGATGTTTATTGGCAGGTTACAGTGGAGGTTGGGGAGCCGACCCACAGTAAAAAAAAATACAAAATGAAGTAGGGCCTTCATACATCTCAGCTGACACCCCCAACTTATGAAAACCCCACCATTGGAGAAGTGAAGGACTCAGCAAACTTGGACTCTTTGGATCAGTCCCACAAAACGGCCAGGACCCACGAGCAGCTGGGTTGGCTCCGGCTAGGCAGATGATTTCCACTGATGTGCACAAAAATGTGGAGCCCAGCTGTGTCACATCTTGCTCCCCTCAAGTGAGTCATGTGGCTCAATTTTCTAACAAAGCCAACAGACTTCTAGGGAAATGTGTGAAAACTGGGGACTTACATGTCCATACAAGCTGCAGAAAGAGAAGGTGACATGGCAGCACAGAAAAGGCAGCAGGAGTGTGAAAACTGCAATGCTGGTGGGAACTGGGGGGAAAATCATTTTTGGGCAGGACAATTTGGGTGATGCAGTGAAACATTTAGAAACATCACATTGAGTTGAGCAAGATGACCAAAATGGTCAGTCAGTTTCTAAAACTCTTTATTGTGTTTAATTTACAGCACATCCTGAAAACTTCAGCATATGATGGTGAAACTGGGCTTTTAGCAAATCCAAATACAGAAAGTTAGCGGGAAAAATCAGCTTCAAAAGTTAACTTCAAGTGACCCCACACTGGCTATTCTACATAGCTGTTGTTCTTTAAATAGCCTTTCTAGTAGCCTACATTGTAATTTGTCATCCAATTTACAGTGGGGGAAATAAGTATTAAACGTGTCGACATATTTTTCAGTAAAGATATTTCCAATGAGGTTATTCACATGAAATTTTCACCAGAAATTGATATTAATTCAAGAAATCCATGAATATAAAAAATTTACAACGTTAAAGTTCATAGACAAAGTTCACCTGTCTATTCATCTGTTTTCTGCCGCTTATCCGGGGCCGGGTCACGGGGGCAGCAGTCTAAGCAGGGATACCCAGACCTCCCTCTCACCAGGCACCTCCTCCAGCTCCACTGGAGGAATACCAAGGCGTTCCCAGGCCAGCCGAGAGATAGAACCACTCCAGCGTGTCCTGGGTCTGCCCCGGGGCCTCCTCCCAGTTGGACATGCTTGAAACACCTCCCCAGGGATCTGTCCAGGAGGCATCCTAGACCGATGCCCAAACCACCTCACCTGGCTCCTTTTGATACAGAGGGGTAGCAGCTCTACTTTGGGCCCCCCCCGCCCCGAATGTCTGAGCTCCTCATTTTCATCTCCTCGTGTCTAAGGCTCAGCCCAGGCACCCTGCGGAGGAAACTCATTACCCTAAATAAAGTTATCTATAATAAAGTGGAATGATACAGGACAAAAAAATTGAACACACTACCTGACACTAACTGAAGAAGCCTTTGTTTGTAATGACAGCTTCAAGACACTTCCTGTATGAAGAAACTAGTCACCTGCAGTGCTCAGGTATGATTTTGACCCATTCTTCTAAACAAACTGTATTTAAATCTTGAAGATTCCAGGCGGCCGGTGAACCCAGATCTTCAGTTCCTCCCACAAGTGTTCAGTTGGATTTAAGTCAGGTGATTGACTGGGCCATTGCAACAGCTTGATTTTCTTTCTCTGAAACCAATTGAGTTTCCTTCACTGTATGTTTTGGATGGTTGTCCTGCTGGAAGGTCCATCTGCGTCACATCCTCATCTTGGTGGATGGCAGCAGATTCATTTCAAGAATCTCTTGGGACATGGCCCCATTCATGGCTGCTTAAGTTTTATGAAGTCTGCCAGTACCAGGAAATGAGAAACAGCCCCACACCATGATGCTCCCACCTCCAAACATCACTGTTTAGTGTGATGCACAGTTTAGGGTGATGCACAGTATCAGTTGTCCTCTAAACGTGGTGTGTAGTGTGACAGCCAAAAAGTTCAATTTTGGTCTCATCTGACCAGACTACATTCTCGCAGTATTTCATAGACTTGTCCAAAAGCTGCGTAGCAAACTTTAAACGAGCTTCAACATGCCTCTTCTTCAGTAATGGAGTCCTGTGGGGTGAGCACACATAGAGGCCATGTTGGTGGAGTGCACTGCCTATTGTTTTCTCTGTAACAATTGTACCTGTTGCCTCCAAGTTTTTCTGGGGCTCTTTCCGAGTGGTCCTTGGCTACTTTTCTCACTATCTTTCTGACTCCCTGGTCTGAAATCTTGCGAGGGGCTCCAGTGAATGGCTAGTTGATGGTGCAGTGATGTTCCTTCCACTTACAAATGAGAGCCCCATTGGTGTTTACTGGACAATTTAGAAGTTTTGAAGTACGTCTGTAACCAATTCCATTAATATGTTTTGCAACCATCAGGTTGTGACTATCTTGGGAGAGCTCTTTGCTGTTACCCATCATGGGATGTTTCTTGTGTGACACCTTGGTAACAAAAAGCCTTTTTATAGCCCATCAATATGTACTAACCCAGCTGATATTACATTGCACAGATAGGAGATAGAATTACTGTCTACCTACCTACAAATTTCAGCTGGATTCTTGCTTTTCCTTGTCTTGGTGGACCACTTTTTTTTAGTGTGTTAAATACTTCTTCCCTGTGCCATTCCACGTTATTATACATATCTTTATTTATGGTCTTTAAGGTTGTACATTCTTTATATATGTGGATTTCTTGAGTTAAAACCAATGTCTGGTGAAAATGTCAAGTGAATAACCCGACTGACAATATATTTACTGAAGAAAATATTGATGCCTTCAATACTTATTTCTCCCGTTGTAGAATACTGGTAATCCGGATTCGGTAATCATGACAAGTCTGTATCTGGATCAGGGTGATCCAAACCAATGTTGCTTTGAAAAACTAGCACAAAAGATGGATTACCTGATCCTGGATAACAAAACATGGGATTTCCAAATCAGAATCATTCTGATCTAGATTAAACTCTGAAAAATGGGGCCCTACTGTCTTGCAGACCCTGCAGATCGACTAGATGAAGTTACCAGTGTGACCTGATGAGAGACAGACACAATGTGTGTTGCTTTGGTCCTCAGATCTCTTTGGGAAAAAGTAGATCTACAAAGCTCCGTAATATCATTCAGTCACTGATTTATGTCAGAACGAACCCAAACATTCAATGGGTAAATTTTTCTGTCCTTTTTCTGACAATAATAGATGAAAACGTTCATACTGTTGCAGTAATTATAATCACAGGGCAGCCAACTTTGGTCAGTCGGCTGGAGTAAGATTTTCAATTTGAGTCTGCACACACATGCATATGCATTTAACAAAACAATAATAATAATAATACTTCATTGATCCCTGTAGGGAAATTTTCTTTACATCGATCCCATCTTGCTCTCCATGACACAGACATATATAGGTGACAGCAAGCTTGGCAGCGAAGGGCAGCCACCTGCAGCAGTGCCCGAGTAGCTGGGGGTTAAGGGTCTTGTTCATGGGCCCAGACATTACTATTCTGCCAGTGACCTATGTTATTCCATTATAAACCTAAAATTACCTACATCAAAAGCTTTGGGGTAGTTTTCAAACCCTACAGACCATTTGCAGGGTAATAAAACTCCTACATACATGCGTGTGCATGTGCGTGCAGACCTGTCTCGAACTGAAAATCTCATGCCAGCCCGCTGACTGACGCTGGCCGCTGAGCAGTCCGGTTCTTAACAGACGTCCCCACCCCTTTCTGCACTTGAAAGTTCGGCAGGTGAACTAGTTTTCCAGCTTATGACTGGAAATGAATGCATTTTATTAACATATTTATTTATGTGTTATGACTCACTAAGCAGTGCGCATGCAGCTATGGATAAGTACATTTCATCCATCTGCGCAACGGCGTCCCTTAGCTTTCACTCACCGTTTTCATTAGTCTCGTTAGTAGCATGATAGTAACGCAGGTCACACTTTAACATTTTAAAAAATGTTTAGGTCACCGAAATTGGTCATTCTTTTTGAAAAATTAACATTACACAGAGCACTCCTATCAACTACTGCTGATATCAGTTGATATCGCATCGTCATTCACGTTAGCTGTTACTTTTAGCCTGTTATAGCAACAGTATTGATTGCCAGCGCTCTGCAGATTTTGTGTGGACATTCTGCCCCTAAGTGGCCAGTACTGGTACTGCGAAGAATGACACCTCTTGTATCCCCTAGCTCTGTCTGTTATACTGAATGGCCACTTTAGTGTAACTTATAGATGTTAGTGTTCACATTCTTATAATCGTTGTTCTTATAGTATATTGTTGATTATTTAACTGTATAATATGTGCAACATATATAAATGTGTGTTTATTTTTAACATACACAGAGCTAATGCTAAAAAAGGGGACTAGTGTCTGCTTTGCGCAAAATTAAAGAGCCAGGCATTTACATCCAGCTGACTACTTGCTTCAGCTGGAATGTCCCAGACTAACAACATATTAAAATAAATTTCTAATTTAAAAAAAAACCTTCAATGTAGTTTTTTTACTCTAAAATACAGTGAACAGTGCTTATTTTCAGTGTAATGACTCCAAAAGTAACACAGAATTCCCAGTGGGCACCTCCAATTTCTCTGGGTGACCCTTAAAGGTCATTTCCATGGCAATGGGCAGTGGAGCCCAGCAGGCAGAAAGCAACAGCGGTCTCCCATTGGGGAATTTGGTGCTCCACAGTGGGGACCTAGGTGATGTGCAGGGGGGCAGCAGAGGGACAACTGAGCCCCCATGTGCTTTGTCCTTGGTCTCTCCCCATCTCCCCCCCCAGCCTTGTTCTTCTCAGATGACACTTGTCGAGGCAGCAAGGGATGATGTTTAATGGTCTATTTTAGGGGTGTCGTCGGTTTTGACTATATAGCCCTTCCCTGGGGGCACCCCCTCTCCCAATGCGACTGCCCAACTTCCAGTGTCACAGAAAGTGAGCAGGATGTCGAAGACTGCAGGAACGGAGAGAAGGGGAAAGAGAAAGCAACTAAATTACCATGAATACATTTAAAATACCATGAATTACATGTGTGGGGTTTGCGTGTTTTCTATGTGTTTGGGCAGTGTTTCCCAACCCAGTCCTGGGGGATGCCCAGACATTCCACATTT
This sequence comes from Mormyrus iriodes, assembly GCA_011763525.2. Lineage (NCBI taxonomy): Eukaryota > Metazoa > Chordata > Actinopteri > Osteoglossiformes > Mormyridae > Mormyrus > Mormyrus iriodes. The sequence continues at coordinate 15,531,906 of JAAGVU020000015.1, read as the reverse complement.
TTGCTCCCTCTCAGTTCCTAGGACCAAGAACATGGACCGTCTGGCAGGGAGCAAAAATGTGGACTGACCATGGGTCCCTGAGGACCGGATTGGGAACCCCTGCTCTAAGGACTCTGGTTTCATCCCACAATCCAGCAGCAATTGCCCTAACTGTGTGAGTGTGTCATTTGCTATGGCCTGGCATCCCATCCAGAGTGCCCCCAGCTGCCTGGGATAGGCTCCAGGCTCACTGTGACTCCTAATAGGGATGAGCAATGTGGAAAATAATATATAAATAAAAGGACTGCAAAAAGATTACTCGAAAAAGGTCATAGGTATGAGATTTCAAGCCTCCATAAACTGTTCAAATATATATTAGTCCTCTATATACCTATATATAAAGCTGCCAACCTTGCTATACAACTCTGCTGTTCAACTTATCTATTTCTAGCAGATCAGCATTTCTTGATCTTTTTGACCCCCATGACTCCTTTTTTGGAACACGGTATGGAGTCTCTGGAAGGCCAAGGTTGCACCAACAGATTTTCACGGCTGGTGTAAAGGGTCATATCAACCACTAGGGGGTGCTGGTGGCTATTTTTTGACGTCTGCATTTATTTCCAAATGTGTTTAGTCAATAACAGACAATGTCATGAGGTATTACACAGCAAAATCGTTATTATGCATCAAATCAAATGGCAAGAAAGTGGTCAAAAATATCAGTATGTTTAAGTACATGAAACCAGACCAACACCACATACAAGGCAGGCAGCCAGTCAGCCAAAGACTCCAATGTATTATTAGTTCCAGTAAGTATTTTTTAGTTATATATGTGTAGCTTTTAACGCTCACCCTGATTGATGGCCAGGATTTTGGAGTAGTAGTTCTTGGCGTTGGACTTCTTCACCATGTACTCGTCGATTGGCAGCCTGGCAATGGAGACCCCGCCATCTGTGGCTCTCAGGTATGTGATTTTCTATGCAGAGTAGCAGGGGACAGTTCACCAATGGGGTGGGATGGTCCTAGCAGCTTCAGATAACCAATCATAAACAGACTTACACTGAGCTCTTGTTATGATTTGTTAACTTATCTGGAATATGATTGGAGCGCAAAGGAGTGATGGAACTGATATTTGACACCTCTTAGCCAGTCTGCCAGGAGGGTGGCCTCCCGGTCTGATTCTTTGGCATTCAGAACAGGGGGAATGGCTGTACTGTATTGTAACGCCAATACAATTTGTGATCAACCAAATCTGTGCAGGATCCATGCACTCCCAATACCATGTTTCGACATGCCCATATAGAACTTCACCTTCTGAATGCTCTCATCCACCAGCCCCCCAAGGATGTACACCTTGTCTGGGTCCACATATTCCAGAGCTGAAACAAAAAAAACATAAACGGGGGGGCTCAAAAAATGGAATAGTGAAAGATCCAGAACACATAGTAGACGTGAGCACCCCAGCGGTACACAGAGGGACACACAGTACAGGCCAGACCCTCGCCCTCCTCTGTTCCCTCACCCCTTCACATGGCTGGAGCCAGAATCTGCATCTCCTAAGAACATGACAGCTGTCATACTGCATACTGAAAAACTCGACTCCCATAAAAGTCCAGGCTGCTCAAAAACGTAGAGCTCTTTAGTTAACATCAATGAGGGATGAAATGGTTACCAGTTAGTATTATCATTTCAAATTGCAATTATCATTAAAGCCATGGTTGATTATCGTGCTTTGAAAAACTCACGTTAAACACTGAGCAGCACCAACCAAAGTTAGCAACATGCATCATGCAATGTGGGTTTATTTTGTGTCAGCAAAAACATGGCGAAAGGCAGTCACAGCACTCTAGAGATTTTTAATCTTAATGCACATCCGAAATGGTTATCATATGTTTATACAAGAAATTGGCTATGTTATTTTAATATTTATTTAATCAAAAAGTGCACAGTGCTGTTAATTTTATTTGTGGTTTTCAATATAAAACTTGGTGAAATTATTTCAGTTTGTGTATCAGTACTTCTTGAATTTTCAGCACATTTTAAGAATACCTTGAAAACACTGATAACTGCAATAGTTATGGTCACTATAATCCTAATATTAAATTTTCATACCATTTCATCTCTAACACCAATGAGATTGGAGTTTTAACTAAAGTGAACAATGAACAGCCTGCCTGAAAATCTGCCACAGTAACCCTTGTGATCCTGAAGAGGGCACCCTTGCCATGTTCAGAGTACACAGTGTATGATGACACAGGCAAGATCCCACCTTGCTCAGCATCCGGTGTGAGGTAGATCACGCTCTCCTGGGGGAAAAGGTCCAGGAAGCTGTCCTCTGTGATGTCGATCTGAATGACGCAAAGCAGGCTCCTTATGTAAGGTCCAGAGGTGTGTATGGGTCTGCTCAATGCCCTGTCCCACCCCGCCCGTCTCAGCAATCCTACCGCATAGCGAAGGAAACCGTCGTTCATCCTCTGACACTCCCGATACAGCAGGCTGTCCTCCTTCAGGTCGGTCAGGAAGAGATGGAATGGTTTCCTTGCCCTCCGGTTGGACCCATACAGTCTCCCAATCTGGCCTGCCAGCCTGCTAATTTCCTACACAGCCAGGATTGAAAAACGAATATCAATCTATCTCAGCGCCACAAGGAAAAAGCCGGCTGTGGAAGAGGCTGCCACCTGCCTTCGGAGACATGCAGTCCGCCACACTCAGGTCCACACACAGTTTGGGTCCCGTGACTCGGGCCTCTGCCAGTCGCTCCCTGGCGGTGACCTTCAGCACCCGTTTGCTGTCCTGGAGGCTGTCCGCAGCAGCGCCTGCATCACCTGCCCAAGCAAGGTATCAAAGACGACGGTTACCATCTGCTTTTCTGGGGTTTGTCCTAATCAGATTTATGTATCAGTTTCCCAGCTGAAGGTAACCTAATGAATTTTAATGAGTAAAACGGAAAGCATGAGAGAATCCACATGAAAACCCGCAGTAAGGCACAAATAAGTGCAGAGGACATGACAGTCTGGTACAGACTGGCTCCTAAGCGTCTCCACAGCGCCGTGATCACCTGACGCCTCGGCTCTCCTCTGCCTTCTCCTCAGCCTTTCTCCTCTCCTCTTGCTCCTTTTGGAAGCCAGCTTCCGCTCCCAGTTCCTCTGCTTGCGCAGGACGTTTTTCTGTTTGGGTCGACAGAAGCGTGTCAGACACTCCACAGCCTGCCTGCTCTCTGCCTTTGTCCCAAGCTGCCGGCTTCATACAACAGCTGTTGCTGCCAGCAGCTCTGTAGCCAGTACACAATCTCTGACACGTAAAGAAGGACGTTTAAGACAAATCAACCCCTGTGAGACCCTTTTAAAAATCCCGTTGCTATTCTACTATAATATTTTCATTGAACCGTTTTGAGAATTATATTATAGGACTTATATTATGGGGCAGATGAACGCATTTACAGCTGCACTAAACCAGTAGCTTTAACAATTCATACCATCTAAAACCAGAAAATCTGCAAGCCTACTTGAATTTCGATTAGGGACAGACTTTGCTGCGACATCACTCACAGAGTGCAAGATTTCTTCGTCATCACCGACGAATTTCCTGGTCGTTTCATAGTCAATTTCAATGTGCAGCAAGCCAAGCGCATCAGAGAGTCTGGACTCCTGCGTGTCCTCCAGGCGAACGCCATCCTGTGAGGACGAGATTTCCTGCCCTACAACTCGTGACCCATTCATTGTCTGTGTGTAATTAGAGATCATAATAATACGCTTACATGTGAGCTCCTCATTATCAATTACAATGTTGCTTACTTTAGATTCTCCTTAGTACCCAAGTCCGTAAAAAAAGTGTAAACGATTAACACAGACAGGTAACTGTTTTTTTCCGAACACCGGCTACATTCGCTGTCTTACCGGGTAAGTCGTGCAGGCTCTCTAAAGACTAATGCGCCCAGACAAAGAACTGACGTTATATCTAAATACAATATACCATTTAATAACCATGGCTTTAAATGCGCAGATCAGGTATTCAAACTCCTAAGAAGTTCATAAAAACCTCGTGGGGCATGTTTTGCGTCGCTGATATGACATCATCACTGTGCTGCGCCCCTTCGGGGTTATTCGTGACTTTTCGTATATTTTCGGTGGGCCAAAATAATAATAGGCTAATACAATAAGCTTTTATTTGACAATCAGGCTTATTGTTTATTTTAATTTGATTTACTATTAGTAAACGTTGAGCATTTAGTTATTTTGGGAAGTTGTGGGCATTGTATCACTTTTTAAAATGTCAGTCTTTACATTGTTGGTGATAATACTTAGTACATAAATACAGATTTGAAATCTATTATTTCGTAATTTAATCGTTCGCTTTGTCAGTTTCTCGGCGAATTCGATTTTATTTTATGTGGAAATTACAGGATCCATATTTTGACACATTATCTTTTATAAGGTATTTTGTTTATTTTCATATCTACTATTCAGTATGAAGTATTTTGAATGCTGTTCAGCTACACAACAACCGTTTATTAAATCGTGTTTTTGTTTATAAAATGTAATTATACATAATTATGGATATACATTAATCATTGAACATGGAATGTAGAAGCAATAGCTTTAAGCAGCTTTAAGAAAAGAATGCGCATATATTAACCTTGAAAAACGTCTGTTACTTGCAAAAAGCCATATCGCGGAGAACTTTTGGCCAGATGCTGTTTGGGGAAACTAACAGCCACCTTGATGCATAGGAATCCAAGCCTTTAATGAGCACAAGTAATTAATTCAGCAGCTAGGATAACTTCTCTTTTACTTTATAGACAGAAAACGAGCACTTTACGGTGATTGTGTTTCATAATGAATTGACGGGCGCCCGTTGTTATTATTGTACCAGTTTTAATCAAGGCGGAGCGGCATACAACAGACCTCCGGCGCGCTCCTGCATTTTTTGGGAATCGGCGGGGAATAAGTCGGTTTCCTATGTAAAGGACAGACGCTGCGTGCCGCGGTCCCACACAGGCATCGCACAGTTAAAGACGCCGGCGTATCCGGAGCTGTTTGGGCTGCTCGCCCTTCGGTAAAGGGCGGACCGGGTGTCACATCCCGAGCGCTGGATGGTGCGGATAACGGGACGCCGTGCTGACATGGGAAGCACTGGTGAGCGCTTTCGGCAGGGCTATCGGGAGGAGCACGTCTCTGAGCCGGGTATGGCATTTCTAATTAAAGCGGCGCGGGAGCCTTAACTGCAGAATCGGGCTTTTTAAAGCCTTTCTAAATTCGCTATTCAGTCTTCATTTTTAACAGTGTCAGCTGTTTAGAGCGAGTGCGTTCAAAGCGTCTTATGCACTGAGGCACTTGTCATGTTGATCTCAGGTGAATATGTCTGCCTAGTTTCATGTTAATTGTTTTTATGTGAATAGATTTTTTTTGTAAAAATACATATTTTTTTCTTGCCTCATGGCTCTAATTCCTCTGTTTTTGTATTAGAAATATGAGTAGCTGATTGTGGAAACGGAAAAGTATTTTGGAGTTAGATGCCATGGGTCCTGCTCCGCGTCCCCCGTCGCTGCCTCTCCCCGGTCAGTATGCGGACGTAAAGCCGAACCGGCACTGCTTTGAACCGCAAACTCAGAATAAAGGCGACATTTTCCATGCTACCAAATTTGGGTGAGTGGCAACAGGAAGACTTTAGTGTAAAAATGATCATTATATTGGTTAACTTGACGTATAATATATTACTCCGTGTTAAGTTATTCTTTTGGTGTCTAAAATTATAGAAAATATAATTAGAAAAATATGTATTAACTTATTTATTCCTGGTTGTATTTTGATTTTTTTTTAAAAGTCCACTCTTCATTTAACTGTCCCAAGTCAAACAGATCACGTGTGAAATCGGGTTCACACACGTAAAGATCTTTACGTCTTGTGAAGTGATCTTCTCCTGCGTTTCTCCACTATTAAAGTGCGCCGTATTAGTAGGTTTCCGTATTTATAACAGTAAGGCGACCTCTCGCTTGTCCTTGTGGCTCATCCGCAGGCTTCTGGAGGAATGTAAGCGTATCGTCTCAGCCGAGGGGCCGGGGCTGCTGGACGCTTACGATGAGTGGGGCCACACGCCGGCTCACTGGGCCTGCCTGTCCGGCAGTGTGGAGGTCATCAGCTTCTTCCTAGAAGTTGGTGCACCAGTGGACCTCTCCAGTAAGGCGGAGCTGGCCCAGAGACCCATCCACTGGGCCGCAGCAAACGGACATGAGGCTGTGGTGCACCTTCTGCTGGAGGCTGGCGTCCCCCCGAACGTGGAAGACCAGAGGGGCTGCACCCCGCTGATCCTGGCCGCTCAGAATGGGCACACGCCGCTCTGCTGCTACCTGATAGTGAGCGGAGCCCAGCCCCAAATGTGCGACGTGGAGGGGGACAACGCCCTGCACTGGGCAGCGTTTCAAGGTAAACCCCCCCCCCCCTCGCTGCTTGTCTGAAGTAACGTGTGGGTGGCTGTGTGGTCACATAGCTGTAAGTCTCCACACAGGTTCTGATCAGGCCCTCATAAGTAAAACTGTTTTAGTTAGAGGCACAGGGACAGGACAGGCAAGGTAGGCAATTGATTGGGGCCCCTGAGCTGGGCCAATTTCATGGTACATTGCAACGACAAATCTGTTTTATTTGTGTACTCTGTTTTTCACAGAAAAGTGAAAATAAAGGGATTGTGTTTATTACATTATTTTTGTTGATATTAATTTTGACTTCACGCTAAAATAATGCTCATGAATTTTACCATGCTGGGCAGTTTGCATTGGAGGGCCCCATGGAGTTTTTTGCCTAGGGCCTCCAGTGTCCGCAGTATTGCCTCTGGCTTTAGTAAGTAATAACTTCTTTAGAGAATGGGCCGTGCTCCATAGAGGGGTGGTGCGTCGCTCAGCAGGTTAGGATGCTGTGCCTGTGGTCAGAAGGCTGATGGTTCAAATCCTGCGGCTGGCGCAGTGGTTTCACTGCTGGGCTCGTGAACAAGGTCCTTAACCCCAGCTGCTTCAGGGACTGGCTGACACTGTGTCTCCTAAATAAATAAAAACACAAATAAGAGACATGGAGAGTGGATTGTTACAACAGGAAGTAATTCAACAGTACAAGAGCAAGTCCCTGCTGGGATGTGAGCAGTCCTGCTTGTGGAAATCTGTGTAGCATAGAGATGCAATGAGGCCATGTGCTTCCCATTAGAGGGTGTCTGTCCAGGGCAAGAACTTAACCCTTCATATGCAGGTCCCTGTAGGGACCGTGAGACACACTCTAGGCAGGACAGTGAACTGGAAGACAGAATGAGTGTTGGGTCGTTGGCTGACCCCCTTTCAAGCTGGAAGGCCGGCAATCGCCGGCGGGATGGTGGAGACACCCCCACTCGTGGGACTCACCCCGACCCCTTTCCATTTTCTTCCTCAGAGGTCCATTAGCGTTAGCCAGGCTGCTTCCAGTTAACCTCACACGAGCGTGCGACCCGGCTAATGGCGCTCCCACGGGTCACGGCTGCTCTCCGACGCTTTCTGATTTATTACGGAGGCCGGCAAGCCGGGGTCGCGTGCGTAACGGCCCCTGTCTGCCAGAAGGCCTGTTTCGTCGCACGCTTTGGTCCAGCTGTGCTGCTGCCCGCTCAGCAGCCATCTCTTATTTATCAGGGGTGTTACAGCCACTAAGTCACTGTAGCAGCGGCTCAATTATGCACAGTGAGACCCTAATGCGTGGTCACGGCCCCGCTCTAAGCCCAACACCTCTCGCTCCACACAGGACACCGTGAGCTGGTGCAGCTCTTACTCTACTCAGGACTCGACCCCAAGCAGCCCGATGACTTTGGCCAGGTAAGAGTGCCATAAATGTACATCTGAAATATCTCATGTGATGTGGGTACACATTATCGCAGGCAGAGGTTCCGATAAGTTAATTTGTTTGACTTAAGTTAAATAAATGTTTCTGTTACTGAGGAACCCTGACCTGAATGACACCAGGTGCAGATATGCATGCTTAACGGCAAAGGAAAAGTGTGTGTGTGTGTGTGTGTGTGTGTGTGTGTATGTGGGGAGGGGGGGGTGAAACACAGTATCACAGTAACCAGTGAACTATTCAAATGCTTACATGAGAGGCCATTTCAGTGTTACAAGCATGTCATAAATAAAGGTCTCTCTCCCTCTCCTTTCTTGGGAGGGCGGGGTGAGAGTGGTAGGGGGTGCTGTCAGGCCTTTGCACCTCCCCCCACCCGCCCAAATTCTCTGGTCTAAAGAAAGACCATGCTGGCCTTCATCCTCGGTTTCTCCAGGCAGGGTGCGTGCATGCAAGCGTTTGTGCGCTTGTGAGCGTGTGTGAGAAAGTGTGTGTGCACGTGTGAACATGTACGCATGCGTCACCTGACACTGGCACAGCCAGTACTTCAAGGACGTCTCCCTGCTCCCTGACGTCTGCGGACAGACCACCTGCTCGCCCGCCACTGCTCACTCAGCAAAGTCTCAGAGCGCCTGCCGTCCGCTCCGGCCCTGTGCCCCCGGTGTTTGGCGCCAGTGCCATGTGTACCTGCGTCTGCCTGCATGTGCCCGTGTGTGCCCGTGTGGGCCTGTGTGTGCCTGTGTGGGCCTGGGTCACCCAGTGTAAAGTGAATTCACTCCATCCATCTCGAGCATTCCAGGATTTCCAGGATTCAAACTATTTATTGTCATTTTTACAAAGATAAGTACAATGAGGTGCTTGCTTGTGTACCTGCCTGCAGACCTAAACAACATATTACGCTGAAGAATAATAAATAGCAAATAACAGAATAGTGAATAATATCATAAAATAAACGTACAATATATACAAGCAATATACAATATCACACAAGCAGGACATGATGCTGTGACTTAAAGTGCTAGCGAGTGTGTGTGTGTGTGTGTGTGTGTGTGTGTGTGTGTGTGTGTGTGTGTGTGTGTGTGTGTGTGTGTGTGTGTCTTGTGATATGTATATAATATATATAATAACACAATGTACTGTTATAGTAATAATACAATGTAATGTTTACAACCTACCAAATAGTAGCCAAAGTCTAAGACCTGGGATTGTATCATAGAAAGTGACGAGTGCCAGAATATGAAAACACAGGCCATGAGGCTATAGCTGCTTTACTCATCCGTTATGTAGCTAAGGTGGGATTAAAAGGAACATTCTGGGATTCAGGGATACAAATGGGAATCGTTTGCAGGGTGTCCTTCCTCTGTCTATCTCTCTCTCTGACTGTCTCTCTCTCTCTCTCTCTCCCGCTCTCCTCTTGGTGCTGGCCCCCATGAGTGCCCACATACACGAGGTCCCGGGGTGCGACCTGTAGCCAACAATGACGCTGTGCATCCTGATCTGTATTACACTCTGATCTGCATCACACTCTGATCCGTATGGCTCCTTCAGCACCCCTAAGCAAAGCCTTTCGATGGGGATGCAGGTCTCACCGAGAGGGCGGGGCAGCTGCCTAGGCAGTGGCCTGGGGTCTCGTTTAGCTCATAGGATCCATCCAGGCCGAGCACAAAGAGCCAGAGCAATCGCTAAATGTGTCATCTGTGCCGGCAACCTGAGGAAGAGACTGCTTGGCTGAAACACAGCGCGCGAGCGTGCGCGTGTGTGTGTGTGAGCGTGCACGAGTGTGTGTGAGGAGAGACAGATGGATGGTGTGAAGGGCACCACAGTGAATCTGCACCCTCCCCCCCCGCCTTGACGTCACAATCTGCCGACCACCTGAAGCAAAAATGACCATCTTGTCATTTTAATTGGACACGTTAGATTTTTATATTTATATTCCCCTTCTGCTTTAGATTTTATCAGGGGGCTTTCGGTGCGAGAAATGAGGTCTGGTCAGCTTTATACAGAGCAGGAGGCTGGGTGCTGAGCATACCACCACTAACCCTCTTTCCCCGGCCTCGCGGTCCGTCGCTTTTAGGGAGGTGAAGTCTAAATTTGTGGGATTAGCGGGTCACCTTCTAATCATTTCCTGCGCCGGGTCTGTTTGTCTAAGCTTTTCCAGAACAATGACGGGACGGGGATGCTTACGAAAGCTTGCCTCTAGCCATTAGTAGCTGAGCTCACGTCCCGGTAGGGGGGCCTCCTGTTTTACCCTCGAGTGGGGTAATTAACCGGAATTGACCTGAAATATCTGGCCGCATAGATGGCAAAATGTACTGACTGTTCCCAGAATAGCAAGGCTGCTCATCTGTGGATTTGAGGCGAGGTGGGTGCAGTACCGGCATGAGGAGGTAGGGGGCAGTGTGTACAGGAGCACTCACAGCAGGTGTTCCTCTCCCCGACAGACGCCCCTGCACCTGGCTGTACTCAGCGGTGACATGAAGACCGTGAAGCTGCTCTGCGAGCAGGTGAGTGCCCCCCTTCTCTGTTCCTGTCCCTGTCCCCAGTGCCACCAGTCCACCCATCAGTGTGACAAACAGACCGTGCAAAATCACACGCTGCCAAGGCCGTACTGTAAAGAATGTGTAATGAGCGGTTCACAGCGAGCGGGGTGCCGTGTGCGAGTGTGTCTTGCTGAAGCGGGCCACACCAATCCCTGATGGCAGCCCACTCTGCTATCCGGTGACAGGGCGGGCTCATCATTTAATCTCCCTAAACCCCCCCCCCCCACCATACCCCAGCCGCCCAACAGGAAATTACATTTCCGGGCCACATTCTCCACCCCCTGCCATTACACTTTTGTGGCGATTCCAGAAGGCACAGATTGAGGGCGATACCGCTCAGAAAAACGGCTCACGTGTACCGGCGGGTGACTCTTAAAATCTGGTAGTGGAGCCCCTTGCTGTTTTAAAGAGGCGGACACAGGAGGACTCAGCTAGCCAATCAGAGAGCCAGAAAGCGGCAGCCTCGCTGATGGCCCTTTAACTTACTCCCAGTTACTTGTGGCTGCGTGGAGCCGCGCGCCATGTTTGCAAACACAGGCCCTGGCCCCGGGCGCGGTCTGGCCTCTGCTCAAGCCAGGGTGTCTCGACTTGTGAGGGACGGGCTTTCCGTGCTCTCAGTGTCACCTCTGTGTCCCCCACGCCCCTCACCAGGGACTGCCTTTGAATTACAGCAGTTTCTTTGCCTCGGGTTTAGTTCCTTGTAGTCGAAGAATAAAATGTGGAAATAGCAGACAGGTAGGAATGGCTGGGCTCAGTGCACGGCGCACCTCTACGCCCTTGACATGGCCCTATCCTGCTGGACAAAGCAGATGCCCCCATGCTCATTTCCCAGAGTTTATTGCGTTTTTGGCATGTGATCAGCTGCTGTATAGCCCTTGCTGTGATGCTAACCTGTATTTCTTACTCTTCACTCTTTGGAAGCGCAACCTAGCAGCACTGGTACCTAAGTGGGCTCCTTAACAGCTGTATGTGTGATGCACCATCTGCCTCACTTGTACATCACTTTGAACGGAAGCTTCTGCTAAATAAATGAATGTAAATGTCCATCCATCCATCCATCCATCCATCCATCCACCCTTCCATCCATCCATCCATTTTCTATACCCGCTTATCCTCTTCAGGGTCATGGGGTCCGGAGCCTATCACAGAAGCTATGGGCACAAACCTGTGAATAACCCAGGATGGAGCGCCAATCCGTCACAGTCAGTGTAAATGTCAAAAAATCAAAAACCTTTTTTTTTTCCAAATTACAAATTAAAACACCATTATTGTCCATTTCTAAAAACCAAACCTAGTTCTTCCTGCATTTGACTTTTACTTTCTCCCTTCTATTTCAATTTGTCATCAGTAAGTTTTTTTTCCCCCGCTGAAAAGAGCCAGGGTTTGAAACATTAATCCAGGCTGTTCACATATAGATCACCCCCCAAATTACTTTCGGTCTGTTATTTCACATTGTTTTTCAAAGCGGGAAATCGCACCTGATCATCGCAGATTTTCCACACTTGTATTTCATGTCAGTGGGGAGGACAGAGGTATAAATAGCCATACTTAGTGCTATTTATAACGACCCGTTAGGGCTGCATTATGGGCTGGGATAAAAGCATACAGACACATAACCCTCCATGGGCCGGACCGCCCCCTGTTAGCAGTTCACGCTACTCTCCGTTTGACCCAGAGGAAAGGGAACAGGCAGAGCATCACAGTGGGATTAGCCTGGGGGCTAATGTTCGCTAACTCCGCTCCGGTCAAGCTGCCTGTACGACTCCTATCCTCTCTGCTCTCTGTGCTAATCAGCTGACACGTCCTCGGCCATCTGCCCGACGTGGTTCGATGCAGCAGGATGACCCCCCCATTCCCCCCCACCAAAAAGTGTATCACAGTCTCCTCGCAGGACAAATCTTGCTCAGGAAGGTCCCCAAAAATTCTGAATTCATCCGTCTGCTTGAACTTGTGCTGGGTGTTTCAGTAATGGCGAGCCTGAAGCCCCAGGTGAGGCAGTATGCCCTGCTGTTTGTGAGGCTGTTTGAAAGGTGTGTGGGAGAGATGCCTTTATAGTGTTTCCAGTGACGTTTTCGAACAAAAACACTGATGTGTAAAGACGCATTCCAATCCTGAAGCACAAGGCTCATGTATAAAAATTTCTTCCTGAGTGCAGTATGTACAGGCTTACAGGGTGGAAAGGATACTGGAAATCAACAGAAGGCAGGAGGCACAGCCTTTCCTTTAGTGTGTTATATAACTTTATATGCATGTAAACGGTCTGCAAAGTCTTATGGCCCAAAGTACACACTAAAAGGAGTAACTGTCAGAACAGAAACCACTCTTCTCTAATCTGCCTGAAACGCCTCGTCGCCTCGCAGCCCTTACTTCCGTGACATAGTGAGGTCACCTCTTAACACAATCCTTATTGGCTGCCTACCTGCAACGATCTGATATAGATCAAAATGCAAGACAGGGGCAGAACGTGCAGGGCAAGCTAACTAATCGGGCAAGTTGACCAATCAGAGCACACTGGACTCATCGGGGGAGGGGCTAAAAGCGCTAACAGAGCATGAATAGAGATGTACAGTATGAGAAAAATAATGTTTTTCTGGAACACTGAAGCATGTAAATCTATTGTAGTAGACCCTAAAAATAAAATCATGAACAGTGAAAATGAGCCCTTTATGATCTTGAAGGGGATTATCAGAAATCTTCACATCACTGAGGACGACGGCCTTGACAGGATGCCCTTTTGCCTCCTTCCCCTTATAGGAGGGCATCTCTTTGGAGGTGGAGGACGGGAACGGGAACACACCCTTGAAACTGTCACGGGGACGCGAGCATCATGAGATATCCACCTATCTGGAGAGGGCACTGTTGCAGGCGAGTCGGCGCATCCCCTGCTTTGACTGGAGGTGGGACTGAGCTCCCGATGTAGCGTACCTGACCATTTTTAAACCTTCGTCCACCTGTCTATGTGCTCCTGTGATTCCGGTTGAATTGCACCTTTGTCTAAGATTACACCCTATAGCCGTCATACTTGCTGCCCAGGGGAATGCTGAGATGCTAATGGAGCCAAGCAGGGTACAGGACATCCCAGCCTGACACCTGAGTCTTTCAACTCGATGTGCTGATGTGTCCTAAGTGCATGCATGATTCCCCTTCGCAGTATGTTTGGGCAGAGAGATGGACAATCGATTCCTTTGAATACATATTACTGGAATGGTCAGTCGTTTCCTGGTTTGCGATGGGAAACACAATTGATTGGATACAATTCAGGTCCGTTTGCAGCTTTTGAATACGGCTTAGCCCCTGGGCCAGTAGATCTCACTGTGGTCCCCTCTGTGTGGTCTTGAAGCTCTCTGAGCTGGGTCTCACGTGATGACTGCCACATTTCTGTGATGGTATTCATCACATTTAGGCTGAACATACAGCAGATTGCTCTTGTTGACTCATTTAAATTAATGTCATAGTTAATGCTGTTGAAATTTATTAATTAAGTAGAAAGTGATTAACAGAATGCAATATGAGCAAATGGAAGAAATATGTTCAGTGGTGTGTTTTTGGGGGCACTGTGGCTAATCTGTGTATGCAGAGCTCTGGTACGTTTAATGCCCGTAAAATATGGTGACCGTGTAATCAAACTGCAGACCTTTATTCTGTGGCCAGTCTTCCTGACGAAGAAAGACAGACAAGCGTTTTTGAAATCCCTTGTAAATATTTTTTTTGTTCATGAGAGGTGGAAAGGTCAGGTCCAGAAAGTACAAATCCAGACCAAGATTTTATTTCAACCAACCAGTTGAGTCCTCTGTGACTGTGATTCTTTATACTTAACTTGTTGGTTGAAACAAATCCTTGGTCTGGATTTGTACTTTCTGGACCTGAACTTTCTACCTCTGTTGTTTATGCATGGTGAGTTAAAATCCAGCTTTTATCTTTTTGAACGTCCGGCTTCACAGCGCCTTTGTGTTTGGCCCGCCTGGCAAATCCAAAGGGCCTGTCCTGTTCCTGTATGCCTGCCTGCTCCTCTGGGGATACCCTACCTACTTCTTCAAGGTAAGGCACCTCGCGCTCATGACCACTCTCACCATTACGTCACAGGGGGTGCCTGTCATTTCCTGGGGGTCCTAAGTAGCCCTTAAACATCTTTAGTACGACTCAGGGTTATGGGATGCATTAGTCTAAACGGCTGTAGAAGAGCAATTTGACCGGTGTGTGTGTCTGCGTGTGTGCGCAGTGCTGGGGGCATTAGTGTGACCGGCACCCCCTCCAGTTAACCCGTGACATTCCCTCTGTCTTCACTGCACAGATTGCCTCTGTGTCCTTTAACAAGCTGTGGGAGTTCCACGTCACCTTCCTGCTCGCCAACGCACTCATGTGGTTCCTCTTCCTAAAAGCTTCCCTGATGGATCCAGGATTTCTTCCCAGAGATAGTGAGGAATATGGGAAGGTCATTAGACAGGTAGAGAGTCAGCTGAGATGCGTGCACACACACATAAACACACACACATACTTGTCACACACACACAAGTATACCCGTTACATACACATATATGCCCATTACACCATACAGATATACTCGTTACATACACAGATATGCCTGTTACATACACAGATATACCCATTACATATACAGATATGCCCATTACGCATACAGATATACTTGTTACATACACAGATATACCCGTCACATACACAGATATGCCTGTTACACACACATTTATACCTGTTACACATGGATATACCCATTACACATACATATGTGCTCGTTCCACACACAAATATGCCTGTTACACACAGATATTCCCACAACATACACAGATGTACCTGCTACATATACAGATATGCTCATTACACAGAGATATGTCATCACACACAAATATACCTGTTACACAGACACACAGATATGGTCAGACACCCACCTGTCTCCCTTGTCTCGCTGCAGGCGGTGCTCTCCCAGGACTGGCAGCGGGACAGAAATCTCTTACTCCGTCTGTGCCACAGCTGTCACCTGGTTCGGCCGCTGCGGACCAAGCACTGCCGTGTCACCAACCGCTGCGTGGAGCAATTCGACCACTACTGCCCTTACGTCTACAACACCGTGGGCCGCAGGAACAGGTACCCGGCTCTAGGGGGCTCTGGCAAGACTCATTGGGTTTCTACGCCTCACCCACCATCACTTATTCAGAATAAAACTCAGTCGGGCCAGCAGGGGGCGTAATTGTTAATCAGCACACATTGTGAACCAGAGTGGTCTTGGTACTGTTTCCGAGCGTGGCCACATGTGCTTAGGGCTTAGGGAATATCTCAGCTGTAAACGGACTTTTTTTTTTTTTTTTGGAAACGGCTAATTACATGGGTGACTTTGGATAATAGTATCTGTTAAGGGGAGTAACTGTGCTGTTATTGCAGTTAAGTAGAGCAGGAAAGCTGCTTGATGGAAGCCCTCCCCCCCTCTCCTGCAGGGCATACTTCTTCGGCTTCCTAAGCACCATGAGCGTGAACTGCTTCCTGGGCCTGTACCTCTGTGTCGACTGGTTCTACACCGTGGGCCGCAACCTCTTCGTCGGCATCGGCTTCGTCTTCATGGCTGTGATCGGGGTGATATCGGCCTTCATGGCAGGCATCTGTGTAAGCGCTGACCCAGTTTCTTTCCTACCCACAATCCCTTTGGCTAATAATCAGCATGATTTGCTTATTGCTGCTGCACCCAGTGATGCAGTTTCTTTAGGATGTGGCCGACTTCCTTTGTCACGTTTTTGTGCTTATTACTGTAATTTTTAATTTTTTCTGCCAATTCATTTGTAGTAATTTTTGTACCGAGTATTGAATCATGATGACTTTATAAACATTACCTCAGATGTGGAGGGCAAAAAATTATGCCCTAAAATTTTCCAAAGCTACTCTTAACTTCAGTAAATTATTCTCTTTCAGTAGCAGCACTGACTGAACAGGACACGAATTAGTTAATATTGGGCTAGTTGTAGGACTGCTGCCCTCTTGTGGCTAAATTATGAACTGATTGAACTGGCTTGAAAAAAATGAAATCGGTAAGCTTGTTAAACTAAATCACTGGCTGCTGCATCTTGGTCTAGCCTTGGTTCTAAAAGAAACGCTGTATGTGAAACTAAACTGTAAATGCTCTGTTAATTACTAGGCCAGAAATACGGCTTTTACATTTTACAGATCTGCTGGTTACAGGTACTACTGGGTGCCATGATTTGGTCTGGAAATTGCTCTGCAGCATTTTCCTGGGTTTTTATCAGTAATGCTTTGGTGAGGCATTTCAAAGTGTGTAACGCCTTTTCATATCTAGTTCAGAAGCTCTTCCAGTCAAGATCCCATAACTGCTTCCCGAGGACGTCGCCCCCTGGGATGCAGTTTGATTTTCTCCCGATTATTAATTTTCTATTAATATTCCAAGTCTTTTAATATCACTGCACTGCGTGACGGTATCTGAATTATTTTGGAGTGGAATTCTTTGATCATGCCATTTGAATGGGGCGGGCACAGAATGACGTGCTGCCTGCCTCGCACGTGTGTGACACTGTGACACGTTTCTAGTATAAACATAGACACGGGAAGACAGGGGTGAAGGATGTAACATTTGGTGGCTGTTTGGTGCTTAGACTGTCACAGAGGCTCACAGCTCTATTAGCAAGGACAAATACTAGATTTTAACATTATATATGTATATTCTGTAGAGCAGAATTTCCATTTATACTGAGCAGTCAGTGGGCACAAATATATCAAAAAGTGTCGTGTTACAAATTACAAATACTTGCTCATCAAATGTAACAAAATAAAATACAAAATACTGGTATGAGGAAATTTTAATTTTAAATTTAAATTTAATTAAAATTTCAATTTAATTTAATTAAAATTTCAATTTAATTTGTAATTTGAAAATGCAAAAATACATGTATAATAGTAAGGGTGCTCGACAAATACGTGTACCGTTACAGCCCTAGTAATGTGTAATATTTACAAAATTACAGCTAGCCCTAACTTTAAATAGATAAATAATTTTGTGATTTCTATGTGTCATAGAAATGTCTGTGAAATAAAATATTATTTTTTTACATTAGTAACGCAATGAGAGCTCAACAGGCTGCACACGCAGCGCTGGGGGGGTTACCACAATATGAGGTCATGAACGTTTGTAGCGCGGTTTCGGCCTCGGTTTCAGACCCATAACACCCTTGCTTTACACGCAGTGTTTCCCACCAGTGTGTGTGTGTGCACAAGGAGACACACCAATCATTTCTTAAATTAATCATAATGCATGAATTTCTCACTTTGTGTTACAGTTTGGTGTTGAACATGCGCAAACTCGAAGAAGAAACTGTTTTTTTTTTTTAATATATGCTCAAAAAAATAAAGGAACCAGCAGGGGTCAAGTTCCCCAGTCAGGACTCCCTTTTATAAAAACATCTACGTTTAGCTCACAGAAATTAATTTTGTCCTTAGGAACAAAAGTAGCCAGCCTGATTTATCACTAATGAAGGCTTCCATAGATGACAAACTACAAGATGCTGAGCATGCCTGTTGAAATTAACTAGAATGCCAATAGCAGGCTAGCAAGTTAATTCACATTATAGGGCACAGCACTGCTGTTTGCTAATTGCTCTATTTTTCTGTCCTATAATGACATTTTGTGACCAATATCTGATAGTATATTTTATTGCTTTATCTTAAGGCAGTTTGCACTGAGCACCAAAGTAGCTTCTGTCCTTGGATTACTGGTCATGGGAAAACGATTTTCAAACTCATTGGAGTTTTGCTTACACAAACATGTTCTGAGGGCAGGATGAAAAATGATTAATTCGGAAAAGAACCAATCAGAATATAGAGGAGGTGAGTCCAAGGAACTACAGGCAGCGGGACGAACTAATCATATGTCTTGGTCCTGCCTCCTCTAGTTGCTTGGATCCACCACCTGTACAATCTAATTGGCTCTCTTTCTGAACCTATCATTTTTCGTTCTGCCCTCAGAATATATTTGTGCAAGTATAACTCCCATGAGTGAAGTTCACAACAAGCAAGTTGGGGCCAACAGCACGTGTCACATGATTTATTTACATCTAGCCAAAGACGGTGATAGGCTATATTTAAGAGTCTGTAAGCCTGGAGATGAAGGTCTTAAAATGACAGAAAGAAATAAACAGAATGACATGTTTTATGGGGTGGTGTGGTGGTGCAGTGGTTAGCAATGTCGCCTCACACCTCTGGGACCACGGTTCACGTCTCTGCCTGGGTTACGTGTGTGGAGTTCACATGTTCTCCCTGTGTCGTTGTGGGGTTTCCTCCAGGTTCCCCCCCCCCACGGTCCAAAAATATTCCAAGGCTAATTGAAATTACCAAAGTGCATGTGTGTGTGTGAATGGTGTGTGAGAGTGCCCTGCAATGAGTTGTTGCCCCATCCTTGGTTGGTTTCTGCCTTGCACCTGCAGCCTCTGCGATAGACTCCCCATTACCCCAAATGGGATAAGTGGATACAGAAGATGAATGGATGTATTTTAAATACATAAAATACAATCTCTCAAAGTATTTTGTTACAAATTACATCTGATTTTTTTGCAGTACATCAAAATACAAATTACAAAATACTCAAATGTAATTAAATATGTATTTTAAATGCATTTAATTGAAATAGTGCCAATGTCTGGCAGTCAAATTGACCACTGCACCTCTGCTCAGGGCCTGAAGGGCAGAACCCTGAATGATGTGCAGCAGCGCCACCTTCTGGTCAAAGATACAACACTCTTTTCTCTCATGATTCCAGCTGTCCATGGCGATGCAGAACACCACCACCAATGAGAGGCTCAACCACCAGAGGTACAGCTACCTGCGGGAGGAGGATGGCCGCATATTCACCCCGTTCGACCGCGGCCCCCTGCTCAACCTGCTCGAGTTCTTCCACCTGGTGCCCCCCCTGGGAGAGGACGAGCTTCTCAGGATGGACCGGCTGATGGTGATCTGACGGCGCTGAAGCCACGTCACGGAGATACGAAGCTGCCTGAAAGCTTCCCTGTGTGGGAAACACATCTCTGAGCTGCAGGACGAGGAAATGGTCGTGCGGGGGAACATAGAAGCGAGCAGCTTCACCAGATCTCCGCCATTTTCCTGTGATCCTTTTTTGTGGGGGCGTGGCTTTTATGTAGTAATCAATGCTATGCAATACGTGATACTTTATGGTATTAATACAGATAAAACATGCACATAGGCGCCAGTGTGATACAGACTGTCACCAGCAGAGATGCTGGTGGCCCACCTGGGAATGCCTTTAGAGTGAGAGAGGGTGGTTGGTAGCTAATGTCCAGGAGGACGAGTTTGGCCACCCAGTCCTGAGTCTTGTTACCTTCTGTGCCAGTGTCCCCATTGTCTTTTTTGTGAAAGACAAAGGAGATTCTGGCCTTCATCGATTGGTTGGGAACTCGATCATTTGTGTCTTTTTATACAAGCTGGATAAGTGAAGCCTTCAGTTATTCCACTTAATTTTATGGTATATATGCAGCTAGACCATTTTTGTGGGTCTGTTCAAGGTCGCTGTGACTTTGTGAGCTCGTACCTCAGACTCGAGGTTTTCGTGTTTTTCTTCGGAGGCTCCACATGTTGGCTCAGACACGTAGCTATTACAGTCAGGCACCGACGTCATAATGTGACTTTCAGTTGAGCTACGCTGGAATTAGCCCTGAAATGTGAAACCTTGTGTGCAACCAGACCGAAAAAACCAGCCTGTATTTTGTCGTGAGCGTTCATGTTAACCTCCAGAGTCTCTGATTGTGAAGACTAACGTATGCCACAGTTTCAGCAATAATTTGTATGCGTTTACACACAAGGGCAGCCCCTTGTTAAAGATTTTTCAATAAAGTAGAAGGATTCAACAGGATTTTGGCAACAGAAAGCCAGAGATGGGGTCCATGGCTATTTGATCATGCTGCAAACAGCCATTATGAAAGAGAGAACATCTCTGGTGATCTTTATTATGCAGACTATTTTGTAAAAAAAAATCTTTAAAAGATGGAACAGTGGAAAGATAATGTGAATGTGATATCCTGCGTAACCTGTAGGCCTGTCTGTGTTTGGCCCTTTAAGAGCCATCGTGACCAGACGGGAACTGCATCCATCTGACCGCCATGTAATGCTGGAAGCACAGGGCCATCTCAGGAAAGCTCACCAGAGAATTTTAGCCACTTGGATTTTGCACACCACACTCATTCTTTTATGGGTTATATCCACCACATGTCGTATTGCAGACGGCCTTTTTAACACTGTGGAATCCTGTGTAATTGGCGTGTTCTGTACCATTTTGTAAGAGAGCCTTCAGTCTCTCGCCTAAGCTATGCAGTGTGTCCATGACTTGTGCGTGGAAAATGTGTGCACATTTTTTAGCCCTCTACTGCTGTCTATGTACTGGGTAGTGTATTTTAGTCTTCACCAAGCTACCAATGACATATAAAATGTTCAGAAGCTACTTTTATAAGGGTGACTAAGTGCTTATGATTAGAGAGCCAATTGATTATGGCACATTTTTGTGTTATTGCGTCTTAAACTACAACAATACTGTGTGTAGCTTATTGAAAGCGTATTGTACTTGTCTGTAGCGTGGCGGATAGCAATTTTATTAAACTGCCACAAGATGTCGCTTGTAGGTCAAAACCGGCTCAGGGTATCTTTAT
The DNA here is from genome assembly GCA_011763525.2 of Mormyrus iriodes. NCBI lineage: Eukaryota > Metazoa > Chordata > Actinopteri > Osteoglossiformes > Mormyridae > Mormyrus > Mormyrus iriodes. The sequence continues at coordinate 15,510,882 of JAAGVU020000015.1, read as the reverse complement.
GTAAAGGCTTAGCCTACAACAGACCGTTAACTGCAGTTTCCATTAGGGTAACATTTAGAAGTCCGAGACAAATTACCAATAATCATGAAAACAAAACAAAAAAATTATTAAAAATCACATGACTAGGATTAACCAAGTTTTAAGTAAATTACGATGAACCCAAATGTAACAGTATTGTGATTTATGCAACTATAGACAACATCCAGACTCCGCTGATAAATGGCCGAACCGTACGAACTGCCTAAATTTTCATGTATATTTTATTGTTCTTTTCTTGTGTCTTGATGTACTTAAAATATTTAGTGCACCAATAAAAACAAGAGAGCAAAATGTGCCAGTGTTTTAAGAGCATATTTTATTGTACTGGTAATGCGGAAAAGAAGGTTAGCACTTGAAGGGTATTTCAACGGTAATTTATCGTTAATATATCTGTGGAATTTGTTATATTTGGACTACAGTAATGTTATCGCTTACCGGCGCGACCACGTATCGTATACGCGGTAGGGAAGATGGATGGATGTAAATAGATGTAAAATGTATAATAATGTAAATGACTATTGTCAGTGAATGAACACACATAACTAAAAATAAGTAAGTGATTCCAGCTGGTGAAGTAACTCTTGCTTCTAATTGCTATTCCAACTTCTGTCCAAACCCCCGCAAAAACGAGAAAACAGGCAAACTTGAAGTGAACGGTTCTTAATGCAGAATTGGCCGCGTTTCCACTATAAACCACAACACTGTTCTTGCTTTAAAGCGCGCATTGAAGCGCACAGAGGCATCCCAGCCGTTCGTGAAGTCTGCCCACAAAAGCCAGAGCTGCGGGCACACAGGCTTCCCTCTTTCAGGGCTTTAGGAGAGGCGCCTCACCCCCCACCTGCCATACCAAATCCTTTCTTCTTCTTTGCAATCGGCTTAGGAGCGAAAGCACTGCACTCTGGGTCCACAGAAAAGTACCAGGACCGCGTCCATTCCCCTTCAAAGCAGCTGGGCAGCAGGACGTGCTTTGTGTTAATGACTGACTTGAGGATCCGGGGGGTGGACTTCAAAGAAATACAAGAGCAGTCATCAGTACCAAAAAAAAAAACGAAGTGAAAGTCCACACGATGCCATGCAAAAGACAGGCACCGGGTAAATGTGCGTGTTTAAACATTTAAAGTGACGTTAAATAATGTACATCAACATGACGGCAAGAAGGGGGAATGTCGAGCTGTTCCTCCGAGCCGCGCTGGATGGGCTTGAGACAGCATGCAGTGGTGCGGAGTTTTGAAGAGGACACGCTTGGGTTTATCTCTGAATGAACCGTGCTGGAGATGAAAACATGGTACATGCATGAAGAATGTTTAACGCTGGCACTCATGGAGGACCTTCTGCATCCTTCTCCAACAACTTAGAGGACTTTGATTCAATACGCAGCGTTCTTCTGTACAGGTCAGTAGATCGTGTTTTTTCCAGACCTTGTACTTCTTTCTTAACGATTTATCTGAAGTTGCCGCTTGTAAGCCCTACGGTCTAGTACCCTAATTTATTATGAAGTCCTAGCTATATGGTTTTAATCACACCCCAAACGCCGCAGGGAACTTGAAGGTTTAGTTTGTATGTATGTTTTTGGGAGGTGTGTATGCGGCGGGATTTATTTCTTAAAGCATGAGGTAGATTTATCTTGCGAAAGTAAATACAAGTCCAGCGCATATCCTAGTGCTAATGCATTATTGGTGCTGCGAGAGACGCTTCTCAAAGACATCTGCAGATTTATTGTCATGGGCAATAAAACTGATTTTCGTTTTGCTTACGACAATAAATCAGTAAAATCACGCTAATGATGCATGCTAACATATATAATTGCTACTTAGATTCATTCGATGAAAATACGTCTTTCTGCTCTTTTTCGATAAGCGTTTAAGGCATTGTGGCACGAAGCGCAGGAGTCGAGGCTGGGTACACCTTGGCGAGGACGCTAGTTTATCGTTGGGGCATCCGATGAAAAAATATATAAAATACCCGCGATTATGTGATTTGACACTAACCATAAATATAAGTGATTTATATAGGCCTATTGTCAAAGTAATAAAAATAGGTCAAGTAGGCAAATAGGAGCAATCCCTGTATCACATCACCTAGTTTCTATGACCGCTTAAATAAAAGCCCGATCGCGGTGAGCCTGGGGGTAACTCCTTGGAATCACGGGGCACATGGCAAAAGCCCCTGAATGAGATATAATAATCTGCCATAATATCTGCAATGATATTCCCAGTAGTAATAATTGTAATCGTCGTAAGGTTTCATGGGATTCTGTTTCACAAGCAGATTAGGTTCATAGGCACTTTGAAAAAGCTTTAGTGTAGTACTTAGTCACACATCGTCGTGCAAGCGCTTTAACAAGTGCGTCTGTCGAGTCTGCTGTTCACGCACCATCCAGCAAACTGAAAGCTTCCCCGTTGTCAGGACAACGTCCAGAGCGTCCAATCAGCCGGGACTATTCGAGTCACGTGGAAAGGAGGAGAACCCGTATGTGATCAATATGGCGAAACGTGGTAACGTGAACCCTTAAAGAGAAGGGTAGAAAAATAAATGTATGTGTATATATGGCGTTTAACGTGCTGCAGATGTAGGAGGAGGTATGGCTTCCAGAGAGTTTAATGGAGACCCGGAGCCTCCCTCTCCCCGCGATGATGTGGCACCCGGGGCTGCGTTTGGGGAGACAGAGAGTGACACGGAGTCCACGGCATCCAGTTACAGTAACTCCGACTGCTCCGAGTAAGACATAGCTCACCAAGTCGGGAAGAAACGTGCATCCATTAAAAAATGCATGCATTACAAAGTGCAACGTCGGCTGTTTTATCCTTTCTTTTGTTAACTTAAATTAATCAGTAGTTACACATATTCAGCCGGAGGTCTTTGGAAGTATGGAGAGAGTTGTCCATAAGGATGCGCGAAGGTTCAGGGTCGCTCTCATTGGAGAATATCATTTTTGTCGGTATTGGTAAAATGCGCATTCAGTGTGTTTGCAGTGGCTGGGCTTTGGAGAATAACTAACACTTTAACAGCCCTCTTTTTATTAGACAATTCCCTTGAGATGTATTTCAGCTCAGTTTCACATTAGCCTTGTTGTACTTGGGCTTCAGCCTTTCTTGTGGTCTGGGCTGCAGTTACTTTAGTTCTGTTTCTGAGATGTGTATTATTTGAATGTCATGACGGAGAACCCATAGCATCGATCAATGTAATGGATGCAAAGAAATAGATTAATATGAAATGCTCAGTGTTTTGCGTGGTACCAGTTTGCTCTGGGGGGGGTCTCCTAAATTGATGGAATTGTCCTGACCACATCAGTAGCTGGTCAAGGCTTGTAGGATCACCATTCTACTCCCAGTGATGCCACCGCAAACCCTTGTGTTGGTCTTTGATCGGCCAGCTGTCGAATCATGGATTGGAAATATGGAAACCTAAAGCCAAACTTTTTTTTCCTCCTCTGGGGTTAGAACACCTACTTTCTTAGGTGTCACTTTACTTGATGGGGCACAAATACTTAGTAATAACTCTGTTACTACTGAAGTACAGATCATGAACAAATATAGTCACTACTTGAGATAAAAGATGCGTTTGTCTCAATTCACTAATGATGAACAAATATGAGATCAGCATTTCACTTGTTATTCATGACTTGTTCCTTCAGTATGTCTTTCAGTAGTTTACAAAGGTTTACAGAATTAACAGATATAGTAACAAATATAGTAATTGAGATAAAAGATGTGTCACGATTCATTGATGATGAAGGAACATTAGATCAGTATGTAACTAAGACTTAATTTGTGGTTAATTAATACACAACTAATAGCTTATTCCTATAGTAGTTGTGCCTCATCAAATGTTACCGTTTCTCATCTCACCACTTACACCGAAGTCACAGATTCTGCTAGGGGCACCCCGTGGTGACCCTTACCGCGTTATCGGTAAGTCACTGCCTCTTATTGAGGGTCATTTACAACAAATTGTTTAAAACTGACTTTAAAATTCTAATTAGTTCTTTTACATTCACAGTAGGTGGTAAAGTGAATGAAACAGACCATTTACAGCGTGAGCGGCGCTAATTCCCCTTCAGGCCATGGTGGTCCTGAAGGGGTTAAACCGTCAGTGATGTAAGCATGTGTAAATGCGTTCAGAGACCGACCCTGGGCTTTCGCTACTCCGCTATCCATATATCGAATTAAACAAAAGCAAAAGATCACTTTGTCACAATATGTGTGTTTTTCGGCCAACCAAAACAAATACCATGTAAGGTTATTATTGTCCTTTATTGTTATGTTTTCCGCTTAGGCGAGTGGCTGTTCTTGATTTTCGAGCCGCGGGGCTGGCTCTTTGATCCCAGCATCTCGTCTTTCAAACGAGTCGGGTCTCGAGTGGGCAGGAGATCGTAGTCACCTTTGCTTCTTGGTCTCCCTGCCTTCAGAAAGGAGCTGCCTGCGATAGGTTCCGCAATCCTGACATGAGCAGAATGAGAATGGGGCATTGAGACTGTACTTAGCCTTCTGTTCCCCTGCAGTCTTTATTTATTTATTTATTTTTGTTTTTTTTGAAGGTAATTTCTGTTTCCAATTTGGAAAGTTAACCTTCATAAATAATTATATGCCGTTTGCCATCTTCAGAGAATTCATGGACGCGGTTTCCAAGAGTCGACCACAGAAGTGGTCCGGCCTAATTTAGGGAAACAAAAAAAAAGCCTGGCCATATTTTTGGTTTTATTTTTTGCTAAGTTAGAGCATTTTATTTCAGGAGCGGTGTGGGTTTTCTCTGCGCTCTCCTCTTTCTCGTAAAGTTCCCTCTCGGTCCTTTAAGTCTTCCTTGCGCTCTTTCACTCTGTTTTGATCTCGTCGAGTCCTTCATTGTAGAGGCTAACAACAAAACAATCCCCCGTGGAGGAATTTAATGAAACTGATTTATGAGCTCTAACTGTTTTATGGCCCCAGCAAATTGCATGGCAGTTAAATTCCTAAAGATTTACACCTCTGAGTAGCTCTTTAAATATAATGCTTCCATAAAACTATTTTCCTCTTGGTTATGTAGGAAGATTACAAGAAATCAGATCCGTTCCTCTGAGTTAAATATAGTAGTTCGATTTGAATGCTGTATGTCTGTTTGGATTGATTTTCATCAAGGCTTCAGCACCCACGTGCATAGGAGGTGTCCACTTGTCAATGAGTAAATCGTTTAGAGATGGAGTAGGGTCCTAGCTAATGTTTCAGTTAAAATGGAATGGTTTAAGGAGCATTGGTTGGTGTTTAAAGCCCAACAGGGCATAACAAAAGTGATTCATTTGAATTGTTGTGTGGCGGTAGTGACCTCGAGCCCGAGTGGCTGGATGATGTTCAGAAGAATGGGGAACTCTTCTACCTTGAGCTGAGTGAGGGAGAGGAAGAGGCCGCATTGGTCCACTCCAGCGTCACTCAGGGGCTGAGCACCAATCACGTGCGCTTCAGTGACAAAGAGGTGGAAATCATCACCGACGGCAGCAAGAATAAGGAGCGGGGTAAAAGGGAACCCAGACTGAAGAAGCTGGTGAAGATCCTGAGGAAGAAGCGGCCCTCCCAGCGCCGTGCGGATGCGCCCCAGGCCCTGCGGCCCGCTTCCATCCTGAAGAACCAGGCGGGCCAGCGGGCTGGGCTTGTGGTGCAGCAGCAGCAGCTGAAGGAGGTGTTCGTGTACCTGAACCCCAAGCGGCTGGGGGGGCGCTCACCTTCCCCGGAGAGAGGGGGGCTGCTGCAGGCGCTGCTGGGTGTGGTGCACCGCCCCTCCTGGGGACGGGGTGAGGAGCAGGGCCACAGGGAGGAGCGGCTCACCATCCACGGCCTCCTACCCAGCAGCCCTGCCATCAGGGGCGGGCAGATTCTGATTGGTGAGTGCTGGCTCCCGTTCCTTCAGCAGCCAATCAGCCGCTGTTAGAAACGGACACTAATTACCTGCTAACTAGCCTCTGGCCATTAATGCCACTATATGCGTTGTTGTCTGACCTTAATTTGCTGAAATCAGAGTTTAATTTTTAAATTTTTTCATTTAGCATGCATTCTGTCTCTGAGGACCTGCTGTTTTGGGTCTGTTGTCCATCCTGGTGCCAAAGACTAAGATATAGATTTTCTCCATATTAGTCATGTTGTCCTTCTAGAACCTCTGATCCTGGTTGAACTCTGTGCCCAACATTCACACTTCAAGGTGCGCCCCAGGGCAGCTTTGTTTCTGAGCACGGGCCCCAAAAGCAACCACATGAGTTAGTGCTTAGCGAGTGCTTTCAAGTCACACGGCTCCATGCTAAAACAATTACCCTGGTTAAGCGTCTGAAACGGCAAACAGGAGATCCTTGCGATCGGCCGAGGTGTGCGTTCCGGTCACGCACGGAGGCTGCCTCTGTCCCGCTCATAGATAACGTGTGCTGAGCCGTGTAAAGCTGCTCTGCAGGTGGTCTGTTAGCATAGAACCTCCACTGGGTTAAAAAAACATTATTTATCATCTGCTCAGTAGCTCAATATACTTTCCATTCTCCAGTACTCAGAGTGTAACTCTACAATGATAATTGCTACATTAAAACAGGGTTTATTATATATGTATAGGCCTCCTAGTGGAGAACTGGTGGAATATCATTTCAATCAAGCTCCATTAAAGTTGGATACAGCGCCCCTCCCGCCCCCCCCATTCTGGTAGCTCAGAAATACAATGGGCCATCAGCTGTCTGCCTTGGTAGGACTTATGTGACCCCTTCTTACCCACAGGGGATGTTCTGGTTGCTATTGATGACGTGGATGTGACATCAGAGAACATCGAGCGGGTCCTTTCCTGCATTCCGGGTCCGACGCAGGTACGTGTGTGTGCGCGTGCGTGTGTGTGTGTGTGTGTGTGTATGCGTGCGTGTGTGGTCCACATATACATTGCATTGTGGGGACCAAATGTCCCCATCATGTAATAAAAATTTGTTATTTTGACATTGTGGGGACCATTTTTTCTGTCCCCACAAGGGGAAATTGAATTTATAAAAATCTGTAAATCCAGTCAAAAACTAAAAATGTCAAAAGTCTTGTATTTTGTTCGGTTACTTATGGTTAAGGTTAGGGCTGGGGAGGGATTAAGGTTGTCAGTGCTGAGATTAGGGTTTTGCCCATAGAAATGAATAGATAGTCCCCACAATGATATGAGTTTCAAGAGTTTCATTTTCACATGTTTTGTATGTTGAAGCAAACATTTCTCCTGTTAATCAGTGAAATACCCCCTTTGCCAGAAACCCGTCTCATGGTCGCATTTAAAGGTCTTTAGCTTCTCGTGAGACGGAGCGTAATTGTTGTGCCTGGTCTGAGTAACAGCTGGATCAGCTCTTACTCCTCCTGTCCTTCTGCCAGGGGCCTGACTCCAGATCAGATTGGCTGGGTGGGTTTGAATCCGTGGGCTGCTCGGGTGCGTATCACACGGACCGCAGGGTCTGTGGTTATGCTTCAGGAAGCTTTGTCTCTCTACCACGTGAAGTCACTTACACATCCTGTTTTCGCAGAGGTTCAGGAAACCTCTGTCTGGCACTTATGTGGTACTGAGGATCCTCCATCCATTCAATGCTGACTGCTGTGCACCCTGGTAGTTTTGGGATGTTGTTTGCCTGCGAGGTCCTAGTGCTGCAGTGTGGAGCGCTCTGTGTGAGGTTAGCTTATTGGCCTCAATGCTGCAGTGTGGAGTGCTCTGTATGCGGTCAGCTTATTGGCCTCAGTGTTGCAGTGTGGAGCGCTCTGTGTGCAGTTAGCTTATTTGCCTCAATGCTGCAGTGTGGAGCGCTTTGTGTGCGGTCAGCTTATTGGCCTCAGTGTTGCAGTGTGGAGCACTCTGTGTGCAGTTAGCTTATTGGCCTCAATGTTGCAGTGTGGAGCGCTCTGTGTGCGGTTAGGTTATTGGCCTCAGTGCTGCAGTGTGGAGCACTCTGTGTGCAGTTAGCTTATTGGCCTCAATGTTGCAGTGTGGAGCGCTCTGTGTGCGGTTAGGTTATTGGCCTCAGTGCTGCAGTGTGGAGCGCTCTGTGTGAGGTTACATTATTGGCCACAGTGCTGCAGTGTGTAGCGTTCTGTGTGAGGTTAGCTTATTAGCCTCAGTGCTGCAATGTGGAGCGCTCTGTGTGCAGTTAGCTTATTAGCCTCAGTGCTGCAGTGTGGAGCGCTCTGTGTGAGGTTAGCTTATTAGCCTCAGTGCTGCAGTGTGGAGCGCTCTGTGTGCAGTCAGCTTATTGGTCTCAGTAATGCAGTGTGGAGCACTCTGTGTGAGGTTAGTTTATTGGCCTCAGTGCTGCAGTGTGGAGCGCTCTGTGTGCAGTTTGCTGATAGGCCTCTGTGCTGCAGTGTGGAGCACTCTGTGTGCAGTTAGCTTATTGGCCCCTGTGCTGTAGTGTGGAGCACTCTGTGTGAGATTAGCTTATTGGTCTTAGTGCTGCAGTGTGGAGCACTCTGTGTGCAGTTTGCTGATAGGCCTCTGTGCTGCAGTGTGGAGCACTCTGTGTGAGATTAGCTTATTAGCCCCTGTGCTGTAGTGTGGAGCGCTCTGTGTGCGG
>JAAGVU020000015.1:15455239-15487447 GCA_011763525.2 Mormyrus iriodes | reverse complement strand
CACTTCCTGTTCCCGTCCCCCCCCTCCCCCCCTCCTGGTTGCTCTCCCCTTCCTGTTCCTGTCCCCCCCCCCCCCCCTGGTCACTCTCCACTTCCTGTTCCTGTCACCCCCCTCCCCTGCCCTCCCTCCAGTCACTCTTCACTTCCTGGTCCTGTCACCCCCCTGGTCGTTCTCCACTTTTTCCTTTCCAGGAATCTCGTGGGTGTGTAGTCTCCCCTGACGTCCTCTATCTCAGTGACACACATGGTTAATTTGGAGCTATTAATAGCTGAATGTCATTATAGTGTTTGGTTTCTTTCTAATGAGTAATCTGCCCTCATCAACAAGAATTAACAACATCCATCTGTTTTGCATAATGGCTTGTCAGGGTTTATAACTGTGTTCTATTTTTAATTAGCGCCCATAGTGTGTCCAGGCCTACGCTGTTACGTGCTCTTACGTGATCTTCTCACGGTAATACGTATCACCCCATGTCAAGCATGGGCAAGGTTAGAGGGACATGGCTGTGTGTGAAGACAGTCTGTCCTCTACCACCCGCTGATTTACAGCAGGTGCAGTGGGTACTCCGCTGACCCTGAAACACAAACGCTCCCTGACACTCTATCACACCCACAAATACGTCATCCAATCGGTTGTCTCACAGCTTGACCAATCACGGCCATGTACCACCCAAGCGGCCCCTTGCAAAACTACCATAAATATGTGTGAGGATTTGTCCTGTGCAAATGAGCTATCTGTTTTTAATTAAAGGGGGGCACGGGCTGCACGTTTCCCCCCATCATGATAACAGATATTAGTATGACGTGGTTTTCACTGTTGTTGCTGTGTGGACAGATGCCCAAAAAGAGGCACCCTAACCCCTTCTACCTGGGGACACTGAAGAGGAGCCTGTCGGAGAGGGACGCGGAGGCCACGTACAGCACCATGAAGTGAGCGCTGCTTCCGCACGGCATCGTGGGTACATGAGGGAAGGAAGTACTCTGTGCTGATCCTGTGCAGGGTGGGGCATAGGAACCCCCGTTAGTCCTGGGGTGTCACACCTGGGGACTGAGCTCACAGCTAAGGTGTTAATTAGTGTGAGATTAGTATCACCAGTTTGAGGTGAAGAACTATCCAGGTAATACCTTCAGAAAGGGAAATAAGAACACAGTCAGAATAGCCTACAGCACACAAAGACTACGGCGGCCCCAGTGTGGGGCCAGCAGCACAGTGCCAGGTGCCACATCTGGCGAGCATCACCAGCTTACAGGGGTTGGCATTACAGTAAGCCGAGTGCTGCTGGAGTCTGAGAGCTGGCGTGTGCTCTGTGGGCGGAGGCTGACGTCTCTGTGCCCCGCAGACTCAGCTCTGGCGCTGAGAACACGCTCTTCCACTACGTGTGCATGGAGACGGTGCAGGGCATCTTCATCGCACCCACACACCGCGAGGTGGCCCAGCTCAGCGGCTCTATCCACCCCCAGCTCATCCGCAACTTCCACCGCTGCTGCCTGTCCATCCGGGCTGCCTTCCAGCAGAGCCTGGCGTCCTGGGTGAGCGAGGCGGGCACGGGCACGGGCACACTCAGTTCATATATTCCTACATTTGTTCCGTACAATGTGGTAAATATAAACTCACACACACACGCCGTCACAGAACACTGCAGTGACTGCTGGTCTAGACACATATGCAGTATATAATGCAGTATATAGACACACAGATAAGGCATAGATGTACTGATGAGCACATCTGGATGCACAAGAGGCATTCTGACATGGGGAGGTACTGGAATTTAACAGCGAGCCTTGGGTTAAGCAGGCCCAGCCGTATGGGTGTGATGACATCCTGCCGTTACAGGGGCTGCACAGGCTGTTAGCATTTAGTATGTAGTTACAGGTGTGTATGTGTGTACGTACCATGTGACCCAGGTGATGCGAGATCACTGACACCCATGTCTGCTCCCCCTTCTAGGAAAAGCAGGGGGCAGACGGGCACCAGGGGCCCCACGGCCTGGGCCCCGTGAAGGAACACGGTGTCCTGTTCCAATGCAAGCCGGAGAACTGGATCGAGCAGAAGAAGCCAGCGCCCACCATGACCTACTGGGTGATCGGGTAGGTCACCGTGAAGGGTGGCAGTCTGTCATGGCACTGGCACACTCATTGTGTGTGTGTGTGTGCGCTGTAGTATATCTGTGTGTATGTGTGTGTGCGTGGGCCTGTGCACATCCGGATGGGGTCTCACTGGAAGCTCTTGTCCTCCAGGCGGATGCTTCTCGAGCCTGTCCCTCAGGAATTCTACGTCTGCTTCCATGACTCGGTGACCGAGGTGCCTGTGGAGATGGCCTTCAGGCTGTCCTTTGGCTTGGCGTCGTGACACCGCTCTTCCTCGAGATTTGTGAACTTGCTTCGGATTAAGGGCATGATTGTGCCGAACAAGAGCCCGTCAAACTGACCGTGTGCCTGGATGGTGCTGACTGAGCGCAGACGCCTGAACAAAAGCACCAGTGAGCAAAATGAGAGCAGCAGTCTCCTTTTGTTTAAGATGCATATCAGAAATGTTTTATATATTTTGGGTTTTTAATAGAACTTTTCATGTAGTAAGTCAGTCAACCAGTGTAAATATAAAAATAAAATTTTACTTGTGTAATTTAAATCAGTGGTGTGGTAACATATTAAATGGTTTTAAAACAGGTGTATTGCATTATACCACCCATGTCCTGGACCCTAACCCTGCCTCTGCCCTTTCCTTTTACATCTGTTTGTGTGTGTGTGAGTATGAGTGTGGGAGAGACAGATACACCCCTTCAGAGTCCTGCCTGTGGTCCTCTCTGACTTACTCATCGACCCAGAAGTTCTCCATTACTCCTGGAAAAGCCATTTTCTCTGGACACCATCCATCATATCATTTGAAGCATCTCACAGGGTGGCTAAAACACACATCCTACTGGTCCCACATGGGGAGGATTTAATCTCAGGTCACTGACCCTTCTACTGACAATGCACATACTGCTCATGCAGAAAAATAAAACCCGTCACCATAATTCAAATACCATCCAAACAGTGTGACCGTGGGCTTCACCGCACCAATGTACATCAATAAATACACACGATCTTGGTCACGCTCAGCGATGTGCCTCTTATTTCTTTTAAACATAATTCATCAGTCTTATTAACCCCCCCTCCGATCTGAGGGTCCATGGTGAGTACAGTCCTTTGTGGCACTGGGGGGTCTCACCCAATCTCTCATGCCATCCCCTGGACAAGGAGGTTCTTCCGGTAGCAGTCCAGGCTGCAGAGGGGGGTTCCGGTTCGCGAGCAGGAGTACCTCTTGAGGTTGGAGCAGCCGGTCACCCCGCAGCTGACTGGGATGGGCAGGGGCCTGGGGCTGGCCGCCATGGGGGTGGGCACGCCAAGGGGGAATGAGATGGTGGTGCCACGGGCGGAGTCGCAGTAGCGGACGGTGGGGCAGGGGGCCTGCCGCGCCTTGCGCTCTCGCATGCTCTTGATCTTGGCCTTGCTGGTTTTGGTGAGCCTCTCGATGGTCTGGTTCTTGTTCTCCTCTGCCTTTTTGGCCGCCTGCAGGCGGCGCTTGCGAGCACGTTCCTCCCGCTTCTGCATCATCTCCTCTGTCATGGCTTTCTCCTTGTAGCCCATGGGCAGCTCCAGCAGGGGCTGGCTCTGCTGTTTGTGCAGGAGGGCTCTCTGCAAGGCAGGGACGTGTCATGCAGCCACCGCGTGCAGATGACCTCAGCCACGTCCATAAGGGCTGCTGCTTAAACTGACACCATGAAACCCGGCAACCGTCTAAACCTCACTCCCAGCCAGAGAACAATAAGCAACCAGCACAGAGGACGTGGCCACCAAAGCAAATGACATCATTACCACATAATTAGTACATTACGCTGTATTATGCACTGGAACTGGACACCCATGTGAAATACACTCAGAGTACTCATCTTTTTAACAAGGCAGATGGACAAAATGTTCCCATAGCTCTCAGGGGGTCTTGCTGACCCAACAGACCAATCTGCTCGGCACAGTTTAGGACAACAGGTCCTCGTATGACGAAAGCATTGTCTGCAAACTGCTGGGAAGGGTTTTGATTGGTTCCTTCGGAAATGCGGATGACGTGGCATCACCTTGGTGACAGCACTGGGAGGAGTAGCTATGGCACATGAGCTCCTGTAGCTCAACAAACAGAATACTGCACTAACGACGCAAAGGTCATGGGTTCTAATTCCAGGGAGCACACACAAATAACCCTTCCCTCTACTGCCAGGTGCTTTGGATAAAAGCATCAGATGAATGAGTCAATGTAATGAGAACATGCTGTAGTGTATAATGAAGACAAGGTTTAGCCTTTAATATTAAAGCTTTCAGCCAATTTCATACAGAAACTATATACCAGGGAAGGCCAATCTTATCCACAATTGGCCATTGTGTATGTGGGCTTTCGCTGCAACTCCCTAATTAGATTACTAATTAGAGGACTGATAGGCTGAAGAGTCCTCAAACCTGGGTTTGAACAGCTGACCTAAAAGTTATCCCAAAAACCTGCATACACACTGGCCCTTTGTGGATAAGATTGGCCACCCCTGCTATCCACCCTAACCTACAGCCACCTACAGCTCAACAGGTCCAAGGAAAGGTCACCAAGTTCAATCTTAGGAATGATTATAATCTTGAAACAACCCCTTCAGAATGTAACCCTTTTAGGGCAGGGTTTCATAATGACTCCATAATGAAGCCTCGAAGGTCACATGGTACACCCAGTACCTACCAGCCTTCTCCACCTGCCTCCCCATCTTTACCTGTCTCGCAGTCAGCAGCGACTCGTCGATCTCCTTCTTCAGCTCCCCATTGTCATCCAGCTCTCCCTTCTCCAGAGCATCCAGCCACTTCTCCTCCTCATCCATGGGGCCCCCCAGAAGGGAGTCTGTGTCCATGTCAGGGAGGGGGGAGGGGTCCAAGTTGCTGTCCTCATCTGAAGCACAGCACATGCACATTGGGCAAATGAGGCCACGCCCTCCCCTTCCCAGACCCCGACGGGCCCCCACAGGTGATGACTAACATGGATTTATGGGGACACTGCAGGAATTTGAGCATGAGTAAGAGTTAAAGGCATGGAGGCCAGGATAACTCAGCCAGTTATATTGCTAAAGGAAGTTTACAGTCCTCAGAATAACATACAGACATTTCAGATGAGCCTTTTGGGTGACTGTGTTGGAAAGGCCAGCATAGGATGTTCCACTGTTCTCGTTCACACCCAGCAGGGGTTACTCACCTAGCCAGGCCCTGTACTGCTCGATGGGGACGCCCTCCGTGGGCTCCTCCTCATCCACGTCATCCACGACCATCAGGGGCGATGGCGAGCGCTCCACCTCTGGCACCACGGTGAACGTTGGAACACTGTCAAAGCAAGAGTGCCCCCCACAGGGCATTAAAAGCAGGTCCCACACGTAACGTGAGACAGTCTTTGGGCTACTGGGCTCTGCTCTGATTCTGAGAGACAGAGGTGGACAGTTCAGGTCCAGAAAGTAAAAATTCAGTCTAAAGAGTCACAGTCACAGAGAACTCAACTGGTTGCCTAAAACAAAATCCTGGTCAGGATTTTTAATTTCTGAAAGCTGAGGGGTCCGCAGTGCATGTGCCTTGACACATACCCCCCCTCCCCCCAACATGCAGCAGGCCCCAGCTGCTCAGACTGACCTCTTGGTGCCCAGAGTCTGTCCTCCCAGCTTGATCTTCAGCTTGAGCTGAGGCTTGAGGCCCCCTCCCGAATGGGACTCGAGGGTGTCTGGAGGAAAGGCATGAACCCCATCCTCCCTATGGTGCCTCCTTTTGTGCTTCTTGTGTTTCTTGTGTTTCCTCTTATGTCCCCCAGACTCATCTCCTGGAACAACATTTACAGACAGACATTTGGTCAGCAAAGCAGCCCAGGTGTTGGAGTTCTTAAAAACATGGTATACCAGGAATGCCACAGAGTTACTGTTGGAATTACAGCCTACAATGTACAGTACTGGTGACTGAGTTTTATAACTCACAGATAAAGCATCTGAAATTCCTTGTTTTCTTTTCGTGTAGCTAAGTGGCTGTATTGTAGTGTGTATGTTTTTTTCTAACGTTTTATATAAAAACAAGAATGTAAAAACTTAATTAAATATGCGAATGCATCCCTGGGACAGACTCCCGGTCCACTCCCCACGACCCTGACCAGGATAAGGGTTTGGAAGATGGATGGATGGATGGATATTAGAGTGCACCTGTAATACTTAAGAAACACACTGGTATCGAAGGAACCGATCATATGCGCTCCACTAGGTACGTTTGTTAGTGTTAGTTAGGTAAAGTTGATAAGACCGTTGTAATTAGTTAGTTCCAGCTGGTGATTAACTAGTCAGACATCCGTCGTCCGGTTGGATGCGTTCCTAAGGTAGCCAGCTTCCCGTGGCGGTTTGCTTACATAATAAATGTGCCGATTAGCCGATATTTAGCATAATCAGAGCAGCGCTCCAGCCACGGGATCGGGAGGGAGAGCCAATTAGCTGCGAGGCCACCGAAGTCATCTGTCTTGATAAACGGAATCAATGGCTTTGGCCGCAAATCATCGTTACCTGGGATTCATTTCAAACAGACGCACCTCAGTCTGTGCCGCATTATCCCCACATTTTAGCGGTCATGCTGACCGCCGAAAGCCCGTCTCCGATCGGACCGCGGCCTACGGCTTTTTACCCAGAGATTAATCGGCGTTTGGGAGAAAATCTCTCTTCTTACCCGAAAGATACTTTTGGTGAATCATGTCTTTCCTCTTCCCCATTGACAGCACTATCTAGAAGCAGAGCAAACAATAAAAAGCGTAGTCCTTTCCCGAGCTACATGGCCGAGCGGGCCGACTTAATCCCGGCGTCGGTAGGCGGTGACTCGGCGACAAGGGGAAGCAGACATGGCCGCACGGCAAACCTATATCAATGCGGGAAACCGATTTATCAAAAGACAGCGATGCGCGTCGTGTCACTGCTTTATTTGATAATGTGACAAGTGCCGTTACTAAATTAATCGTTAGATGTTTATATCGTTTTCCAATATAAGTCCAGTAAGTGTCACAAAACTAGCGACATGTTTCCTTAGATGTCGCCTGTTATTACGCGTCATGAGTAACGTCATGCGCACGCGGTCGCCGATTCGTACGTCGTGTGGATCGGCTGAATATCATAACGCCCAAAGCAGTATTCACTTATATCATATTCAGGTTTGTGAGTCGGGGGCTACTGGGGCGTGTAGTCTTTTGGAAGGCCTGCCCTTAACTCTACACTGTAAACTGATATAAAGAAACTGGAAATCGGTACGGACACGGCACATAAAAGGTCGGTTTCCATTTTTAACATTGAGTATAAGTATTATTTTAATGCAATTGACCATTTGTACCATTTATATGGCGCTGCAGATAAAGTGTGTATCGAGTGATATGCTTTCTCTGTTACATAGACAGCCTCAAGAGGTGCTTCACCAGTTGATAATGCAATCGGTCTTCATTATATGTTGGGTATTTAAATGATATTATATAGGGGTTTAAGGAAAGGGTTTACGCTACGGGATACCGGAATACTGACAGACGATTGCTCCATGTCCCTGATAAGTTTTAGCAATTTTGTGTCAATATTATATTTCACCTTAAATGTCTGGATAGTGCGGACGCCTTACCCCGCCCCCACCCCATACACAAACACACACAAATGACTCGCACGTCACTCTGAAATAAAAGTTTATTGTTAAAGCGCAATTTGAAAGTGCAGTACTGTATAATTATTTAATAATGGATTGAATGGATACTCGTTGCTATCAATTGGAACACAATATTCAATATCAAAGTAAAAATACATTTTAGGATTTTTTTTATTATTAACCGTTTACAAGAATGTTTCCAACAAAGTGGAGCTGTCTGATTACTTTCAAAAGATACTGTACACGTAATTCAGATCTTAATTCATACTTCTTGATGTCTTGAGTGACGGTAACTTTGTAATTTAACAGTGTGCCTACGGTGTTATTATTATGATTTATGTGATCATTCTGTCACAGGTATCATGAATTACTCCCGATTTTTAACAGCAGTGAGTGCGGCTCGGAGACCGTCTCCAATTCGCATACTGAGTGAGTCAAAACCTAACTGTCCTCGATTACGTGTCTTTCTGCATTGTAACAATCACAGAGTGACATTTTACATAATAGCTGTAATCAAAATACAAATTAGATCCATCTATCAGCCAAGACTCCTTGTCTAATGCAGTGTCACAGTAAGCCTGGAGTCTTTCCCGGGAAGCACAGAGTATAAAAACAGTGGAGACTGGATGAGATACCAGTCCACACACATGCATGCTGTCCCTAAGACCAATTTACAGACAGCAGTCCACCCAGACTGCCCGTATTTGTGCCGAGGAGGGAAACTCATGAGCACACATGAAACCCAGCAACCATGAAACCCTCACATATCTCACATGAGCAGCGGGAGAATGTGTAAGCTCCATTCTCAGAGCAATAACAAGAACTGAACACTCATCCCTGGAAGAGTTGGGTCACAGTGATGCACTTATGGTGAATTATATTCCAGGATAATGTAATATTATGATATGGTGGTGCAGTTGTTAGCCCTGTTGCTCCATACCTCTGAGACCTGGTTTCGAGTCCTGCCATCGGTCCATGTTCTCCCCATGTCATCATGGGGTTACCTTTGGGTACTTCACTTTCTGCCCACAGTCAAAAAACATGCTGAGGTTAATTGGAGCTACCAAATTGTCCGTAGGTGTGCATGTATGAGTGAATGGTGTGTGAGTGAATGGTGTGTGAGTGTACCCTGTGATGGGTTGGTGCCCCATCCTGGGTTATTCCCTGCCTTGTTCCAGTAGCTTCCAGCATAGATTCTGGGTCCCCATGACTCAGCATAGGATAATTGTCTGGCTGGATGGATAATATTATAATGAAAAATGAACATATATATATATAAAATAGCCTGTAAGAATGGAGATGCAATATCTGTACACCTTTTCATAGTAGTCACACCAGAACCCCCCCACTCTTCTCTTTAAAGCGGAGCTTCAGCAGAGGTCCCCACCCACGCTGATCTCTCTGGCTGGGGGGGCTCCAAACCCCAGCACCTTCCCCTTCCAGTCGGCCACCATCACCTTGAAGAATGGGGGCAGCATCACCTTCGATGACGTGTCCATGAATAGGGCGCTGCAGTACTCTGGCTCTGCCGGGTAGGTTGGCTGTCAGGCCTGGGCACCAGAGGATTCGGATTGTCCCGAATAGCCTCAGTCGTCCTTAGGAAATTCTGTGAGCCTGTACTTAAGTAGTGGTATGGAAGATAGATGGATGGATGTTAATGTGTACACTTCAGGGTAAATCAGCAGAAATTCAAACATTTTTCCTCGTGTTTATTTTGGTGAAACGGATAATTTTGTTTTAATAATTGATGAGTGTCAGTCACTGCCATGTCGAGGTGGTGTATTGGCAGGGCCAAACTAACTTTTTGAAGGACAGGTGCTTGACCAGTAAAATTTTCCGACTTGGGGGGGGGGGTGTTCCTTTGGTAAAATGTGCCTGATTATTTGCAATTGAAAATGGGCACTTGAAAAATTTTCCCAGCGGTGAGCCGCGGGGGGGACTCAGAAGGTACTTTCAGTTGTTCATGCAAAAGTGCCAGGTGCTCAACGACCCCCAGCCCCCCCCACATCCCTGGAGGTCTTTGCGTTGGACCTGAGTCCTTCGTAAGTTTCTGTGTTACTATTTTTAATAATAATTATAACTTATCCTTGAAATAAACCAGGGCCCTTTTTCAAACCAGAGTGATCTCATTCTGTAAAAGCACCCCAAGTCAGCCGCTGACACCCTGACGAAATGGACGAAGGCTTTTAGCCTTTACAACTTCTAGCAGCCAGGTAAGGCGGGATTACTTTTGCCGCCTTCAGAATCCCGGAGCTAATATCTTGGATGAAGGACCTCCAGAAGGTGCTCCACAGGCCCCCCACAGCAGAGTATGCGGCGGAGATGGGCCACATGGAAATGTGCGTGACAACGGGAAGCCAAGAGGGCCTTTGCAAGGTGTCTCCATCATCTTCTTATGCATGCTGCATACGCATCCTGCAGTAAAAATGCTTTGCTGCCCACCTATATGGGTTAAAGTGAGAAATGTACAAGTTCTATAAAGTTTCCTAAGCCAGTGCTCAGGGACCCCAGACAGTCCATGCTGGCTCTCTGCACACCTGAACCAAACAATCAAGAACGAACCAAACAATCAAGGATGCACTGAACAACCAAGTATGAACCAGACAATCAAGAACAGCAGACTGGCACAATGGTGTTTGGGAGCTGGGAGGGGGCAAAAATGTGGGCTGTCAGGGGGTCCCTGAGGACTGAGTTGAGAAACACTGGTATAGGGGTAAAATGGGGGCTCATACCCTGATCTTGAGTGTCATTGTTGTTTCCTGTGTTTGTTCCTTTCACCCTTCCAGGTGTTTGAGATGCTAATTAATCGTGGGGACAATGTCCTCTTGGATGCCCCCACATACTCCGGGACCCTTGCTGCGGTAAGAAGCCCTTATTTTATCATTTTTATAAACGCAAGGTACCTTCATATTTGCTTATTGGTGGCAATCTATAATTATTCACATAGAGTATCCATTTTAATACCTGAATACTTTGTCGAAGGGGTTTAGTTCAGGTATCTTCCCCCCAGGATAGCTCACCCCCTCCTAGGACTTGAACCTGGACTCTCAGCAGCTGGGCTCCTTAACGGCTCTTACCCCTGTTGTCTGAAAGGCTGATTAGGATGTTCTCTCACCCCCATCCCCAAAACCCCCTGATCTCAGCTCCAGCCACTGGGCTGTAACATCATGAACGTCACCAGCGACCATCACGGAATGATCCCGGAGGCTCTCAGGCGGGTTCTGTCCCGGTGGGACCCGGCTGATGCCCGCAGACCTGGCAGCACCGTACCACGGATCCTCTACACCATCCCCAACGGGGGAAACCCTACAGGGGCCTCATTGATCACTGAGAGAAAGAGGGAGATCTATCAGGTGCCGAACCACACTTTATTAAGCTAATTAATAGTAAGAGCTGTGTGATTTATACATTCTGGCACATAGTAGTGTTTTGCATCTGATCATTAAATTGTGTCCAGTTTAATTACCTCTTTCTCTCAAAGCTTGCCAGAGAGTACGACTTCCTGATAGTTGAGGATGATCCCTACTATTTTCTGCAGTTTCAGAAGGTAAACCCTCTCTTAGGATTGCGTTTAATCTCTGATGATGTATCCCCTCGCTGTGCTGGAGAGATGCTCTATATATAGTTTACTTTATATACTTTAGTTTCTATAAAAAAACAAAGGTAAGCTATTATTAGTGTGAGTGTTTTACCGTAAAAAGCACAGTCAGTATGTATGTACAGGGGAAGTTACCTGTATGCCTGCTGAGATTTCGATTTTCTGGCCGCCCCTTCTCCTAACCCCCTCTTTTACAGCCTTGGCCTCCCACGTTCCTCTCCATGGACGTGGATGGGCGGGTCATCCGGATGGACTCCTTCTCGAAGATCCTGTCATCAGGGTAAGCGGACCTGGAGTTTGGCCCCTAGTTATGCTGACCCATTTCATGGTCTGTGGCTTCCCATGTGTTTTTGGCAGTGTTGATGAGTGAAAGTGGGAGAGTGGTGTCAGTTACATTCAGTGGTGTAGCTAGACATTTTGGGCCCCCTGAAAAAATATCACCTTGTGCTCCCTGCTAGGGTTGCCACATTCAGCTTGAAAGAAGACAGGTCCCCCATGGTAGACAGAATTTGGCGGGGGGGGGGTAGGGTTGTTCTCACAGTATAATTTATTGTGTAAATGTATAAATTATTATTTTTGTATTCAGGTGCCCCTGTAAAGTGCCGGGCCCTCTGATTTTGCCATGGTATCCATGTCCCTCCAACACCCCTGGTTACCCCCCTTATATGCCCTGTTCATGCTTACTCTCCAGGGAGGGGCTGTCGTTTTTTTCCATGCATAGCCAAGCCGGGCTGTTGGCAGCATGGTCTCTCCCGCAGTGTGTTTTTCCACTGCGTGCATTGCATGCCGGCCTGTTAATTATTACTGCGGCGTTTCTGAACTAAGAGCAGCGATGCATGTCGCAGCTGTGTGTCCTCGCTGCTGACACGGTGGGGTCTGGGGGCAGGGGGTGGCTGGCGGAGGGGGACACCCGCCTGTCAGCCTCAGCCTGAGGCTACATAATACACTGTTGTACTTTTATGGCCTGAGGGCCAGGTGAGTCGGACCAAACCGGGTAGGACACGTTTTCAGCCCAGCATGTTGTGTCTGGCATCGGAAGGTCACAGGTTCAAATCTCAGGGTTGGCCAGGTGATGTCAGCTTTCATGTTTCAAGTGCCCTTCCTCAGTTGCTCCAGGGACTGGTGGCCCTTGCTTTCCCAAAAATGTGTCTGTTGCTCTGGCTAAAAGCGTAAATGTGTAGCTAGGCCCCAGGGGTTAAGGTTAGTGCAGGACTGGTAACCAGGCACCCGCTGACTGTTCCTGGTGATGTGTAAGGACGTAAGGAATGATTTGTAAACTGAGTTTCAATGTCTGTTATAATTAACCCGGTGTCTGTGTGTGTATGCTTCTGTGTGTGTGTGTTTGCGTGTGCATCCAGCCTAAGGATTGGCTTCATGACGGGGCCCCAGCCACTCGTAGAGAGGGTGGTGCTCCACATTCAGGCCTCCACCATGCACACCAGCACTTTCACTCAGGTGAGGCCCTTGCTTGTGTGGGTCGCCATCCTGATTGTTTCATGATGGACAGGGTCCTTCAGTGCCGTGATGCCTCCTGACTCATTCAGCGCCGTGATGCTCCCCCTTTGGTTTGTTTAGCACCATGATGCCCCCCTCCCCTGGCTCATTCAGTCCCGTGATGTCCCCCCCCAGCTCATTTAGTGCTGTGATGCCCCAGCCCGCTTGGCTCATTCAGTGCCATGATGCTCACCCTGGCCCGTTCAGTGTCTTGATGCCCCCCTGGTTTGTTCCAGCTCATGGTGTCCCAGCTTCTGCAGGACTGGGGTCAGGACGGCTTCCTCAGACACGTGGACAGGTGAGTCCCATCTGCACAGATGCTCCCGGCCAACCCACTGGTCCCCCTCCCCACCACCACCACCACGGAGAGTAACACACACCTTCGTTCTCTCAGCGTGGTGGAGTTTTACAGAAAGCAGCGTGATGCAATGATCTCCTCAGCACACCGGTGGCTCAAAGGTCAGTGTTCAGCCTCTTCGACGTTCTCTGTCTTCTGTCACCCCCCCTAATGATGAGCAGAGGTGCTTCCTGTTGTCATTCTTATGGAAAGGTAGCCTTAGGTTAGCACACAGTAGTGCTAATGTTTACAATACTACCTCAGGTGCAGGCTGTGGTCTTACCAACTTTCTGCCCCCCCTGTTACCCCCCACGCTGCCCTGCAGATGTGGCAGAGTGGCACACACCGACAGCGGGCATGTTCCTGTGGATCAAGCTGAAGGGCGTCTCGGACACACAGAAGTTGATCATGGAGAAGGCTTTGGAGAAGGAGGTGATGGCCAATGTTCCATCCGTCATTCCCCTCAGTACCTGCTTAGCTAAGATCACAAACATACAGGTTTTCCAATTTTTATCTGAATGCATTGAATGAGTGTTTTGTGTAATTCAGCACCCTGCTGACGGGGGGGGCAACCTGAGTTTGCCTGTTCATCACCCCGGTGCTGACTGACAGCCGCTGGTCATTACACAGTAAGCTGTGTAAGTCACTGAGGATAACAGTGCAGTCTGCAGTGTGGCTAAATAAATAGACCGAAGGTTACAAAAATAAACACGGATGCTAGCCCCACACAGACGGAGAACACGAGTCTGCCCGGTGTTTTCTATCTGCTGAGTCAGATTTCCGTGCGGATTTCTCACCCCAGAGAAACTTGCCGAGTCATCACTCCTTAGAAATCACACGCGCGGTCTCATAACCCGACGGCTGCGCTGTAAACCAGCATCCTGTCACTGTGACACTGTGTCCATTTCCTGTTTGTAATCCTCAATCTCCCATGAGTCCTTTGTGTTCGGAAAAGTATCACAGAAAAGAGTGAATTGCTCACTGCGAATAATTTGAAGCTGTCAAAATGTGATTATTTTCTGGATTATTTTCATCCACTATCATTCTTCTAACAAGTTATCCTGGTCAGACGCATGGGAAGGGGTTGAGGCCTTAGCTAGGCACAGGGACACCAGGCTGGGGCACAGCCAGGACAGGAAGACAGGAGAATCCTATATCCTTACTGTTATATTGTTCGTTGTGATTTGCATGCTGTGAGTATTCAGCTTAAGGGAACCATTGCATTTGAAAGCGCTTCAAAGACAAAAAAAAGCTGAAAGACAAAAAAAAAAGGCTTTTGAAGAACTTCTGAAAGCCCCCCCCCTAATCTTAATGTGAATGCAGAGGGTGGTGCTGCACGAGAATGCTGGGGAGGCTGTTTGAGGACAAGCCTGCCTTTCCTCCCACGCCATCACTCTGCTCCCATGCAAAAGACTGGAGCAGGCAACTGCCTGTCCTGCCAGTCTTCTGGTGGGATTTTCCATGTGCTTTTTTCCTGCTCCTCTCTCCCTGGAGCAGAGGGACTTGCAACTAGAGAGAGAACACAGCAGACAGCCCCCATTAGCTGGGAGCGGCGATCCACAAAAGGAGACAATCAAGAGTTAGAGTCGATGATCGTAGCGGATTGTCTGGTTGAGCAGGATCCCTAGAAGAATATCCGTGTTTACTGTCAATGACAGCATGTCTACTTCAATTACTTTAATAATCTGCATGTCAGCAATAATGGTGGCACCTTGGTTGACTATGTGCCTGAATTTCTGGGTGACGGCTTGTTGGTTCTCCAGGTCCTATTGGTTCCTGGTGGGGTCTTCAACATCGACAGCTCTCTGCCCTGTCCCTACGTGCGGGCGGCCTTCTCCCTGTCCACCCCACAGCAGATTGATGAGGTAACACACGTCATGCTCACACAGGCACGCACATGCATGTGAGCTCTGAAGTCTGCAGAAGGAGCAGGCAGGACACTATATACACTATACTATAGTGCGAGTATTTTAAACAAAAGTAAGAGGAAAAAAGAAAGAGCCTTGATTTGCTTCCCCCTCCCAGTTATAATCTTAAAAAAAAGCGAATAAGCAAACACAAAACTGATAGCATGCATCAGCCTTCTGTTACAGTGGGGCATCACAAAGGAGGGATGATCCACATAGCAGCTCCAAGAAAATCATGGTTTATTTAACGAAAACAGAAATGAAGAATAACAAAACAAGGGGCCTGCAAGGGGTCAAAACAAAACTGATAAAGCAGAAATTAAGGCAAGGAGCAACACCAGGAATAACAATACTAAAGGCAAGGGAAACAGAAATCCTGCAATAGCTAACAGGGAATCACTACCATAATTACAACTAACAGGGACACAGCCCCCAATGAGCCACTAAGGAACAGAACAAAGGCAGGCACTTAAATACACAACAAAGATAATTAACCACACACTGGGAACTAGGTAACGAGGGAAAGGTAAGGAAAATGCGATCAACAGAGTTGGGGCAACGAGGAGCAGGTGGTTTAATCAAGATCAGATACAGGCACAGAGAGAGGTCCACACACCAAGAAAAACTAACAAACCCGAAAACCAAACAGGGAACAGGGAGCAAAAACAAGGAACTTCAAATGAAATACATAAAACGCATGTTAAACCAAAAGAACACAAACATTAAATAACAAATAGTTGAGGCTGGTCTCTGCACATACATGAGGACAGCATGTAAACCCCACATACTTGGGGTGGGGGCATGAGCTAGCGAAGCCCTCGCTGCTTAGCTTTTCACGCTAATTGTAGCGGAAGTGATTTTCAGTGTTTTATTATTATTGAGGAACCACTTTTCCTTTTCACTACAGGCTTTCAAGAGATTGTCTGCACTTATCAAGGAGTCGTCCTGAATCATCAACAATGTGTGTGAAAACGGGAATTTATGGGTCTTTGGAAACTCGGCATTGCCTTACAGCCACATAGGACCCTTAGTTTTAGCAGGTAAAAAAAAGGCCTGTTTGGGTCACATGGCCATGTGTGCCGACCACTCACTACACTGCAGACTGTGCAGCCTGGAACTTCAAACATTTCATTAGTAATATTTACAGTTTACAATTAATATTGTTTTTTCATAAAAGGGTAAAATAAAATTCTTTTACATTACTTGCAATTCATAAGCATAAGAAGATCTGAGGTGATCACTTGACGTCAGAATAAAGCCTTCATTCTGAAGGGCTTGAGGACACAGTACACATCATAGGAGGCAATGATGTCCAGTATCCATCCATCTGTCCAGGTTCTATGCAACTTTTCCAGTACAAGGTTGCAATGACTTTGGATTTATAAGAATTAATATCTCTGTGTACCTCGATAATTATTGTGTCATAATTTAAAGACCACCAATAAACGTCACTTACGTTTTTAATTATGACGTATTTTTCAAGCGGTTCATAAACTTGCACAAAATCCATCAGTAGATTTGCTGCGTTTTGATAATTCATCATAATCACAATTTGTGCTGTTCCATAACTAATAATAATTGATGTGTTTATAGGTATGTTATTTAAATCTCTGAATCGACAATAGATTCATGTAGCCTTTATCAGCAGTCAATTTTAAAAATGTTAATAGCGTTACAGTTTGGAACGGCTTTTATATTTCAATAATGTTCATCAGTTTATCTTTGTAACCGCAGTATGTATGGAGTAATTTTAGAGACATATCTTACAGGAGTTTTCTGATTGCTGTGTGTGCTACGGGCGGAGCGAGCTCAAATCTCCTGGGGTAAAAAGCTTGTTTGTTCTTAGTTGCCACGGAAAAGCATTCTGAAGTTACTAAAGTGGCAGATGTCGCTGAATTAAGTTTGCTTTTTTATGTAGCACAAAAATAAAAGGGTAAGACGACAAGCACTGAATCTTCATAGCGTACACGCAATTTAAAAGTGAACTACTGAGATTTCACTTGAAAGGACTAGGCACTTTTGTATGCCTTACAAGACCTGTATTACGTTTCACAAAAAAAAACATTTCTGCTATTTAATCTGTCCTAATTATAGAATGGGGGCTTTTACAGGAGACTGGAGCGCTGTATGTGTTTTCCAGTCCTTGAAAGGGAATGTGTATGTATCTGTGTCTGTATATCTATATAATATAGATATCCATATATAAATCTTAAACATGAGACCATGCAAGTGAGAATATCACAAAGAATTGACGTCAGGCGAAGCTTTGAAAGAACAAAAATCCCCTCAGCTAAACAAACGTTATCAAGTACAAGCGAAAAGTAACCCAACATCGTCTAAGCCAAAGTCGTAACCGAATGAGGGGTGAGAAGCAAAGCGAGCCTGAACTAGCAGAAAGGTGCGCCACCACCATCTATCATTTACCACCAACCATAACTGCGTAAACACGGCACCATATAGCTGGAGGGTGGATTTAACAAAACAATGGATTTTACAGCCATACACAAATGTCACATACAAATTAATAAAACAATGAAAACGTACACAACTGATTACACAACGTATATCGTATTCTTAGAGTTCCATTAGAAAATAACTTTTTCGAATCTGCTGCGATTCAAAGAAAAGGATTATGGAGTTGCATCAGTCGAAGGATCCGCCTAGTTACTGAATGCAACTGAATATTTCCATGCAAGTCTGGCAAATGCTGCAACACAGTATCTGATTCAATGAAAGAAAGTGTTGTAAGTCCAGAAGTACTGTTATTTTCGCGTACTAAACAACACACTGGCCTTTATGGACAAGATTCACGCTCGGGTTTACCCCCATTTGTGATTCCCGACCTTCGCATTTTTAACTCTCTTCCCGTTAAGTAGAAAACAAATCGATTTCCAGCCAGATGAGACTAATATAGCCTTGTGTTCAATATAACTGTCTAGCAGGAGTAAAAATAACGGGTCTGCTTTAATTATTGAAGAAGACTACTAACGAAAAAGATGCCAAAACAAATAATTGCAGTATTTGTAATGAATACTTTCTTTGTTCATTATGCTTCATTCTGCCATGCTTCGCACGGCTGCTCGTGCAATATGCGCAAAATGGCCATGCTAAACTTTCCCTGGTCGATCCGGTAAATGGAACACGGCGCAGACCCCCGCCTAGGCTGTTGTACCCGGTGTCGCAGGAACACCGGCCCGGCCCCGCGCATGCGCACTACGTCCCCCGGACGAGCGCAGCACCGGAGCTCTGCTGGCTTCGCTTAGCAGTCGGGGATCGGAGATGGAGGCGGCGTGGACGGGACCACTACCGCCGCATGCGGAAAACGGCGTCCCTGCAAAGGCCAGGGTGGCACCTTGAGGGACGGCTGTGATCTGTTAGCGGCTCAGAGGGTGATGCGAGTGGATCGGAAGTGGATCGCATTGTGCGCTGGTCTGGTTTTGTTATAAGTTCGGGTATGTTTCCATTCTTTAATGCTAGTTAACCATAACGGGAAAAAAACATGAAGGGTATTCGTGTCTGTTCACTTGGCGGCGACGTGGACCGGCGATCACAACCGGGATGTAAAGGAAAAATGCATTGCCGTTTAACTTGTGTTTAATCTGCTTAGACGATCGTATTAAACCCGATCACACTCTCAAAGGGTTCCTTTCTTGCCGGCCAGCGGCAGGATGTTGGTGGAGACGTGGGCTGTAGGAGGGGCTGTGGTGATTCGGGGTTGATTTTTATGCTTTTATTTAGTGATTTGTTTGTTCATCCAGCGACGGCACAAACGATCGGTACTTGAGCTTTCGCTCGGGGTCACTATTACATTAATCGTGCCAGGACAGCGGCCAGCTAGTTAAGTAACTGCAGTGAGGTATCAGCTTAGTGCTGAACATACCTACCTTAGGTTGTGTCGGGGGTAAGTATCGTGCTGCTTATGTTAAAAGGTTTTCAATAAACAGACTCTTAACTATTTAATTATACAGAGCAGGGACGTTTATTTTAATATATGTATATATTTTTCCTTCCCTTCCTGAACTGTACTTGGACATATAGCTTTGGAATTGAGTACATTGTAGGGTATTGTGATGTAGGGGGTTGTTGTAATGCCAAGTTTAACGTGTGTGCAGCTGTTCTCCACCTCACAGACGATGCGGTGCTTCTCTTTTGCAGAGTGATGTTTGTGAATGCAGTGGCTGGCTGCGGTGCCCCTGCCCTGACACTCGCTCTGAGATAGCCTCGGCCAGTCCCCGCGCAGCATGAAGACTCGGCTTGTCTGACAGGGTCTCTCTTGAGTCTTTGGGTGGTGCCGCATCGTAGGGCAAACATGAGACAGGAGGCGAACATACACAGGGTGCTGCTTTTGATGCTGGTGGCTCTGTACGCTGCCGCTGGACCGACCCATGGCAGAGGAAACAGGACTGTGGACCATGGGGACGTGACCGCGGATCATGGAAACAAGACCGAAAACCCTGGGAACTGGACTGTGGATGGATTTGGAGGCTCGGTGCCGGTGCTTTTCGCTAAGACCAGTCAGATCATCGCCCGGGAGGGGAACAGCGTTGTGATGGATTGTAACGCCAGTGGGGACCCTCTGCCCAGTGTGCGCTGGTTCAACTCGCATGGCTCCCTGCTGGAGCCTGAAGCCAGCGGTACGTATGGGGTGACCCTGGGAACGGTGGGGGGGGGGACCGGGCAGACCTTTAATCAGCAGTTTAAGAGTGTTTCCCAGTCCGGTCCTTGGGGACCTACAGACAGTCCACATTTTTGTTCCCTCCCTACTGGGAGCTGGTAGGGAGCAAAAATATGGACTAGCTGGCAGGGAGGTAGGAGGGAGCAAAAACACTGACCGACTGTGGGTCCCCAAGGACCGCATTGGGAAACACCGGTATAAGTATATAAGTAATGGTATGGCAGTATGACCGTCATTCCTCATCCTTTCAGTAGGACCATACAACATGACACGGGGGGGTCCATGCCCAGGTTACTTTTGAGGCATTAATAAGAATCACAAAATAATTACCTACATATAATTTATTGCAAACTTATAAAACTGTTAATAAAAACCTGAATTATGTCTATGTTTTTAAACACGAAAGGTTATATCGAAGTCTTTCAAAAGCAAACAGACAAGTGGGGGGGGGGGGGGGATTTGGCAGCAGCAAGACCTGAGTGCCACATACCTGCCATCTACCCTTTGGTACACAGAGGAACAGAGAGCAGATTTCAATGGAAGCTTGAATTGCATAAACAAGATGTGGAAACCGCACCCCCCCCCATAACCTATCCTCTGCGGAAATCTTTTCAAGGCCAGATGACTCACTTTTTTTGTGAGATCAAGTCAAACCTTGATGCTTATCAGACCGCGCTGTATGGCAGTCTTGGCTGGGCCTGCAGGCCAGTAGGGGTGTTCATTGTGAACACTCCGAGGTGCTGCACGGGCTCGACGTAGTGACAACTGGTGGCGAGTGCTACCTGAACACCTGGAACACAGGGAACAGGAGAGATGACGGAGTCAGTTACAGGGCAGGAGGTCTGTGAAGCCTGTGAGGGGGGTGGGGAGGGGGGGCTATGTGGTGTTTAAGATGAGACCAGATCAGTGCTTCCTAAACCTAAACTCCCTGGAGAAACTTTGTTGGAAGTTGGAAACTACCGATTAGAGTTGAATGTTTTTCTGTTTATGTTGCTGCAATGGGTGCAGTTACCTCCAGGAATTTTGTCACGTGACGGGTGTCATTAGCAGGAGTTAGGTCAAGTTTAGGCACAGTTCTGTACGCTTGTGGGGGGATGGGGGAGAGCCGTGAGTGGTACAAGTGTCCTTAGCAAGGTCTACTTGAAAACCAGTCCTGGTAGTGCTGCGGAACTTCATTGTCATTCAGGATCTTCAGGGCATTCACAGAGCAAAGAAAGGACAGATATTCAGTTTATATAGGAGTACAGGAATATCGACTCTGAGGAGAGAGTTCTGAACAAACTTGAGGGAGCTTGTCGTCATGGTGTAAGGCTTAGTATCAGGGTCAAAGTAAATATTGACTATTGGACTCATTAATACAATTTTTGGTTGTTCTTTGGCGGTAAACAAGGCCACTCCTGTCCAGAACCTAGAATAGATCAAACTGAGCTCTGACAAAGCTGTGGGAGTTCCTCAATCAGCCATTTTTCCTGTACCGCCCAGGGGGTGGTAATTGTGAAGTTCTTCTTTCATTGTTTCCTCATACGATGTTCGGCTTTACTGGGTTTCTCAATTTCGTATTCTCAGGTGTCCGAGGGTGGGAGGGAGGGGCTCTTGTGACTGGAAGAGCTTTAAACTGGAGACAGGTGTTCCAGATGAACAGGACAGGCACGCTCAACTGGATGTTGTTTATGTTTTCCAGATGCTGTCACATGTCGCAGTGGTGTGTAAAGGCTGAGCTTACAGTTAAGAGTCATTCAATTCCGTTGTGTTAGCAGGAAGCTAGTCGAAAGGGTCACCCAGTTGAGAGGGTTTCCCGGTTGAAAGGGTTACCTGAGTAGATGACATCAACCACAGCGTGGACTCTGCAGTTCAGCCATCTTAGCTTCAGATGGAATGATCAGAAAAGCCCGATCTGTCAATAGAGAGAGGGGCTTTGACAGCCATGAGTGTGAACGCTTTCCCCACAGTGTGTCAGAAATCCCACCACGTCTGACATGGCTCACACTCCTACTTGGGTCAAATGCAGACTTGATCATCAGAGGCTGCATGTTGGCTGTGTGTCAGCCCCCTGCCCCCCGAGTCGAGTAAACTGCCAATGAGGGACCCATTGATGCAACGGCCAGCCGCAGATTAATTGTACTTTCAGGGAATACTGGGAGTCTAATGGATTAATAAATCGTGACTGGTTATCAATAAGACAGAGCCTTGCCAGGGTGCAGTGCATTTAGCCAGAGGCGCCTGGGCGTCAGCATTTCCCAGGTCCTGGAATCTTGGCTCTCCTGTTCTTCCGGGGGGGGGGGCAGTTTGGATTGTGCTGATGCTTAGGCTCTCGCTAATAATTTTCTTGATCCGGGGTTTTGTGTGTGAGTCAGCCACTAATTTTAAGGCAACCCGAAGCCTGTGGGAATCTGGCTGCCGGCTTCTGGCTTGAGTAGGATGCTTTGGAAAGGGGGGGGGGCATTTCTTTGGGGTTGCATCTACAGTGTGTCTATACTTCTGAGAGTTTTTGGTAAGCAGAGGGCTGCAGAGAGCATCAGTGGGGAGGGTATGAATCACTTTTGGTCCTTTACTGTGTTTGTGGGTAGTACTTCTAAGGGTATCCATGATGACCAACAGGCTTATCTCTGTCCCAGGCGGAAAATGGCTGATCGAGGATGGCGTCCTCAACATCACAAGCATCACGTTTTCCGACCGGGGCAGGTACACGTGCATGGCTTCCAACACTCATGGCAGCACCAACCACACGGTTACCCTGCGTGTGGTCTTCATCAGTGGCGACATGGGCCTCTACTACATGATTGTGTGCCTGGTGACCTTCACCATCATCATGACACTCAACGTGGCCCGCCTCTGTATGATGAGTAGCCACTTGAAGAAGACCGAGAAGGCCATCAATGAGTTCTTCCGTACAGAGGGTGCCGAGAAACTGCAGAAGGCCTTCGAGATCGCCAAGCGCATCCCCATCATCACCTCAGCCAAGACATTGGAACTGGCCAAGGTCACGCAGTTCAAGACCATGGAGCTGGCCCGCTATATCGAGGAGCTGGCCAGGAGCATCCCGCTGCCCCCGCTCATCACAAACTGCCGCACATTCATGGAAGAGATCCTGGAGGTGGTTGGCGTGGAGGAGATGCGGCACACGTTTGTGCGGCAGGCCCCCGAGGGCCAGGAGGGGGCATGTGGAGATGTATATACCATCCCCCGCCGGCGCAGCGAGTCCCCCGCTGCCGATTCGGATGATGCCTCACTGCAGGAGCAGCCCCAGCATATCGCTATCCAGGCCTCAGTGCACCCCCCACTTGCCGCTGCTGGGTACTGCAGCATGGAGGGTCCTTCACAGGATGCCACATCCAACTCGATGCCTTCATCCCATCCTACTCTTCCTCAACCTGTCCCACTGACTCCACCCCCGGACGGACCCACAGAGCCAGAGGGAGAGGTCAAGGTCAAACCTGACCTAGCCATCTATGAAAGCCATGTGTAGTTGTGAGGGCCCTCCCACATCTCCAAAATGGAGGGGGGGGGATTAGATCAGTCAGCGTGACTGTAAGTAAAACAGTGAAACTGGTTCTGTCTGAGTTGAGCTTGCTGGGTGATCTCGCTGCTGTCTTCAAATCGTGGGCAGTTTGCTGTGGTGGTAGCACAGGAAGCCTAATAGTGTGGGCAGCCTAGAACATTCTGAGCTTTGGGATACCAGCCCCATTCAAGCATAGGTCTGAACAAATTACAGAGGTTTATCTGAAAACATGGCTTCATACAAACATCTTAGGGAACCTCCATTATTATTATTATTATTATTATTATTATTATTGACGTTACTATTTCTTATTTCGAGGGTTTTGTTGGTTACATTATTATATATAGTGATTTTCTTGTTCAGTGAATGTTCTGTAAGCTGAATTTAAATGATAAATTTCTGAAACCTCTTTTGGTTTCTTGTGTGGAGTCCTGAACTCCAACCTCCCACCTCCCACCTAATTTCCTGCCACTACAACTGAGTGTCTACCTGAGTGGGGGGGGCGGTCCTGGCAGGCTCAATGAGGCTTGACTGGTCAAGCAGGGTCCTCACTGACTCCTTTGTAGTAAAATAAACACACTCTGTTGTATCGCCCTGGCAATCATTGAATTGACTTAACGCTTCTTTCAAAGGACTGAATTTCCCCTTTCACGTTAGCGGAGTCTGCTGATTCTCTCTTTTTTCCTCTTATTTTAAAATCAGACCAACTCATTTTTTTTCTTTTTTCTGTCATGGATGATGGGAGAGTCTTGCGATTGGTAACCATGGATACGGTCGTCATTGTATTCCCGGCTATTTCCCAGTGAATTTCCGCCGTCCCTGAGTGAGCTGACACGCACGCACACACGCACGCACACACACACGCACACAGGCACGCACACGCAGAGACACATATGCAGGTGAACATTCAGCAGCTCCGCGCAGCTTGGAATGGAGTCAATCCTCTTTTGGGGGCTGGGGGGAGGGGCGGTGAGAGTTGGCAGGGAAAGCCGGCAGTGCTGTGCCGCATGGAAATGGCTTCCCTTTGTCCGGCTCCTGCTCACCCACGCTGCTCCGCAGAGCCCCACGCGGTAAGCCCAGCCTCTTGGGAGGAAGTCCGTATCCGTCAGAGCCTGACTGGATTTCTGGCCATTGTGCCAACCAGCCCATTCTCCTGGCAGCAGGAGTATTGCGGCACAGGGTGCAAATTACCATGCTGAACGCAGCCTCCCAGCGCTCACAGTTTAGGCATCACATCACGGGGGCAGCCCCTTCCCTGAGCTGCCTGGGACAGATACCAAGCTCACTGCGACCTGCACTGTAGAAGCTATTATGGAAGACGGATGGTTGGCTTTCAGCAGAATTGTCATCAATCCCTTTTCCCATCCGCTACAAGCGTTTTACCATTTTAATGAAACGACCTCCCTGCACCAGTTCATCGCATGTCCGATACTCTCCCTCCGAATGCTTAATAGGGACTATGACCAGTTTTGACTCACGGCCTGATTGAACCATTCTTGGTGCCATCGCATGCTCAGCATCCACCTGGCCTTTTGCCTCTAGGCTTTCAGCTGATGACAAAACCTCTTTGGCTGGGGGTGTTATACACGCCTGCAGTCTCTTCAAAGTCGATCAAGTTTATGGAAAAGGCAGCCCGCTAGCTTGCCCCGTATCCCCAATCTTCATGCACTGAAATGGCTGCAAAGTCTGAAAGCACCCCCATTCTACATAAAGCTTACCCGCTGTTCCCTCTGTAAAATCTCACACCACAAAGCTTATAGGAGGAAAGCTGATGACCCAAAGGGGGCACGGGAAGAACATGCAAACAATATGGTCTTGATGTTCAGCAAACACCCTGGGATTTCCTGAACTACTGGTGCAATTCACGAATTCAGGCTCATCAAAGCTGTTCGGCCACATCGTTTCTTTTAACACTGACTGCGCTTTTATTTTGAAAGCGTAGCCGAGCCAGAGGCCACGGGAAGTGGAGCCTTTCCGGCTGCCTGACAGCCAGGTGACCTTCAATGAGACCAGCGTTATGTTCAGATCTGTCTTGCGGACAGGAACAACCTTGTATATAACAGCATGTCTTTCAGCGTCATTTGTAACAGTTTTATAAACAAAATAAATGGTCAAAATGCTCTGTTTATGTTAGTCCTGTACAGATAATATTACGTTTAATATTAAATATCATGTTTGGGCAGTTTAGTTTTTATTGTGCTTTACAAAGAGCAGGTTTGCTTAGCTGGGTCTGGACGAACTCAACCATGGGAAATATAAGTATGAAGCAGGAAATGAAGTCAATTTCATCTAAAATCTGGGACAGAAAGCAGATAAGATCGACTCCCCAGATAGCTGCGGGAAGGCTGAGACCGGAGGTATTAAATTAATATCCTGACCTCTGGTGAGGGGGTGTCCGATTACCCGAAATCAAGACAGCGACTCTTGAGAAGGAGGCCACATTTCGTCCCAGGAGAGCCATGCTCTGAAAAGGAAACGGCTCCTTGAGATGGCGACCGCGCCAGAAAGGGGGATGGCGTCGGTGCAGTATTTCAGCACACGCGGATGAAGGTGGGAAGGGCGCAGGCAGGTGGCATATCTGAGGACGAGAGCACGAAAAAGACCGGAAGGCTTCAGGATGGCGTGGCACTAAATGGGACACCAGACCATTTAGACAGAGAAGCACAGAGCCATACCTACTCCGGGGGGGGCTACATATTTATGTCTGCTAATATTGACCGACAATATGAATGCATGTTCTTACTGGAAAGAAACCCAAGGCTTCCACAGAATCTACAAAGTGTTTTAGGACTGTGGGGAATTTAACAGCCATTAGCTAATTCATTCAGGTAAGAGACAATTTCTCTGCACCTGTTATGGGAACAGGGTTTCCTGTGGCACTTATTTGTAAACACATTAATGTGTCCATATAAATGATTATGCATTTATTGTGTGCACAGTGTGGGAAAGGCAAAAACAGATCATTCCTCGGCTAAGAAGAGGTAAAGGTTATATTGCAGCTGGTTTGGAGAGCGTCTAACTGCATCTGCCTGAGAATCTAGTTAGGGCTGGCAATGGATCCCAAAAACAATCATTGTTTAAAAGATCGTTTAATTACAGGTAACTTGGAATCAAAAGTCGACTCCACAGCCTTAAAGTTGATTCCATACAATAAATTGATTTGGCTTAAGTGTGTATGTCCCACCCCCAGCCCTCAACGCTTATCCCTCCCCCCTGCACAGACATCGTGTGGAGAGAGATGGCAGACAGAGTCAGGTCGGATTTGGCTGTCATGTAAAAATTCCACCCACCTCACATACATATTGAGAGCAGGGAAGGAGATTTTCCAGCTAACACAAGTTGGCAAAGAAATGCCACTCTGTAATGGCAAAATCTGTACCTAGCAAACTGTACCTGAAGCTGGCAAACTTGTATCATAACAATGCTCTTGTTTGAAGAGTCTCAGGTCAAAAAATAATGTTCTTGCACTATATTTTGTAATTATACATTCATTGACATTTTAAGCATTCAGAGTCAGCAGGTTTCCTGATCAGAGAAATGTGTCAGCATAACTCGTGCTTATTGACAATATTATTCAAATCAGAGAAGTTGAAAAATTCGGGAATATTCCATTAAGGGCTCATTTTTTCCCTTTAGTAAACTACACGTGTATAAGATATGAAATAGGCAGTAGGCCTATGTATGTAACTTTAAATGGTGTGCTTACTGAGAGCACATGAAGTTAATAAATTTGATTTATTGGAAACTGTCAAGATCCCTTGTCATTTACCCTATCATTACTGTATTGTTTGATTTACAAGACCTCATTCCTTTAATGTTAAGGTTTTGGAATCTAGAATCAAAAAAGTCACTGGATGGAACTGATTCCATCGATTCCCAGCGACTGGAATCGTAATCGGAGTCGATTCCAAACATCAGCCCTAAACCTAGCAGCAGGCTCGCTCTGATGAAAGAGCGTGCATATGCGTGCTCGGTGTGGGACGCGCGCGCTATTCTGCCTGCAGTCACGAACACGATCTGATGAAAGCGCGACAGCTGTCCGCTGCGTGGGACGGACTACAGCGATCTGTGCAACTCTAAAACAAACCAGAGGCGCCATTCAGGTTATGAAGCTGCAAAATGCATAGAAAAGAAAGGCCAAATCTAAGAATTGGAAACGCCACCCTTGCACATCAGTCAGACCTTTCGAGGAAGATCATGCCAGTGTGGACCAGGGTTGCCAACTCTCACACATCTGGCGTGACACTCACGGTCACGCAAGATATCTTACAGCAAATCTGTATTATTCCATTATAAACCTAAAATTGGCTGCATCAAAAGCATTGGGGTAATTTGCAAGCCCTACAGGCTATTTACAAGGTAATACAACTGTTACATACATGTAAATGTGCATGCATGTGTGTGCAGACGTGTCTCGAAAATCTCACTCCAGCCATTTGAACAGAGTAGCCAACCCTGGTGGTCGTTTTACTGCTATTTTCACTGTCAAGCTCCTGAACGTCACACAAACATCCCCACGTAAATGGAACAACATATTTCAGATGGCCGGAAGAGCCCATTTAGCATTTGAGAAAGTCCGTAAGACATCTGCGCATTCCGGTAACAGTCGGGCTGTGACTGCATCTTAAAAGCAGACTAGCTTGTGCCCTTTAGAGGGGAACGACCCTTAAGGACCTAACACAGTGCGAAAGACAGAGACTAGCCGAGCGTCAATCATAGTATCTGTTACATGCAAAGCGGAAAAGCCATTATTTAGATACAAACATCTGGGGAGAAAACGGCCGTCCTAAACACAGGAAGGGGCAGTAAGCTGTTGTGAAATCATAGGTACCGCGACACCTCCGGACGCTGCACACTCCGGACCAGAAGGTGGCGGTATGTTGTCCGTTGTTTGCAAGCATCACGTCGAAAAAAAAGCCAGACTGAGGTCTGCAAGACAGATGTGCTGATAAGAGTCTGCATCGCTAAATTGGGCTCGGCAGCAGTGGAGCTGTAAGTATCGGATTTAACAAAAGACGTGCATGTGTGTGTATGCTGTACGGCACCATATGTAGATGTGGAGACTCACTGGGGCGGTCGGTGAGCATGCACAGTATTAAACAGCGGGTACATGGTCTGGATTCCCGGCGTGACTATGACCGATCTCTGTTCGCTAGCTAGCCGGTTAATCGCAGGCCATGGGCCCGTCTCGTATGCTGCGTTTTCGCAGCTCTGATCTGTGCACCGAACACCGACGAGACATCGCGTCCTTGCGCCGCACATGCAGTGTGACTGAAATGTCCTCGTATAAATTAAAGATGCCGCTAGAAAAACCCAGACAGTGTCGAAAGCGAAGACTGGGAGCCCATTGCAGAGGGTATATTCAGTGGGATCACTAATCAGTTAAAGAGGCTCAAACTGCCCTTTAAAAGAAAGTGGGGGTTATGGACAGGGGCTTACCTTATTTTATCTGTACCATAATATAGCAAAATACAATAAAAGGCGAGACATAAAAGTTGTGCAAGTGTACACGTGTAAAATAATGGCTAGGAAGATGGAAAATCGGTCGAATAACGGCCGTACCTGGTTCGGTTAGATATTCTATTCCTTAAAGCTGCTTTTCTCAAAGCAGGATGGGTTTACACTGTAAATAATCGTATAATCTTTGTCTTATAGAAACCTTAACTATGGTATGATCCAGCCGAGCTTGAAAGATGCACCTTTTCTAGCCAGATAATAAAATCTGGATCCTCTGAACCTGAGGTCAAAGACTAACCTTGTAGAACTGTGCAAAATATTAGTATTTTGTGGTGGGGTTTGCTTAATGCTGTCTTTCTGTGTTACATTATTCATGTTGGGTTTCAGTCCCCTCCCCCAAATATCTGTCACCCCAGGATCTGCACTTTGTGTGAAATGGAGAACACGATTACAGAGCGTGATCCAGAAAGAGTGAGCGGACAGGAGTGCAGCCATGGGGCCGAAGGGGGTGATGGTTGTGTCGAAATGCAGTCTGACGGGTGCGTTTCACCAGAAAGGAATGCACTGACCCCTGAGGAAGTGACTTCAGAAGACACAGAACAAGAATCCAACCGGGATTCGATCCCCGACCCGGAGCTTGTCCAGAGCCAGCCATCCAGCCCCGGAGACCCAGAATGTGGAACTGACATTGAAGATTCCGGTTCTTCTGAGGAGAATGCTGATGACGAGGTGCAGGATTTCAATGCTGCAAACATGCAGCTCAGCATCATTAAGTGCGAATATAACGAGAGGCTGGTGGACGAGCACGCAAACCCAGAGGGTGCTGGATATGAGGGTGAGAGCTCAGCCGAACCCGGTGAGCAAGCAGGAGATCTGAAGGAGGAGTCCACCATCCATCTGGATGTGGAGGAGACCCGCGGACACATCTGCCCACACTGTGGGAGGTTCTTCAGGCGCGCGGCGAACCTCATGAAACACTACGAGACTCACGAGGAGAATGACCCTGCATCTTGCAGCTATATCTGCGTCGACTGTGGGAAGAGCTTTCCCCAGGCGAGCAAGCTAAGGAGGCACCAGCATGTCCATGCCGCTGACAAGTCCTACCCCTGCACGGATTGCGAGAAGACCTTCAAGAACCCAAGCCACCTTAAGTCTCACCGGCGAGTCCACATGGAGCTGAAACCTTACAGCTGCCCACAGTGCGGTAAGACCTTCAGGACGGCGGTAATTTTAAGGAGCCACCAGCAGATACACTCGTCGGAGAAACCGTACAGCTGCACCCACTGTGACAAGAGCTTCACCCGCAAGTCTTACCTGAGGACACACCTCCGAATTCATTCTGATGAAAATCCATTCAAGTGTGCCCAGTGCGGGAAGGCTTTTCCTTACGGACCCAAACTGGAGATTCACCTGCGGATTCATACAGGCGAGAAGCCCTTCAAGTGCGCCCAGTGTGGCAGGAGTTTCGCCCAATCCGGTGACCTCAAGTCACACCAGCGGACTCACTCGGGCGAGAGGCCGTACGGGTGTCATGAGTGCGGCAAGCGCTTCTCATTCGCCTGTAACCTGAAGACGCACCTGAGGATCCATTCAGGGGAGAAGCCGTACACCTGCTCCTTCTGCGGGAAGAGCTTCAGCGACGCCTCCCATTTCCGGAAGCATCAGCAGCAGCACTCGGGCGACAAGCCAGTCATCTGCGAGGTGTGTGGCAAGAGCTTCTCCGACGTGGCAAAGTTTAACAATCACAAGAGGGTGCACTCAGGGGAGAAACCGTTCACCTGCACCCAGTGCGGCATGAGTTTCGCCCAGCAGTCGGACCTCGGAAGACACCGGAAAACGCACACGGGAGAACGCCTGCACCACTGTGCTCAGTGTGGAAAGAGCTACGCCCGGGCGTCGGGGCTGAAGATGCACCAGCGTATTCATGCAGAGTAAGCTAGAATAAGGTTGAATGGATGTCTTAGCAATTTCAGTCTTAGCCCAGGGCTATTCAAATTACGGTTGTCACGGTCAGAACCTTGCTGATTTTCAGAGTCAGGTGTAAAGCCTCTAGCCAATCAGACTCAGTAATTATTGAACTAACTACCTGGGAGAACTGAAAACAAGGCCTGAATTTGGAATTGAGGTACAGATTTGAAGAGCCCTGTCTTAGCCTCTTATCCATTGTTTGTATTTGGAAAGAGCCAGAAGGTGGCCATTTCTCACCCAAAAAGAAAGTGGACTATTTAAACTGACACCATTTAAAACTAAGGCTGCCTACCCCAATTAGGAAGTATGCTGGAGAAGATTGCGTAATGTGCAAGGAAATAAAATATTAAAATCAAATAGGTAAGTATTTAACATGTTCACCAATGGGACCTGCATGGTTACGTTTAATCTGTGTTAAGGGTTCACAGTCACATGGTTTTTGTGGTGGCTGATAATCGTAATTTTAAACACTACATGATTCGATTTACCCGAAACTCAACTGTTGTATAACACTACGTTTAGTACAAGGACACAGTGTGTATCTCTATTTAGCGTTAATGACATGTTTGGTTCCTGACCCATATTGGTACTTTCTGGTGAAACTCAGATTGATGCCTATAATGGCAGCCTGTTCGAATGTGTGCCAGCAATGAAATATTCTCTTTCATGTATATTTAGGCCACACATGTTCAGTTTTTACATTTTTGTATTATGTAATGTCTAGAAATTTGTAGTTTTTTGTTACGTACATATATATATATATATATAAATATATATAAATATATAATAGATTGTGTATTTACACTGCAGATTTTCATTACATTTCACCAACAGAGATGTATAACTGACAGGTACATTTTTTGAAAGTCTTGAACACAATGACAGAAATATGATTTGATACCTAAGGTTAAAAGTCACAAATACTTGTATATATATTTTTTTTTGAGTTTTTCCATTTCAGAAAAAAGTGTTCTCTGCAAAAATTATTTTTTTATGTTTAATGTAAAACAAAAAGCAAACTACAGTTCCCCTCGTCTTTTATGTCTTTGAGAAGTTTCACAGGGCAGAACGGTGACCGCAGTAGGTCACAATATAACCTCACACCTTCAGGGTAGGGGTTTAAATCCCAGCCATGTGTATGTGTGTGTGTGTGAGAGAGAGAGAATGAGCGAGCGAGAGGAACAACATTCGCTGTGAATGGATGGAAAGTCAATTTCCTTACTTTTCTGTTCACAAATTGGCAAATTATATACCTCAGCAGTAACCTTGTCAGGGGAGTGTGGTGGCTTGGTGGGTAGCAGTGGGGTTCGAATCCCACCGACGCTCTGTCCCTGCAGTTTGACCTGTCCACCCCATGTTGCACAGGTCACCTCTGGGTGTTTTGGGTTCCTCCCACACTCCCAAGACATGCACACCTTGAAATTGCCCATGATGTGGGACTGACTTTAAGCGCATGCTCTGTGTTGGACTGGCATCCCATCCAGGATATGTTCCTGCATTGTGCATTATGTAGCTGGGGATAGGCTCCAGCCCCCTCCCCCCCCCGCCCCACCCCCCCCCCGCCCGCCACCCCACA
>JAAGVU020000015.1:15437513-15448527 GCA_011763525.2 Mormyrus iriodes | reverse complement strand
AGGGGGCTCCTGGCAGCGTGGGGTGTAGGGTATGAGAGAGGATTCAGGAAGAATGGTCAGCGTTCCACAGAAAATGCAGGAAACGTGGTGTGATATCTGAGCTCGCTCTGCTGATTGGAAAATGAAGCTGTTTTTCTTACCCTCCATTGCTATTAATTGCATTTAAGACGCCAGAGTGGAGCTGAGAAGAGAGAAGCTTTATCTGAGCATTTGGCTAATCCCCAGCTGTGTTTTTAAGAATCACTGTTTTGGTGATGTCACAAACCGAGTCTGCTAGAGCACAGGTGTTTTTTTTTCACGTTCGGTCCCCAAAAGAGCCCTCCTCTGAGTACCCCGCCCCCTCCCCATGT
This sequence comes from Mormyrus iriodes, assembly GCA_011763525.2. Taxonomy (NCBI): domain Eukaryota; kingdom Metazoa; phylum Chordata; class Actinopteri; order Osteoglossiformes; family Mormyridae; genus Mormyrus; species Mormyrus iriodes. Next base: position 15,448,177 of record JAAGVU020000015.1, on the reverse strand, counting down.
CCCCCCACAGGGTGGCGTGGCCTTAAATGGAGTCGGAGCAGCTCTTCAATAGAGGCTACGGCAGGAGCAGTTACAACAGCATCGCCAGCGGGAGCAGCGACGAGGAGCTCCTGGACGGGGCTGGCGTCATAATGGACTTCCGCACCACGGATGATGACAGCCTGCTGGATGGGGACGCCTCCCCAGGTGGGTCCCGCTGGCTGAACGGCTGCCTGCCCGGCTCCATCTGTCTGTCTCTGAGTCCTGAGCAAAGTTTGTGCTTCTGATAATTTCTGATGGGTAGTTGGTTTATTCTCTAAATTGAATTTGGAGAGAATGGGAGTGAGCTCTGAGGGCCTGACAAAGACGTCTTTATCCTGTGCTGGGCCTCCTGATTTTGCCCCCCAGGGAGCCCAGTGAGTGCCTGTTTGTCTGCAGCTCGGGAGCGAGTGCTGTGGCAGTATGAGGGTGGGACGCGCTCAACTCAGGGCCGACCCATTGATGGCTACCAGTGCGAGGCCCTGCGTTTGCCAGTCCTGGATCATTTCCAGGTTGGGCTGAGCCGGGGTGGGGCGGGACCCGCTGACTGTTCTGTTTGCAAGCCCGGGTTTGTGTTTGAAGTCTGTTACTTGGGTAGTTGAAAAAAGCTCAAAAACTTTTGAATTTTTCAAATATATTTGCTAAACAAGAACCTGCTGAGTGACCATTTATTCCGTCAACACCTCACATCTACTGTACAAAAAATGTACATACAGTAACATATGTGCTGTATATGTGGAGCTCAGTAAATATTTCTATTTCCATTTGATAACTGTACAGTAATCAACTGGAAATGGAAGCATCTGTCCATCTGGTATGGAGATATATGGCTCTGGTTATGTTTTTATTGGTTAAACCAGTCAGTGACCAACTGGCTATACTGGTTAGCTTGTAGTGTGTAGGGGACACTATACAACACGCATATATAGTTAGCATGTAGTGTGTAGGGCATAATATATGTATGTATGTATGTGTATGTATGAATACATTTTAAGCATATAATACATAGGGGATACTATAGGCCTTTCCCACCAAAGTTCAGGAACCTAGTTCCAGTTTCCGAGATCCTGGGCTGTCTTGACCAGGAACTTTTGTGGCTCCAGGCCACTTTCATGTGTTGCCTTCACACCACATAACAGGAACTGTGACCTTTATGCTAAATAAGCATGGGACATGCAAAAAGCTCGTAGGTTGAACTTAAGACGTGTAATTTCTTACAAGTACATCGCCACCCCAAAACAATGGAGGATGAACAAGTTTTGGGGAAAATACAGGACAAATCGTGTCCCATATAGGTTCAAGACAGGACATAGCATTTTATTTATATGGCCTATGACATGTTTATAATTCATTATTAAATCTGGTCAGTAGATAAATGTTTCATTTTCCACAGAATAAAAAAAACGACGGAAAGTTGCTCCACTAATAACAGCTGGCAGGTTTCAGCGCTGGCACCAGTGACATTAGACAGAAGTGTATTGATTGTGGAACTAGCAAAAAAGGTATTCATTAATGCATTTAAAGAGGTACAAATATTATTCCATCTGCTCAGTTTTTGCTCCACTACTTTAATCTCTTCTCCCTGTACTTCCGTGTAACTTCCAAGTTAGCGCCAGTGCTTGCAGTCAACCAATCATGGAGCTATCGCTGTAAGTGTTTCTGTAGTAGTTTGTGTTCAAAGGAATGTACCTAGTCTGAAGTAGGTACTAAAAAAAGGTGTTCTGGAACTGCCTTTGAGGAACTAGAATCGGGCCGAGTTCCTGCGGTGTGAACAATACAATAGTCCCTGGTTTCGGAAAAAGTTTCTGGTTCCAGAAAAAAGTTCCGGTGATGTGAAAGCGCCTATTTGGTTAGCATGTAGCATGCAGGGGACATTATACTATACATAGATATTATATAGCATGTAAGGGACCCTACTACACATATATAGTTAGTATGTAGTGTGTAGGGCACACTATACTGCACGTGTATATATAATCAGTATGTAGCATGTAGGGGACACTATACTACATGTGTGGTTTGCATGTGGCATGTAGGAGACTCTATACTATACCTATTTAGTTAGCATGTAACGTACTGTTGTGTCTCTTGCGTGAGGAGCTTATTCAGTAGTGTCGCTTTGGCCCATTTGGGCCCTTCATTATTCATGGGTAACGGGAGCTAGCTGTTGGTCGTTAAGCGTGACGTGGGGATGGCGACGTGTTTGTTTATACTGTGCCTCAGTAGCTCGGGATACGGTCCTGTTACAGGACGCACGTACCGCCTTTTTGGCTTGTACAGCTCGTACGCTCAGCCCCCTATGCTTCTTCACACACCCCCTCCAGCTGTGAGAAGGGAATAAGCCCCCCCCCCAGTGGCTGACTGAAGGCATTAGCCACATTTCTGCATGTGGGGATGTTTTTAAAACAATTTCTTTTACTCACTTATAAAGTCCCGGGGCCTACATATCTCCCTTTCCAAGGTGTGCACTTACACGCATCCCCTGTGCTTTGATCCTATAATAAAACACAATGTTTTTCAGCCAGAAACCCTGAGAGACCAATGGGGGGGGGGCGGGGTTAGGTTTTTAAAGGAAAGCTGCGTGTTGTGGGCATGCTGGGCTCACTGCATGTAGCACGACGCTCTTTCTGACTGGGAGTGGAGCCCCTACAACTCACAGCACTGTGACACGGATGCGGAGTTTTTCACGCTGAGTTGCGGATGGTGTCGGGGGGAGGAGCGGCTAGCCTGTGGGTCACAGTGACAGCTATGCTGAGTGGACAGAAAGGGAGGGAAGGGGTTCGTGGCGCATCATGGTGCACTGCGCTGCCTTTGATCCTCACAGGCCTCTGCAGTGCAGTGTATAACCAGCACATGGCGCAGTAGTTAAAATAAGGACATGGCCAGACTGCTGTTACACCATTGAGGAATTGCCTAAATCTAAATGGCTTTGGTGGTACCTAACAGTATGATGTTTATAGCAGTATGCTGTGGGTGAGGATTGCAGGTAGGTAGCTAATTTTACTCACCCCAGGGAAAGTCCCTGTTTCCAGTCGTGAACGACATGGGGAATCGCCTTTGATGAGGACACATGGAGGCGCCGCAGCTGCTTTCAGAGCTCATCTGTTCCTGTCAGCTGCTCGCGGCAGAAACAGAAGGTGGCTAAACCTGCAGGTGACCCACTGCAGAGCGAGATGCACTTCAGGGTTCCTCCCGTCCCCTGGAGAGTGGAGCAGAGGGGGCAGGGGTAGTTTTTCATTAATGCCTCTCCTCTCTCCCTGTCCATCATCAAAGCCTGGCTCATCGTAAGATACAGGTGATGAACTCCTCCTTTCTGCTCGTCTCTATGCATCTGTCACCCCCTTCAGGTGGGAATCCCCCAGACTGCCATCTTGCCAGACCGGTCTGGATCTCGGGTGTCACGTATTTGGGGGGTTGGCCAGTGGGTTATTTTTACCACCCCTAGCACCCATGGGGGTAGGGTTTCGCTGAGCCGGCCCTGGCATTGAAGCGGAGCAGCCTCCTGGGTCTCAGAACTGGCATGCTGCTTTCTCAGAGGTCGGGGGTGTGCGGCTGCGGGGGTGACGTCACCCAGTTCCTGTGTAGTAACCTGGCAACCTGGAAGCTGATGGGGCTGGTGGCCCCACTAAGTGGAGACAGCTCTGTGTTTGGATGGACCTCCGGGCCAGGGTGGAGCATCAGGGTGCTACGCAGTTTGAGTGTGTATTTTGGTGTTCTTTCACAGTGTGACCAGCAGGGCGGCAGCGTGGAGAAAAACCTTGGGCAGCATTTGTAAGAATACAACGGTGTGGTGAGCTGGAGCTCTTTCAGCTGACCAAGGTGGGCAGATCCTCTGAGGCCTTTGTGGGCCCCTGGGTTGGGGTTTAGGGTTAAGGTTTGTGTTGATTATGCCCTGTGTAGTCAGGTGGGTTCAGTTATTGCGTTAAGAAGGGGACACTGTGCCTTTAAATCCTGTCCCCAAATGCTTGTGGCTGGTGACCTGCTTGTAAACAAAGAGGGCTATTCTCTGAGGCCCATCTCTGCACCACCCCCTCCCCCACATATCAGGGGGGCACAATCCTGTGGCGTGTGTGCGGCACGTAACCCCCGACCCAGCTAAGAATAGCCACCCTGAGCTGCCTGCTGCCGTGGGCCGACTTTATCTGCTGGTCTGGCTGGCTGTGCCGACTTGTCGTCCTTGGCAACAGGGCCCGCCCCCTCCCAGTGACGTTCCCTTGCCTGGGAGGAGTGAGTGAGTGAGCGAGTGAGAGAGAGTGAGCCGCCGCAGTGTGGCAGCAGGCGCCTGCGCGGTCACACGCGTCCACGCAAACACACACACACACACAGGGATCTCCGGGCCGCGCTGGAACATGGCCGCTCTCCTCCCCGCTGGCCCTGACGGACAAGCCGGGCCAGCCTCGCCCTGAACCGCCTGGACGAATCTCACCGGCATCACCATGGACGCACCGGCAGACCCCTACCTGCCCTATGACGGGGGAGGGCAGGACATTCCCTTGGAGGTGTTGCCCAAACGAGGTAGAGCGCATTCGATCCCCCCCAGCTGGCCGTGAGCCGCCTGTTAGCTCGCCCCCCACCCACCTGCATGTTTACTCTCGTATACGACGTTGCTGTGGAAATTTTGGTGGGGGGTGTGGGTCTGCGTGTGAGGCAGCTCGATGCAGCCTCTCGGGGCCATATTGACGTGCGTGTGCATGTGTGTGTGTGATACGGGCCGCTGTCTCGCTGACAGATCAGCAGGGCTCGGTGTGCAGTAGCTAGCGGAGCTGAGCTTCTCCCCCCACCCACCCGTGCTGACTGTGTGCGACTAGTGTCCCTCACTGTCTGACACCCCCCCCCACCCCTTGTGAGTCTCGCCCTCTCCACATTTTGTGAGGGTGGGGTGTCTCTGTGCCGGGGGGGGCCAGGGGCTTCTTAGTTGCCTGCCCCCCCACCCCCACCCAGTCATCCCCGGCGATCTGTTGGTAACGTGCCGTGTGCAGCCGCGCGCACTGTCCCGCACCGGTGCAGACGCCCTAGCGCCGGTGTCTGTTTCAGTGACGCGTGAGCTTTCCTGGAGGGAGGGGGCTTTCTGTGTATGTGCCCAGGCCACCATGTTGGCAGCCTCTGGCACATGGAGTCACGCATTTGCGCTGCAAAGCCCTGTCATACCCTTAGGGGAGTGCCCTGTGACACCCAACAGCATGGGGGTGGTGCATTTAGGGGGCCAGGCCCCAGCAATGCTGCATTATTATTATTATTATTATTATTGTTATTGTCATTATTATTATTGTTATTATTATTGCTGTTGTTGTTTGTTGTTAAGTCTCATAAATCCTGTTAGTGTATTTGGTAGGTGATGCCTGTGTGTCCTCGACTCACTCACCCCTCTCACCAATCAAACCTCTGATATGTTGTTTATTGGGGTTCCTTGCTTGCTGCAGAGAGCCTACCCCACCACCCCGCAGAGCATTTTGTTCCCCACACCGCTAATGAAATTCTACCACTCAGGAAACCTGAATTGGTGGGGGTAGGGGCAATAAACAGAAATTTGTGGCCCTGAGCTCCCCAAAGCACTCTCTGATATCCTTATCAGTAGCAGTGGTCAGTACACACCAGCCTGTGGAAGGGACCAGCTGTATACTGAGAACTGTGTATATCTTTGAGGGTGCTCTCAGAGCATGGCTACCTCTCCTGCGTAGTCTCCATCCATCCATCCATCCATCCATCCATACATCTTCAAACTGTTTATCCTGCTCTGTGTGTTTCTCTTTGGAACAGTGACACTAGTTAATTTTTTAAATCCAAAGCACAAAGACAATGTCAGTGTAGCAGAAAAGCAATTTGTAGTTGGTGGGAAAATAATAGCAATTTACACACAAACATATGTACTGCAAAAAGAAAGAACCGGATGAGGAGATACTCACCCTAAGAGGGTCATTTTGGATCTTTAGGGAAGATCAGTTCCCCCCCCCCCTCGCCATGACAACAGTAGGCGATGAGGACAGGCTTAAGACTCCAGATTGAGTGTGTGACACACCCTGAGTACCCTGAGAATTCCCTGTAGAGACTCTGGTAAGCCTCCCACACCCAGAACATTCCTTAAGGGAGGCTGGAGAGTCAGGCTGCAATGTTTCCCCCACCCCCCCTTTCGCAATTTTAGTCCCTAAACCAGAACTTTCCAGCGTCATGCCGGTGGATTATGGGCAGGTAACATGATGGTGGCCATTGACAAGAGGGCTCTTGTTCCAGAGGTGTGGGAGCTGTCCTTTCATGCCGATATATTTACTGTACACAAACGGCACCCTCTCACAGCCGTTGGCAGCCTGTCGGGGCCCGAAGTCACAGCCGTCATCGAGCAGGTGAACAGCAGATCCCCGCAGGCTAGATGGTGCCCTTTTTCTGGAGGACGTGCGTCATTCCTGCGGAGTGCGAGTCATGAGTGGACACTGACAGCCCTTTCAGGACTTCATAGGGATACACTGGGATGGGCAGCTGAACTTCACCCTGGTGTTGGCATGCTGTCGGCATCCATAAGCCTACCTAATTAACTGTAATTAAAACAGTCCAGTGTCCCTGGGGTGGGCGGGGGGCGTGGCGTGTACTGCCTTCTCACCACTGAGGCTGTGTTGTGTCTGCCATGATGGATGGATGGATGGATGTACTCCATTGATCCCTGGGGACTGCCACTCTGCTTTTCTCACTTTCTCACCGGTAGATTGGTGGTTACTCCGAAGGGTGACACCCTACCCCCCCATTATGGCTTGATATAATTGCTTGGTGTTAATTTGCCTCGGGGCTTTCTATGAGCCGGCATAAAGCAGAGGCACACTCAGCGGAAGGCCTTTTAAAGCTGGAGTCCCTTTATGGTGCTTTTCCACTGCCATCGGGAACCGAGCCGTACCAAGCCACGTATCGCAAACTGATGATTTTCCATTGTAAAGTATATGAGCCGTATCTGACCTGTACCTATGCTGACACGGCCCTGCCTGCTAGCAGAGCCTGAAGTGCGACATAACCAAGCTTGTTGCATCGCCACCATCTGATTGGTTGAAATACACAGGGACAAGAAAGAACCAATGATCTGTATCGATATGCACAGATTATGTGAAGGGAAAAGGGACTTATTCTATATATTATTCATTATTAGTAGTGTCAAACATTATGATGAATTAATGCATTCCCAGTAACTCGGAACTTATGAATTTCCAACCTCATACTATAGAAAGGTTGAACAGAATGGATTCGTAATGCAGATTTTACATAAGATAATGTTGATTCCAGCGACTGTACGATGCTAACACGGTGACTCTCACACGCGTGCTAGGGAATTAGCACATCATAGTAAATGATGACACACACCATGTGCACAGTACATAAGCGCCTGTTTGGTTTTACGTCACTGTTACTTTCCAAACCCAGCAACACCGTTACTGAGCCGACCCTTCTGCGGTGGAAAACTGAAGCGAGCTGGAACCGCGCTGTAACTAGTGTCTCATCGCGGTACAGATCAGGTACGGGTCGGTTCCTGTATGCCAGAGGAAAAGCGCCATTAGATAAACTAGTAAAATGCCTCCATCCTTACTCTGGTCAGGGTCGCCGAAGAGTCCTGGAGAGTATCCAAGGCAGCACGGGCTGGGGACACTCTGGACGGGATGTTATTGGGCACACACATACAGTTATGCATTATGGGCAGTTTAGTCACCAGTTAGCCTTGTCTTTGCACTGCATGTGGAGTCCCACACAATGCAGGAGGAGCATGTAGCAGACACAGAGCAGAGGTGGATTCAAACTCCACACCAGGTGTGAGGCAGCAACTTCTAGAGGTTCACAAAATCCATCAGTTCGGTAGCCGGCGTTCTCTCCGCTGTCCTGACACCTCCTCACGTGGTGAGGCTGACGCTTCCTCTCTGACCAGCTTCTGTCCTCTTGCTCACCCCTGGCGGTAAAAAACGAATGTGCCCTTTCAGGGCTAACTCACCTACGTCAGTAGTAGCTGCAGAATATGTCCGAGAGCACTGACGTGAAGGTGGGACTCAATACTGCCACCTTCTGGTGTGCATCTGCTGGGAGGCGGTAGTCAGTGATCAGAAGCGTGTGTGAGGATAACACTGCACAGAAGTAAAGGCCAATTGCGTGTAACGCAGCTGATTAGCACTGAGCGGCTGCGAAGCTGAAAGCCTGCATTATGCTGTCAGGTAGTTTGCTCCCAGCTCAGCGAGAGCAACGCCATTATAGTCAGCGTTCCAACTTTCATTTAGTCATTTTCTCTTTTCTGACTGCTTCCAGATTGATAGTTTTCATTTTCAGTGTATTTGTCTTCCTTTCTCACTCACCCGCTAGTTTGTTTTCTTTGAGCAGTTGCTAGTCTTTGTTTGTAGTTACCTTTCACCAGAGGTGGGCCCATTGCGTAAGGCTGCTCAGGAGTGGGCGAGGCTTTAGGAGGAAGTGCCTGACGTGGCGTTGAAGAGAGTAGAGGTGACTTCAGTGCTAGACATTTGGCCCAAGAGGTCTTTTGTAAATGTTCTGTGTATGAGTGTGAGAGGAGCCATGATGGATTCACGGCTTCACTGCGTGCATGTCGTACGTTTTCGTACCACGAGGATTCAAGAGAGCCTGGGCTTTAGAATGGTAAAGGTTAACATCCTTTAATGTGAGTATTATATCGTACATTTTGAAAAGACTGTTATCAAGGCTACGGGTGGTAGGGGAAATGACAGCCTGCCGAGCTCAGAAATGTCTTCCTATCATGAAACAAAGAGGCTGTTCTCAGCTTGTAACTTATTTTTCTGGATAAATGGCACATTACCTAGTGATTATCGAATTAAAGGAACACTTCATATGGGATTCTCCTGCAGTGCTTGGAGGGTCTTTTTAAGAATGGATACAGTTTTTTTTTTTTTTTTTTTTTTCCTTGTAGCTTTTTTGTGCTGGAATAGGATTGAATGTCTCAATCATATTTTATCGCTTTGGGGATGGATAAGCAGACACTTACCTAGCAGAGCTTAATAGAACAGTTGGCTTGGGGTTTCCGTTTCCCTAAGGAGATTTGGCTCCATGCTAGGGAGATGCTTGCGTGAGAGGTGTTGTAAGAAACTCCTGGTTTGGGTACCCATCTTTTGTAATTCTTACTCCAGCCACCGTAGGGAGCCGGTAAAACATTTTTTCTTTCAGGGTGGGTGAGAATAAAAGTAGAGAGAGTAAAGCCTGATTGCTGGCGGGGGAGTAAGAGGGATACTTTCTCCATACAGAACGTAATTAGAGGAGGGCTCAAGAAGAAAAGGTTTTATGTTCGATCCTCTGAGCGTGACGTGAAAGAGGCTAGAACTGCTTTGTTTTGGGAGTGACACCGAGAAGAGCTGGGTCGGGTTCACCTGCCGAGGCTTAACGTGGGCATCCTTCTCCCGGCCAGCCCCAGGAGCATCGTGCCTTCCTGGGTTTGTTTGGTGGGTAGTGTGTGATCCAGGGTGTTTTGGGGACCGGCCATCATATCATGTGGACGTGATGTTGGCCACCAGGGCCTTGGGGTTAAGTCTGTCTGCTCATGCTGATCCTGTAATGGTTTGTATTGCATGTTGTCCTATAATGTTCTACAGTGTTAGGTCTATAGAATTGGTTCAAATACACGCTTTTAGCCAGTTAGCAATTAGAAGTTAGCAATTAGCATACAGCTAAGCCTCTTCCGACCCTGGGCAATGCTTGATTTGGGAGGCCCCCTTAATAAGGAAATCGATGATCATTTCACTTCTTCTGCAACGCAGGTCATTTGAGGGCCTTAGGCAACTGCCTATTCTGCCTATAGTGCTAGAGCTGGCCCTGTTTTTACCTGCACATAAAAATTTTAATTTGAGGTATATGGTTTAATTTTTTGGGTGTGTACGCCCTGCCTTGCACCCGTAGCTTCTGAGATGGGCTCCTGACCCCCATGACCCTGTGTGGGACAAGTGGGTATAGAAGATGGATGGATGGATGGATGGATGGGTTTTATTTATTTTTTTATTATTTTAAATTTTGGGCAATTATTGTTATTTTAAATTATCCGTATGTATAAATAATATATTTTTTCAGCACTTTGTCTGGGCCCCTCTGCCCTGGGACGACAGGGCCCTAGGCAGCTGCCTAGTTTTCCTGTTCCTGGATTGGTCCTGTATACAGCTCACTGATCCCCCTCCTGTCCCCCTCGCTTCCAGGAAATAACTACAACATGGTGAACGGGGGCAATACACCCAGCAGCTCCACCCACTTGCTGGACCTGCTGGATGAGCCAATCCCAGGTGTGGGCACCTACGATGACTTCCACACCATCGACTGGGTGCGCGAGAAGTGCAAGGACCGCGAGCGCCACCGCAAGGTAGGATGCCCACGTGTACCCGGGGCCTCCTGCCAGCCAGGGCACTGTGGCAGGACGCAGGGTCCATCTCGGCCGTCCCAGATGTTCTGCTGGTGTGAGTGATCCTTCAAGAGTTTAAGCTGAGTGTTTAGCACTATGGAGTCCATTTCCGCAGTTTCTGCAGCTATTTACAACAGTGAATAATAAAATTGACGGATTTGTGAGTGAAGTCCAGGCTGGGCTTTGATTGGGCCACTTATTGTTGAGTGGGCGCCCCTTGGAGGTGTATCAGGTTACTACACTGTCTGAGGAATCAACTGATGATCTGCCAATCCTTCAC
>JAAGVU020000015.1:15400987-15434998 GCA_011763525.2 Mormyrus iriodes | reverse complement strand
GCGGCCGTCTTTCTTGGCCCCACGCTCCTCCTCCCAGACCCAGTTGTTTCCGCCCCCCCCCCCCCCCCCCCGATATCACATATGTCCTTAAAATCCAGCGAGCTAGATGGCGCCTCTGTAACGCTGAGCTGTAACTGGCACCCCGCCCTGTGCCAGCAGGCTGTAACCCGAGTCTGTGTGAGCCCTGTCCTCGGTTCCGGTCTGCCTGCCACTGTGTGCTACCTGTAGGTTCCCCTAGGGACCAGAGCAAACTACGTATGAGGACTCGATTTTGCTCGTGGCCATTGGCTATCTGAGTGCTTAAGGACCTTATCATTACTTGTCTCTCCCCTGCGGGATTTGCTGTTGTACCTTTGAGCTGGGTACATCATCCAGATCGCTAGCCCTGCTCTACAGCTGCAGCCACTTTTATCCAGGGGAGGTACATGATGTCTGAGGCTCTCACCGTCATGCCCTCGATCCAGGCTCCTGTCAAGCTGTCTTGGTTGTAGTGCTTATACATAATTGACTGTAACAGGTGTATATTACTGAATAATTGAGTCATACACACACACAGCCAGAATGCCTCCCTCCTGCCTCCCCCCTCCTTGGTCAGTCGCCCCATGTCATCCTGTACTTGATACTGTACTCTTTTCACTGACCGCTCATCTGCTGTGGAGCCACAAGGTGGCGCTGTGACACAGGATTAAGGCCTGATCCCCTCCCTTTGTCTGTCTGTCCGTCCATCTCTTTTGCCTGTGGTTTTTTTTCTCTTGTAACAACGCAGACAGTTTGGCAGCTGTCTCTGAGAGGGAAGTCGCTTCCAGAAATAAGTTGCTGTATGTTGTCTAAAATGATTAGCTGCTGAAGTTACTTGGGATTCATCTAATGTCCACCATTTCATTCCTCTTTAGTTCTGTTTTCTCCCTCCTCTGGTCCTGATGCATAGGGTCACAGACCTTAATCTATCAGACTGAGACTGGCATTCCTCTTTTTGCCCCCCCTCCCAGGTGCCTTGGCAGGCGTGATCGACATTGCCGCCGACTGGATGAATGACCTGAAGGAGGGCGTGTGCCTGAGCTCTCTGTGGTTCAATCATGAGCAGTGCTGCTGGGCCTCCAATGAGACCACGTTTGCCGAGCGAGACAAGTGCCCCCAGTGGAAGACCTGGGCCGAGCTGATCCTGGGTCAGGCTGAGGTGGGGGACCTGGTAGCTTGTGCTGAGGCCCGTTAGCCTGTTAGCGTGTAGTATGTCTGTATCATAAGTAATCAGATCAGGACTGCTGGTGATACTGTGATTTCTGCTGACCTGCCTGCTTTGCCCCTAGGGCTGTTGTGAGAGGAATGCTTTTTGAGACCTCTTTGTGTCCCGCAGGGCCCCGGATCATACATCATGAACTATTTCATGTATACCTACTGGGCTCTGACCTTCGCCTTCCTGGCAGTGTCGCTGGTCAAGGTGTTCGCCCCTTACGCTTGCGGCTCAGGGATTCCCGAGGTGGGTGCGGGCCCGAGGGCCGGTGAGATTGGAGGGAATGGGGGCATATTCTTTATTGATCTCAGAAACAGCTGGGAATGCTGACCACCTTCTTGATAATGATGGGAAAACCATCTCAAAGCTTCATTGAACGAAAATAACTAGCTTAAGGGCTTGTACAAAAATGTCGCCATGCCAACACCAATGTTACAGTACCCTTCTAAACTCTTGAATACTGAGACCTTTGCTTAGAAAACAAACAGGATTTATGGGAAGCTCAAGTCAGATATGAAGGGGCCTGGCCCTTATCCAGCTGTTATGTGCACATTTTGTCCAGCAGCTGTCTTGAGTTGATAGATGAGTCAGAAGTATTGGTGCATTTGGCCAGCCTGCAGAGAAATCGCAACCCTTACCCATAAGGTGGTGACTTTCCATATTATCATGTGGGCTGGATTAATTTAGACCAGACCTAAAGCCAAGCCCATGGACCTATTTTTGATGGCCCGTATGCACAATAAGCTCATAAATTTTATGTTCAAGTCGCATGAATAATTGGAAGTACAACTGTTACTTCTGTACCGGCAGGCGAAAATGACCCTTCTCCAAAAAAAACAAGTCTGCTGTTGTAGCTTTCATGGTACACGAACGTGATGGTACTTATTGAGAAGCAGCCCCTGCTGACACAGTGAAGCTTGGATTTGGCCCCTCACAGGAAGTAACTGCCCAGGCATGATGTAGACTGTTGTGCTGTGAAGCCATACTGTAGCCCCAGTCCAGTCCAGTAGCACCATGGTAGTAGGTCACGGTCTAGTAGTAGCTCTGGGCTGGGGAGCTGCTGTTGAGGATTCACTTGTGTCCTGCTGCTTCCTATCTCCCCAGATCAAGACCATCCTGAGCGGCTTTATCATCCGCGGGTACCTGGGCAAGTGGACGCTGATGATCAAGACCATCACGCTGGTGCTGGCTGTGGCCTCGGGTCTAAGCCTGGGCAAGGAGGGTCCACTGGTTCACGTGGCCTGCTGCTGCGGCAACATCTTCTCCTACCTATTCCCCAAGTACAGCAAGAATGAGGCTAAGAAGAGAGAGGTGGGCGGGGCCATAGATTAAGTGGGCGGTGCTTGTGGTCACATAATGATGAAAGGAAGGAAATCATAGTTTATTAAACTTGTGACTAATTTTCCCATGGCTGTCAGTCAGAGACTCCACTGGGCTGACCTTATGGAATGAAAATGCAGGGATTTCAGCCTTACCTGGGTTTGTATGAGGGTGTCACTGTCCCCACAGTGCAATGCTGACCAGGTTTAGCTGATCACATGATCTTATCCTACTTGGTTTAACTGGTCACGCCTGTCACATGGGTAACCTTCATCACACGAACACGATCCATCAGTAGGATCAATCAAAACTGACCATTTGGGAAGAACTGAAAACACAGGAATCTGGGAGCCTTTTCACAGGTCTCACCTCTGACCCCCAAACAGGTCCTGTCTGCGGCATCGGCAGCCGGGGTATCAGTGGCTTTTGGTGCCCCTATAGGCGGCGTGCTCTTCAGCCTGGAGGAGGTCTGTGTTTTTGCACTGTGTGTATGCGTGTTTGCATGTGTCTCTCAAGGCTCCTGACTGGCTGCCCCCTCCACCCGCAGGTCAGCTACTATTTCCCCTTGAAGACCCTGTGGCGGTCCTTCTTCGCTGCCCTGGTGGCCGCCTTCGTTTTGCGCTCCATCAACCCATTTGGCAACAGCCGTCTGGTGCTGTTCTACGTGGAGTACCACACGCCGTGGTACCTCTTCGAGCTTGTGCCCTTCATCCTGCTGGGGGTCTTCGGCGGTCTCTGGGGGGCGCTCTTCATTCGCGCCAACATCGCTTGGTGCCGGCGGCGTAAGTCCACGTACCTGGGGAAGTACCCAGTGCTGGAGGTGATCACGGTAGCGGTGATTACGGCTGTGCTGGCCTACCCCAACCCGTACACGCGGCAGAATACCAGTGAGCTGGTCAAAGAGCTCTTCACGGACTGTGGCCCGCTTGAGTCCTCGCAGCTCTGCCAGTACCGCAGCCAGGCCAATGGCAGCCGGCAGCTTGTGGACGCTGCACCCACCATGCTTGGTGTCTACTCCGCAATGTGGCAGCTCTGCCTGGCGCTCATCTTCAAGATTATCATGACCATCTTCACCTTCGGCCTCAAGGTAATGACTGAATGGCTCATCAGCATCCAGCTCCCAGCTCCGTGGTATGCACTTGCGCCTCTCGTGTTCTGATGCACCCACCATTCCCCCACCCCCCTAGGTGCCCTCAGGGCTCTTCATCCCCAGCATGGCCATTGGGGCAATCGCTGGGCGCATTGTGGGCATCACCATGGAGCAGCTGGCCTACAACCACCACGACTGGTGCGAGGTGGGGGCCGGCTGCATCACCCCGGGACTCTATGCCATGGTGGGAGCCGCCGCCTGCCTAGGTGAGCCTCCCCCTATTCCTATAGCGAATTAGCTAACACTACCTTCGCTGAGCTTGTTATGTAGATTAAATTAATTTAACATGTCATGTTTAATCTCATTTAAGATGAGTCATTTGCTGGAGGCTCAGTCTCTACAAACACCCCCCCATATGGCCCTGTTCTCTGTGCCATTTGTGGGGGTTACAGTGAAGTAGGGCGGACAGGTTTAGCATTAGTGTTAGCATTAGCAATAGCATCATGAGTAACGGTAAATCCTTTCTTAGGCGGCGTGACACGCATGACCGTGTCATTGGTGGTCATCATGTTCGAGCTGACAGGGGGCCTGGAGTACATCGTGCCCCTGATGGCCGCCGTGATGACTAGCAAGTGGGTGGGCGATGCCTTTGGCCGCGAGGGCATCTATGAGGCTCACATCCGGCTCAACGGCTACCCCTTCCTGGACGCCAAGGAGGAGTTCACGCACACCACGCTGGCGTCCGAGGTCATGCGCCCGCGGCAGGATAACCAACCGCTGGCCGTGCTCACACAGGACGACATGACCGTGAGGGATCTGCAGAACATCATTGTGGAAACCAGCTACAATGGCTTCCCTGTCATAGTATCCAAGGAGTCACAACGGCTAGTGGGCTTTGCATTGCGCAGGGACATCATCATCGCCATTGGTGAGGTTCCGCTTCTCATCCCTGCTCTCCCCTCCTCATTCTGTGTTGTCTTCAGCACCACAGATATGTACACTGCAACATTTACAGTAAAAGATGATCAATCCTGCCATTTCTGCTCCCTAATCCAGTTTCCCATGAATCTTTGATGTAATCTAGATCAATGTTTCTTAACCCAGTCCTTGAGGACCTCCAGACAGTCCACATTTTTACCCCATTTCAGCTCCCGAACACACCTGTACCAGGAATTCGGTGTCCTTGATTGTTTGTGTTCGTGTGGACTGTCTGGGGTCTCCGAGGACCGGGTTGAGAAATACTGGTCTAAATACTTGTAATCGGGTGTGAAATGTCCAGCTTTGTTATCACTAACAAAAATAAAGGAGCAGTTATTTAGAGGTGTTTACCACCTCTAAATAACTGCTCATCTGGGGGTACTAACAGCAGTCCATGTCACGTGCAGAGAATGCCCGGCGCAAGCAGGAGGGCATCATGTGGAACTCGCGGGTGTACTTCACCCAGCACACCCCTACCCTGCCAGCCGACAGTCCCCGGCCCCTCAAGCTACGCAGCATCCTAGACATGAGCCCCTTCACTGTCACCGACCACACGCCCATGGAGATCGTGGTGGACATCTTCCGCAAACTTGGCCTGCGCCAGTGCCTGGTCACGCACAATGGGTAAGCGGGGAGGGCGGCCAGGAGGGCAGTGCTCTTTCTTACTTCCCTTAATTTGCTGTCCCCTCCAGCACCAACATGCCACAGTGTTGTTGCTGTAACACGCATGGCTTTGGCTGCCGACTGGAACCTTGGGGATCAAGATGGGCGGGGTCGGGTTTTCGGGGGGGGGGTTCACAACAGACTTCATGGTCAAGGAAGATGCTCCATTACTTTATTCATTTTTAATGGGTATAATACTTCTTAGTAATGAGCTGTATCAAAAGCATTATTGCTTGCACATATTGAATTAAACTGCAAATTTAATGATTATTAAACAATCAGGAACTTGTAGCAGCTTTTCAGAAAGATCCAGAAAAGGCCCTGATTTCATGATGCGGATGTAGAACCCTGTGCCGTCTGCTTGAGGCCTGTTTTTATCTTTTTTCGGTTATCGCAGGTTGTTGTGGTTACCAGGAGGCTGTGAAGTAGCCTACAAATGACAACATACAGTTAAATATTTAATTCAGACTTTATGCATGTAATTCTTACTCCAATATCAGATCTATACTAAAAGACTAAATGCCAGCTTAGTCATACAAATCCCAGTGTTTAAAGATGCCATCTTTCTTAAAATGAAAATCAGCCTTGTCACAATAAAGAAAGCAGTAAAAGTGAAACATTACTAAAATGCGACACCTTGTCTCTGAATTTCATAGTAAAAGTCACCAAAAGGCACACTTTGGATGTAGCTTTCATAATAAAAGTCACTAAGACGCAACACCTCATCTGTGGCTTTCAAAATAAAAGTCACTAAAACATGACACCTCATGGCGTATTACTCACTTTCCGTGAGCAAACTAAAGTGCCTTATTGATGAGCATCTGAAATATGCAATACTTTTGTTCTCCTTTAAAAAGAAATGTGAGGCAGGGAATGGACGATTTCGTCCTCTGCCCTCTTCTTCTTTTAGCTGAAATTGCTGCACTAGGTGCTATGGAGAGAAGCAGCTAGTCTCTTTCAGGTGTTTTCTGTTCTTTTACTGCCCTCTGTTGTTTAAAGCAGGCATTGCAGGACAGCTTCTGTGGTTCAGCATACATCATGCCAAATGACAGGAAGTTATTAGTTGTTATGCAGTGTTGCCTAAGGAAAATTGAAGATTTACTTTAAGTATTTTATGCTTTAAGGTATTTGTCACATTTCTTCATTTTCTCATTTTCATCCTGTGATTAACAGAACATTGCAATGGAGGATGAATGTTATCATGTCAGACTCTAACACTAAACATATCTTCCACAATACCCTCAAGCTCTCTGTTCAGATCTTCATTCTGCCATTTCTCTGAAGTAAAGCTGATTCAAATAGGAGTCTAGAGAGATATCACCTGTAGAGTTAATCAATTCAAAAGAATTTTACCCTTTTTTTCATTAATTAATTTTTAACATTCATTTTATTTCAAAGAGTGCATATGTTCTATAATTTGTCATTTCTGTTATAAGCTTATAATTTTAAGATGTGGTTCTGTTTTTGTTTCTCTTCTGTTCGTTTCAAACACCGTCATTAGAGTAACAATGTGTTGCAGGATTTTGTTGGGAATCATCACTAAGAAGAACATATTAGAGCACCTGGAGGAGTCAAAGCGACACGTGGATCCCCGGGTGATTTGCCACACCCCCTCTGCCTTTTAGGCCCCACCTCCACTCCATTTCAGGCTCCACCTCCACTGCCTCTCAGGCCCCGCCTCTTAGGAGGAACCCATGAAACTTGTGTGAACACTTCTCTGAAATGTTACCAAAGCCTCAGGAGTAAATGTATGACTCCGTCGCCCTCCCAGGCAGCGACTCGTGCTGCTCTTACTCTCCATGTGATTTTAATAATAGGCACTTCTGACACTCTGCACAGAGGTAGCGCACATGTCACCAGGAACCATGCAGCTCGGCCTTCTGGGTAAACGAAACGCGAAACTGCATTGAAGCGGGAACTATCAGTCGACCCTCCTCCTGGGTTAGTTTGGGTGGAGCTGTGCTTGTTGGTGGATCCTCCATTTCTCGCCGGTCCGGTATATCCCACAATGCACGTAGCCCTTCCGGTTCTGCGTTTATATATGGTGCCTGAGAGGTGCCCATATATGTGGTGTGCGTGTAGTAATTGTGTCCGCGTGGCTTCATAGAGGTTTCTTTTTTTTCTGCTCACCTCCTTTCCCCTGGTTCTGCATCTCCAGCCGGAGACCAAAGGCAGATCACTGTGAACGTAGCATCACCGTTTGGTGTTTCAGTGTTATCCCTGGGGGATTGGGGAGGGTTCGACTGTAACCCGGCAGTCAGTGGTATTGAGGCTGCCGTGTAGTGATGCTAAAGTTAGCTAGAATCAGCAGTCTTCCCCATGCCTGCACCCACCCACCCTGCTGTGGCTCCTGATCTCTCTGACATGCCTACCTCTTAGCTCGGTCCATTCCAACCCGACCTTCTCTCCTACCCGCCTCATCCGCCCTCCGCCGATCCTCTCTCACCTCCTCCCACTCCTTTGGTCACCCTCTCTCACCTTTCCGCTCCACGCCTACAGGTCTCACTAAATATCACCACACGCTTGGAGCAGAGCCACCTTGCTTTAATTGTTCCCCACTAATCCCACTGGCAGCATCGGGGGCCTGGACCTGTTAGGGGGCTGCCGCTCCAGTCACCCCCTACCCGTCCCACACGCAGCTGCTCTTCTGGATGGGGGCCTCTTCACTATAATGCCTGTCACTCTCCTCAGTCCCTCTCCTCTCACCACACAAGATGGCCTTCTCTTTGTCCCTCACTCCTGCTTTTTTTTTTTTTTTTTTTTTGCTGGCACGCACTTACCATAAAAATCAAAATTCAAGCAGCATTTCCCCACAGTCAGTGTGGAAACCACATTAGAAGGTCGAGTTACAGCGCCGCCCTCCTGACAAGGAGAGGCACTGCAAGGTACTTTATTTTGGGTCTTTTTCCTCAATTATAATATTGATAATTATACACAATCCTATTAAGTCAAAACACACCCATCTGAATGCAGGTATGATTAGTGAACACTGCCCTCAGTGGCAATGACTGAGCAGGGGTGGGGTCAGAGCTACAGGGTTGATGGTGTCTGTGTACCGCGGTGTCATGTGTGACCAAGACAGCACTGTCTTGGGTCCGACTGCTCCAGGCTGCACCCTAGACCCTGGGTGTTTTCCTTGTACTATGATGGCCAGCAAAAAAAAAATAAAACAAAACGCCCGGCTATGTTGGTGTATATACCCACCCCCCCACCCCCCAATTCACCATCACTGACCTCCCTCTTCCTGTTCTCTCTCTGCAGACGCCTCCTTGGCATCATCACCAAAAAAGACATCCTTCGTCACATGGCCCAGATGGCAAACCTCGACCCCGAGTCGATCATGTTCAACTAGTCCCCGCCCTCCTTGATGGGCTGGAGAACGAGGAGGAGGTGTGCCTGCTGGACGGCTCCGATCTCTGACGCGAGAACCCTGCCCCCCCCCCACCCTAACACACCCCTAGGATCCACCTAGTGGAGAGAATGTGCCGCTGATGGCGATGGTCACGGCTGCAAAGGCTGCTGTGCTGCTCTTGGCCTCTGGAAATCGACTCCCACCTTTCCGTCATCCTGTCCCACCTTCCGACACCCAGCACCCTCCCTCTCCCCCCAGCCCTCGGCCCGCCATGGACCACAAGCCCCCAAGGGCTTGTCCTGGGATGCTGCCTGAGTGGGGTGCCATCCCTCCACTGCTTTGAACGCAAAGCATTTACATTCCAGCCAGCCTGTCATAGAAAGCACCAGAAACACATCCCCCTCCCCCCACCAGGTCACAGTGGCCATTTTCTCACGTTGCGATCCGATTCCTGAAACGACTGTGCGTGTTTGCGTGTAAACAGGGGCCATTCCAACTGGGTACACATGTCAGTTGTAATCTAGAGATGTAGGGGAGATTACTCAACACTGTAAAAAGATCCAACAACGTCCAGGAGTGATTGTGAATGTGGATCCCGCCCAGCAGCGGGAGCTAGTGTGTGTGCCTGCTGGAGATTTGTGTACAGTACTTGTGCATACCTTTTGATCTGAGCCAAGTGGCGGACATGGTGTGGGACCGCGGAGGTGAGTGCAGTCCTTCACCGAGAATGGGCTCCAGGGTGCCACCTGCCTGTCGACCGCCTGTGAAGTGTGAAGCTTGTGCAAGCAGAGGGTTCCTCTGTGCGTTGCGTTTCTGCTACATTGTGTTTATTTTTTAAAGTCTCTTATGGCTGATACTACTTCTAGACGTGTCAATTATCTGTATAAACTAGGAACTTCTTACTGCTTAATTTTGAAACAAAGACTGGAACATTGAAATCGTTACCTTTTTCAGAGATCTCTTCCTTTAGGTTTTCATGAAGCATCTTAGTAATTTGAAGCAGAATGATGCTTATGATGATTACTGACAGCACCCCCACGGTTAAATGGTTTTCGGGGACATTCATGTAATTTCATATTGTCACCAACCACTTCAGTAATCAGACAGGGACAATGGTCTTGGATAATAACCCTCCCGCGATTCCATAACCTTCTGGCTTGGGGCATGATGCGGTAAAGAATCCCCCCCCCAGATCAGCAGACCATGCATCTGTAATTCCTCCATCACCATCCTGTGGCCAGTTGCAGTTTTGGATGAAGGACCTCTGTGTGACGTCATACCAGGCTGATGCGGTTAATGGATGGACTGGTCCCAGAACTGAATGCCACCCATGGCTTGTGCTTTTCACTTTCTTTTGCTCATGTCGTTTTGTCTACTTTTGTGTCTCTTCCTGCTTGCTGTAGAACACACATTTCCAGCGCCCTTGGCTCCTCTGCAGGCCAGCATTGTATTTTCTCCCTTCCTTTGTTCTACTATTATAGCGTCATGCATAGCACTTTACCCGCTAACAAGATTTGAAAGAGAGAGTGTGTGTGTGTGTGTGTGTGTGTGTGTGTGTCAGGTGGGGGGGGTTGGTGTTTGCTGCATTCTTTGTATAACAGTGACTGTACTGCTGTTGGTTAATGAAGAATGCATTGTCTTTGTTAACCTGTGGTGTTGCCTAACACTATTTAATACCAATCGATGTTTTTTCCTTTTTTATTTATATTAGCATTAAATTGTACATTATGAAGAATTTTGTGTATGATTACGTCGATGGTTTAATTGTACATTTGAAAAAAATGCTGTAAAAATAAATTTTGTTTTAAATTCATTATGTTGGTAATTATTGTGTGGATTTTTTTAATGCATAGGTGTGCATCTATTCATCTTCCCTCTTAACCAGTATGGGGGTGCAGTGAATGAAGTCTGTTCCAAGCAGCATAGGGCACAGGGCAGGGGGGACTCCCTGGGCCATATGCCAGTCCATCTTGGGGCACACTCACACAGGATTCAAGGATTCAAACCCTGAACCATGAAGAGGTGTAAGGTGACACCACATCCTGGCACATGACTGATTTGTTTTTGTTAATGACCACAATGGGGACTCGCAGTTGGGAAACTTGCAGCTAGTCACAATGAGTATCTACGGACGATGACCCCAACCCAGAAATGGTCTAAAGACGTAGTTGTAGTTTCCGTCAAGTCACACCAGGTGGCGCTTTAAACCGTAATTTTAACAAAGGCGGCAAGTGGGGAGGCAGCGGTGTCGTCGGAGTAAACATTCCGCACGTTTCAAGCTGTTATTTAGACACTTGTCTGTTAAGTAATTCTTTAATGAAGGGTATTTACTGGTAACAGAAACAATGAAATTAAAACGCCGTTTGTTTATTTAGTTAATGTAAATTCGATTTAGTATTCTGTCATTTTCATAGTCATACAAACATTTCATTTATTTTTCATGGATTTAAGTTTACATATTTGAAGAATGGCGCAATCAAAAGAAATTTATTTTGGTAAAAAGCTAAGGCGTATGTCCTGGTATGTAACAGAATTGTAATCCATGGGTTTCCAAAACCAAAGCAATCAGTAGCCTCCGCATCATACATTTAAATCTATATTATGTTATGGTATCAACCACAACAGCAGTCCTCATACTTCTTTTCTAATAAGAAATATTCACACTTCTGCGTAAATATTTCCTTGTTATATTTCAGTTTATTTTATTTTCAGTACAAACGATCGATGTTCCGGTTTTTTTCTGATATCGAAGACAGAACATTGTGCTAACACACCGGTACCTCTGTTTAACTAATTTTGTCTTTTGGAAATATTGCGAGCTCATGCCAGTTTGTTCTGAAATTTTCAACACACCATACCTGGAACTGAATCCGAACTGTTTTTTACATATAATTTTTCACGTTGAGACTACTTACTTTGGGCTTTTGCACCAGAGCATATGCACTACTTTTATATCTGTTTCAGTTTTCGCTACCTAGAGGACAACTTAAGTAAAAAATAACCGCTATTAAGTCTATGTATGTCTATTTAATCTATCTTTGTAGCCATGAAGAATGTCCAGTAGAAAGCAATCACTTCCTGAATATTTTAATACACAATGTCTTATAATCTTGTTCTAATACGTAGCTTTTTATACAGTAATAATTATACACTTATTCCAGAGCAGAGCATCGTCTTTTCCCAATAGCAAAGGCTGTCTTTCTTTTAAATATGCATTTCCTGAAGCTTTTAAGCAGGATAATTAGGGCCAGTCCGGGTGGCCACTCCATGACCTGGAAGCAGCTGCTTCTCAAGCCCGTTTAGGTCGAGTCGTTTCCGCGTCTCCTTCTTGCTCTCTGACCGTTCGGTTCGGTTTCCAGCCCGGTTTCCGGTTTCGTTAGCTGGATTATTAGTTGGTACTTTGATGTTCCGGGTTTCTGTCAGGGTTGTCGGCTTCTCCGCACCTGCCTTGAATTTCCGTGTCCCAGCGTCTGGTATCATGTTTTATGGTTTTGGTTTTCCAGCCTTTCCAGCGTTTCATGATTTTCATTAGCCGGAGTCTTGCTTCCGGTTTTGACATTCTAATTGGGCAGCGTATTATTTCCGGTTGGCGGGTTTAATTGAGCAGTCTCTCGCTTCATGTTGGCGGGTTTTGATATTCTGCTTTTTTTGTATTTCCTCCGCGTTTCCCGCTTCCTTCACTTAAGTCTGCTTCTCCTACATCTCGCCCTTAGCCGTACATCCAGTAAGTAGTCCCAAGTGTGGTCGGTTCCCGTAGTGTGCTGTCCACACTCTTTTGGAAGTTAAATGTATTACCTTTTGGCGCCGCTAATTGTGTGAAAAGGGCCCATAAAATTTCCCAGTTGGCCTCATACTACATCCGTAAATGTGTACGGAAAACGTCTACAATGTTTTTATCCTTGAGGGATAAAAGGGATGTCCTGGGTTTCATTTTTTATAAAAATAGTACACCCTTAATTAGTTTCCGCATGTCTCTGTAGCTTCGCGTACTGGAGTAACCTTTGACCATTCCTTGAAATAGCAGGTGTAAATTCCTCTGCTATGGCAGGTTCATGCAGCCATGCTCTGCACCGAGGACCTTAAGGTAGTGCATAATCTACTTTGTCTGTGCAAATTTTATTGCTACATCAATTTATATGCCCAAAGTTATATGGAACAACAAGCACTTAAAGAAATGTTTGCTTTCCCCTAAGACATTTTTGACAGGTACACATTTCCATCTGCTGCCATGGCTTTAGTTACATGGTTATTAAAAGGGCTACCATCTGTTAAGTAAATTTACAGACTGTATTGCCCCCTTGTGGTGGATGACCTGCTGCAAATTATTTGAACAATTTTCCAGACAGCAAACAAATATTACACTTCTGATACAATAAAACAGAAAGCATAATAAAAGAATTAATCTCATTTGGGCGAAAAATGGGAATACTCTAGGTCAGATGAGCCTGTGGTGATCGGTTGCTATGGAGCTGCACTGTGTTGCAGTATTTGGGTCTGGCTCTGTTGGCCACCTACCCTTAAACCATCTGTTACGGTCACCTGAACACTCTTGCTTCTAGTGACTCCACAGGAGAGTCATCATATGAGAATGAAACAGTGAAGAGAGTGACTAGGGCATACAATCAGGCTGTAGCTGATTCTTAAAGTTTTTACCCCACAAGATCACAAACCAGGACTGCATAAGTTCTGTACTCAGTGCAGAATGCAGTGATTCCAGACACATGTATCCTTAAAAGCAATCCAACGGAAAGCCAACTTTGCCATGTCATAAAGCTCCTCAATTTGAAGAACTGAAACAGTGCAGTTCCTAGTTCAGAGCACAGGAACAAACAGCTAAGCTGGCTGAATGATTCTACTCTGTGATGTCTATTCATTCCTATGAGCTGACATTTACAGCTAAAGGGCGGTAGGATTCATGAGAGTCCTGGGTGACTGCCTTTCTACAAAGCAACTTTTGTAGTAAAATGTGCACACGTGAATTGGAAAATATTTTAATTGCTGGGTGGCACTGTGGCCTCATACCTCCATAGCTGTGGGTTTGATTTCTAGCGCTGCCTATGTACATGTCGATTTCTGCACGGGTTTTCTCACACAGTCAAACATGCAGTTAGAAGACTTGATGCCTCTAAATTGCTCTTAGTGGACATGTGTGCCCTGTGATGGACTGGCACCCCATCCAAGGTGTGCTCTGCCTTGTGCCCTGAGCTTCCTGAATTGCACTGTTTCATAATCTAGTCCTTGGGGACCCACAGACTTTCCATGCTTTTGCTCCTTCCCAGTTCCATGCAAGATCCGGGTCCCCATGGACTGGCTTGGGAAACGCGACTGCATTGGATATTTGACTATGGAAGATTGCACATTTTGATGTTGCATTTATTTGAATCAATAGTCATCTGGTTATTAACAGCTAATATAAAGAGCCTCTGGGGGTGGTATGGTGGTGCAGTACTCAGCACTGTTGCCTCACACCCCTGGGACCTGGGTTCAAGTCTTCAGCAGTGTTCCATGCATTTGGAGTTTGCATGTTCTCCCTGTGTTGTACTCTGCTTTCCCCCAAAACATGCGGAAGCTGATTGGAGTTACCAAATTGCCCATAGGTGTGCATGTATGAGTGAATGGTGTGTGTGTGTGCTCTGTGATGGGTGGCACTCCATCCTGGGTTGTTCCCCACCTTGTACCCATAGCCTCCAGGATAGACCCCTGCCACCCTGAACAGGACAAGTGGTTACAGAAAATGCATTGATAAAGAGTAGCTCACCTGCACTGCAAATGGGATAGAGCAACAGAATGCAAATTCCATGACTGACATCTGAATCTCACTCCTTGCAGTTCCGAGCGGCTTTTGGCAGGCCGTATGGCTCAAAGGATGATGGCTTGGACCCTCTGCTCCCCATCGGTCAGTAATTAAGAACACACAACTGGGAAGCCGGATTTCTCCTGGAATCTCCAAAACAACACGCACATTCTTTAATCTTGATGTATTCCTGTCGTTCTGGCAGACTTTGGATTCCACCCCCATATTTTACATTTTCTGGAGGGGGCAAATTTGTTGCACTTCTGCTAACAATTTAGCTATCAAAAGTATTTTTTCCCCCTTCTTGTCTGGATTTTTAAATATTCTTGTCCTTCTGTCACTTTTTGGGAGCCGGGCTTGGCGCCGTGAGCTTTGCGTTCAAAATACCAACATCTCCTCCCTGATCCTTTTGCTAGGGATCCAAAAGTCATATTTCTGTTTCGCACTGAGGCATTCTGAAGCATAGTTTCCTAGACATGGAGTCCACTGGGATTGTCCCTCAACTACTGTGTCTGTGAACTTTTTTCTGAGGGACAAGGCTTTTGTGGCCAGTGCAAAGACCCATTTTAAATTAAAGTTTATTATTACTGTTCTAGACTATTATAAACAGAGCAAAGTTATCAGTGGATAAATTAAATAGGCTACTGTTAGCATGAGCCAGCATCCCGTGTGCAGTAATTCTTTGTAAAGCAGAATGCACACAAAGACTGCCACTGTAGAATGTTAGAACATAGCATAAAAAGTACATATATAACCTACCTAATGCTGTATTATCACATAAAAATAAGGTGCTACTGTGCTCCCTAACAAAGCATGGTGACTGTGTGTTAGCTTGCTTTGCTGAAACGGCAGCACCGTGTATGAAATCCCAGGAGCACAGCACAGGCCCAGTCAAAACTCCAAGGTGACCAGGTAGAGTGACGGGACATCACACTGGCCACATTCTTCTAGAAGGTTACATCCCCAGCCCTGCCCCCTCCGATCAGCCCCAGCAACAACTGAGCAGTGAGCTGACATGAAACAGCCCTCCAAACGTGCACTGCCTACGCAGGGCAGGAAACTGGAGGTGGAAGGCAGGCCTGGGACTGTGGACGCAGAGATTACAGGGCATCTATTCACCACCTAACTTGTACCTGCTTAGCAAACACTTTTCTGCATTAAAGGAGAGAATCTCCTGCAGCGGCAGGGCTCACATTCTCTCATAATAAAGGGCTGATAATTGTTTACTTCTTTTATTACTAGAGGATATTAAAAAAATGATGGTGCTGCATAGAGAGTCTTTTTTTTTTCTGCCAGACAGCAGGTGTTATCAACGGTGGAAAATAGCACCGTTAAAGGGCCGATGAATCTCAGGGCAATCCAGAAGTGTGTTCCAGCATCTCTGCATGCTCCCTGTAACTTGAAAACAATAACGAATCCAGATGGATGTTAGATCAGCTGTGACATCAGCAACACCACCCTTTTCTGGTGTTTTCTTTCCAGAAATACTAATCACTCACTTTCAAGCGAAGTCGAAACGGGGCCTTCAAAACCACAATAACCAAGTGATGTCAGTGCAACGGCTTGGGGGCATCGCGATGCAGGGTGCGTCCGGTGTGTTGGGTGTGATTAGGCTATTTACACCTTGCAGGGGCCACTCGCGCTTGACAACTGTCCTGTTAAAAAAAAAAAAAACAGGCAATGAGGAACTGCACTGAATTGACACTATCACTTTTCTCATTGGCTGTTGTATGCTTAGAGGGCACTCAAGCCTGTCTAACAACACAAAGAGGACTTTCCAATGAGAACATTTTGCTGATGAATAGACCTAACTTTTATCGTCAATTATTCAGTAAGTTGAAATTAAAATTCAAATACCAGCCTGATTCCTTAATTTGTAGAACATGGCAAACTCTCCTCATGGTTCAAAATTTTTTCTTGGCCAGGAATAGGGTTTGGATCTCTGAATAGGTTTGTACCAGTGTTTAAAATATGGGTCCTGATATTGATAAAATTATTTGTCTCACCATATCACCCCATCACCCACCGATGGATGATGGCACATATAATCCACTCGACCTATGACTTACCTGGTTACCACTGTGGTTCACTTTATTGTCTCTCCAAGGATTGCTTCATAAATCCCACTCTGTCACACACATCCTGCCAGCCTTACAGAATGTGATCACGTCACACTTTTTGGGAAAATACTGAGACTGTCAGTCAGGTTCCTCAGCAGCAGATAGAGACCAGGGGTGGCAGTCATGTGAAGGTGGGAATCGACTGGAAGAGAGACAGCTAGGCCTAGTTCTATTGATCTGAGGTTGACTAAGAAGAGACCGGACTGTACATCCTGCCTCACCAATATATAGGGGAGACGCATGAAGCCACGAAGAAACATTTAGGAGACTTTTGCACGACCAGACAAAATGAGCAATTTGCCAAAAAATTCAATATCATCCATCTGCAGAGCCATAGAACCATGATGTCACCACAGTTTTACTCCCGCAGTTTCAGGATGGAATTTGCGTGGTCAGGGGGTTAGGGTTAGATGTCAAGATTGCGGATGATATGGTGAATATTAGTTGTTGTTTAGACTGTCATTTCGGAATATATTTTATATGCCTGGCAGTTGTAACATTTTAAATACTTCCACATAATTTAAGTAATAATGTTAATATGTATATTTTCCTCAAACAAGGACTTTCTTTTATTTAATTCTCGTGTCAGTGAATCGTGAAACCTATGTTCTGCTTATAAATCCATAAAGGGATGCACAGTATTTGTAGACATTGTGTTAGATAGACTAGTGAACACCAAGATCCTTCATTTCTTAATTGCCATGACATGACAGTCTAAACAACAAGAAATACACAGCGTGTCATTTGCCATCTTTACATCTTGTGACTCCTGCTGATCATGTAAGTTCCGTCCTGAAACTGTGGGTGTAAAACTGTGGTGACATCATGGTCCTGTGGCTCCGCAGATGGATCCATCTTGAAAAATCAGGAGTGCTCAAAAAGTCAAAATACTGTCGTCCTCCTCAAAATGTTAAATCCTGACCTCCTGAAACAGTGTGCCCTGGAATTCACCTGACCCACATGTCTTTGCACTGCAGGAGAAACCAGAGCAGCTATCCTGCAGATCATGAAGAACATGCAAGCTCCGCACACATGGTGCTGGAGCTGCATTTGGACCAACCCTGAATGAACCCCATTTAGTGCAGTTTTTCCCAAATCTGAAGCAATCCTATGGGAGTGCTGCTGTTGGACAATGTTGCCTGACCTGAATGCGTTTAATATAAATCAGCCCTAAAACCTAAGAGCCTGGTGGATGAATAAATTGCTAAGTAAATGAATAGCGAATATCATGGTTAGGCTGCTGGGATCATGAACCTGATAACTAGCTGCGATGTTATATCTCGAAATACCAACTTCCATGTCAGTGCCCTGCCCATCCTTGACTGCACGTCTTCTACTGGCCACATCCCCCTTGCAGACTGGACAGCCTCCACATCCCACTGCAGATGGGGTGGCCCAAAACACCTGGGGATGGGTGTTGGACAAACGTGCAGACATAGAAACCTTAGGATTTAACCCTCAAGACACCTCTCATTCCTTATCCACCCCCAGGCTGAGCTGAAAGTTAGGCAGTTTCATCCTCGTCTAGAACTGGGCTAACATTAAATTTACTGAGCCCCAGTGTCTGAACCATCAGGACCTGTGGGTTCCTCCCACCGAGAACTCTCCGAACCCAATGTTTCTCAATGGACTGGCACCGGGCGTGAGAGCCCGCAGGTCCTTCCCACCTGAAACTCTCCAGTCCCGACGTTTCTCATTGTACTGCCACTGGGTGTGAGAGCCTGCAGGTCCCTCCCACCTGGAACTCTCCAATCCCGACATTTCTCACTGTACTGCCACTGGGCATGAGAGCACGCAGGTCCCTCCCACCTGGAACTCTCCAATCCCGACGTTTCTCATTGTACTGCCACTGGGCGTGAGAGCACACAGGTCCCTCCCAACTGGAACTCTCCAATCCCGTCGTTTCTCACTATACTGCCACTGGACGTGAGAGCCCGCAGGTTACTGCCACCCTGAACTCTCCAATCTCAACGTTTCTTACTGTACTGCCACTGGACGTGACAGCCCACAGGTCCCTCTCACTCGGAACTCTCCAATCCCAACGCTTCTCGCTGTATTACTACTGGATGTGTGGATCTCTGGGTCCTTCCAGAAAGACTGTAACTGGAGATCATCTGTAGTACTGGAGCAGAGTACACTCCGCCAGTCTCCATTAGGTAAACCATATTTATTCCTCGTTAATCATATTAAACAGAGCAACTGCAAAAGGTCAGACATCATGTAATAGAATTGCTACAGTGTGTTGGAGCAGTGGTCATAAAGATAGCCATTGCGTCTCTATTCCCTGAGTGAAAGTACCAGTAACCCCAGCGTGCCCCTAAGTCTCATCTCTCCTGGGACTTTGAGACTGGCTGTAGTGTGGATGACCTCCATCACACCGGGATAATACCCAGAGTTTGGATCTCAGTACAGGGACGTTTCTAGCTATTGAAAAAAATCAGGGGCTAAGTGAAATTTACCTGGGGCTTGACGCTTTTGCTTTGTGAAGGAAGATTCTAAACGGGGCTAAAATACTCGGGGCTACAACCAAGAATGATCAGCCCTAATGAAGCCCATGTCTCAGTATCCCTCAAACTGCTTAATGAGTGTGGAGATCTCAAGCCAAGCACATTTAAAATTTTCGAGAAAAAACTGCAAGATCATAAGAAAAACAAAAATAACAATAATATTTTGTTAAACACCTTGGTTTAATTTGTAAAAGGAATCATGTGGCATTCAGGCCCCTTTACTTTTATTATGTCCATTAGCCCAGATGGGCACTCTGTGACCTCATTCTGGAGGTAACCCCCCGGAGTCCATCAAAGGAGACGGCAGCCAATCACCATCCTGCCCCCTGACCAAACGACGGCTACCGCTCCAGACATGGACATGTGTTTGGGGTGGTTCCAGTGCCTCCTCACCCCACTACCCCTGCTGTCGACCCCTACAGAAGGTGCAAATTGATTTTATCCCAGTTCCGCGATGCACGGAAATGTCTGCATTTGTCGGGTATCGCCGAACCCATTTCCTCCTTGAGATACTGTGTTTACTCCCAGGGCTATAGCACTGGCAGGGCAAGAGACACAGCTCCCCTGGTTTCATTTAAATGACAAAAAAATCCTCCCGCCTTTGCCTAGTCATACTTTTGTGTGAAGATGTCGTATAAAATATGAATGGCTAATTTTTATATTTTCCAGATATTTCAAGGACGTTAAGAACTTCCTTGCAAACGCTGACGAGACATCTAATAAATTTACCTTGGGGTCCACCCTAAATGTGGGCGGATAAACTGTGCATATGTATTATAAGTATATTTGAGCTTGAAATGCAGCCACGGCGGAATTATTAACTAGCGTCTTAAGACTGGCAGCTCTGCCACCCAGTGCCGGTGACACTGTGCGTGATCAGACGGGACTTGTGTGATCTCATCTTCAGGGCTGCCCGCCTGCTTTCTGCTCACGATCCTGGAGACGGTGGGAGCGCTGCGGCGAGAGGCACGGGCGTCCTGCAGCCTCTGGCGGCCAGAGCGGCGCTGGATCGCACTCACTCACTCACTCACTCACACACACACACACACACACACTCACAGGCATACTTGGGGAAAGGTCATTCCGCCTTTCGAGTGGCCACTTACTAACTGGCTTTAAAACGGCACCGGACCGTAAGCCCGGACAGAAACTCCCTTGGTCGCCCTGGCAGGTTGTCACCGCGGCCGCGGCTGCTCTTGCTGCGGCGAGGGTGAATGTTAAAGAAAACCCCGGAGAAAGCGACACTGAACATGGCTTCTTCCCCCACCTCCCCATCGCTTGGAGGAGGGTCCCCGTCCCCTTCAGCAAATGAGGATCGCCTTTGCCAGGTGGGTTAAGGGAACTGCGATCAATGTGCAGTTTTGGGGGTCTCATACTTGTGGAAGTATGGTTTTAGCAGGTCGGTGAATGTGGCAGCATGTAGCAGCGTATACGGCTATGGGGACCTGTCACAGTCCTCCGATCCCCGTAAACGCACATGGGGACAGTATTGTAGGCGTTGCCGTGGTTACCAAGCCTTCAAGGTGCCGTGCTCGAGCGCACCAGTATCCCGCAAGCGTGTGGGACACCGAGCTGTCCCATAGGTGGTAATGACTTGCAGTTTGCGGATTCAATTAATGGCACGCACGTATTTGCCTCACTTCACCAGCACTGCAGCTCGTGTAGTCAGAGCCAGTCTTTACAGTGCGCAAACATTGCATCGAAGTTAGCACATATTCAGGAAAAATAGAGACGCGTTCTTAACGAGCGAAGAGCGCTTTCCTTTCCTCGTCCAGACCGCTTTCGATCAAGAGTTTAAAAAATCAGTCGCAATGCTTGAGCGTTAATCTAAATAAGACTATGCGTTGATTGTCAGTAATCTCTTAGTTGTGTTGATTAAACAAGTGTTGCATCTGTTTTACGCTCCTGTTCAGGTTATTGTTTTCACCCTCATATCTTTCCATTCAATAAATATTTTTTTTTTCGATATAGGATAATTGTTAAGTGTATTCCTGCGACACCTTAGTCTCTATCACGCGAAGCGGTATCTATATTCTATTTTCTCGTCTTTCTAATACATTTCTCTTTAATCTTGCACGTTTAATTATAGATTTGTAGATGTGTAAAAGGCTGCGTCTGCAGATGTCTCTCTGGATCGCCCCGGTTCCTTAAACCGGAGAAAGCGCCCTTGCCCTTTCCTAGACAGGATCACCTTCATGCAGTTTTGCAAGTCATGATTTTATAACCGAAGCTTTGCCATAATACCAGTGAAACTACAGCACATGTAATGAAATGGGATCGTGAGCGTCTCATACGCAAAGATACTCTATGATATTGAGAATAGTTCTAAATATGACATACCGACGATTACACGGCTCCGTTAATTATTAATATGGATATAGTAAGATATATGGTCTCGCTGAGCGTTTTGTTAGCTGACATCGTTATAAGAGATTTATAGTTTACGAGTGAAAACGAAACTCAAGCAGAAGCAGCGATGCACCTGCTACGCCTAAACGCGGCACCAGGTTATAGTTAAGTTATCGCTCATTCATAGTTAGTGTGGTCACTGATAAATCTTTGCTTAGTCCGCTGTGCAGACTTACACAGTTGATGTAATCCATTGGCAGGGTGGCTACGGGAAATGTTAGTCAACTCATTATCACTCAGGATGGGGTGACCGGCTAATAATGGAAGACGCTGCAATTTGTATGTCTTCTTTCGATCCGACGTGGTTATGAAATTAGTATGTCAAAAGCATAATATCAAATCGCGCAGTGAAGAGACGCCGTAAAAGGTAGATAATACCTCTAATTTAGGGCAACCTTGGAGGTTATCTGCTGTAAAGTACGGGAAGGGCTTTATTTTGGGTCTTTAAAGCACATCTAGGCAAGCACCACACGTTTACATTGCGGAAACTGGTGCACGGCGATGTACAGGCAGTCACGTATTTTATCAGTAAGTGGGAGAGAGGTGGGATATTTATAGTAGGTGGAATAAAATGGTATTCATTGGGGGGGGGGGGGCTGTTGTTCTGGCCCGTATATTGTACACTGAACAAGCATAATCAGGAAGAGTAGAGGGCGATGTTGTGGGTAGATTGCAGAGGATTTGTATCAGAGACAGTGCAGTTTCCTCGCTCAGTGGGAACAGATTTCTGGCACTGCTCCCTCTGGTACGATTATGGCCTCTGTGATATGTATGTCGTCCATCTCACACGTGGGCGTCTTCTGACTTTTTGTTTTCATTTGTGTGCCAGCTTACTACTGTTATTTCTGGGGATTTATGGGAAACCACCTGGCTACAGCGATTCATTTTTTTTTAAACACTTACTGGACTGCATGTGAAAAGTCCTACAAGGGCTGTCTTTTCCCTATAAATGAAGGCCTGAAATGGAACAAGACGGCCAATAAAAGCATTTTTTGTCGTCTGCTCCGGCCTTGGGAAGACATCTGCCATTCTTTCCGGCTCAGTTAAGGTCAATCCGTGACAAAACGATGAGGGCTGGACGATGACGTGTAGCGGGAGACCGCGGCCGTCCAGCCCGGAGGGGTCGGTGATCTCATCTCCCAGGCTGCACCAGATCAATTAGACTCTGTTTGTTATGGTTGCCATGGCAGCAGATTTACCATCATTTCCTCTGAGGATAATAGCGATGTGAAGAGTGGTGACAGAGAGAGAGAGAGAAGTAGTGAAAGGCAAGGAGGGGAAAGGCAGAGGGAAAGAGAGAGGGGAGATAGGACCAAGTTTTTAAGCACATTTATGATTTTGCCAAAAATACTTCTCCTGCTCATGAAGGAATTACATAATTCCCCAAATGGCCATGAAACAAGTTCATAGACAGTAAAACATAATATGGAATATCAGACTTTACAGTGATGGATATAGGCCATTTTTATTTCCCCTACCAGCGTGACCCTGTATAATTATGGGAGACGGGTGGATGGATGGATGGATGGATGGATGGATGGATGAGTGTTTTTACAGAGCAGTATGGTTATTCTGCAGTCTGTGTGGGCAGACAGCCCCTCAGAGGAGTGCAAGCTTACGTGGATGTGTCTGTGCGATAGAGCCAGCCTGGTCTGCTTTCCGATAGCCAGGGTTTTATTAATTTACATTAACTTTTTTTAGCAGAATCTTTTGTCCGAGGCGTCGTGCAAGTGAGGCGAACAGCACATTACACACAGTCAGAGACCCTACCTTGGGCATTGGGCCCTCCGAACAGGTGAAGCTGACTCGGGGGGCCTCAGGAGCAAGTGTGCCACTTGTGAGTCCCTGTGGCGTGTGTGTTTGTGAGTGGCCAGTCTGATCATCTGCGATACATCACTAACCCGACTCATACCAACTTCACACCCAAAGCCCTCACAGCAGGGAGACCTACTTTGCAGAGCTGGCGAATTTGCATCCCCCCAAAAAAACATTTTCATAACGCAATGGCTTCATTTCAGAATTAGCTCTTTTGCAGCTGTTGTTAGCTATCCTCCGACTGTATTCCTTATAGTCTTTTCGTGGGACAGGGTTTGTTATTCTCTGCTGTTTACAGTTATCTGGGCACAAACAGTATTGATTTACCTTGAATAATGAAAAAAAATAGAAGGGATCCAGCTACGGGACTGTGATTTCAGAGCTACTTGTCGGGAGAATCAGGAAGGCACTTCCCAGCAGGTTATCTGCTCATTTATTCCAGATTTTTACTGGTACTTACGCATTTGTTTGACGATAGCACCTCCGCCTTTTTTGGGATTGACGCGCCCCCACGTGTCTGTCAGGCTCCCCCGTGGCTCCCAGGCTGGCCGCCCTTCACAGGCGACCGCGTCTTGGCCTGGGGGTGTCGTCGTCCAGCAGGAGGTGCCTGTAGGACGACTCTCACGGCTCGTCCGGAAACTATGTGTTTTCGGAGCAGATGGGGGATGTCGGGCTGAGCTGGCGTGAAATTCTTGTGTGAACTTGTACTGTCCAAACGAGAGAGGAAACTCGTACACGGTGGGAACAGAAACCTCTGTGGGCCTTCAGAACTCAAGACAGTTTCCCTCTATATGTCTGTGTCTTTCGATGCTTCAGTATTTAAAAGGAAAGCTCTTAATCACGCCTCGGCAAAGCTGAACCTGAGTCCCACACTGAGACACCGAGGTGTGAAAATGGAGATGTGATACTTCCTGGACTGGCCCTACCTGGGCTGAGATTGTGTTAGGCTGCCGAATTTTTAGAACATATCATGTCACTGTTACTGTTGTGTGTCGTGACACTTCTTGTGTGGATTTTAAAAGATGGCCTGAGGTGGGAGGGGTTAGGGTCAAAGGTCATGTGTGCAGGGATCTGCTGTACTTGGTGTTCCACTATTTTGATTTCTAGAGCCTCACCAGTGGGGGGTGCACTTGAGGCTGTGGTGCAGCAAACCCCTTGAGGTTTTTGCGCAGGAAGTCAATGGCTCCTTGTCCGCTTCAGTCAGCCACGGGATCGTGGCACAAAGAGACGCCTGTTCCCCCATGGAGAGGCCATCCCCAGAGGCTGCTCTCCTCCAGGCTGAAACACAATCACACTCATTTAAGGCCCGGCTCCTTGGTCCCGCTGAGGCCGAACAGCTTCTGCGCTGGATGTGCTAGATTGCAGCCGGCCTAGAATGTTCCAGCACGGTCAAAAGTGGGGCTGGGCTAAAATCAGACCTGCCCACTGCCTGTTACAGATGCTGCCTTCATAGTATTGAGGGGATAGCTTGGCCTACCCAGAGTGCACCATGCTGTGCACACATTGTTTATGAGCTGTGACTCCTTTTGACATAATCCAGACCATAATGGGCAGACAAAGGCTGCTGATGTCTGGTGCCTTTTTTGATTAAGATCCCGAGTTGTTACTCATTGGGAGTAAACATATCTCCATCTTCAAAGCCTTCTCAGCTGGGCTGTATCTTTGTTGAAAGGAAATGGCTGGAAATTTCATCCTCAGAATGCAAACAGCACAAATCTCAAACTGAGATGTAAATCTGGGAGGAGGAGGAGGCGGAATCGAGCTCCGGTCCTCCAGGCTACTCTGCCACCACGTGGGACTGTCGTAGCCTTCGGAGGCAGCTTCTAAATTCGGAGAATGTTACCTGCAGCTAGTGGCAGAGCTGCGGCTGGCCGAGGTCCGCGTTAGGAGCGGGGCGCTGGGCAAGCAGGAACTGGAGTCAACTGAATGGTTCTCCAGTCAAATCCCACCTGGGCCATTTGTTTTCCCATAAGTCCATTTCAGCTGCTTGGGTGCAGAGCAGCTGATACGATGAACAGATTTACACTTAATCCAGGATCTGTGACCAGGTGGAGGGAACCTGGAGGTGGTCTGTGGCTTGAGAGTCTTCTCAGGCTTGGACGTCTGCCCTGCAGATTATCTGGAATGTTCCATCATCACCATGATGGTTCCTGATTTTTGGTCTGAGCCCTTAACTAATTCAACTATTACTAGGACGAATTTGTTCTCTTGAGAGTGGACAAAGAAAGTGTTGAGAAAACATGCTGGAATGAATCTGTTAAAGACAAAATAAATTGCATATAGCAAGTATATTTTATAACCTTGAGCCTTATATTAGTCTTATGGCTTATAAACACAGGTTTTATATAACCCTTATATCTTGTAAACACAAGTGAGCCTTGTGCTTGTGATGGTCATTGTGTGTTTTATGGTTACTTTACTTTCAGGAAAAATATGCCATTTGAATTATTTTCAACTTAAACATGTGAAATGTCCTGTGGTGTGGCTGTTCCTGCAAAATGTCTCTTAATGTGAGTACCAGCAAAGCAGAGATGCCTGAAAATGGACTGGAAAGCTTTCGGCATTATTTTACTAGGTTCTGCCTTCCTTAATGGTGCTCTTTGATATCACTGACGATATAACAAATAGTACATGATTATATATTGTATGTTGTAAGCTCAATGTGTGACGCAAATACCTGTTTTATGAACAGGCATTTTCTTGGATACCCATGGGGTCCTTTTTCATCAGTCTGTTGTAAGAAAGTTTGTCAGCGGCTCGTCTCCTGTTCATTTGAAAATGTCATATTTTTGTGGAATAATGATGTTATAAGTTTGACAAAATGGTGGGGAGGAAAAGAAAGAAACATTAGACTTTTGACTTAAGAATAACAGAATTACACAGTGAAACTACAAACACGATGTAGCCCGGCCTGTGATCTGGACCTAAGTCGGAGTCTAACTTGTATGTCAGGTAATCATGTATGGTGACAGAATGGCTCAGAGCTCATGTCTGCCCCCCCTGCACCATGGCCCCATTGCAGTGGTATTATCAGGCAGGGCCTGCCCATGCAGAAACTGAGATTGTTGTCCAGCTCTGTGGCTCTCTCTTGTCTCCCATATTACTGGCAAAGGTTGCTGAACTGAATTGTTTCTGGCCTGGGCTTTGAATTTGTCCTGGGGACATCTGAGGTCTTCCACAGCAGGTCAGGTCAAGTCAAGTGGGCTTTATTGTCAAACTATCCACTTACAAGTATACTATGGCACGAAATATCATTCCCCCCAGCCCACGGTGCAACATACAAACAGCAGGTGACATGGGAGGGTTTTTGCAGGAATTAAAGTGCAAAACATAGGACAGTGTGAAACAGGGGGGCTGGAGACAGTTTACACACAGAGCTCACAGGAAGTTTAATTCAGTAAAAATGTTGCAAATTTATTGGTTTCATATTAAAAGTCCATTGAAAAGCAATGTTTGACATATCTGCACATATCTTCCACGCAGGCATTTTCTTTTTAAGAAGTGTCATAATTTTTTTGACTGACTCATTCAGTTCTGTTCCTGCCATTTTGCTATAAATGGCAACTGTAGTCACTGGCTCCCAAAGGAACATTAAACACAAACGTTTGGTGTTTTATGTCATTGCAAAGGTGTTACTAATTAAAAAGCACCCAATGATGCTTGTCAATGAACTTTTTAGCTCAGAACAGCCCTTTTAGAACTATAATTTGGGTTTAAATTTATTACTACTTGAAATTAATGTTTTACTTAAAACTACTAGTTGTTTCTAACTTGATGTGTATTTTTGTAAATGAATGAACAAAATGATGAATTTTGTTATAAAACCAATGAATTTGCAATATTTTTACTGAATTATGCAAATATCCCAAGACTTTTCGTGAGCACTGTACATAGTGTAATGTGTTTGTGAACAATAGATACAGCAGAACAATTTTGCTGCATTGAATAAATAGATTAATAATAATAAGTTAAAGTGAGCAGTGCCAGTGGGGGGGGGGGGTTAGTATGCTCAGGAATGGGTATGGGGGTAAGATGGGCAGCAGGGTATTATAGTCCTGACAGCCTCAGGGAAGGGGCTGCTGTTGAGCCTGGCAGAATGGGCGGGGATGCTCCTATGCCTACTGCCAGGCGGGAGCAGGACTCCGAGTGCATGTGAAGGGTGGGAGGGGTCCTTCCACTGGCTGTGAGGCTGCAGTGTCCTTGATTCAGGGACATTTTCCACAAACAGTGCAGCCGCACAGCCTCTGCTGCTGTCGAAGACACCCCCACCCTACCCATGGACTCTCTGTCCTGCTCCCGTTGCGGGTTTCAGTTAATGTTCCTCTCTGTTTAGTGTCTGCTTCTTCACCAGTGTGTTCAATACAGCAGCTCTGTCTACCGCAGGCGTTCGTCTGATTCCGGAATGGTGGTCCTTCCCAGTTGATGCATCAGCAAACCCCAGTCAGCTAATTAGGTCAGGTGGGGTGGGATGGTGGTGCAGTGGTTCGCACTGTTGCTTTACACTGATGGGACCCGGGTTTGAGTCTCTCCTATGGCTCCATGTGTGTGGAGTTTGCATGTTGTCGTGGGATTTCCTCCAGGTGCTCCAGTTCCCCCCTCATAGTCCAAAGACATGCTAATTGGTGTTACCAAATTGCCCATAGGTTTTGGTTGCCTGCTCTGGGGAACACAACGGCATCATGTAGGGATTTCGTCACAGACTAGCATGTTATGGACATGTATATTTTTTTCCCAGGATGGGAGGGGTAAGATGGGATTTAGTAGATGGAACAGCAAATACTAAAGTTACTAAATTGCCCCCAGGTATGAGTGTGACCTGTGATGGAACCCCATCCTGGGTTGTTCTCTGCCTTGTACCTGGACCCCCGCAACCCTGCATAGGGCAAGCAGGCACAGAAAATAGATGGCTGGCCATCTGGTGGAGCAGCTGAGTAAAATTTGTGGAGCATGTGGGAAAGATCAGTAACCCCTGGCTGGTTCTGGATGTTTCTTTTTTCTAGGCTGGGATGAAATTGAATTTATTGTTGCTTGTGCCGTTATTTTCAGGAGTGTCCTGTAAGGGGAGAATCGTTGGCGACATTCAGCCGCTGCAGGGGCTGTTTGGTATGTTAAATGACGCTCTTTCAGCTCACTGTCGGAGGGCTCCTGAAGGTGTGCAGGCTGTTAACATCGCCACCTGTTGGTGCCTCAGCCATCTTTGGTTCCTCTCCTCCGCTGCTTTCTGCCATCCTTTCCCTCCTCCCTGCTTCCCTGTTTTCTAAACCATTTTATTTAAATGATGCAGTAATAGACTGCCGCACACTCTAGACAACTACCTTGGGCCAACCGCGTTGTGAAAGGCACTATATAAAAACAAATTGAATTGCATTGGACCCTGAGGCTCAGACAGTTGGCCTGTCAGCCTCTGACTGGTCACTAATGCCTATGAATCAGGTCTCTGCTCAGGCTTCTCGGCTTCTTGGTGTATGGACTGTCACGATTCCCTGCTGGTCTTACTCTAATTTTGGAGTGTTGTGGATATAACAGGCTAAGCAGGAAACAGAAATTCATACACTCTGTCTAGATAAAATAAACTCACCAGGTTTAATGGTTTCGATCTGAGGGGTGTGGTCCTCACCTTTACCGATGAATTGCTAGTTCAGTCTTGTGACCCTTTGTGCCCTGACAGGGTTGGTCTCCTATTGCTGGACTGGCACCAGGGTGGCACCATGGCTCAGCGGGCAGCACGTTCCCTCATGCCTCCAGGGTTTGGGTTTGAATGCCACCCCTGCTCTATATGTGTGTGTGTGTGTGTATGTGTGTGTGTGTGGAGTATGCCTGTTCTCCTCATGGCGTGTGCGTTTTCTCTGTCTACTCTATATTCCTTCTGCAGTCCAAAGACATACATGGAGTTCCTAAATTACCCATAATGTATGATTGGGCTTGTTTGTTCCTATTTCCTATCCTATCTAGAGTGTACCCCATCCACATTGTCCTGTGCTATTTGTAGATGATTCTAAGGGCCCCTGAGTGATAGGGGCCTAAAGAAATTTGGAATATAATTGGATTGGTCTGGGTTGGGAGACCAATCTGATATACTTTCATGGGGCCCAAAATCTCTAGCAGCACCCCTGGCTGCCTGGAATAGGTTCCAGACCCTGTCACACCCCAGACCAGCGTAAGCAGTCAAAGGATGGATGGGTACAGAGAGTTCAGCCCCATCAAATAAGCGCCCACTAAGCGCCAAATAAGAGCCCACTTGTGATCTGATGAAGAACAGAAGAGAAATCAGACTAGGGTTTTTGGCCCAATCCTCACAGAATTAGAGAGTGCCTTGCCCCGAGATAGGCATGACACATCTGTGAGGATGTGCCAAGTTCACTTCAGTTCTGATTGGTCAGCGCGGTCTCCAGTGGTGGCCCGTGTTTTTTTTTCCAACCGGTCCTGCTGCTGCTGCCCACCTATTCTGCTGACTCATCTGTCGGGCACCAGCTTCTGACTGGTGGAGTGGAGGTCACATGGTGCATGAGGGAGAAAGGCCGGGATCTGGCACCTCCCTCGTAGGAAGGCTGTGTGTGGGAGTGCCGGCCCAGACCTGACAGGACACAGAGGCTGTCCACTATCCCCTCACGCCGCCAGCGCTCTCTCACCTCCGGGGAATCTCGTCAGAGTTGCTTCTAGTGAGTACCAGAGTTTGGCTTCTCTACCCTCTTCTGCTTCTCGGTCCATCCTTTGTTGTAGCCCTGTAGCTCAGCTTCTTGATGGGTCGTGTCAGGGGTTAGCAGGATGCTGGCTCTGTGTGCTGGCCATTCACTCCCTCCGTGTGTGTTACGGCCGTTTCATTCTTCCTCTCTCACCTGTTTTTAAATTCTGGCTCTGGATGGAAATGTTCAGATAGTATCTGAGGGGGTGCGGAAGGCTGACCCTGCTGCTGACAGGCATTGAACTTGCTCTTTGCTCATATTCATATTAAGATTAGGATTAAATGTATGGATCCCCAGGGGGACACTCTGGGCACATTTCTGTAAAACTGCATGCGTGATTGGGGAGTGACCCCCAGGCAGGTGTAAAAAGGCCCCCGCCGGGGCATGCTTGTTGGTTTTTTGCTGTTTGTTTGAGTGCCACATTCCCTGAGGATCACTCACTTCCGCAGCTGCTGGTTTCCCATCTGTTTTTTGCCCGCTTTCCTGGCTTTATCTGCTTTGTCTCTTCTGGAAGGCAGGTGAGCACCCGGCCCCGCCAGAACGTGTGCTTAAAGACGTCGCAGTTGCTGATTCTCCTGGTACGTCTGGGAAGTCCTCCGGCAGTGTCTTGTCCATTCCATCCAGCTGTCCCAGGGACGTGTGACAGATCCCCCCTCGTCTTTTCTCGTGATGAGTGATGTCCTCAGAGGGAGGCTGTGTTATCTTCTTCTGATGCCCTTAGATGTACTTCACAGCCATAATAACAAACATACACTCGGTCCTCCTCATCATCTGTGGTTGTCATGGTTATTAGACTGGCAGCTCCGAGCACCGAGCAGCATTTTTGGACCCTGTTGTAGCATGCTGTCACCCCCCCATAGAGCCAGGAGGTTTGTAACCCCCCCACCCCTTTATCCTTGCTCATTCCATCTGTGGAGTGCAGCAGGACTTGTTTGCTGTGCTCCAGCTCCCAGAGATGCGCTGCGAAGGAACTGTAGGATTGAAGCATTTACTGGTTTGCCGAGAGGTTTTCATGCATACTTGATAGTGGTCAGGACTGGCTATGGTGTCCTGAAGATGGGTGTGTGCAGGTCCTGATCATACATGAAGTGTTTATGCTCTAATAGTATGACACGCCCACTCCCTCCCCATGTCTCCAGTGGATTGTTCTGGACATAGGCCAGATTTTGTAATCTGATCCAGTTAATTATTGTTCTGGATGACATCATGCATGAATGCATTTGAGGGTGCTACTCTCCTACATTTTGCTTACAGTGTTCCTCTCTGAGAGGCAGAAATGGAAACCATGTGTCACTGAGAGCTCTGCTCTCAGGTTTCCTGAGGTCTCTGGTTGGGAGGTGGTCCAATCAGAGTGTGGCGTGACCAGTGACAGCAGCTCTTCCAAAAATCTGAGTAATTAAATACCGCTGTCGTGTTTCTGACGCTTAGCATGTGACGGTCCTGGTGATAGAGCA
The DNA here is from genome assembly GCA_011763525.2 of Mormyrus iriodes. Taxonomy (NCBI): domain Eukaryota; kingdom Metazoa; phylum Chordata; class Actinopteri; order Osteoglossiformes; family Mormyridae; genus Mormyrus; species Mormyrus iriodes. The sequence continues at coordinate 15,403,582 of JAAGVU020000015.1, read as the reverse complement.
CCGGTGACGACCTTGAAGCTGGACACGCTCAAGCCGGGTTGGTAAAGCTGGTGAATATTTGGTTTAAAGTCCCAGGAAGGGTAGGGCCTCTTTGATGCCCCACCCCAACCAATGTGGTGCTCAGCAGGGTTACGCAAGGCCGTCAGCACGCTTGGCTGCAGGATGGCGCGCGCTGTTGGCCAACAGGTTGGAGGGCCGCTCGCAATACGGACTCCCATGCAGGATTAGGGCAGATTTAGGAGCTCAGTGACCGTAAACTTGGGCCTCAAAGCCAAGTGACTGAACCTTCCATCTGCTAATTGCTAGCAGCAAGTGGACACTGCCTGCCCTCCAGGGGGCACTCTTCGATGTCGGGGAAGGGGAGAAGGGAAGAGGTTTTGAATCCATATTTAAATGGTGCCCCTTGGCCCCCAAAACATAATGCTGTCCCATTGAAACCCTACTCTTGTGTTTATGACCCCATATCAGTCTCCCTCCCTTTCCAAGATTCTTCTGGAGCATCTCCTTTGCTGGACCCAAGGTCGCCTGATTTTCGGGAAGCTTTGCTAATGGCTCTGTGGTCTTATTGCATTAGTCTGGGGGAAAAACAACATTGACGTAATGTTGCATTATGGGCCACGGTGCAGGGTGGGGGCCGCAATGCTCTGTAGCAGACTGACAATGAGCCAACCAGTCCCCCACCCTCCCTGTCCCATATGTCTGCCCCTCCCCCCATTTCATGATCTGTCAGACTTTACATTAATAAATAACAAAGCTCCCACCTGAGGTGGTGGATCAACGGGCGAGGAGGTGCCTCCCTTCCGCCCTCCCCGCTTGCACGTCACACCGCACATATAGAAGTGCCCATGGCACACGGCACAAGCAGGAGAAGAAGGGAGGCAGTAGAGGAGAGGAACAGAAGCCCCTTGGCATGGAGGGGTGGGGGAACCTGGGGGTCTGTGTTCAGCTGGCCGGCTGCCCTTGCTGGGCGACTGAAGCGAGATGAATGTGAGCCTTCGTGCATGAGTTGCTCACAGCGCCCCTCTTCCTGTGTTGAGGCCCCTGTCCAAACGGACAGGTGCTGGCCCCTCCAGCGGACCCCTGACTTACGGCAAAGCTACCTGAAAACCCTGTTCAGGTGAAATGCTAGCATTGGCCCTGACGTCATCATGAAGCTTCGTGAATGTCTGCAAGGTTAAGCTGCAGCAAGTCATAAATCTGGCACCTTAATGACAGTGCCACCTCCTGGCCCGATTCTGTCTACAGCAGAGACACGAAGCCAGATTAATTTAATGACCTGCTCTGAAGGGAGGAATTACACTCTGACATCTATGTTTAATTGACTTGAAAAATCTCAATAAACTTTCTTCCTGGCTTTTTATAATCTGTCGTTTCTACATAATGACGTATCAGATTTAACGTTGACTAACTGGGCACCAAGGGGAGCCATCTCTGCTGGACTGCGGACCTTTAATGCTTATTATTGCTCTTGCTTCTTTATCAAGAGGCTGTTGCTATGGTGTCACCAAATAACACCTACCGGCGTTGTCAAGGGGCACTCTTACAGGGATCCTCAGCCACGCTTTTCCCCTGGCCAAACTTTCGATTTAATCTCTGTCCTAGAGGTGCCTTTTGAGATGAGGTATCTAGATATGGACTGTTAGCTCTTATATTCCACCTGCAGGGTCTGATTTGCTTGTCACAATATGTAGGCTTCATGCCGAAGTCTTGAACCAGTCCTTAGAAGGATCCTGGCTGCTGAATGTACAGCAAACACATGCTTTGAAGCATGGTGACTTTCCTTCACCTAACTCACTCATCCAAAGCAACTTATAGCCAAAGGAAGAATTACAATTGAGTCCTTGGGATTCAATCCCACAACCTTGGCATTACTACGCCAATGCCCTACTTGATGAGCTACACTTCCACAGGGAGTGTGTGATTGTGGAGACCCTTTAAAGGAACATTCAGACTGACTAACACCAGCTCTGCTGAGAGAGAGTGATTTTGAGTAGAGTTTGCTCTGTCTGTGAAACCCCACACATGTGTAACCAAATGAGTACCATGGTTTTTCATTTGAAATTGCTGCAGGTGCGGAAGAGCAGATGGTGTTTTCAGCTCGGTGGCATGTGAGAGTGAGGTTACTGAAGGAGCTTCGTTGACTCTGACAGTCTGGTAACGGAGCTGAACAGTAACGTTAGCTCATGTTAGTCTGGCACTTTGGGGTCATTCAAGCAGTTTGTCTCGGTATCAATACAATGATTCACAGCAGCAAACTGCTGTGGGTGTTCTGCACTCCGTCATAATTCCTGGTCATTACTCTCTTATTCAGTTCATTTGTATTTTAGTTTTTGTTTATTTGCTTGGTTGTTTCCTACATTGAATGTGGATTTCATGTTTATGGCTTACAGTTCCACAGTTAGCTCTTGGACAGCAGGTGAGTTAGAGATAGCTCTTGGACTGTAGGTAAGTTAGGGATAGCTGTTGGACTGTAGGTGAGTTAGGGATAGCTCTTGGACAGCAGGTGAGTTAGGGATAACTCTTGGACAGCAGGTGAGTTAGGGATAGCTCTTGGACTGTAGGTGAGTTAGGGATAGCTCTTGGACTGTAGGTGAG
>JAAGVU020000015.1:15382485-15400537 GCA_011763525.2 Mormyrus iriodes | reverse complement strand
GTAGGTGAGTTAGGGATAGCTCTTGGACAGCAGGTGAGTTAGGGATAGCTCTTGGACTGTAGGTGAGTTAGGGATAGCTCTTGGACAGTAGGTGAGTTAGGGATAGCTCTTGGACAGCAGGTGAGTTAGGGATAGCTCTTGGACTGTAGGTGAGTTAGGGATAGCTCTTGGACTGTAGGTGAGTTAGGGATAGCTCTTGGACAGCAGGTGAGTTAGCAATAACTCTTGGACAGCAGGTGAGTTAGGGATAGCTCTTGAATTGTAGGTGAGTTAGGGATAGCTCTTGAACTGTAGATGAGTTAGAGATAGCTCTTAGACTGTAGGTGAGTTAGGGATAGCTCTTGGACAGTAGGTGAGTTAGGGATAACTCTTGGACAGCAGGTGAGTTAGAGATAGCTCTTGGACTGTAGGTGAGTTAGGGATAGTTCTTGGACTGTAGGTGAGTTAGGGATAGCTCTTGGACTGTAGGTGAGTTCCTCCTCTAACATGCCATCCCAGATTCCATACATGATTCTTCTGCATATGACGCTTGGATCTCTCCGTCAGTGATTCTGTGCATGGGCAGAGGTGTTACATACTTCTGCTTCATATCGTTTCCAGCATTCTGGATTATTCTGTATCCGGCTGGAAAGCCCAAAGCTGACTTGGAGCTCCTTGTGCCTGGAGTACGAGGAATCTGTGCCAGGCCAGCAGAAGGTCAGCCAGCTCCTGCTCGCCACATTCCTCTTCAGTGGCTCAGCTGTTCATAGTCATCCTATTGGCTATGGTGGCTCCTCCTATTGGTTATCAAGCTGGCTATGGAAATGCAACACAAACATGCACACAACAGTGCAGATATGTGTGAAAAGACGCACATACCTACAAACACACTGGCACACACCTCTTCTTGTTCACACATCTGGAAAGAATGGAGCAAGTTTGTTTTCGTTCAAAGTATTTTTATCTGACCGTAGCTCTGTTAGGCGCATTCCCTAGCTTTGCAGACTGGAATCTGCCTGTTTGTGCCAGACAGTATGTGTTGGGACCTGGTGTGTGTGGCTGGGGGTAGGGTTTGGGAGGGGAGGGCTGTCGCAGTGAGTTTGTGGACACTGCCAGCTGCTAGCAGGGCAGGGAGGAGGGGTGCTCTGTGGAATATGAAATGGCTATTTTTACGCAGCGCTGGCACGGCGGGGCTGCGACTGTTCTGGGGCCTGGCCTTAAACTCTTCCTGATTAATACGGCTTGCTTTTCACTGGCAGAGGTTAACCCTGCATAGGGCTCTGACTGTCTGCCCGACCGTAGCCGACCTGACGAAATGGAGAGCAGCTTCCTGAAAGGCAGAGTGGGGTGCTTGCAGGGGGAGGAGCCTACCACATTTACCACATGACCAAGAGGGTGTAATGGATTGTCAATGACGTTATTGCACTGGTCGGAGCAGAGTCAGGCGAGTTCTGTTCCATTTAACAGGATGTAATTTCTTATCTTGAAGACACAGCTTCATGTGCATTGTGACACATCGTTTTGGGCTGTTCTAAGCTGGCTTGGGGCTGGTTCCATTTTTAGTGCTGGGTTTGGGGTGGGGCTTAGCTGTCAAAGGAGGCGTGGCCTTGAACGTGAGCACTGACTGCTTTAGGCTCGCTGTCAGAGAACTGAGTACAGAAGGGAGGGAGACACATGCTGCAGGAGGTGTAGGAGCCCCTTATCCCAGAGTGAGGCTCGGTGAGAGCAGCGCTGCTGTAGTGGAGCTGAAACCAGGCCGTCGCGTGGTGCACACGGAGGGCATGGAGACCACCAACAGCCAGTCCGGGTCAGGCGCTGCCATCACATCAGTGTCCGCTCCCTTACTGCACATGCTCAGATAACACAGGGGGAGGGGCCACACCCATTGGGCTGCTTAATGTCATTGGCTGCCCTCAGCTGCCCATCAACATTTGGCTTCATAAGGAACTACATTCAGGGATTATTTGCATTGTTACTGCCTCGTGCTTTATATAATTTTATTTTTTTGGACCATAATAATATGATCTCTTTTTGAAAGCTTCAAAGTTCCCTTTTAAGAATGTAAGCCATTCGTGTAAACAGCATAGAGGTTGTATTAGATAAGATGCAGAGAGTAATCAGAAGGGTGCTGGTTCAGGTATTATAATTGTCTTCCCTACGATACAGATGTATACAGATGCCAGAATGGAGGTGTTTCGTTTGGTGCAGAGCACTGCGTGTCCTTGTCACTGGAGTTTGCTTTGCCTTTGCAAAGACCCTGCTGGGTGCCGTGGGCCAAGCTCACGGCTCGCCTGGACCCTCCGATTTCCGCACTGTGGCTGTGTCTTTGGAGCCCCACCTGCTGTGAAAATGAGTGTTTGCTGCATTTGTCTGCGCTTCTGGGGGCTCGTTAATGTACAAGCGTCTGTGTCTTTTGGGCCGTTTTTGTGAATGGCGTCGTGGGAGGAGTGTGAGTCACCCATCTGTTCTGCTATGGGGGGGGACACTGGGGGGATGGTGTTGAGGGAAGGGGAGTGTGGGGTGGCGTGTGTGGGGAAAGGGAGTGCGGTGGGGTGTGTGTGTGAAAGGGGAGTTGCGGGGGACATGCGGGTACTTGATCTCAGGAACAATGCAGAGCGTTATATATGGATGTCTCCGCAGTTTGTTAGTCTAATTAAATGTGACATAAATCGTGATGACTCAGATATGCATGTGAACAACTCCACAACCTCATTAGGGAAACGGAATATGAAAAACGGGTATGAGGGTAATGGGTGTTTGGAAGAGCAGCCTGTGGTCAGAGTGCAGCCAGGCACCCTCAGCGGGACGGGGATGTGCTCAGAGCTTCGTAAGCACATAGGGTGAGTCTGCCCCCCTGTTGTGACTCCCAGCAGGACTGGACTGCTGACAGACTCTTCCTGAGTCAGCTTATCAGAACATGGCCTCCTTGTGATGTCTTTGCGATGAAAGCCGCCCCCTCACTGCACTTGGGAAAATGGACTCAGGGAGGTCCACTTCCTGTTCGACCTGTGGTCCAGGAGTCCAGATCTTTACCCCTAATTGTAATGGGACTAAGACTGCCCCCTTCAGATGGCAAAGAGGATCGAAGCGGCCTGGCCGCCCGGTACAATGGGGGCTGGCATGTAACAGGCCTTTCGCCAATCACCGAACCGGTACCTGTTTGGACGGTATCTGTGGACACGGCCTGGTGACTTCACTTTCTTTTTTTAGGGATTTTTGGAATGAGCGAATTGCACTGGCACCCCAGGCTGTTCTTGGCCAACCTTCTGATGGCCCAGTGTTACTCCTGTGCAGTTACATAGCTGGTGTGGGTTTGCCTGTGGTTTTGTTTCCAGTTTGACCCTTTTTATGTCTTTACAAACCGCCAGTAAGGCGCCACTCTGTGCACACTGCTGATGCTTAGGGATGTCAGTGTGTTTTGGGGGTCTGCGCATCTGTTTTCCTGCAAGTCTGTTCTGCTATGGCTTTGACAGCTTTCTCCGTGGTGACGCTGCGAGGTGAATGACGTCCCATAAAGCAGAGCACTGTGGTGTAGCTGCTGGAGGCCTGCCAGTTTCCACATGACTGCTGTCTGAGGCAAAAGCCAACCCTCATATCCACTGTGCAGCCATGATGGCAGATCTTCACATAGGTTTACAGGGATAGCGTTTGGGTGATGATTATACCTCACATGATTAATACTCATGCAACAGCTTTATGTACAAGAAATATTGGAACATATTTGGAATTGATATCCATCCGTCCATCTGTCTGTCCGTCCATCCGTTCCCTAACCTCTTATCATGGTCAGGGTCACGGTGCCCCCTCCTTCAGTCGCCCATGGACGAGCAAATAAGGCAGTAAATATTATAAAAGGTGCAGGAAGTAAATCTTCGACGCGCCCCGAATGATGAACCTTGCGTGGGCTCCGTTGGAGCCTGGCTGGGTCGCAGTGCTGGAACATCCAGACCTGCTGAGAACAGCTTGTGTGAGCCACTTTGACTCCTGTGACAGCCCTGGCTGGTTTGGCGTAACTGGCTGGCTCTCTGGCATATGCCCGCTTGAGCGGGGGGCTGGGCGTAGCCGGCTGGGAGAAACTCGATCTGGATCTGTGCGCTGCTGGGCTCTGGCTCGTTAGCGTGGCCTGTGTGGGCTGGCAGAGGCCGGTGATGAGAAATCGATGCCGGTTTCCTTCACTGTGTTGTGCTGAATGTTGTCTAATGGCCTGATGTTCATTGCTGTAACCTGGCACTCCCTGCCGGGGCAGGCGGGGCGACAGGGCTTCGGGGGGGTAAAGGGATGCTGCTTTTTTCAAGATGCTGAATTATATAAATTTTGCAGAGGATGAGAGGCAGGCTTCCTCCTTCAAATCGCATTACGGGCAAATTGCGCTTTCTGCAGCTGCATTCTGTAAATGCGCTGGGGGTTTATGATGCTTCCCCAAGCTCTCTCCAGTGCAGCTTCTGTCCCTTGTCCAGGTTTTACCATTCTGATGCCACTGTGGCCCGAAGGCGTGAGGTCGAGGGGCCGATACCTGATAATTTGCTGTCAGGCTTCTGGGTGAGAAGGTGTCCCCAGAACGTCAGCTGGCTTCTTTGAATTGTGTTAATGCCTGTTTCTTGTCAGTGGGTTCAGTGATTAAAAAAGACCTGGCCTCCTCTCTCCTACCTGAGACCTGCTCCATCCAATCCATCAGCTTATAGTCTTGACTGCTTCTCTTGAGCTCCAGACTAGCCCTGTTCTCTATGCTGTACGTCTTTGGCACCCTGCTCTTGAGGACGTCCCTTTGCCCTTTCTGGTATCTCCCACCTCACGCCCTCTGACTCCTTCCCCCTGCAGGGAAGCGGACCAATGAGCTGAGGAATCTTCCAGAAGATGAATCATGACCCTCTGTTTCTTCTGCCTCCATTTTATGCTGCGCTCTTCCTCTCGCTGGGCCCTGTTCTATCATTTCTCCCAGTCCTGTGTAAGGAATACGTGAGAACCTCCCAGTCCCCCGGGGTGCGGCTCCACTCACACCCCTGGGGGCACAAAGCTCCGCTGTTCGCTCGGGCAGAATGTTCTGGACCCCCAGGGCTCGGATGTGCAGCTGGTGCCTTGTTCCCAGCACGGCAGCACAGAAATCCCAGCGTTTGTAAGGAGCGATTGTGCCTGTGATGAATGGTGCTAAACTTCCGTCTGATGTCGGGGGTGCCACGTCCATCTGTCATGTGACAGTCTGAATGTTCCGGAAAAGGCCGCCGTCCCTTGACCCCCGACTTTCCTCTTCATGTGGACTTTGGTGCTTTTTCTCCTCCTTTCCTGAGCATATCTGAAATAAATCAATCATCGTGTCATTGCCATGTTTCATCAGACTCATCTACAGAAGAAATTAATTTTATAAGGGTATAATAGTTGGATTTTACAGCTGGCTTTCTGCTGTGAGGATAGACTCCTGAAGTCCCTCTCAGTTCTACAAGCTGAAGAAGACTCACGGCCCCCTGCTGGTTTGACCTAAGTGATGTGGTTATGTTTCAGCTATCGGCTAACGTCCTGCCAACGTTGCCCCTGCTGTTCTCATCTCTGTTGGCTGCTCTGCCTGTTCTTAGATGTGGGATTTCCCAAGAAAACTTGCTACCCTGCAGCAAATCCTCCTGGGAAAATGAGGATGAGTGTGTCAAAGGATCAGTTTCATTGGCCCATCTGCGACGATCTGGGTCGATGACTGCCGGTAGGATGACAGTCTGGGTATGTATGCCGGCCCACGGTGATACCCAAATGAAAATGACACTCCAACAGGGCGTGTTACAGACCGGAGCAGGGGGGCACAGACGGCATCAGTATAATTGCTCCTCTGTTCTCCAGTGCAAGAAATATCATTTTATTGCTAAATGGGTATTTCCCATCAAAGCGGTGTGCTTTTTTAATGTTTTTATTTGAAATCCTGTACAGCTGGGTGTTTCACTGGAGCCGATCAGCAGGCCTAGCTAACGAGTCTGTACCCATCTGTACAGCGATCAGTGAGAGTCGGTAACAGATGTGGCAGAACGGTTGGAGGTGAAGGACTTTTAAGAGGTGTTCTGTTTATAAGAGGTTTAAAGATCCACTTCCAGCCCAACAGCCTGCACACCTTAGCACTTCAAAAGAAATACCAATCGATTTACTGACTGATTCTGCCAAGTCATCGCTTACATTAAAACTGCTTTCTATACACAAACCGGTGGCTAAAATTAGTTATGAATTTATTGTCTGAGAATTTTTATTAATAACTTTAAGAAAGGAGAAGATCGATATGTTCTTTTGGAGCGCGGCAAAGCACGCGGCCTCAAGGTGAAAACAAACCTTGCGAGGAGAGTGGACCTTTCAGTCCCGTGATGAGTTTAGCGATGTACCAATGGGATGGAGTCCCGTTTGAAGCTACCGTGATGCAAGCTCTCAGCAGCAGGGAGACGGAGCACCTGCTGCACCTGCAATTACTACAGTCAGGCGAAATGGTACCTCTGAATAGCCTGTTGTGGATGGTAGGGAGTGTGTGTCTCTTTGCTCTGTAATGGACTAGCATCCTGTATTCGCTGTACCCCAGCCCTGAGTCCTGTGCTGCCTAGGACAGGCTTCAGTCCTCCCATGATCCTGACTGGGAAAAGTGGTTAGATGATGGATGGATGGATGGATTTCCTGGGAAATAACAGTTTCCCATTCCAAAGGTCACAGTGTAATTCCATCTCCCTGAGAAAGGGGGATCCGAGGGTCCAGTTCATGGTGGCGAGTTGATGGCAACCCAGGGGGTTGGCTGTGATGACGGCCACCACTACTCTCACAATATAGCGCGGTGCCCCATCCTCTCTCAGTGTGTGTGGAGGAGATAAAGGAGTCGTCTGTTCCTTGCTGCGGAACTTTCCCAGATCTGTGCTTGGGGCTGCTGTGCACAATGTCACATCTCTGGTGGTTTGTTCAGAGACACAACAGCCCCCGGCAGACAGGACCCTGACTCAGCATGCCTGGGAGGCCACTGAGGAGGGAGGAGAACCTGGATGCTCATCAAGCAGCTTTAATGGGGAAACTGCCCTCTCACCTATCAGCTGGAGCAGTGACACTCAGGCTGTGACATCTAGGGCTTTGTGAGCGATTCATTTAGTCTTAAATGCGGATACCAGTGGTTTTGTTGATTTCATGCATCTCATATAAGCCCCTTTCTGTATTTTAAGTTGCCTTCCCTGTATTATCTTACCACCAACTGAGTACAAGTGGTACCAGACCAGAGGGACCTTCAAAGAATATCTGGGTATTTCTGTGCCCATTTGTGGTGAGTAGGAGACCTGTCTCATGTTGGCTGCCGAGTCTCAGATCTCAGAAGGCCACTGTCCAGCATTCACCTGCATTAATAGGTGCCGCTGTAAATCCATACGTTTGCTGCACAAGCAAATAATGATCCGCTGAGATCATGTTCAGTCCTGTGAAGAACTGTGTAGTTCAACTTACAGTCCAAAGCTACTGGCACATAGATTAGCCTCACACAAGAGTTGTGTGAGAATCCCAGTATTAAGCTGTATTGTAATTTTCCAGCATGTGACTTTTTTGGCGAAACTGGAGATCACACTCAGTAGGAAAAGGGATTTGAGGATGGATGGATAGGTGGAGATGACACTGGGAGGAACTGAACACCATCCGTCCATTCTGGGTCTTTGCCGATCAAGGATGGACTACAGATGGCTCTGGAGGAGAGCTGCTAGCTTGTGAGAGAGTGAGATTATCATGCTCCTGTGTAGCTGTGATTCATCCTCAAATCTTCATCTCCAGCCTCTGTTATTATAACACCCCATATACTCTCTCTGAAGAAGGTGTGGCGGTTTCGGTTCCTTCTCCCCCTTGCCCTCCTTCACAGGGCTGTTGTGATGTTCTCAGCTAGCCAGCTCTGTTGATTATCACCTCCTGACAGGAATATTGCAGCGCAGAAGTGGGATTTACGGTTGGCCAGGGTCCTTGAAGGGAAATGTTTTATTCCCTCTTATTGTGTGGGGGGGGGGGGTTCAGCATGTCAGACACATCAAGAGTTCTGGGACTAGTAACTGGAACCCATCTCATTCTCTGTGGTGGTGTGGGTGTTAATTTCTGCACATATTCGGTTTCTGTGTGTAGATGTTGAGGTATCCAGTACACAATGGTATTTGGAACATGCCGGATGGGATGCCAGTCTGTCACAGGGCACACACACATGACACCTGTGAGGAGGGGGAGAACATGCAAACTCCGCATACAGACCAGGGACAGGGTTACAGCCCTGAAACCGCAGGAGGGGCAAGGTGACAACACTACCCACTGAGCTAACATGCTACCCCCTGTGGCACGCCCCATGTGTCTTCACCCATACAATGTATTTGCAAAGTTTGAAAAAGATCCGTCAAATATTTTCTGAGTTATCTCACTAACGATAATGTGTCTGGGATGGTGGCAGCTACAAACCATATACAATGCCCGTCCAAGGAATACAAGTAGTCTTGAAAATGATAAAAAAAGCCAATGAACTCTCAGAGTGTTTCTACTTTTGTGTACACACTTATTAGTAGGTGGGCGGGTTTATCTTCTAGGTCAGACCCTTAAAAACGAGTAGAGTGGAATGCTTTGCATCTTGGCAGTGCATTTAGGACTCAGTGTGGTGGGTAACCAGCAGTGGAGGCTGGTGGTCTTTCAAACAGGGGAAGCCGGCTAGTCCCCCCCCTCCATGAGCGAGTTTGAAATAATTGAACAAACTTTACTAATCTACTAACGAATGAACCTTACTAACAAAACAAGGAGCAAACTCAAAAACACTATATTTCTGTTTTTTTTTACAGTAGGATATATACAAATAAACATCGAAAAATGGAAAAGTCTTCACTTGCCGAAAATCCACATGGGATTGAACTTGAAATGCTCTGATGCTGAAATATGATTTCAAAATGCTGTTAATCAAAAACAGGTGCAGTCACTTTGACAGTTCTTCCAATAATCATGCAGCAGCCCAGTGTCCTGGTCCACCCACTGCCCCATTTACTCCCAGAGACACTGAACTTCCCTGGAAATGACGTTTTGAAGCATTTGTCCAATAAACATCTAGTTTTGCTGCTCTGAAAACAGAAGTGCCATTGAAGTGCAGCGAAGCTGGGTTTTATTGGATTGTGCTGCTATGGGAATGTAAGGTATGACAAAAATAATCACGTTAGACAACCTGCGAGAAATTACTTCTGTTTCTGAATGAACTAGCCATGAAGCTGAACATGTTCTAGTATGGTCTTTGCAACAGAAATATAAGTACAACAGTACATATTTGACAAAATTTTTCGTGACCTTAGAGCAAGATGTATTCCCTATTTGTATTCCTTAGATGGGCAATGCATATGGTTTTGGGTCTGCTGCCATCACAGAAACTTTATAGTTAGTGAGATAACTCAAAAATATTTGCCGGATCTTTTTCTAATTTTGCTAATGCATTGAAACATCTGAAACTCTTCAATTTCACACCAACAAATGTCGTGAATAGTGGATTGCAAAGAGAAGTTGATTCCATTAACATGATAATTCAAAGTATTTGTCAGATCTTTTTCAGATTTTGCAGACACATTTTATGGGTGAAGCTCTGGAACTGATCACATTTTGAGACAAACTGCACCAAAATTGAAGCAACGCCTCTTTGTGGTAGCAAAGGGGAGGGTGACACTTGACCTTGTGACTGTGATAACTCAAAAATTATTTGATGGATCATATTACCACTTTACAAAAATATTATTTAGATGAAGATCTACACCTGATTTTGTTTCAAGATAAATTGCACCAAAATTGTAGCAGCAGCACTGCGTGACAGCAAAGGAAGGAAATGGCGGCTGCAGAAGACTGAACTTTTGAACACAGTGACTCTTTTTCTAACTTCTCAGAAACACTTTACACTTAATTTTTGATTTTGAGAAAAATCGCACCAAACTTGAAGCAGCTACATACACATATGGCACATGAAAGGACAGCCACAGACTCAGATATGGTGAACGTGATTGCATTGTGACTGAGTCATTCAAAGTTGGGCTTTTAATAATGGTGTTTTGGAGAGGTGGGGAGATTGTGTCAGGGGGGCTAGAGATTGTACAGTTGGGGGATATGATAGGAGTAGGAATGGGAGGGGGGGTGACAGGCTCAACAAGGAATACATTGTTGTCATTCCAAAAGCATCTAGTTTAATGCCTGATATTGTTGTTGATACCTACTCATGTCCTAATAAAGATCTGTTCTTATGTTAATCTGTTACCTTCTCTCTCTTTTTAGGTAAGTTCATCTCTGGAAGGTTGACACGTTCTGTGATCCTCGATGTTACAGAAGGTACTTGTCCCAGTACTCTTCCCTGCACGTTTATTGTTGAGTTGAGTAGGACAGTGGATTTTGGATGACCTGTGACAGGGCTTCTCTAGCTTGTTGTTTTAGGAGCATGGGTGGCCCATCAGAGTCTGTGAAGCACAATTTAATTATTATAGTTGAAACAGGTCTATATATATCTAGTAGTCTTCAAATTCAACCAGGTCAGGTCTTCTGCCTCATCTGCAGATGGTTGGTCAGCCAACTGCTGTGAACTCGGTCAAGAAGAACACACTCTGGGATGTGGGCGCTGAGCCTGCTGATAGTATTACCTGCAGTCCACTGGGTTTCTTGTCATTCATAGTCTGTGCATTGGGTAAATGGATGGTCCTTGACTGACCAATCATTGCTGTTTTCCTTCTCCTGTGGCCAATGTGTGCCTGCGGGTTCTGAGAGCCTTTCTGCTCGAGTCAGTGCGGCGTGACTTGATTGAACACTAGCGGTACGGATATGCAGTCCTTCGAGATATTGGCTCGGTGGTCAGAAACGTTTTATTCATATGTTAAATCTGCAGTGTTACGTGCATGCATGTAAGGTTATGGTACAAATTCTTTAGTACGTTCAGTAATGCTTCAATTGATTAAAGCCTGGTCATGTTCCTGAGTGACTTTAGTGGCATGATGAGTAAGCGATTTAATGCTGATTACTCATTTAAGGGAGCTACATTCTGCGGAGAATGCAGCACAAAGGCAGAAAGGCGGAATTGTCCCTGAAACACCGTCATCAATTTTAAAAGAGCCATGCTGAGGTTTGTTAAATGCCCCCTGTCCTGATGTGGGGTGGTCAGTCTGACAAGCAGTTTCCTGATACAGTTATTACAGCTGAGCTCATACAGTTACAGTAAAAATACATAATGGATGGCAGTTTATTAATTTATCAGTATCATATATCTGTTATGCGTATCACATGGTTATGACAGTCCACCCCTTCATGAATTGTTTATAATGCAAAGATGGATATGCAGCTGACCAGTTTACCCATCTGTATGGATTGATAATAACTGCATGTTTGATGAAGAACTGCCATCTTACCATCTGGGATTTGAACCAACAACCACTCGGTGGCCTGCTTAGCTACCCTGCCCTTTTCCAGTTGGCTCTTTGTGAGAAGAGGTTCTGTCCCAGCCTGTCCAGCTGCTCCTCCATCGACACCAAAACTAGGCCACTTGGGTATTCCTGCTGCTTCTCATGAACATTCATAACATAACCAAGCCTTCAAGATATCTGCTGAAAGTGAACGAAACCGGAAGTGATGTCTTCTTAAATTTACCGAGAGGAGACTGAGGCAAGTGTACCCAAGCCTTCTCCTGTTAAATACTGTCTCATGGTCTCTGTCGTTCATTCACTCAAAGATGTACACGGTGTTCCTGTGGAAACATGAAGTCTTGCAAATAGCTAATTAACCTTTCAGTCTTATTAGTTGACATGTGCTGTGTGTGGAGTCATAACACAGAGATTACATGTTGAGGTGAGGAAGTGGGTCTTCGCATTCTGGGGACAGGGATTGGGCAGGACCTCCCTGATTGGCTGGCGTTTGCTGGGACTTTCTGCGGATGAGTCCTGCACTGTCCCCCGCATCGTGAGCCCCTCCCGTCTCGGCCCCCCAGCCTTCTCAGCAGTTGAGTTTTCACTCTCGAATTTTGAGCTCATGGACGTGGAGCTCAGCTGCCCCGCAGAGGGTTTCATCACTGCTGCTGTGGCCCAGCTGACCTTCTGCACACCCTGTGCAGATTGTGCTGAAGGCTGGCATTGCATTGTATGGGTGCTGTGAGACGGATGGCATTTGGAGGAGGGGGGCAACCCTTCAGCTGATATGTGGAATGACAGATGGATGTGATGGAAAAATGAAAGGTATGCGTATGTGTGTTTGTTTATAGGTACACGGGTATCTGTGTCACCTTATTCTATTTTGCTTTATAATATTAGATGTCCTCTGAGCTTTCTGGGCTAATGGTGCCCTCTACTGGCTAATTCTGGAAACACATCTTAACTCCTCAAATACGTGACTGTATTTATTTTTCACTCCTATATTGGTCTTTGAAAAACCAGTTTAATGTTGTGGTGTCCAGCCGTCCCATTAGCTTTGGATTTAGTGGCCATCCCAGGCCTCAGCCCTTTCCATTTTTATCTGACCCAGTTACATAACCGTACCTGCATAGCTGTATCTGGTCCACAGCTTCCCACTCCCTATCACAGTAGGGGGTCTGGATGAATTTGGTGCATCTAATTCTGGGAAGGCTGCTGGCGTGAGTGAAATAGGAGGAGGGCGTATTTACGCGTGACTCATCTGCATGTTTTCATCCGTCCCGATCCAGACCTCCCCCTCTTGGTGACGTCACCCATCTTACTCTGCCTGGAAATCCGGACAACCTTCCAGAACAATCTACACTCCAGCGAGGGGAATGCCATGGTTTTTCGCCCCTGCCTGATGTTTATTGCTGTGTTTTTTTACTGCGCGGGATCCGAACTTCCGGTTATGAGTTTTAGGTCTGTGGAAATGATCGTGGTGCTACTCACATGTGCATCTGGCTGCTGTCCGGAAAAGGCCTTGCAGAGGATCAGTGTCAGGGATCTTCAGTGGCGCCGATGACGGGCTGACAGCCAATAGAGACCTCTCCAGCTGCTGAAGCTCACGGCTAGCTCACAGCCTGCACCAGGTGGCTTGGCGACTTATATTTCAAGGCCACAGGCTCAGAAGTTTGCCGGGTCATTCCTGTTGTACCTTTGGGTTCCATATTTCATCTTCCTGCTTTCCAGTTGCCCTGCACTCCAGCCAATTTGCGTAGCTGAGTGGAGAGCTCAGGCCAGCAGCCAGTGAGCCTCACGCATTTGGCAGCCATGTTGGCGACTTCGCTTTGAGTCCACCCCGGTGTTCTTGGCTCTTTTATTTTCACAGTAGTATCCAGCCACCAGTAGGTGGCGTAGAGCTTACAGAACTGACATTGTTAACCAGAATGTTTCCTGCCTTAATAGCCATGCTGAAGATCTTGAATAGCTTTAACAATCTAATTGTATAAAATGGATGGAGTAAAAATTGGCGATAAAAATGATCACATTATCACAGGATGTAGGCATGACTGTCAGATCCTGACCTGCACCTTTCTATATAAAAGCAGTGGGTCTTTTATCTGTTTAAGAGCAGGGAATCCTTTGAATTGTGCCCTTTTGTGGCCTTCAGATGAGCAGCCGTTTGGCGGACGGCTGAGTCACAGACCCAGGGCTTGTGTCTTTTGAATACTGACACCTAGTGGTCAGACAGGTCTCCCCAAGCCCACTCAGCCACCACGGAATTGCCTTTGCTAAATTATTAATCATGTGTCTCAAACCCATTCTTTCAACTGCGTATGCAGGCGGTCTGATCAAAGAGGGGTGTTTGCCAGGTGCAAATATGTACTTTATTTGTTTATCCTCTACATTTCAAGTCGACTAGTTCATGTGCACATGCACACTTTAATTTTTGACAATTAACCCAATTTATACCATACTATGTATACCGCTGTATAGATGTACTCTGCATTTTCTAATTATCACACATGCAAGTATTGTACAGCAATTTCTAGCACTTTTTTGCTATTCTGCACTTTTGGATTCGATGCCAAACTGCATTTCTTTATTTGAGTACTTGTACTTTGCGCAGTGACCATTGAATATAATCTACTCTAATATATTTAATTTTATGTGCAAGCGAATGTAACTCATATTGCTGGCATGTAAGCTGCACAGTTATTGTAATGTGTATTGAGATATTTATGGATTTGTGGAGACAATGATATTTAAAATGTATCCCTTGATGCATTAAGGTAATTATGAAATTGACCAGTAAATTAGCAATAAAGGCATCTGTCCCTGTCTATGTTTTGATCCATCATTCTTGAAGGGTCTTCAATTAGATTCTACATACAGTATTCTGGATATAATGACCTCTGGGGGATACTCATGTCTATCTAATGTCCATTACAAAGCTTAATTCCTCCTCCACATCTAACCTCTCTTGGAGACTCTTAACTTTACTCTGGTGTAAGTGATATACCATGATGACATCACTCCTTAAAGGGGCAGGGTGGTATTTTCCCAGGATGCCCCTACCTCCTGTCCATATGCGTGTGTGTGTGTGTCTCGATTTCCCAAATCTCATCGCACTGTCCTCACTCAGTTCCCTCGCCATACTTGCTCCGCTCTTCTGAGAACCGAACCCAGGTGTGTCCCAGTGTCTCAGGACACAGGCGCAGACCCATTACAAGGCTGGGTGGCTGTGGCATGCGCCTTGGCTGCTGCATTGGCGCATTTTCCATCAGCAGGGTTGAATTTCATCAGTTCTGCAGTCGTGTTTCCAGCATTTAAGGCATTTAGAGATTGACCAATGTATGTTTTTATTAAATCAGCTATCCTCCAATCCACATTAAAAATGAGGTTTGATGTCAACTAATGGCTTTTTTAATGTTCACTTAAGGTGGCCCAGTTTTTCTGTGCCTTGCCTGTGTAACTTTTGCAGTTCTGTGTTGCATTGCATCTTGGGTCCTCCTTAAAAGTAAAAGTAGGCCACGCTCTAACAGTGGGGCGTTTGGCATGAATGTCTCAGGCTTATATTCTTCATTTATCAAATATTTCAAGTAGCGCCGGACCCTTGTGCGTGTGGACTGAGGGAGGGGTTACCGCCCCCTGATGGATGACTCCTGTAGTACACACGGAGGGCTGAGGTAAACAGCCTGGACCCTAGGGGCTGGTGATGAGTTTATTCAGTATTTTCCTACTCTGCCAACAGCCCCACAAAAGCCACAGCTCCTTGAGAAACAGCCAGGGCAAAGCTGTGGAGGTCACAGATCTGTTTGAAATATATAAATAGCATTGCATAATAGGAGGAGGATCATATTTACCGTAATTTTGTTAATATAACAAAAACACCGTTAGCAAAGAGCTTGGGTTACAAACTCTGATGTCTGGGAAATTAAAACCACATCTGTATTAGTTATAAAATACTGGATGAGACATTTTTAGTTCTAAGAGTAAGTTCTGTTTTATCAGATTATTTTAGATCAATGGAATCATGATTTAAAGGTGATCACTTCTTTAGGGTTTGTGCTCCTTTGTCTTCTGAAGGCAGTGCTGGTCATTCCCAGCATCCTTTGTACTGTTGCCCTGGCAACCGACACCTGGGCCAGCAGTTCCCAGAAGATGATCACATGACCAAGTCTCTCGGAGACGAGTCACAGCCCCGCCACATGTAGCCCCGCCTTCGAAATCTCATTCAGCCGGCGGTGATCGATAGGGCGCCCAGCATGATGAGGGTGTGTGATTAACATGTAAACCTAAAGGCTGCCGCTTGAGTCTCTGAAACTGATCTGTTTGTATGGATGCTTTTCAGGAGAATCCCCCTGGTTTCTGTCTCCATACCGTAGCCCTGTGTAAGCACTGTGTTCTTGCGAGTGTTTGTTTCAAATCCGACTGCTACCTTGGTGTCTGAGGTGCTGCCCTCTTGTGGTGTTAAAAAGAAAAATATATTTTTTTCCTTTCCAAGCATTGATTTATTGTGCTATTATTTTGGTGGCACTGCTTGTTCTATTCGTCTAATTGCCTAAGAACAACCACACTCTGTATAAAAAAAAATAGCGTGTCAAACTGGAACTAAATATAGCAGGAGGCAAGTCTCGTGTGCTCCCTCCTGGGCTCTGAGAGCGACATGCATATCCATTTCTTAAACAAGACTGGAGCCACGCCTTATATTTCTGGAACTTTCCAAGCTTGGATGGAACCTGCTGTTAAATGTCGAGCTTTTTTCCCCAGACAATTAAACTCAGTTCAAATAAAAGATTTCATTGCTGTCATGTAAAACTGATAGCAGATAATCTTCTGCTGCATGGCCTTTGGAAACCCCACACACAGACACACTATATCTGATGGGAAACACTGCATCTCCCCCTTGGTAGTCCTGTCTAAACATACACATCCCTCCCATTGTGATATTTTCCCAATATCACCAGTGTGTTGATCCTGGCTGCTGAAATTGGAAGGTTGGCTCGAGACTGGTTGCTATGGGGACCTGTTCAGATTGCATTGCTATAGCAACATAGATATGGAACCTCGAGTGTCTCCCTGTAGGATGCCAGGTAGTAACATACGGGCAGCACTGAGCACATGTCCCTTCTGCTCTCAGCCCCAGAACTGCCCTTCCCTGTGTTTCCCAGTTTATGAAAACTGTACCCCGATTTCAGACGGGGCATATTTCTGCAGATATTACTTGTCTGTGTTTCCTTTTTTCCCCCTTTTTAGATTAACATATTTCTGGCCATATTTATGCTGTCAGAGGAGTGTAGATGCCTGCCTAACACAAAGAAACGGACATGAGAATAACAGGCAAGCAGACGCAGAATGGAAGAGGCCCAGCAGAAGGATTTGCATGGCATGTCAGATTTCTGTCTGGCTTTTCTTTCATCCATCAAATTAATAACAGTCGTCACCTTGAGAACCACAGGATGACAGGTCATCATGCATGGAGAGCTGTGTCTTTACGAAACAACACTTAAGAATATTTTATGTAATTAGAGCAGAAAATAAGGTCACATGTAAGTGATGATTAAGCTGCCTTTCAGTGGGTGCAGCCTTCAATTGACACTGGGAGCTGGTTACTGCTGGATGACTGTCATCAAGTCAACAACCCAGAAAACTGCTGTTCAGCAGGATCTCTCCGGCTGGGCCGAGCGGCTGCTTGAGACTCTTCTGGATGCGTGCGACACTTTGCCGCAGTTGTGTTCTGGCTCCGTGTCTCATCCCCCAGAGGGCCGATCGATGGGCGAGGGGTGTCGCATCATCAGTCAGCGCCGGGGACAGTTAGCGCTTGGCAGAAGAAGCAGCAGCATGAGCGTGCATCTGCTTGCTTTGTGATCAATCTCGCATTCACACTGGGAGAGCTGCCCTATCTGTTCTGTGCCCTCCCACCCCCCCAGTCCGGAAAGGATGTGGGTGGGGGCTAAGGGAGGAAGTGAAATGGCGTGAAAACATGGGACTAGTTATGCATAGTCTGCTTATCTCTGTAGGCTCCCTGGAGCAGTGGCCTTTTCCCATAATCCCCAAGGAGTTATGGACTATCACAGAAGGCGCCTTCAGGCTAAGCCTGAGTGGGGAGTGTGTGCGTGCACATGTGTGAGTGAGTGGTGGCGAAGGAGGGGTCAAGGGGTACTGAGGCAATTACAGTCCTCTTAGGGTGTTTAGAGATCAGGAGGGTAATAGTGTGTTGGAAAATAGTTAATACATAACTTTAAGGGTCTAATGCACTTAATATCAAGCACATAACAATGATATTTGGGAACTTTAATATTAACAGTATGAAGGCCATGAATAAACATTTATATGTCTGTTTTTTTTATTTCAGTATTCTCTCGCATGAATCAATATGGCGATCAAAGAAATTGTTTGGGATGTCAAATGAAATCATATGGAATGTTTGCATGTTCTAGAATATTGGAGGAAATCATATGGAAAGTTTGGGATTTACAGAATATTGGAGGAAATCATATGGAACGTTTAGGTGTTCCAGAATATTAAACAGGGTGTGGGCTGGCCTGGAATTTTGAGGGTGTCGTTCAGATGAAGAGCATTTGAAAGGGACTGATGATGAGAGCACATGACTGAGCGATGGTGGCACTTGGTCATGAAATATTTATACTTGGCCCTGGTCCAAATTGCTTGGTGCTGGGGTGGGTGGGTGGGGGTTTGTGGGGGGGCACGTGTTGTCCTGCTCTGGG
>JAAGVU020000015.1:15330254-15340583 GCA_011763525.2 Mormyrus iriodes | reverse complement strand
CAGACCTGACCTGTTTCTGTTCCTGTCCACAGATTAATCACCCGTATGTCAGGTGACCTGAAGAATTTCTTTCTAGGCAAATGAGGTAAATTATCTCACACCCAACTGCAGTGGCCGTGTGTGTTTTATGTATGATTTTGATATGTTTTTATGGTGATTTTCACATCGTTGTTTCTTGTCTCTACAAAAATCCCTTTATGGAATCCAGCTTACCATTTGGAGAGCGTAGGTTATTTGCCCATGAAGAGCTTGCCTGTGTCACTTGCCACTGTTAGCAGCCGCACTTGGAGCCAGTTCTGCGTTGTAAAATTTAAATGAAATCGTTTGCTCGGGTCTGCCTTGCAGTGAGCCTGCTTGTTTGGCTGTTAAAAGCATGGTACTGTGTAGGAGTTTGGCATGTATGTAGGAGATAAACCCATAAACCATGAGATCAGAGGGCAGGGAAATGTGCTTTGATATATTATTATTGTTATTGCTGGGTATTATTCCTATGCTCAGGTGATTTTGAGAGCTCCTGAGATTTGATCAAGTACTTTTCAGTGACTCAAACCCATAATGTCCCAGTGTGTCTTGTGGAATCCCATGGCATTTTGCTGAATGCAGCAGTCATGCCCAGAGCACAGCTGGGGTGCGGCGTTGGATTGCCTGCATCAATTATTTACCAGTTTTAGCAGACCCCGTCCTCGCTGGTTGCTATGGTGACAAACACATGGAGACCTTACAGGGAGCTCATCACTGTCTGGGTTCCCTCAGCTGGATGCGGAGGAATTGGCACATCTCTGTCACGGGGCGTTCCTTCTCGTTGACATCACTGTTGACATCATTGCTTCCTGGCTGAGGCAATAGGGCCTGTGGGATTGCTGTGTGTTTCTCTAACCTGTGAGAGAGTATGCCCACCCCCCAATGTAGCTGGAAATGGCCTTTGCCAGTGTGATGTATTGATCTCTACGGTGTCACTGGTCACCTCTGGGAATTTGTGACTTGGCTTCTCCTTGAACTGTCAGAAAGCCGTGTGTGTTCTTTCTCACATGGCATTGGGATGGAGATGGTGATTTCATAAGCTCTCGGTCGCATCCTGCCCCTAGGCTGCATGACTTCATGTCTTCTGAGTGACTCGAAGCACCTAAAGCCATTTGGAGAGAGCCTGTCCCCAGCAGCAAGCGTCTGATGTCTGCAGCACATGAGGATGTTGCTGTCCTCCCGGTCCGTCATCTTCTGGCAGGAGCTGGAGGCAAGCCCAGCTGAATAGTTTACCATAGCCTAAAAATGACCGGGTTCATATACTGAAAGGGGAACCTGAACTCTAAATGTTAGCTGACCTCCATCCTAATTGTGATTGGGTGAAGATGTAAAACACTTCATGCTGCAGGCCAGTACAGGGCGCAATTAGGTATTAATGCTCTTTACAGTACACACTGTAGCCAATTTGAAATTATCAGCATGTCCTTCGTTGCCAAGGGGACCGCAGCAATGGAGAATTTGGCGAGCAAAGCAAGAACACAGTTGGATTTTTCTGGTTCTCTCTTAGCCTGGTGTTATGTTTGTATGCCTTTGAGGGCTCCTGCAAGCCACTGCTGAGTGCAGAACACACAGCAAACCTAGATGGCTGCCACTGAGACAGAATAAGGAGTGAGAAGGAGCATGTGGTGCGGTCTGTAAGTCGCCCTGGGTGTGGGTGTCTCTTCTGGGGTATAAATAATTCAGCCACTTCAAAACAAATGAAGGTTCTGTGTCCAGCATTCATAACCGATTGGAGAAAGTGTGGACTAGTCTGCATCACCATGGCAACATCGGCACTGCTTTCACGACCGACTAGTCTCCATGATGAGGGTGTCGTAACAGCAGATGATGCGGTTTTGAATCTGTACGGTGTGCGGCATTACAGTGTAAGTCACTTTGAATAAAAATGGTTTGCTAATCAAATATTATGTCAGTATTCTACGCTTGGAAAGTGACTCACAGCAGAAGTAGAATGGTGACTTTGCGCTTACCTTGCTTTCTTCAAACCTCATAGTGTTTAGGTATTTTACTGGAAAAGTACTAAAGTAGCCCCTCTTCTGGGACTTGAAACAGCAGCTTTTCTTTACAAGTCGGCAGCCTTTTCCTGCCGCTGGCGCACACCTTCAGCCCGCTCCTGGACGTCCTCAGAGAGTACCTTGCTTTGAGCTCTGCTGCTTCCCAGCTGAGCCGTGTTGGATGGGGAGGCCTGGCAGAGATGTTTGCAGTCAGGGGGGTGCTGTTTCTTCCTCTGAAGTCTGTTTTAATGAGTGACCTGGGACCCTGGGCCAGCAGCTGGGGGCCCAACTTAGGCTTCCTGCTCAAGTTTCTTCCAGTAAACCTTTGGGTTGTCTTGGTGGCTCGGTCCCAGGCCTGCCCTCTGTGGTCCGGGCTGTGGATAGAGGTAACTCGGGGAGATCCCAGGACCCTCCTCCTCCGCCCATATGGTTCTCCTGTGGAACTTGGACAGTAGTGATCGACACATGCCGCTGGGATTGTGCCTGCAGCTTGTATGAAGGAGTACTAAAGCGAGGCTTTGGCCATAATGAAGATCACGTGGTGGCTAGTTCAGCCAACTCAACACGGTGCCAGTATGGATGCTGAGCCAGGGGGCTGGGAAATTGCATTTGTTCCCAGTCATGCTTTTTGGGAACCCAAGACACATTTCTGAGACAAAGACTTTGAGTGACTTAATCAGGTATCTTAATTGCCAGTGTGGTTAAAGGTGACTTTTAGATATAACCTGCAGCTGAGGACTGTTGGGACAATTAAATAAACAAATTACCTTTAATTATGCTTACCCTGTAGTAGTATTAGCATACAAACTTGGCTGGACAGAGGCTTGAATTGATTTTAGCAGAAATCCTCTCTTCCAAAGAGCTGTGGATCTAAATCTAGATGCATATCTTCCATGATCTGGAAGCATAGGATACTAGGCAGGAGAAACCTTGGACAGGATTCCAGTCCATCTCAGGACAATTGGGACGTCTCAGTGAGTGACCGATGGGCATCCGTGGTGTCCTTCACTGCTTAGCTTCCCTCTGATCCTTAAGTATAAAGTCACAAGGCAGCTCTTTTGTGGGCTGTGTGGTAATCATTAGCTGAGTCCGGAAGGGTCAGATTTCTTTTTGTGGAAGAGGTTATAACACCATGTGTTATTGTAGTGAAAGTTAAAACCACCTCCCCTCTCAGTGTCGGCCGCCGTCAACAGGAGCAGCTGAATTGCACATGACCCTGTCCCTCATCCTCTTCAGGACGTGCTCCTCAGCGCCACCCTAAGAAGCATGGGCGAGAAGGCAAGAGGGTGTTTCCCCACAGCATTAGGGCAGTTCTCCTCAAGGACTACATAGTGAGCGATTGCATCTTTGCGTCTATATATCAACCAACTGGAAAGTGAGGATAAGTTCAGGCCCCAGGCTTGGGACACCCTAGATGGGTAAGAGCAGGGAAACCAAATCAGAGGACCGTCGGCCTGCAGCATCTTTCACTGCTTTGGCTTAGATCACATCTCTTAGATGCACCTGTCAGGATCCAGTTCTCTTGTTAGTTTGCTCTCCATGCCAGCAGCAGCGTAATGGTCCTCCTTCTCAGTCTCCTGGCACCAAGCGCTGATTCCCAATACGCTGTGTTTGCGTTTTTGGGTGACATGTGCAGATGACTGGGAAATATTCAGGCTAAACAAGACATCCATTATCAAGACTCTCACAATACCGAGTTATGTGCCTAATGCCGCCGATGGCCTGTGTGAATAACGGGGACTTTTAGTGCCGTGTGTCTGTCACTGCACACTTATTGGGTGTCCAGTGTGTACGGGTAAGAGGGCAGCAGATGGGCTTTGGCCAAAAATTGCCTCACTTGCAAGTTTCTGGGAAATTCTTTTTTTTGGTCAAGAGATGATGAGTCTCCCAGACACTGGATGGGGTGACAATGAGGCTATTGCATGTTTGACTAAAGCTCCCGCTCTCGTTTGGTCACCTCAGTCAATCAGGGTAGATTAACAGCATCTTATTGATTTATACAGTCTCTGGAAAATCAATATGTATGAAAAAACATAGATGCATTTGATCATCTAATGCTTCCTGGGCTTGGCCAGTCAATGAATGTGACACAGTATAGTAAACAATTCTGTCTCCTAAGCCTGTTTATCCCAACATTCAAGGTAGATACAGCTTTATCTACTTCCATAAAACTGTGCACCGCATTTGGAAGGACTTTGAGGTGAAGACCAGTGTGTCAGGGTCACCTTTGCGCCTTTGTTCAGCACCTAGCGTGGTCTGCACAGGTAACCGGTCCCCACGGAGCCAGGCTGTCATGTTCCGGAGGGGGTGGCGTCCCACCCTGACTCCTCAGCCTTGGACCCGCCCCCTGCTGCTGCACATAGCTGGGCCAGTGGGTGTAAAAATAGCTGAGGTCCAGAGCCTGGATTAGCGACAGGCGTAGTTTTGTGGCAGCGGTGTGGAGCAGAGGATCCCAGTCTGTGACTGGGGGCGGCTTCGCGCCGTTTGGACCGCCGCAGGGGCGGCACGAAAGACGTGTGCTGCTCGGGACCGACTTGGGCCCACCCAGCTTGTCCTGAGCCATCAACATGGGCAATGCGGTGACCTGCAAGATGTGCCGCTCTGAGCAGGGAAAGCGGCCCGGCGGCATGGAGTCCAGCGAATTCGACCCTGACTGCTACGGCTCTGATGACTTCTGGGACCTCCAGGCACTGGTAGGGCCATGCCCTGCAGGTTCTGCTAGAGTTGAAAACCATGGGCTCCAGAAGGGTTGGGACTTGCAGGTTCTGGTAGGGTCGAGACTAGTAGGTTCGAGTAGGACTGGAACCTATGGATTCTGGTAGGGCTGGGACCTGCAGGTTGTGGTAGCACTAGGGAATGTCTGAGTTCTGTGGCTCCGTACCCTCTGACATGCCGGCATTTTCCCGTGCGTGAGGCCAGAATGCTGTATCCCCTTATTTTGTTGTGCATCTCCCAGTCATGGTGTCCCTAAGGGTCACGTGACCCACCTAGTCCACACGGTTCAACAGACACTCGTGTTATTTTGGGCCAAATATGATCCGGCGGCTCCTGAAACCCGTTGTTGACATGGAGAGTGGGTCTCCTGTTGCGAGACATTTGAGAAATCCTGGAGTCACCTGTCTTGCTGTTATGAAACTGAAAATTCAGCTACAGCAGCCGCTGTCCCAGGCAGGGAGCTGCTGTTAGACCCTTGTTGAGGGTTCTTACCCTGCAGTGTTAGGGTTGGAATTGGAGCTACTCTAAGCTGTTAGTTGGTCAGCAGAGAAATGGTTAAACTGTGGTTTGTAATAATGTTTGATGTGTC
This sequence comes from Mormyrus iriodes, assembly GCA_011763525.2. Classification (NCBI taxonomy): domain Eukaryota; kingdom Metazoa; phylum Chordata; class Actinopteri; order Osteoglossiformes; family Mormyridae; genus Mormyrus; species Mormyrus iriodes. The sequence continues at coordinate 15,335,264 of JAAGVU020000015.1, read as the reverse complement.
CGTGGTGTTGCATTTTCATGTCTGTTTACACGCGGTGCTCCTTTTGGCTGCCTTATCAGGTGGCACAGTCCGGGCCTTTCTGGGAATGTGGCAGCATGACTGTACGAGCACCAGGAAGACCAGTGACTTCTAAATTTCCAAACGCAGAGCATCTGTGATTGTCACCTCTCTGAAAAGACCATTGAGTGTTGAAGTGGTTGGTTAATTAAGGGCTAGCTATAAGTCAGGTCAAGTAAAGATTTATGGTTATCCCAGCTATGTACAGTAAATTTTGAAACAAAATACTGTTCCTCCTGGACCAATGGAGCTACATTCATGACAGGACAGACATTATGGTGCTGAAGAATTCTGGAGTAATTTACAAAGTATGAAAGAAATCCTGTAGGATAATCAATAACTTAAGGGGAGGGGAGACAGAGGGAAGACTACTACCTATATTTACTATCCATCATATCAAACCATGATGTGATGAGCAGGTACACGACACACACTGGGAACTTACTGCATGGAAGTACTGTCATTTATAATGCTTGTTATCTTCCCTGGCATTTGTTTCTCTGGACACGCAGGCCTGTGCTGAGGTTTTTGTTAGGGTTAGGGTTAGGCATTTGGATGTGTGGGATTAGAGCTGGGTGTCGGGCAGCCTGACATACCTGGACTGGGTGACACTGTACCTGCTCCTGTGTTGTGCCATTCAGCTGATCCTTTTCCCATATAAGCTTGAAGGATGGTCATGGACTGGGCCTGAAGTGTGTGTGGAGTTATGACGGCTGTATTTAAAAGCTATGTCTCGTGTCTCATGATGTGAGTGTGTGTCAGTGAGGTGAGTGGGCAGAGGGACAGTGAGGCGAGGGGGCAGAGGAACAGTGAGGCGAGTGGGCAGAGGGACAGTGGGGCGAGTGGGCCGAGGGACAGTGAGGTGAGTGGGCATAGGGACAGTGAAGTGAGTGGGTATAGAGTTCGGGCTCTTTGGAATTTCTGCTTTGTCCCTTTTCTGATACGGCCCTCGTACCTGCTTCTGTACCCAGTTACACAAACCCCCTCCCAGGCCTGCATCTCTCTGCCCAGTGACTGCCTGGTGCCTGTCTTGCCCGGTGCCCGTCTCTGTGCCTGGCACCTGCCTAATGTTCGTCTCTGTGCCCAACACCCACATGGTATCTGTCCGTTTCCCCCAGTGCCCACCTGGTGCCTGCCTAGTACCCATTTCTGTACCTGGTGTCTGTCTCTGTGCCCCGTGCCCACCTGGTACCTGTCTTGTGTGTCAGTACACTACATGGATCGCCTTTCATTGACCCCCTGTCTTTGGGGGTTTGGTGATTTTGACTTTCTTTTGGTGTTTTTTTTTAATCGAACATTGATCATGAAGCATGATGTTTTTGTACTGGAAATGCTTTTTACGATCGCCTCATTCCTGAAAATGGTCCGATGCACTTCTCCACGTGGGCGTGGTCACATGGAAGCTGCTGTACATGGAAGTGGTGCATGCTGGGTACTCTGAGGGAACCCGTGTAGTGCCTTTTTTCCCATGTCTACTTAATGTAAAATCCCCATTATTAGTACAGATTGTATCTATTGTTACCATGGAGAGAATCATGTACTCAGAAGTCTATGGTTAGAGAACAGTGTTAATTAAGAGCTCTGTGGTGTGTTAATGAACAAAGACATGATGAAGTGGTCTGTGTGTGTGTGTGTGTGTGTGTGTGTATGTGAATGTATGTATGTATGTGTGTGTGTGTGCGTGTTTTGCATTATACACATGCTTCCTACTAACTAAGCTTTTCCCAGAAAATGGGTCTCTTTAAGAGACAGTTCTGAGCATCTGGTGCCCATTACATCCTCGCCCGGGGGCAGGACCCTGCAGCCCTAAGGCAGGTGCCCATGTATCTCAGCTGCTGTGAGAGGATGGGTGGCTGTTGCATCATGGTCCAGCTTCAGCCGAGACCATCTTTGGGTGTGTCCACAGCTTCACTGACACACGGCACGTCAGATGCCTGCAGGAAGCTCTACACTGCAATGTGCAATATTTTTCCAATCTACCCATAAATGTCATCGCTTGACCTTTTAAAAATACGCCAGTTTTAGGCTTCCCTGAATGTGTTTACCATAGTGCTTTCTGGAATGATCCAGGTATCGAAGCATGGCCAGGGGAGGAAACTGTTGGGAGTCTCCAAGGACAGAGGATGGGGCTGATAACTGCGGGAAAGCGCGGGGGGGGCTCCATCACATGTCTCCATGATGACGGGTTCAGCCAAGGATGGCTTCTGGCCGCCTGGCTCAACATGCCGCAGTGTATTATTTACAAGTCCTTGTTGCGCCCTAACCTTGGGAAGTCATCTTCAAGGTGGCAGGGTGGAGCTCCACATTCTGTCCCATGCACCTCAGGCGTGTGATCAGTCTCAGGATCTGTGCTCAGGGATGAGTCGTGTCTCGCATCCAGATATTGAGTGAGCTATCTCGTTCTTCTGTCTGCTAGCAAATTCACCCAGGAGTGAGATGTGTTCTTTGAGGAAAAAATTCTTTAAAAACTAGTGAAAGGGAATCTCATGGACGCCATTTCCCGTTTTTACGACTTACGTCCTTGCCCCACCATGATTTCCCCATGTTGGGGGTGGTGGGTGGGGGGGGGCGGGTACCTAGGGGTAGATCTTTGACTAGGTGGTCAGAGTCCCATTAAGGAGTTGATAGCATTCCACAGGGCTTGATGTGTAACCAGAAGTATTGAGTGAAATCCAACTGTATGTAGTGGGTTAGGAGGTGTAATTAACAGTAGTAATGTACTTTTACTGAAGTACCCGCTTGAAGTAATTAAGCATGAGTGGCTTTATTTTTATGCCTCTCAGTGGGTTTTATGCCTCTCAGTGGGGCTGGCTTGATGGCACAGGGAAGGCCGTCTCTGGGTGCCCGTAAGTCTCACATTCCACAAATAACTTGAGGGAAAACAAAATATTTTGTGGTGAGGGCGAGGTGCCCACCTTGGGGCTTGAGATCATTGCGGGACAAACTTCATTCCGAAAACTGGGGAGCTATTCACGTGGGACGCTTCCAAAACAAAGGGACATTTTTCCCCACGTTTTGCATGAGTTCGTTTTTATGAGTTTTGTGTTGTCATAAATGTATTAATTCATTTTATATGTTAATAAAACGAGCTTTTGCATAATGAAGTCGGCAAGTCAAGGCGGAGGTGTGGCCAGGACAATCCGGCTAGTGTCTCGTTCCAAAACACGCAGAGTTCTCCCGGCTCCTCTGAGGGCAGACAGGCGGTCTGACGGCATGATGCCCCTCTTGGGGGTGGGGGTTGTAATGTGTGGAGAACGCTGTGTGCTTTATTACTAAAAGCAGGCTGTCAGGAACTGAGGGGGGATTACACCCATCTCATATATTTAAACAGGATCGTGTCCCCCTGGGTCTGTGATGTGCGTGGGGGGGGGTCCACGTGCTGTGGGTGTGGGCGTGGTGGCTTGTGGAGGTGCAAATTGGATCCTGACTCATCACATGTTACATCTGGCCCCTGTGTCCCCATGTGAGTCTGCTATGAAGCATGGATACGTCCGTGTGCCGCTGTGCTTTTAGCGCTGTACATTTACTTGTGAGGTCACAGCCGCACACTTCGTTAGGTACTTGTGACAGGCAAGCAGATGGCTGTTCCCCATGCTGATCTGGGAGGTGAGCCGTGATCAGCTCCTCTGCTTGGCGGCTGTGTAAATACGCAGCCAGGAGGCTAAATGCTGAGGCGTGTGAATGACGTGCATGAACGGGGTTTCCCCGCAGGGCTTGTGTCTTTCTCAGAGCCCGCCTCTTCCATCCTCATTGTAGCCTGGGAACTCTTCGGCTGGCTACGCCCACTCGAGGTGCAATGCAGAGCTCGATTCAGCCTCCTGCTGCCTCCTTTCCAGCTCTTTACAGCTCTCTCTGCATCTCTGTGTGTTTTCCTGTGCTGCTTGTCATGTCATGCCTGAACGTAGAGAGGGCTGCTTTCAATCAGTGATATTGCGGATCATTACGTAAGGTCTGAGTGCAGTACAGACTGCTCTTAATCAGTGGTACTGCAGTATTGTTATGTAAGGTCTGGGGGCAGTACAAACTGCCCTCGATCAGTAGAACTACCGATCGTTTAGTCAGGCCTTGACAGATATACTCTGTTTCCGAGCGGTCTCCTGGCAGGTCTGTCAGGTTCCTCTTCTGGGTACTTTGTGCAGTAATGACAAAGGCGGGTTGTACAGAGACTCTGAGTGGAGTGAAGCTGACTAACCTCCGAAGTTTCTGAAATACAGTGTTCATGCTCATCATGGATGATCTGCAGGTCCTCAAAGTGTGGTGTGTGGAGATGGAGAGACAGGGGGGTGATGTAACTCACCTTTTAGGGTGTCACACCAAACCTGTGTGTGTGTGTGTGTGTGTGTGTGTGTGTATGTTATGTTTATATGTGAGTTATGTATATATTTCATTGTGGCGACAAAATGTTCCCACAGTGTGATAAAAACCTATTATTTTGATGACATGGGGACCATTTTTTCAGTGAAAAACTTAGTTTTAAGACTGTATTCAAAAAACTAAAAATACTAAAAGTCTTGAACTTTGTTTGGTTTCTCATGGTTGAGGTTAGGTCTGGGTAGGGGTTAAGGTTGTCATTGTTGGGATTAAGGTTTTTACCATAGAAATTGAATAGACGGTCCCCACAAGGAAATGGATACAAACGTGTGTGTGTGTGTGTGTGTGAGACAGAGATACATTTTGACTGGAGCCCAGTTTGGGCTGCTGTGACCGGGCCATGACCCTCTCCTGGCTCCAGTCCTAGCCTCAGATGGTGGCACCCTGTTTGGGTTCCTTCTTGACAGTGGGCGTCATTCCCGACCTGCTGGGCCACCAGCCTGCTGGACACCCACCCTGGCTAGGCCTCTGAGGGCTGGGCTTAACCACCAAGGACCGGGCCTCCGTGGGTGGGGCTTAACCACCACGGACCGGGGCTCTGTGGGTGGGGCTTAACCACCAGGAACTGGGACTGCCACTCTG
>JAAGVU020000015.1:15302094-15321021 GCA_011763525.2 Mormyrus iriodes | reverse complement strand
GTAGTACATGTTTGCGGAGTGTGTTGGGCCAGATTAATCGAGTGTGAGAAAGTGCAAGAGAACTGGGCGGTTGGGGGGTTGGGCCAATGGCACGGACGGGGAGGGGGGGGGGGAGGGGGGGGGGGGAATGCAGGGGGAGGGGGGCAAACTGTATGTTTAAAAAACACCCCCCCCCCCCCCCCCCCCCCCAGCAGCCTGCCTCTCTGTTTATCTGACTGGCTCTAGCTGGGTTAACCCCGCCCCCTTTTCCCACCTCCCTGTTCCCATGGCAACCCGCATGAGCTGTGCTCTCGGTGTTGCTGCCCTCCCCCAGCGTTTTAAGACTGCAGCATGGTGCTCCCCCCCTCCCCCGGTTGTAACGGGCTGTGCGTGTACCTGGCTCTGCCTCCTCCCTGTATGCATGCATGTGGGGGGAGGGGCGGGGTGCTCAGGGCCGTGGGGGGGCCGGGGTGGGCTCTAACTCGAGTGGGGTGCTACAGGAGTGGGCCTGTCTTCCCAGCACAGCGTGATCCACACACTGATCTTCACCCTCGAGTGGCAGCACTTGAAATACTGAAGTATTGGGTTTCGCTCTTCAGTTACTCAGGTCTAGACACAAGGAAATAAGTCAGTATTTGCATAATTGTTTCTGATATATTTGTAGTACATCTATATCTAACTAAACTTAGTTATCTACTGCCACTTGTTGAAAGCCAATGCTTTGCTTGTTATAAAAAAATAACGAATAAACCACCTAGATTCCTATCACTGTGTGAGTTTATATATCGCTGGTGATGGCGATAAAAATATTAAGAATAAATTGTTTTTGATTGAAACCTTTTCTGAAGGCGGTAGTGATGTGTTCCTGGTCAGGTACTTGATTGCAGGGCCTTGCTGTGTGCATCTGGCTGGAGGATGCTCCCCCTTCCCTCACTGCGAAAAGCACGCCACCCTAGGAGCCCCATGGACCGGTATGGGGGGGATGTTTTCCGGTGTGTCACGTGGCATAACTAAGCTCTCCCCCTTCTCATTGCTGCTCGAGCAGATGATGGTCAATAGGACTACTGAGGTACATACTCTTAAATCCGGCCTCCACGTCCGCCGTGTCCATCCCATAGCTGCATGCCGGCTCGTCACCAGTGGCCCCGGGCCGCTTCCTGTGTCCTCCATCGTGTCCGCCTGCATGGCCTGCCCGTCCCTCCGCTGCTCGCTTGCACGCCTGCCGCCCTGCGCCATCTCATGGCGCCCGCGCTGTGTCTTCGCACGTCTCTCACGGTGGCACGTCTCTGTCCGTTGCTCCATCATGAATGTTCACGTTGGCTTCCTGCAGTTTTATTGATGTCGCTGGCGTTCCTCGGCTCCGTAAAAGCGAGGTCCGCCTCAGTGAGCTTTGCAGTCCCACCAGATCGTCTAATCACAGCCTGAAATGGGCCTGTAAATGTGATGAACGCTTTTCAAGTAGCATTTACACTTCAGATAAGGGCTCATAGCAAAGGATCATGGGAAATGCCAGAAGAACCACATCTGTTTTGTTTGCCTTTTCATTCTAGTTTTCATTTGCTGTGTGTCTCTACAGACCACATGGCGTGTTACATACCTCTGAGGCTGAGAAGGATCATGGGAAATGCCCCGAACAAGTGCATGTTCCTGTTCTCGTCTTTCGTCTGTTTTTGTTTAAACTTTTATTCTAGTTTTCATTTACTGTTAAGCGTGCCGCGTCTCCGCAGCCTCAGAGGCGAACAAAGGGACGTGTGCAGTGATGGAAACGATTAACCGGGGTGCAGGGAAGACGAGCAAACATACATCAATAAAACTAACAGGAGCAAAATAGAAAGTCTTTCTCAGTAGAAAAGGCAGAGCTCTCTAAATGCGTAATTACGATCTCTTAATTAGTAATTTCAAGGTTGCCATTTAAATCCTGACTGAACATTCATTACATATATTTATATACGATTGTTAATGCAGTTATATATAAATATATAATGACAATGTAACAGATGATTATATGATTGATCCTCTCTAATTACTGTATAATGTAGGTGTTGATCGTAACCGGCTTATACACAGAAAGACGGGTTAGTAACCATGAACAGCCCGGTCAAGTCGTGTTTCAGTCTGCCTTTGACACTCCTCTAGAGAGCATGCAGTGTTGCCCTACTTTACTATTAATATGTACCTTGAGTCATATCATGGTCACAGTATTCTTCACATTTTTGTAAACGATGTTTTCATATTAAATCGGACCGTGTCTGTCAGAATGGAAAGGTAAGGAAAACATATTTTCCCTAAACTGCTCTGATATATTTCTATATGTTGTTATAAAGCTAACCTGATAACTGATTGATATGACATTTAGTGAAATAGTGCACTTTTTTGTGTTGGTTGACTGGTTACTTGGACGTCTTTCTGTCCCCACCTCCCCCTCCCCATGTTCGTATTAACCGATCTTACACCTCCCCCCTCCCCGATGTTAGTACTGATTCATCCTGGTCTTGTCTCGTCTCTCCGTGTTGAGTAATTGTATAGAATGGGTGTTACTTTTTTTCCTCTGATTGTAGGTTTACAGTCTGTTGCATGGTGGTGTCTGTATCTGCCATGTCTGTGTGTGTGAGCGTGAGTGCGCGTGTCCACTTCCTGTCCCTCCTCGAGTCTCTAAGCGCTGGCATCCAGAAGACTGCTTTCCTTTGCCTTCCCATTTGCGGTCTGTGATGCTCCACACGAGTGCTGCATGCGGGGGGGGGGGGGGGTGTCACCGGCTGCTGATTGGCTGCTGCGAGGGCGGGGCCTCTTCTAACTGTGCCGCCCCCCCCATCCTGTGTGTTACAGAGCGGGTTCACCCCGCTGCACATCGCCGCTCACTACGGCAACGTCAACGTGGCCACGCTACTGCTGAACCGAGGGGCCGCCGTCGACTTCACCGCCCGGGTGCGTCTCTCCCCATGCCCGTCCTCCTCAGCCCCCTCTGCTCCCCCACCAGGGTTACGTCATCATTAACACCAACAAAAACTATAAGAAAACAATTTCATAAACTGAAATAAAACAAGATGACAAAATAAAATAAAAAATCACAACTAAACGACAAGTGTAAATATTGCTTCTGTAACTAACTGAAATAAAATAAAAGTGAATGTCAAACAGCTTCACTTAACTTTTTAAAATACTATTGAGCTACTACTGCAATGACTTGTTTATCTTTAATTACCATTAATAATAGCTGGAACATGTTGTGCCCATTTTGAGGCTATTAGCACGTGTTTTGTACCATTTTTTCATGTAGGATTCTCTAAAGATCACACTCAAAAAATGGCCCTACAACATTTGCTCTGTCTCTGCAAATAAAATTGTTGAAACTTACTGAAACTAAAACATGTAAAAACTAAATAGAAACACATCCTTAAAATAAAACTATTAAAAACTAATAAAACCGCTCTGAAAACTAACTGGATTTTAAATGAAAATTGAAAATAAAAACAAAATAAAAAAATTCACACTATAATAACACTGCCCCCTGCTGGTTGTCCTTGCCTTAGAGGCTGCCTCCATTCGAGGCTCAACATCCTTCCCCTTATGTGCTGTCTGTACTGATCTTAACATCACTCGTGTTACTCCTTTGGGTGCCTCGTCAGACAGACCAATTCGCATGGGGGGTTGAGGGGGTGGGGGTGGGAAATGTAATACGGTCACTTTGCTTAGGTGACTTCTAGAACTGCATCATCATTGAAAGTTTGCTGGTTTTTGGGGCGGAATCAGCTGCCGGTCGCGGTGACAGCGGGGAGTTCAGCTCGAGCGCCGCGGGTTGGTGGTTTTGTCGGCCCTGTCAGGGGTCCAGTTTGCTTGGTTCTGCGCTCCAGGGGTCTGTGCCTCCCGCCACCCTCGCTTACTCCCCTGCAGGGCAGCCTGGCAGGGTGCCACGTTTCACTTTTCTCCTCTATCTCATGCCGTTTGCATATACAGCCTCGCCGCTGAGTCACACTGGGTAGCCACCCCCATGCTGAGCTTCTCTGCTGATTCAGCATCACGCCCCCGCCACCAGCGTTTGTCACCGGGGGCCACCCTGGCTGCCACGGCCGTTGTCCCGTACGGCAGTTTTCACTGCAAATGCAGCAATGCTGTGCAGCTTCGTGAGCAAAATGCCAGACGATGGAGTCCTAAGTGCCCCCAGAGATCATCCGAGAGATCAGATTTTAATTATGCTCAGTAACGGTACACAGGAGCTCAATGAACAATTTTTAGTGCTAAATTTGTGGGCTTTGTAGTTCTTCCATCTAGAAGTGCAAAGCTAGAGGTTTGCCCACTAACAGCCAGGCAGATGGTTTTCTACTCACACGTCCAGAAGTGTAACTTGCCGTGTGGATCTCTCTCAGACCGCAATATTCTGCCTGGTTTAAGCTTACAGGCACAGAAAGCCTTTTGTTTGTTCTGCTTTATCCCGTCCTGTTCTCTCCTGGGGTAACTTCGGGGTTGTCCACACCCATTTGGTTTGGCCTTACTGGGATGATAATGGGAATGAACTGGGCTTGCCATGAGTGTGGATCTTTAACACGGTGTGTTGTGTAGCTTTCTGTGGTTGTGATAGCAGTTATGACCCCCCCACAGAACGGGATCACCCCCCTGCACGTGGCCTCCAAACGAGGAAATGCCAACATGGTGCGCCTCCTACTGGACCGAGGAGCCCAGATCGACGCCAAAACCCGGGTGAGTGCCCCTGGCGGTTTTCCAGAATAATGGGAGGGCCATGAGCTTTCCCAAGGATTTGCATTCTATGTGTGAGACATGTTGGTCAGCAGGAATCAGCATGTCACGTGTAACAATCCCTGCTAAGGGCTTTGAACACATACCCATGTGGCTTGCTGTGCTCTGTGCTCATCTTAGCTGCCTTCTGATTTCTGTGTGCGTGTGTCTTTCTTCTTGCCAGGATGGCCTTACCCCGCTGCACTGTGCGGCCCGCAGTGGGCACGACCCGGCTGTGGAGCTGCTCCTGGAAAGAGGGGCACCCATGCTGGCCAGGACCAAGGTACCGGGGCACCCTGCCAGGGTGCCCACATACATGCTATGCAGTGTACATTTAGCCCCCAATGTAGTATGCTGTTAGGGTGCAGTGTACATTTATCCTATATCCTAAATCAGCTATACAGTGTAGTGTTCAGTGTGTAGTACAGTGAACATTTATCCTACAGGGTAGCATGCAGTGTAGGGTACAGCGTACATTTAGCGTGCAGTGTGTGGTATGGTGTACATATATCCTACAGTGTAGCTTGCAGAGCAGGGTATAGTGTACACTTATCCTACAGTGTAGCGTGCAGTGTGTGGTATAGTGTACACTTATCCTACAGTGTAGCGTGCAGTGTAGGGTGCAGTATACATTTAGCATGCAGTATGCAGTTTTCCGTCCTCTTTGTAGCTTGTTGTTGACTTTCACTGGCCTGGATTCTCTTCTTCCCTTCCCCCGCAGAACGGGCTGTCTCCCCTGCACATGGCAGCGCAGGGTGACCATGTTGAGTGCGTCAAGCACCTGTTGCAGCACAAGGCGCCCGTAGATGACGTCACGCTGGACTACCTGACGGCGCTGCACGTGGCAGCACACTGTGGCCACTACCGCGTCACCAAGCTGCTGCTGGACAAGCGAGCCAACCCCAACGCCCGTGCTCTGGTACGTCTGCCTGGCCAGAGGGGGATTTACATCAAACCTTTACACCGGTGAACTAATGACTGTGTATCCTGTTAAACGGGAGTCACAGTAGCCTGCAGGAAACCTGGGTGTATTTCCATCTTAAACATCATGTTTGACTTAATAATAGTAGTTCTTCTTCTTAGGCTAGCTCGAGTTTTTTTGCAGCTGTCTTTTTAGGCAGTTGAGAGTGGTCAAAGTCAGAGTCTGTTGGATTTGCGTGGATAAGGATTTGAGCCACTAGCCTTAGCCCTGCTGTAGAGTGACAAGCAGCCTTAACTCGTCACATTATCTTTGACAGGATAAATCATGAAAATCAGTGCAGTATTGTTTGAGGAACATTTCAGCCGCTGGGGTCAGTGGTGATGCATCCATACTTGATTTCCCGTTGGAATGGGTGTTGGTGCAGGTTAGAATCACACCCTGTGGTCACCCCAGGTTTATGGAATGTACTGGAAAAGGTCGCTGATAGGTGGATCTGTCTGATGGTGACTGTGCCCTCCGACACAGAACGGCTTCACCCCCCTGCACATCGCCTGTAAGAAGAATCGTGTGAAGGTGATGGAGCTGCTGGTAAAATATGGAGCCTCCATCCAGGCTATCACAGAGGTATGACAGCCCTGCCCAGGGAGGGGGTCTGGAAGCGTGGTTCTGTTGACGGTGACATGCTGCTGTCTCCTGCAGTCGGGCCTCACCCCCATCCATGTGGCAGCTTTCATGGGCCACCTGAACATTGTCCTGCTGCTGCTGCAGAACGGAGCCTCGCCGGACGTTAGCAACATCGTGAGTCGTTAGCATCGTTGCCGCTCGTTGGTTGGGCAAGAAGCTGTTTCACACACACACATGTGGGGCTCTAATGTGTGTGTGAGTGAGCCACTGTGTCAAATGTGGATAACACAGTATTCACTGTGTGTGTGTGTGTGTGCGCATCATGTACATGAGGGGTTGCTAACTGTGTGTATTTGTAGCGTGGTGAGACAGCACTGCACATGGCAGCTCGGGCCGGACAGGTGGAGGTGGTCCGGTGTCTCCTGAGGAATGGAGCGTTGGTGGATGCCAGGGCCAGGGTGAGCAGACCAGCGTGCTACACTCACATGTGCTGCACATGCTGCATGCTAAATGTGACATGCCACACTCTCTAATGCTGCATGCTAAATGTGATATGCTACAGTCTCTAATGCTACATGCTAAATGCCATATGCTACAGTCTCTAATGCTACATGCTAAATGCCATATGCTACAGTCTCGAATGCCACATTCCAAATGTGATATGCTAGTCTAATGCTACATGCTAAATGTGATATGCTACAGTCTCTAATGCTACATGCTAAATGTGATATGCTACTGTCTCTAATGCTGCATGCTAAATGTCATATGCTATAGTCGCTAATGCTACATGTTAAATGTCATATACTATAGTCTCTAATGCTGCGTGCTGAATGTGATATGCTACACACTGTAATGCTACATGCTAAATGTCATATGCTACAATCTCTAATGCTACATGCTAAATGTGACATGTTGCAGTGTCTCATGCAGATCCACAATGAAATGATGTTCTATCATAGACACAGGTAGACAGTTTTCTGTCAAAAGATCACTCCTATGGCATGGTGTGGCAGTAAAATCATCAACCTGTGGAATCTTCCAGAAAGCAGTTTACATCTATCAGGGGATGCTAGTGTTCACAGAATGTTTCGAACAAGGTGTCCTACTGACAATGCCAGAATCCTCAGATGTTTAACAGGACCTGTACCGTCTGCCCCCCCAGGAGGACCAGACCCCCCTGCACATTGCCTCCCGCCTGGGCAAGACGGAGATCGTGCAGCTACTGCTCCAGCACATGGCCCACCCAGACGCAGCCACCTCCAACGGCTACACGCCTATGCACATCTCTGCTCGTGAGGGCCAAGTGGATGTGGCCGCTGTGCTGCTGGAGGCGGGGGCCTCCCACTCGCTAGCCACCAAGGTGACGACCGCTCCACGGTCTTTACCCCTGTTTGTCGTACCCTTTCACCAACTGTGTCACGGTGTATACCACATGTCAGCTGGAGGGGTGCTGTGGTTGAAGACCCTCTCCACTACTATTGGTCTATTCCTCTCTCACTTCCTCCTTATCTGGGCCTGTTTAGATCCCACCTTGTCATGGACCTTCACCACATGACAGAAAAGCATCTGTGCAGGTCGACCTTGCCGCCCTCTACCGTGTCCTGCTGTTGTACCTTTGGGTGTTTTGTATAATCTGCGGCTGTCTAAACTTGCTAGAGCCACTTGGGTGTGTACATCTCTTTGGAAGAAAGAATCCTGTATTTTTTACATGCATTTTTGCTGGTTGCCTCTTTGGCTGCCAACCTCAAACTAAAGAGCCATTTTTCCTCCTTGTTAATTGAAGAGCCATTTTCTCTTCTTATACGTCTCTGCTCAGACTTCTCTGTAAGGCTCAGGACTGTGGATAAGGTGTGTCCCCTGCCTTCTGTGATACCGCGCTTCAAAATGGCGTCCAGCAGTCCCGTAATGATTTTATGCTGGCCGCGCCTCCGCTCTTGGGCATTTATGACGTACACAGATCTGCTGACCATCCTGACCAGCATGAATGATGCCCCAGCACAGATGTTTCATGGAGAGTTTGTCCTAGAGAGTGCAGGCAAAAATAGACCACGCTTTCTCTGTCTTGTTTAAGGAGAACGTGTGTGGAATGAGAAATATTTATGTCTGTCTTTCCTGAGCATACTTTAGAGACACTCCCTGCACTCCACTCCTTGCCTTCCAACAAATAAGAACCATAAATCCTCTTTATTGCATTTCCAGGTTTGCCTTTCTCCAGCTGCCTTCTTAAAGCTCAGTGCTCTTTGTGGTATTGTAGCATTTTTCTACATGCTCTTAGCCATCAATAAAAAAATCGGGGCCTGGGAAGACATCGATCCCATGACATTGTGGACCGCCTCTCTGTCCTTTAAACATGGCACTGGACCAGACAGCTCGAGGGAGCTGTGCAGGGTGTAAACACAGCTGAATGTCACCCCCTGCTGGTGAGAAGAAATACAATCGCAGCGTGCTCACTGGCAAGGGGGCACTGATTAGTTTTGCTTAGATGGTTATTAAATTGCTCCTTGTGAGACTCATTGATGTTTTCCTGACATATTTAGGAAAGCCAGCAAACAGGATGGTGTTTTTTTTTGATTACCTTGATGACCGTTAACTCCAGTCAGTGTTAACCACTCTCACTGTTAACTCCAGTCAGTGTTAACCTCTGTCAGTGTAAACTACTGTCCGTAACCCGGATCTGCTTTCTCCCGTCTCCTCACAGAAAGGCTTCACCCCTCTGCACGTGGCCGCAAAGTATGGTAGCCTGGATGTGGCCAAACTTCTCCTGCAGCGCCGGGCCCCGCCAGACTCCTCCGGGAAGGTGAGGGCCACATTTCTGCAGCTGTATGGACCAGATGCATACAGATGCTCATTCAGCCCATACACGTTCTGTGCATGAATGTGCAACTAAAAAGCTTATTGGTGTTTTCATATCGAGGCTATGTTGACCGCAAGAATACCGGTAAGACGTGTTTATTTAAATCTAAGAAATCCTAATTATGCAAATCCTTTATTTTGAGCCTTTTATTAATAATAATAATAATTAATAATGATGATAAACCAGTCACAGCGGCTGCTCTTTTTCTTCCTTGATGAGGATCCACACAGCAGACTCTCAGCAGCTTGCCCTTCATGTTAAGCCCTAACCATTTTTAATGTGCTCTTAATTTTAACCATAATGCTGCTTTCTCTCCCGCACCGGCTGCTCACCTACGGCCCATTAACTCCCCCTCTCTGCGCTGACGCCCCCCCCCCCCACAGAACGGCCTCACGCCACTCCATGTCGCTGCTCATTACGATAACCAGAAGGTGGCGCTCCTGCTTTTGGACAAAGGGGCTTCCCCTCACGCCACAGCCAAGGTGAGACGTGCATGCAGCCTGCCGGCCCCTGTCCCGCCCACCATGGCAGCAGGCCTCCAAACATCCTACAAACCAACAGAAAACAGCCTCTTCTCAGATTAATCTGCTACTGTGTCCACAGCCCCCTTCCCCCAGAGTCTGGAGGTTTCCGTCTCAGGCCTTTGGTGTAATAAGAACCCTGTTTGTGACGTGTGGATGCCCACTCCCCCCGCAGTAATGGCTCACTTTTGTCCAGCATGGCACAAAGGATAGCGTATTAAACGTTCCCTTGAAGAAACAGCTTTTGTTAACTCCTGGCTTGAATGGCTCCCCCGCCAGCATTTGCCTCTGTGTCGTTATGCCCCACCCGTTCTCACACCCTCCCTCTCACGTGCCCCCCCGCCTCACCCCCAGAACGGATACACTCCCCTGCACATCGCCGCCAAGAAGAACCAGATGGACATCGCCAGCACTCTGTTGAACTACGGTGCCCAGACCAACATCCTGACCAAGCAGGGCGTCACCCCCCTGCACCTGGCCGCCCAAGAGGGTCATGGTGATATGACTGACTTGCTGCTGCAGAAGGGCACCGGCGTCAACGTGGCCACAAAGGTGGGCATCTGTCACATGACCTTGTTATATGACATCACGTGATCTCGGCACATTTCTATTTTCCAAGGTTTCCTGAGCTGACAAGTTTAAATATTTTTGGAAATCAATTTACAATTTATTGAGTTATTTAATAGACTTAACATGAGCTCTTATTGGTCGACAAGTGTAATTTTAAACAAAGGTATCAGTGTACAGGAGAGTTTACAGCTCTTGCTTTGAATGAAGCCCATTTCATTTTACAGAGGTTTCATGCATGTGTCCGGTAGCAGCTCCTCTCCTCCTCAGAGATGGATGGGTTAGTCATCACCGGATGGCTGATTAGATGAGAGGGGATCACCACTTCAGAGTGGTCCCTCATGTCAGGGTTAGAAGTTGTTTATGAACAGAGCAATATTTCTCAACACAGTCCTTGAGGACCACCCAGACAGTCCACACTTCAGCTCTCTCCCATCTCCCAGCCAATCAAGAACACCGAATACCTGGTACAGGTGTGTTGGAAGCTGGGAAGAAGCTAAAATATGGACTGTCTGGGGGTGGGGTCCCTGAGGACTGGGTTGAAAAACACTGCTTTAGACAGATACAGAGTAGATCTCCCTGGACCTGTTGACGCCTTGCTCTGCTTCCTCCGCACAGAGTGGTCTGACATCCCTCCATCTCGCAGCCCAGGAGGATAAGGTGAACGTGGCTGAAATCCTGGCTAAGCACGGGGCGAACCTGGACCAGCAGACCAAGGTGAAAGTCACCTGATACTGATTGCCAATCCCAAGCATTATGTCCACTAAGCTGCATTTTGTAGGGTGCCGAGGTGATGCCTTGATCATGATGAGCGTTTTCTCTTGCAGCTGGGATACACTCCGCTCATCGTGGCATGTCACTATGGAAACGCCAAGATGGTGAACTTCCTGCTGCAGCAGGGAGCCAATGTCAATGCCAAGACCAAGGTAAATGTGCACCTGGCCTCTGAACCCTGTGCATGAACCACAGAATGATTACGGTAACTGTCTGAGGTACCTTACATTTGCACAATGCTGATCATTATCAAATAAGGAGGTCTGATCGCATTACTTATGTAATATGGAATCTCATGGAATCCTAACAGTTAGCATTTGGTCCTTTATGAATACTGGATGCTGACTCAGGCCTGGGGGAGGGGGGGCTACTCTCTCGGGTACTTCCTGATGTTTCCAGATGTTTGGCGATCAGCTTAAATGGTCTGCTCAGAAGGCTGGCCATTTTTCTGGGGTTTGTGGGTAAAATCCAGGTGGTGTGTCTTGGTGACCTGAACCTAGATTGAGGGGACGGCCTGAGAAAAGACACTGGACCACTATGGGAAGACAAGGCTGGCCGCTAGGGGTGAAATGTGGGACTGATACTCTATCCCCCTCTCGTCTCCACAGAACGGTTACACCCCCCTGCACCAGGCTGCTCAGCAGGGAAACACTCACATCATTAATGTCCTGCTTCAGCACGGGGCCAAGCCCAACACGACCACCATGGTGAGTGACCGGCCCAGCCGTGGTCACAGTTACTGACTGTACACACACAGAGTCACCCAGTGACTATACACAGACACACACTCCATACACACCCATATACATCCTCACTTATGCACATGTACACATACATGCATATACTATATATGTTTATATATGTGTACATGTTTAACGGCACATGCCATGCTCTGTAACACACACACACGTATGTTAGACCGCACACGTGTGGTGATAGTACTTCCTGATCTGGACCCGGGTGTGACAGATCCCCTTGTTTTCACGATCCCCCCAGAATGGCAACACGGCCCTGGCCATCGCCCGACGCCTGGGCTACATCTCAGTGGTGGACACGCTGAAGGTCGTCACCGAGGAGATCATCACCACGACAACCGTAAGTGCAGCTGCCTGAATGACCATAGGATGTGTATCACCGTGCATCTAAAGCTGACTGGTGCCCCACCTGTCAAAGCCCTTTGTCGCTTAAGCAAATTTTTATATATTGTTGCTCTTTTAATTCTATTTGGCAAATGTTTTTTCCAGTCAGTACTTTGTTAGATGCCTTTATGAAGATTAAATCAGGTGCAGATTTTTAAACAAAGGCACCTTCTTTGCAGTTTTATAATTTATAATTTTTTTGGCAATCTCTTCATTGCTATTTATCTGTGTGTTTTAAGTTTTTTTTCCTTGTCATGATGTTATTTACATATATTTTTAAATAATTATATACTTTTTTATACAACCTGGCTTTTGCCATGAATATAGCCTTATCAGCTTGCATGTTTTCAAATCTCAGTTATCTGACTAATTATAGCTAACTAGTGTACCGTTATCTCGTAAATCTGTTTGAATAGATGAACATTAGTGGGGCGTGTGGAGAATCTTGGCCTTGGGGGCTGTTGGTTTAGGCCATGTTGAGAGGTTTTTCAGTACAGATGCAGATTTGCTGACCCCTGTGTGTGTATGTGTGTGTGTGTGTGTGTGTTTGCATGCACATGTGTGTGTGGTGGTTTTTTCACTTAACAGACGGTGACAGAGAAGCACAGGCTGAATGTGCCGGAGACCATGACGGAGGTTTTAGACGTGTCAGATGAGGAAGGTGAGTCCAGTTGTTCAGTAGGTACAGCAGTAGCTCACCAGTCCATGCTCTTGAGCATAAACCTGTGACGTCTGAAGCAGTTCATTTTGGGAAATGTAGTTTTATTTTAGTAACTGGTATTGTGGGATGAGCTGTGGGCCTTTCCGATGGGCAGTGCCCCCACTTAGTAGAACCTGTACTGCTCACTCTGCAGTGCACAGACAATTCGATGAGGAACCCCTCACTGATGATTCCATCGAGCTGGAAGGTACCCCTGAGTCGGCCATGTTGGATTCCCTCTACTGAACTAATGGCATGAGTTCTGGTGTGAATTTACAGCTTTCTAATAGCTCGATTTGCTCTCCATTAAGGGTCAGTTTAGCCCCGTGAAAAATCTGCGTCACCTGAATGATTCTAGAAGATTCCCGGCTGAGTGTGAGGGATGGGCCCTGCTATGGTGCTGCACAGTGTTATAATGCTGTTAATTTAACAGGATCACAGTTTCATCATGAAACTCTGAATGAATGAGTGACCTTGCGGGGCCTGGCTGTGATATTTGTAGTGTATGCGATCCGAGGCCTGTTTGATGGCTCTTCTGGTATCAGTTCAGTGAGCACATAATATTCTGTGGTTCTAGGCTGCTGAACAAGTGCTGTAGAAGTCGTGCTAGTAACCCTGAATTGAATGAACCAACCATGTGGAGCTTGACTGAGATATCCACAGTAGTGGTCCGCTCCAGGGTCCTTAAATCACACAGGGGTGCATCCAGGCCCCTTTCCAGCCCTTACATCCTGATGGCCATCTTTGCTCCAGGGTGCTTAAATCACTCAGGGGTGTATCCAGGCCCCTTTGCGGCTCCCGCATCCCGTTGGCCGTCTCCACTCCAGGGTGCTTAAATGACACAGGGGTGCATCCAGGCCCCTTTCCAGCCCTCACATCCTGATGGCCATCTTTGCTCCAGGGTGCTTAAATCACACAGGGGTGTATCCAGGCCCCCTTGCGGCTCCCGCATCCCGTTGGCCGTCTCCACTCCAGGGTGCTTAAATCACTCAGGGGTGTATCCAGGCCCCTTTGCGGCTCCCGCATCCCGTTGGCCGTCTCCACTCCAGGGTGCTTAAATGACACAGGGGTGCATCCAGGCCCCTTTCCAGCCCTCACATCCTGATGGCCATCTTTGCTCCAGGGTGCTTAAATCACACAGGGGTGTATCCAGGCCCCCTTGCGGCTCCCGCATCCCGTTGGCCGTCTCCACTCCAGGGTCCTTAAATCACACAGGGGTATATACAGGCCCCGTTGTGGCTCCCACATCCTGACGGCCATCTTCGCTTCAGGATCCTTGAATCACACAAGGGTATATCCAGGCCCCTTTCCGGCTCCTGCATCCCCATAGCTTCTGGATGCGTAGGGTGTGACCTTGGTGAGAGAGGCTGAGTTATCGGTGTGAGTAAGTGTGTGATGGGCGACTTCACCGCAGGGCAGCCTTCAAAACAAACAATGATTCATGCCTCTATATTTAAACACAAGCTGAAGAGCTTAAGTGGACTTGGATGTATATATCACGTTTATTGTTTATTCAGATGCCCTGTGATGGGGGAAGCTGACATTCCATTTTTATTTTGCCTGCTGGAATAGGGAATTAAATCGGAACTGAAAATGACCATGGTGACTAGGCCAGAAGGGGCTCTGGTCAGTGTTCCTTTCTCACCGGAGCAGATTTATGCTGTGCTTAGCGACCGCAGCGGCTTGGTGAAAGATCGGATGTTCCCCACTGTTCCATGGGAAATAATAGGCCGATGTTTCCTGGGCTATGTGAGGAAAGCATGGAGTCCGGTGGCCATGTAGGTTTGTCAACATAGTCACATGCAGGGCCGGCCCAACCTTTTTTGAAGCCCTGAGTAAAATTTGATTTCCCCAGTTTGTCATTTGTCATCTTCCTTCACATTCTAACAGGCTAATCAGATGGGATGGGGGGATGCCTAAGCAGCTAATTAGTCTGGTCATACTTTGGACTGGCCCTGGTTACATGGACTGCAGAAGACAGGGTTAAGGATAGAGGGTGGAGCCATGAAATGGGTCTTTCCCCACTGGAGATGGTTGTATGCTTGCAGGCCATCTGTGGAGGCACGGCTGCACATCTGTTTCTCATTTCTCATGTATGAAGTATAGATTCTCCTAGGAATTCTTCTTTTGACTGTGTGCTTGTCTGTTTGCAAACACTAATATGAACATGCGATATTAGCGCTGACTGCGTTTGGCATCAGAGAGCGTTGGCCTTTGCTTTGTGACTCTGCTCGTGAGTTGTAACAGACTGGGTGACCTATCCAGCTTATGCTCACCGGTATCAGAATAAACATCTTTTTATTTTGTTTGCTTTTCCTTTTTCCAGGCAGCCAATACACTATTGACGTCACATCCTCGCAGTTTCTCTACAGTACGTCCTCCATTCCTTGTGTTCAGTTCTGCTTCTGCGCCCACCTAGTGATGCTGCCCCCTGCTGGACAGTAGTGGCATCAGCAGCTGTAGAGCTTTTATGCAGGCATGCAGGTCCCTGTCCTGAGGACGCTTGCTATAGGGAGCTTTGTATGAGCTGAAATGTACAGGCTCTCTGTACCGCTTGTGTCTCTGGATGAGGATGAGGAGTGTGTGTCCTTGAATTGCTCCTTTGCCTGTGTCTGTGTCTTTAGGTATGTGTGGACAGATGCTTCTGACTCTGAAGTGGACATTCCTTCAGCTTCCGCTTGAGAAAGCTAACATTTACCATAGTGTTCCGCTCGGGCGGCCGCCACATCCGATATTTGGGATTACTCGTCACCACTTGATCCAGCTGTCTCAGAATGCCAAGGGAGAAGAGAATTGGATCACCTCTGTCTGTAGGGGTTCCTGTCCCTCTTAGAATTGGACCAGAACCTTTACATGCTGTCAAACTGCTGGTCCATCTGCTTTATTTTACCTTGCGGCGCCTGTTTGTTCCTAGGTCTGCGCCTGCTGTCAGGACTTGCAGGGCAGAGGGTTTGTTCCGGATGAGCTAAGATCGCGATCTTGGCTTTGAGGCGCTATAGCAGCACAGTTCGGGATGTCTGTCTGAATCTGACCCAGGGTGTGCATTCACAGCACAGCAACTGCCCCTGGCCTGTTTGTGCAAGTGTATATACTTGGCCTGACTCCAGGTAGCTCTGGTTTCACTTCTGATGAGATTTCACCCTTAATCCCACCTTGAGCCTTTGGTAGATTATTGTATCGTATCGCATCGTCATTAGTCCAGACAGAGTCTGCTTGCCGCTCACGTCTCTGACTCCGTGTGAGCATTTGCCTGTGTGTTGCGCATCTGCACTTTGGCGTATCTGCAGGTTGAGTGTATGTATATGTGTTTCCCCCCCTCCCGGGTCACATGACTTGCACCTCCCTAACGCCCAGGTGACGACACCATGACAGGTGACGGAGGTGAGTATCTGAGGGCCGAGGACCTGAAGGAGCTGGGGGACGACTCGCTGCCGGGGCAGTACCTGGATGGCATGAACTACCTGCGCTTCAGCCTGGAAGCAGGCCGCTCCGACAGGTATGGTGCACCCGCACTGTGTGTCAGCTCTATAGCACCACCTACAGGTGGAACCTATTTGACCTCGGCTGCATGGCCTGTAGCATTAAAGCCAGTGTTGTGTGTCATTTCTGTGTGGTCATCATCACATCCGGCTTGACTGTTCCGGTTGGGGAAAGTGGAGTAGCAACCTTTGATTTGGCTTTTCGATAATTCCAATACCCAAAGTAGAATGAAACTGGGCAAGCCTGCACATCCTGGCAGGCTGGACTGCCTCAGGAGGTGTGGCTTGTGGGTGTGGCCCCAGACTGGCTGCATAGCCTGGGATAATGATTGGGTAGTGTGACTGCCAGGTGAGGGGGGTCGATTGGACTGTGGCTTTACTGGGAGAGCCTATGGTTACCCAGCATTCCTCCAGGGGGCTGGTCCTGTACGTTCTTCCTCTGGAGGTCGAAGAGGTTCATTCAGTTCTGTATTCATTTTAACTAACTGACCCACTTGTTTTGTTTTCCGATTTCCATCCCATGATGCATAACTAGCCGCATGCAGAGGTATGTGGGATAACTCTTAGGTTTAATGGTGCAGAGGAACATGCTGCTTTTGCCGCCATGTTACGTCTGTATCCCGCGTATGCTTCCCTTGTTGCCATGGTGATGAGTTTCGTGTGGCTGTGACTGGGAGTGTGTGGTACTGTTTCTGACTGTCACTGCGTTTTGCTCCACCTCTGCCTCCTTCCTCATACCAAAAAGGGTGTGTTGGTGTCCCCTCACCCCCTAAACCCCCCTGGGGGAGGCCTCCACAGAGACACTGCTAAGGGAAAGCAGTTTGATCATCAAATGCAATACTAATTGCTGTCCTAGTTTGTGGGACATTTGAAAGTTTAGGTGACATATCTTCTGTGGGATCAATGAAGTTCACCTAATCTAATATTGCTCTCAAAAAGCACCCGCTAACCCAAGGTCCAGATGACAGAGCCCACTTGCTTAGCAGGAGCCTGTGCCAGGCCAGCAGAGCAAGGCATCGCCGTTAACTTGTGCTGCACTGTCACACCTGAGAGTTAGCAATAGCTCACTCTAGTGTACAGCAAATTGGGCCGCGTGCTCTGCATCAGATCAGGTCACTCCCAACCCCTGCTTCAGAGCTCCAGCTCACTGGAAGTTTCATTTTGGCTAGCTTAATTCCCCCCCTTTTAACTTAATGCCCCCTTTTTCAGCCCAATACCGCTGTTTTCAGGTTAGTACCCCCTGTTTATAGCTTAATACGCCCCATTTTCAACTTAATAATCCTCATTTTTAGCTTGCTACCCCTATTTTATAGCTTAATACCTCTTGTTTTTACCCCTGTCCCCCATACACTTCCACACACCCTTCTGCGTTATCACTGCATGGTGCCCGTGGTGGGTATCGTCCCCACACCCACCCGCCTGCTGTCCTTCAGTTCCGACAGGTCGCACACCCCCAGTCAGCACGGCTACTACTCGCCTCGGCACGGCATGGTGGAGGACATGATCGGCAGCCATCAGGTAAGCACACCCTCACCGCACCTCCAACAGACCTTCCCCTCTGAGTAGCTTTAGTTCTGCTATAGCTCTGCACCGGTGCCGTGTGAGTGCAGAGGGGAAGTGACACAGCCCATATATACACACGTGTGATGCCCTTCAGCTCAGTGTTCTGTTAATTGCTCACCCCTCCATGTGTCTGGGCCGGCCAGATGTCCACTCTCAGCAGAGACATGGAGAAGGATGCATACCGCCTGGGCTGGACTGCAGACAACCTGGATAATGTGGCGCTTTCCTCCAGCCCCGTCCACTCCGGGTGGGTGCCTCACGTGCGCCGACACACACATATACACACACACACACACACACACACACTCTCCCTGTCCCTCTGTCTCTCACAGACATACACACGCACACACACACACAAACACACACGCACACACACACACACATGCAGACACACACACACATACAGACACACATACGCACACTCTCTTTCATCAATATACACAACTTCATTCCTGTTACACTCCAGCGTCTCTCTGAGCCCCCCTGCCCCATTCTTGCTTATTTCTTGCTTATTTCTGAGTGATAGTCTGGGGTGTTTGAGGGCAGAGTGCAGTGTAGATGGCAGACCGCTGGACTCAGGCAGAGAATCTAGTCCCAGAGCTTAACGGCATCCTTCCGGAAAGAGCCAATCTGACCTCTGCTGGTCCTGCAGCGGTCTGCATTGTTTCCGACAGCATACCGGACCTCGGTTCTTGTAGTCACGTGTGGGGAATGTGGTCCGATTCTTGGCCGATGGTCAAGGAGTCACCGTAATCTCAGCTGAGGTGTCCATCTCGGAGGCCGCTTTTTGATCTTGAGTTTCTTAGCCTGATTTTCCGGCCTTTTCCGTGACCCTCCATGATCCCTCTCGTTCCCCCTCAGGTCAGTAGGGTAGTGTAGTTTCTGCATGACGTGACCACACTCTGTGTACAGCGTGCACACTGACGGCCTCAGTTGGACATACACGATGGCACGCAGATCGTCGCCGCTCTCTCTCCATCTCTCTCGTCTTCTCTTCTGACTCTCTTATTTCTGTTTTCAGCCGTTCCTCTCCGTGCCTTGATCATGACAACAGCAGGTGACGCCCTGTACCTT